>JALAZF010000313.1:0-1200000 GCA_022829125.1 Lathyrus tuberosus | reverse complement strand
GCAAGGCAGATTTTTGCACTTTTGGTCGATTTGCCAAAATCAGCCAATTCCAAGCCTTGTCATCACTTTGGACACATCTGAGGATTGAATCTAAAGGGGACAATCACTGAGCCAAGCCTCCAAAGTCTTTGGAACAAGAAATAGCATGTTGAACCTAGAATTGCCAAAATAGGGACAAGACTCCAATTTTGGATTGGAGCATTCAATGGAAGCATCAAGGTGGCATGGACTAAGCCATTCTCAACTGAATTCAGTCAAGACTTATCCAAGACCAAGGGAACCAGCAGCCTGTGCCCTAACCTCTAGTCAATGGCTAGAGGAGAGTTGGATTTTCATTTGCCAACATTGGCCAAACCTACTCAGCAGTTGCCATTCACTATTCCTTGCAAAACAAACTTGCTCTACTATAAATAGAGCTCAATTGTGATCAGTTTGAGTACACCAAATCCATCAAATAGATGCTTTCCTCAAAATCTCTTCTTTCACTCCAATTTTGCCTTCTAAGGCAAGTCACTATCAGGTTTTGAGTTTGAGAGCTTTTCCAATCAAAGCAATCACACACACACCTCACATACATCATATAGAAGTGATCCAAACACTCACATAACATCTGGAACACAGATTTCACAAAATCACCAGCCAATTGCTCAAGTTCTTGACAGATTTGCAGTTGGGGTACCATCTCAAGTTCCAGATCATTTCAATCCATTCCAAGCATTCATACACACTCCATGGCACCTAGGGAAGCTATCCAGATCATTGGAACCTAGCTGTAACACCTCCAACACAAATCACGATCACCAGCTGCAAGTGGTAAGCATGAGCTCTTCTAACTCTATGATCCATTCAATTTTTGCTGCACAATAATTTGGCCATATGTTCATAATCATGCATGGAATGTTTCCCCTCAATTAAGTGCATTGTTTGAATCGTGTATCAAAAATCCTAGCCTTCATGCAGAAATTAGGGTTCTTGAGGATTTTTCATGATTTCTTGTTATATGTTTAATTTAAATGAAATTAAATACCATAGACATGATCGTGAGGGTGAAACGAGTTGATTGGTATGTGGATTGCATGATATGATTAAGTATTCAGTGAGATTGGAGAGAAAATGCAAATCTGGGCAAAATTGAAAAACGTGCGTGTTCTTGCCTTTGTTCTTGGCGCCATTTTCCAATATTTGAATATTTGAATTTTGTGATTTTATTTAATTGATTCAAAAATTAATTTCTCTCTGAGTTTTAATGATTTTGAGTTGATTCTTTTTTTAATAATTCACAAAAATGTTAAAATATTTTATTTTCCCAAAAAATCCCAAAAATATTATTTATTTTGTATAATTGATATTTTTGCAAAGAATTAATGTTTTAATTGTTTTTAACATTTAAAATATTTTTTCCACCTTGATTTTGCAACTTTTAATGCCTTCTAATTATTTTGTAGGTCAATACTTAATTTTTGAAGCATTAATCCAAGATCACAATTTGTTTTCCATATGTTAAACAATTTTGATCATTTTAATTGAATTTTTATTCAATTAAATACATTTTTGAAAACAAATTAGGGTTTTTGGATTAATTCAACCCTCATAAATCATTTTCAAAACACTTTGGGCCTCTAATAGAGTGTAAGACCCAATCCTTTTTTTGACCAAATCATTTTTGGGCCTCCGTATATTGTATAAGTCCCATACCGTCAAAAACAAACGGCACGATCGTCGCCTTTTCAAAACAAAAAACCTTGGGCCTACCCTCGAGTAGTAAGACCCATTTCTTTTCTTAAAACTCATTTGGGCCTCTAATTGAGTGTAAGACCCAACCCTTTGTAAATACAACCTATTTTGGGCCCCACTTATGGTATAAGTCCCGTTGTATTTCAAAAAGTTCGACGCGATCATCATCCGTTGAAAAACAAACTTTGGGCCTCTCCTTGAGCTATAAGACCCATTCAAAATTTTTGGGCCTCTAATAGAGTGTAAGACCCAACCCCCTTTTAACCAAAACCATTTTGGGCCTCAGATATTTTTATAAGCCCCTCTGGTTAAAAGAAAACCTCGGCGCGATCGCCATTTTTATACGAAAAATCAATTGGGCCTACCCTCGTGTTATAAGCCCCACTCTTTTTCTTTAAAACCTTTTGGGCCTCTTGAGAGAGTGTAAGACCCAAATCCCTTTGTACAGAAAACAATTTTTGGGCCACAGTCACTTGTATAAGTCCCTCTGTACAAATTCAAACAGTGCGCTCACTGATAAAACCCTGGGCCTATCCTTGAGCTGTAAGCCCCAAATCTTTCTTTTTCAAAGCACTTTCTCCTTTGATTTTGAATATACTGTTGTTTTCAATCTGTCTTTGTTGAACAACTAACCAAACAGCATGGAAGCTCTACAACCGAGTAAGTGTTTATACGCTTTCATTTACCGCTTTCATATACATATAACTGTATTGTGGGGCTGTTTCGCTGTAAGTCTTCTTTCATAAACTCATATCAACTGTGTAATAATAGTATAGATATTTAGAGTTTCCCCGGCAACTACGTCTAGCATTAAACCTGTTGATCACTCTTAAATAGTCAAAACTAGATCCCCATAGGATTACCAGACACAGTCTTCCCTCCTCTTGGGGTTAAACAATATGGAGATATGAAAGGCAGCATTCTCGATGAACCCTTTCATATACTGTTACTCGTAAGCATTTGTCAAGAAACTCTATTCCCCAGAGATGATCTCTTCTCCGTGAATGGCATCTCTTGAGTTTCTTCCAAATTCTCGGACTTTCCTGGCTTGATCTATTCTCGGTGAATGGCATGTCTTGAACTTCTCGGGGTTTGGGGACCCACAGGCTTCTTAAAAGCACTTATCAAGAAACTTTATTCCCCAGAGATGATCTTTTCTCCGTGAATGGCATCTCTTGAGTTTCTTCCAAATTCTCGAACTTTCTTGGCTTGATCTATTCCTCGTGAATAGCCTGTCTTGAATTTCTCGGGGTTTGGGGACCCATCGGCTTCTTAAAAGCATCGGGCTCCTCTTGGGCATCGTACAAGGACCCACAGGCTTCCTAAAAGTAACCCCGCCTCCTCTTGGGCTTAGTACAAGGACCCGCCAGCTTCTTAGAAGTATTCACAGCCTCCTCTTAGGCTTCGTATAATGATCTCTTCCTCCGGGAATGATAGCCTCCTCTTGGGCTTCGTACAAGGACCTCGCGGCTTCTTAAAAGTCTCTAGCCTCCTCTTGGGCTTCGTACAAATTGTCCCGACGACCTCCTAGAGGTATAGGAACAGAACTTAGTCATCTTCATAGAACAGTCCTTTCAAAGAGTCTACTACTGTTTCTCAAAACATAGTACAAAAGATGAAACTCTAGACACGGACAGTCTAATATCCTTGAGTCTCAAAGACATTCTCAAGTGACCCCTTCGTTAAATAGGAAGAAAACCCGTAGACTCGGACAGTCTCAATACCCTTTGGATTTCCCGTTTCCTCAAAGACAAGGAAATATCCCTGATCCTCGAATCAAATCCTTGAGTACATCATTGCTCATATAAGAACTTATTTTCTCTTTTAAAATCAGTATATTAGACCTGTCACTCAACTGAAACAGCACCCTAGCCTCCTCTTGGGCTTTGTACAATGATTTTCCCCAGCGGAGCTAACAATTTTAGCCTCCATCTCGGGCTTCATACGAGATACAAAAGACTCCTTCTTTGAGTCAAACAACGTTTAGCCTCTCTCTCGGGCTTTGTACGAGACACATGAGAGACTCCTTCTTTGAGTCAATCACCTTTCGCCTCCATCTCGGGCTTTGTACGAGATACAAAAACTCTCTTGTTGAGTCAAATAGCCTCCATCTCGGGCTTTATACGAGATACCAAAAGATTCCCTCGTTGAGTCAAAACCTTTTAGCCTCTCTCTCGGGCTTTGTACGAGACACATACTAGCCTCCTCTTAGGCTTCGTATAAGAAAACCACTGGTTGATCCAATCAACCTTTTAGCATCAAAGTTGTGCCTCGTTCACAGTACACAAACATCAATAACTCCTTCCCCTTCATCTAATCGCTGTAAGCGGCAAGCCTCTGGATCATCTACATCCATGCCACTGTCCCTCTTTTAGCATGAGAAATTCCTAAGGAAAGATGGCATTGCTCCACACTGAGTTAAAGTCTTCTCCTTCAGGTTGGAAATCCCCTATAAAGGAAATTATGGCATTGCCGGATTCACACATCCCGGTTAAAGTAATTCTCCTTTATAAACAGTTGTGACATACAACCCCCTCTTTAGAGATGACAAATTCTCTCTAAAGTCAACACCTTTTAGCTTCACATCTTGGGCTTTGAACAAGATACAAACCACCTTTAGCTTCACGTCTTGGGCTTTGAACAAGACACCAACAACCATTTCCTCCCATAGAATAGGAGGAACTACGAACGCTCTGATTTCCCTGTTTCGGTAAACGGGAATACGTAGGCATAAGATTGAAAGAAAAATCTTAGCGAGCACACTAAACAAAAACCCAAAATCCCATATACCCGTCCTAACATCTCAACCGATAGCCTAAAACACCCCTTTTCAAAAAAGTAACCAAGGAGAGACCCCGAATCTTTGTAGCATCTGTAAACCAACAGTTTTGACTGTTTAACCTCAGTATGCAAGCAAGGTTAGTTGGAGACATCTATCTCCCTTCCTTCATCAGCTTTAATAGGATAAAAAATGAATCGAACTGTAGTACTAGAGCGATCGTGCTTCGCAACCACATCCAAAAATCACTCGCTACAGAAAAATGGCGACTCTGCTGGGGAAGGATCATTGTTTTTTAGGGATCTTGTTCTTTTCTTCTCTCCTAGGTAGAAATCTTGAACTGAGGTACCACAAAAATGGCGCCTTTCAAGGCATTTTGTTCCTCTTATCTCTTGAAGCCTTAACGTCACAAGGATCTTAGGTCAAAACGCCGTTAATTTAGAATGAAACCACAGATTGGGGCTTCCGCCGGGGAACCCATTTTCTGTCAGGAACTTAGGATTCATAGCTTTAAAGGTCTAGGATGTTTAGGACAAATATATATACTGTTTTTCCTAATTGCTATACCTGTTTATTTTTCTGCTAATGGGAATACGTGTGATGCCGCATGTTGAAAATTGAGTATACACTTAAGATAAGTGATGGCGACGAGGTCGACCGTCAACCTCAGTGGAGGCTGACCAATGCAGCCCATTCCCTCTCTTAGGCAATGGGCCGATTGTGATGTCTGAGAAGCTGAGGAGCCAACCCTTTTGTAGTGCGAAAGCTATCGGAAATAGTTGTCACGCAATACTACCCTCATTTGAGGCTGGTGATCTATTCTCGGTGAATGGCACTTACTCTAAGATTGCTCTACAACTCGCTGGCGATCCGCTTGTTGTTTTGCTTTCCTGGGAGGAGCTGATGATAATGAGTACAGGTACAAGAATCACCCTAGTATAAACATTTGGGGATGGGTAGAGCCTTGACTTCATGACAACGACCCTTTGACCCCATGTTTTTTCTATGTTTTTGTGTGCTGCATTCATGCATTCATTTAAAAAACATTAAAACATTAAAAAAAATTCTCTTCTAGTCTCTCTGTTTTTCAAATTAAACTAAGACTGTGATTGCAAATATCAGAGAAAAGGATTGCGCTAATGGATTTCGGTAGAAGGAGAACCCATCGGTATACCTTCAAGGTTCCAAAGTTAGAGGATTTAAGAGGTTTGGCGAGGATGATCACAAACCAAGAGGCTTTCAGAGCCAAGCACGGAGGTTTCCTACCACTGTTAAGGGTCCATGTGATTGAGGGAATCGTGGATGCGCTCATCCAGTTCTACGATCCAGTTTATCACTGCTTCACATTCCCGGATTACCAGCTCGCACCAACGTTGGAGGAGTATTCTCACCTGATCGATTTACATATCACTGATCGAGCTCCATTTTCTGGACTGGAAGAAATTCCAAAGAATCAGACCATTGCAAGAGCAATTCATTTGGACGAGTCTGAGGTTAGGATTCACATGACTACCAAGGGTGGCATACAAGGTTTGCCAGCCCAGTTTCTGGCAAAGAAGGCTCTGTACTTTGCAAGTATCGGGAACGGGACTGCTTTTGAAAGCATCTTTGTTTACTCACCTACGGATTATTTTTGTTGCCCAACATTAATAATTTCGTCAATATCAACGCCATTAAGGTTTTTCTTATTGGAAATCCTGTAGCGACTTTGCTCGCGGATGCATATCATTCTGTACACTTAGGGAATTTGTACAGTGGAGGGGAGATCACATGTTGTGTACCTCTGCTTTATAAATGGTTTATCTCCCATTTGCCTAAGTCTGCTACTTTTTGGGATCATAAGAGTGCCTTACGTTGGTCGCAGAAGATCATGCCTCTCACCAACTCTGATATAGATTGGTGTAATAGGATTTATGATGGAATCAGGATCATTGACCGTTGTGGAAACTTCCCCAACGTACCCCTTATAGGAACTAAGGGAGGAATCAACTACCATCCGGTATTGGTTCTTCGTCAATTTGGATACCCGATGAGGCATGTCCCACGGAATGCTCATTTGGAAGGTCTTTTCTTTAAGGAAGGAGAAAGTGACAAAGCACTAAAGACGGAAATAGTGCACGCTTGGAAACACGTTCATAAGAAAGGACGGGAGTCTCTAGGAAAACCGGATTGTGTCTCGGTGGAGCCTTATCTCCACTGGGTACAAACTAGAGCTCTCAAGCTAAAGATGCCTTATCCTCGTTACGGAATTCTTTCGCCGAGGGAATCTGTCATGTACTTCATGAAGGAAACTGAAAAGCTTCAGGTTACTCTCAACAAAGTTCAACGGGAGAGGAGGCCTTGGAAGAACAAGTACCGTACCCTCAACGTGGAGTGCATCAAAATACAGCAACTGCTGAAAGATAAAGATGCTCTGATCGAGATTTTGGAGCAACATGCTGTAGAAAATCAGGATGACCAAAGGAATTTGCTCGCTCCTTTCACCTGGCAAAGGAATGACAACCCGACAACGGCTCAAGAGCCCCGGTCAAAGAAAAGGAAAATACCAGAATCAGCACCCGATTTCTCTTCAGAGAGGACTCGGGACCCATTAGCTTAGGTTTCTGTTTCTGCACTTTGTAATCTACTGTATTTTCGTTTCCGCAATCCTTTGAATTTCAATAAAAAGGGGTTTCCCCGCCGTTTGATATTTGCAATCTAATTGTCGAAGTTTATTTTGATTAAACCAAAAAAACGATTAATATAATCATTGCATTCATCATTCTCACATCGCGTATTCTTCTTACCTACAAATCTCACGTTTGTGTCTCAGTTCTAGAGTCAAACTGTCTCATTTGTATAATGCTCGGGCCAATCGTCAGAAAAAGATGGATGATCTTGAGGAAGAGAACAGAGAGTTGAAAGAAGAGATCGACGCTCTGAGAGAGGATATGAGAAAGCTTCGTAACGACATGCAAGCCATGGCAGAAGCTCAGCTACAAAGAACTGTGATCTCAGAGATCACCTCGACGCCCATAGTGGAGAAGTATGATCCTAGGTATCAAATGCCGAAAGATCATCCCTGGGGCATGCCTATTAACTATATCCCGGAAGGATATGTTCCGTCGATCACTGAAGATCAGGGAATCATAACAGAAGCAGCTGGGCCTGAAGGTTACAAACTTCGGGAAAGCGAAGATGCCAGGGGCATACTGAAGACTCCTGAAGGTTACAAACTTCGGGAAATGCCAAGACTCACTGTCGTAGTTACGATACCACCCCCTGTGGTGCACACTGTCTCGGAAGGACAGATTCCACAGATACCTTCTGGTAAAAAGGAAACTATGTTTGACCGGATGGATGAATTCCAGGAACAGTTCTTAGAAATGCAGAAGGAACTGCAAGCCATTCGCGGTCAGGATCTATTTGGAAAGGAAGCCGCAGACCTCTGCTTGGTCCCCAATGTGAAAGTCCCGTACAAGTTCCAAGTGGCCGACTTTGAAAAGTACAAGGGTAACTCTTGCCCTCAGAGCCATCTGGTGATGTACGCTCGGAGAATGTCGGCTCAGACAAAGAATCAGGATCTACTGATTCACTACTTTCAGGATAGTTTAACCGGTGCCGCATTAAAATGGTACATGGGTTTAAACCGTGCTACAATTAGCACATTTAGAGATCTTGGTACTGCCTTCGTCCAACAATACAAATACAATTTGGACATGGCACCGGACAGAGATCAACTCAGATCAATGTCACAAAAGGACAAGGAAACTTTTAAGGAATACGCTCAGAGATGGCGTGAAATGGCCGCTCAGATTTGTCCACCTCTTGAGGAAAAAGAGATGAAAAAGATCTTCTTAAAACCCTTAAGCTCATTTTACTATGACCGAATGGTTGCCAGTGCACCCAGTGACTTCACCGAGATGGTGGGCATGGGAGTTCGTCTTGAGGAAGCCGTCCGAGAAGGACGTTTGGTAAAAGACGCTGGACCAGCAAGTAGTACAAAACGATAGGGTAGTGCTCTCCCTAAGAAAAAAGAGCAGGATATTGGGAATATCTCTCTCGGAAAGAAAAGGCGACGTTATCAACCAGTAGCAGCTGTAATTCCTGATATCAGCCCTGCGCCTATTCCTATTAATCAACCTCAGGTTGTGCAAAGCCAACCTAATCAGCAAAGGAAACAACAGCCTCTTCAGCAGGCTCGTCCTCCATATAACAACAACCGTACAACACGACCATCAGGGTTTGATCCGATACCCATGTTGTACGCAGAACTATTTCCGTTACTACTGGCTAAGGGGCACACCCAGACTAAGTCTCCTCTTACAGTACCGGAAAATCTGCCTTTTTGGTTTAAGGTGGATCAGACATGCCGTTATCATCAAGGAGGATCAGGGCATAACATAGAGAATTGTCTCAATTTCAAACCCGACGTGCAAAAGCTTGTTAGGAGCGGGCTTTTATCTTTCAAAGATACGAATCCCAATGTTCTCACGAACCCGCTGCCTCAACACGAGAAAGCTGCAGTCAATTTGATAGAGGGAGAGTCTAACAATGTCTATCAAATTCACGATGTACTCTTATTGAGGACCAATCTGGTCAAGATGCATTGTAGACAGAGTGGATATGGCCATGTGCCACCTCATAATTATCATCAGTGTGATATCTGCTCTAAAAGCAATCAAGGATGTTCGGCAGTGCGATCAGCTCTATAGGAACAGATGGATCTCGGATGGATCCAAGAGCACCGAGTTCGTGGAGTTAACATGGTCTATAAGAATTCCAACGTCATTCAGAACCACGACATCCGTGCAATAAATGTCAACCTGGTGGCAATGCACTCAAGGCAAAGCCAGTATCATAATCTGCCACGACACGATTACAGTTCCTGTCTGACTTGCTCGGTAAACAAACAGGGATGCTCTTTCATACAAGAGGCCCTCCAGCGTCAGATGGATCTTGGATGGATCCAGGACTACCATGATAGGAATCCCTATCAGATCAACATGGTTCAGATCTTCGATATTCGCGTGATGAATACCAATCTGGTAGAGTTACATGCTGAGCAGGTCCGACTCATATTTTTAATATCACACGACTATCAAAGTTGTAAAGCAGGTTGCGAAAACGATCGAGGTTGTACCCTTGTCCAGGAGGCACTTCAGCACTTGTTAAATCACTGGTGGATGCCAATCTATATGGATGAAGATACTCAGTAGATTAGTATCAATAACAGGAATCCTACTCGACGACAGAGTCAGGATGTCCGATCAGTGGAAGCTAACCTAGTGAGGTTACATTGTATTCAAAGTGGGCGTGGCCAGGTGCAACCACACAATTATGACCGTTGTAGTGTCTATTCGGAAAGTAACCAAGGGTGTTACCTTGTGAGAGCAGCTCTTCAGGGTCAGGTGGATCGTGGAGAGATTCGTCCATATTCGGGTTCTGGACCCATCAACTGGACGCCGAGCTACCTTGCCAATCAAGTCGAGGATGTTGTCATGATCTCTGGTCGTCACCAGACCAGGGATGTTTTTGCCATCATCCCTCTACTTGACGAATCTAGAGCTCTTAACCAGGAACGAATCGAGATTACTTATGATGGTCAGAAAAATCAGAAGGCTCCCGTAGTCATCTATCTGCCGGGACCACTATCGTATGAATCAGCTAAGGCAATCCCTTACAAATACGGTGCAACGACAATTGAAAATGGAAAGGAAATTCCATTACCCTCCGTCGTGAATATTGCAGACAATAGTCGAGTAACACGGAGTGGTAGAATCTTCAACCGAGGAGTTGGAGAACCTAACAAGGAAAAGGAACTTCAGACAAAAGCTCCCGATCCATCAGTCGGTCAATCCAGTGATCCCGACCTTTCGAAAAATAATGATGAGATGTTGAAGCTCATCCAAAGGAGTGAATATAACATTGTTGATCAGCTGTTACAAACTCCTTCAAAGATCTCGGTATTATCACTGTTACTCAGTTCAGAAGCCCACAGGGAGGCTCTACAGAAAGTCTTGGAGCAAGCCTTTGTGGAACAGGATGTAACAATCAGACAGTTCGATAGCATTGTCTCTAACATCACTTCCTGCAATAATTTGCAATTTAGTGAGGAGGAATTACCCGAAGAGGGTCGCCGTCATAACATGGTGCTCAACATTACAGTTAACTGCCAGGACGATGCTTTAGCCAGCGTACTGGTAGAAACAGGGTCAGCCCTGAATGTTATGCCGAAGTCCACTTTGATGAAATTATCATTCAAAGGCCCTCCGATGAGAATCAGAGAGGTCGACGGATCCAGAAAAACAATTATCGGCGAAGTTGATCTTCCCATAACTATCGGTCCTCACACATTCCAAGTCACTTTCTAGGTCATGGATATTCGGGCAACATACAGTTGTTTATTAGGAAGACCTTGGATACATCAGGCTGGAGCGGTTACTTCAACCCTCCACCAAAAGCTAAAGTTCGTCAAGAACGGTCAACTTGTCACAGTTTGTGGGGAACAGGCCTTGCTCGTGAGTAGTTTATCATCATCTACTGGTATAGAACCCGAGGAGGTTATTGGAACTCAGTTCCAAGCACTGTCGGTGAGCAAGGACAATCAATCCCAAGGAGGAACCTCGATTTCCTCATACAAAGATGCTATCAAAGCGGTTGAGAGTACCGATACAATCGGATGGGGACAGCTTGTCATTCCTAGTGACAATAAAACAAAGAAGGGTCTTGGTTTTTCTACAACCTGTACCCAGACAGCTGCCAGCGATGGAAGTCTTCATCCCATTCAGGATTTCTTTCACAGTGGAGGTTTTCTTCACCCAGTCCCTCAAGCAGTCCATGCTATCAATGAGGAAGATACCTCTGACACAGAGGAAGAATGGAAGTCCTATCTTAACGAGGACGGTTATATGTCTCAGGACGAAACGCAAACTCCTTTTTGCTTTCCTACAGAGAGTCTGAGATTTATACCTAGGTCAGGCATCGAAATGATATACGGGGATAGTGATCCGGAAGGATGCCGTTCTCCGCCAAATTCATTAGAGGAGGACACTCTGATGAAAGACCAATTTGACTACAACTACTATAGCCCAATGGATGGTCTGCCAATGTGGCAGCCTTACCCAGGAAACTTGGGGCAAGAGAGTCAGCCGAACAATGAAAATCAGCTGACCGTTATTGAACAGAATACCTGTGTCCCCACCATGTCATGGGATCAACACTCAGGTCATTCAGAAACTACTCAACATGAAGATGAATTCGCAACGTTTGCAGGACTTGAATTCATCAACTATGCTTTTCCCGAGGTCAACGCCATCGAGAGAGATGACTCATCCAGTTCGAAAGAAGTGTGGGACACCTTGGGACAACCGAGTGGAAAGTATGACTATAGGGTCAAATACACCGCTCCTGAAGCTCTCGTATCAGGCTCGAAGACATCCAGCCAACTGGATGGGGAGATCTACTTGAGAGCACGAATGCTATGCAAAATGCAACAGAGGAATCCTCCTACGACAATTCTGCCTGGGAGATAGATTCCAATGATCCTGCTCCACCAGAAATCAGTGTCATTTCTGAAGACAAATCAAGGAAGGTGCCAGACTTTATGATTCACCGAGGAGTTCGCCGCCAATGGGTTGCCGTCGAGGTTCCGAAGGTCGTTCGTCAGTCAAAGTAATTGTCGTCTTTAACCTTTCACCCTGCCCAGGTGAAATGGATGTTTTGATAGGGCTCGCTTTCTGTAAATTTTCCCTCTTCGCTTTGCCCAAAGCAACAGAGTTTTGTTTTATAGGGTTGTAGTTTCAAGAATCGACTTGTTCATTAATAAAAAAACGCCGTTCTGTAATTTCCGCATTAATTGTTGTTTTCTCTTTTCGTTTTTCAGAAAATGGTAATCCTAAAAAATAATTCAAATAAAAAACAAGCAGTAAAATAAATACACTGCACACACTCGCATTTTCTCTACCTCTTCTAAACACGAATTATCACGTCATGCAGATTGCTTGTTTTAAACCCAGTTGAAACATACGATCCGATGCCTTCTCCCAACTTTGAGTTCCCGGTATTTGGGGCTGAAGAAGAAGTTGACAACGAAATTCCAGAAGAGATCTCCCGACTACTCAGACAAGAGGAAAGGTCCATTGAACCTCACAAAGAACCGTTGGAAACGGTAAACTTGGGTTCAGAAAAAGAGAGAAAAGAAATCAGGATTGGGACACTGCTCAGTCCAACTGCCAGAGAGGGTTTAATAAAGCTTCTCAGAGAATTTCCCGATGTATTCGCTTGGTCCTATCAGGATATGCCAGGGTTGGATACCAGCATCGTGGAACATCACTTACCGTTAAAATCAGAATGTCCGCCAGTAAAGCAGAGGTTGAGACGGACTCACCCGGACATGGCCATCAAAATCAAAGAGGAGGTACAGAAATAGATCGACGCAGGTTTCCTCGCTACATCAGAATATCCTCAATGGTTAGCCAATATCGTACCCGTTCCCAAAAAGGACGGAAAGGTCAGAATGTGTGTTGATTACAGGGATCTGAACAAGGCAAGTCCAAAGGATGACTTTCCTTTACCACACATTGACATGCTGGTAGACAGCACAGCAAAGTTCAAAATTTTCTCCTTCATGGATGGATTCTCGGGCTATAACTAGATCAAAATGGCGCCGAAAGACATGGAGAAAACTTCATTCATTACCCCATGGGGTACCTTTTGTTACAAGGTAATTTCGTTCGGTTTGAAGAACGCCGGGGCAACCTATCAAAGGGTCATGACTACTCTGTTTCATGACATGATACACAAGGAAATAGAGGTATATGTCGATGACATGATTGCAAAAGCTAAGACAGAAGAGGAGCATGTGACCCACCTGTCGAAACTATTCGAGCATTTGAGGAAGTACAAACTCTGCTTAAATCCCAACAAGTGCACCTTCGGTGTCCGTTCAGGGAAACTGCTAGGGTTCATCGTCAGCCAGAAAGGAATTGAGGTTAATCCTGACAAGGTCAAGGCCATTCAAGAAATGCCTTCTCCGAAAACTAAAAAACAAGTCAGAGGATTCTTGGGACGTTTGAACTACATCTCCAGATTCATATTCCTTATGACCGCCACGTGTGCGCCGATTTTCAAATTACTCAAAAAGAATCAGGATTGCGTTTGGTCAGAAGATTGCCAAACCGCCTTCGACAGTATTAAGGAATACCTGTTGAATCCGCCGATTCTATCAGCTCCAGTGGAAGGAAGACCACTGATCATTTACCTCACAATCCTAGAGGACTCAATGGGATGTGTACTTGGCCAACAAGACGAAACCAAACGGAAAGAGTCTGCCATTTACTATCTGAGCAAGAAATTCACCGACTGCGAGACTCGGTACACGATGCTTGAGAAAACTTGTTGCGCTTTGGCTTGGGTGGCCAAACGTCTTCGCCAATACATGATTCGTCACACTACTTGGTTGGTTTCCGAGATGGATCCAATCAAGTATGTCTTCGAAAAGCCTGCTCTCACGGGAAGAATTGCCCGTTGGCAGATGTTGTTATCAGAATACGACATAGAGTACCACGCTCAGAAAGCCGTTAAAGGAAGTATTTTAGCCAATCATTTGGCTCATCAACCGATTGACGATCAAGAACCAATCGGGTTTGACTTCCCAGATGAAGATGTCATGTATCTAAAGATGAAAGATTACGATGAACCGTTACCCAGTGAAGGGCCAGAACCAGGTTCCCAATGGGGACTTATCTTTGACGGAGCTGTCAATCATTACGGAAATGGAATTGAGGCAATCATTGTTACCCCTCAGGGTACCCACATTCCTTTCATCTCTCGACTTACGTTCAAATGTACAAAAATGAGGCCGAATACGAAGCTTGTATCATGGGTCTCGAAGAAGCGATTGATTTAAGGATCAAAAACTTGGATGTATACGGCGATTCAGCCTTGGTTATCAATCAGATAAAAGGAGATTGGAACACATACCAATCAGGACTGATTCCTTACAAAGACTATGCAAGAAGATTGTTACCTTTCTTTAACAGAGTCGAGTTTCATCACGTCCCTCGTGATGAGAATCACATGGCTGATGCCTTAGCCACTCTCTCTTCTATGATTAGTGTAGGTCAATGGAACGACTTACCTAAGATCGACATAATGCGCCTTGAACGGCCCGCCTACATCTTCACGATCGAAGTAGTCATAGATGACAAACCTTGGTATCACGATATCAAATGCTTCCTTCAGAAACAAGAGTACCCATCTGGGGCACTTAGAAAAGACAGAAAAACCCTCAGAAGATTGGCTGGAAACTTCTTCCTGAGCGGTGACACTCTCTGTAAGAGAAATTTTGACATGGTCTTGCTCCGATGCATAGACAGACCAGAAGCAGACATGCTTATGAAAGAAATTCATGAAGGATCCTTTGGCACTCATGCCAATGGACACACAATGGCGAGAAAAATTCTCAGAGTAGGGTACTATTGGTTGACAATGGAATCCGACTGCTACAAGTACATGAGGAGGTGTCACAAATGTCAGATATACTCCGACAAAATTCATGTACCGCCATCACATCTCAAAGTTCTTTCTTCCCCGTGGCCTTTTTCCATATGGGGAATCGACACGATTAGCTTGATCGAACCTAAGGCTTCAAACAGACATCGGTTCATTCTAGTAGCCATTGACTACTTCACCAAGTGGGTCGAAGCAGCGTCATTCGCCAATGTAACCCGACAAGTGGTGGTCCGATTTATCAAAAACAATATCATCGGCCGTTATGGTGTTCCAAGCGAGATCATTACTGATAATGGATCTAACTTGAACAACAAGATGATGAAAGAGTTGTGTGCAGAGTTCAAGATTAAACACCATAGCTCATCTCCCTACCGACCCAAGATGAACGGAGCGGTAGAAGCGGCTAACAAGAACATCAAGAAGATCGTTCAAAAGATGGTTGTAACCTACAAAGACTGGCACGAGATGCTACCCTTTGCGCTTCACGGTTATCGTACATCTGTCCGCACTTCAACAGGGGCAACCCCTTTCTCTCTAGTGTATGGCATGGAAGCAGTGCTCAAATAGAAGTAGAGATCCCGTCAATCCGAGTATTGATGGAAGCTAAGTTTACAGAAGCTGAATGGTGTCAAAGTCGACACGACGAACTGAATCTGATCGAAGAAAAGAGAATCACGGCACTATGCCACGGTCAATTGTATCAACAGAGAATGAAGAGGGCGTTTGACAAAAAGGTCCGACCTCGCATCTTCAGAAAAGGAGGCCTCGTGCTCAAGAAGATACAATCTTTTCTCACTGATTCTCAGGGCAAGTGGACTCCGAATTATGACGGCCCCTATGTGGTCACGAAAGCTTTCTCAGGCGGCGCCTTGAGACTTGCAACCATGGACAGAGAGGAATTTGCCTACCCCACAAATGTTGATGTAGTCAAGAAATACTTCGCCTAAACTAAAAAAAACATCTCGGTGGATTGAAAACCCAAAAGGGCGGTCCAGGCAAAAGTTAGAGACATAAACAAAAAATCATCCCGATGGATTGGAAGCATCATAGTACAATCCAGGCAAAAATTAGGGATAATGGCAAGTAACTATGTTTAACAGAGGCGAGTCCCTCAGCAGCAGCAGCAGTTACATCATCCATCAGAAAAACTCCAGTCAAGGTCATCTTCGACAGAAGCTCAGGATGCCCCGAATTCAAAGTTGGTGGGAGGATAGCGGCCGTTATGTTTCAACGTAGCCCTTTTCCCTGTAAATTACCATTTTCTAACTTCGTAAATACTCTTTGGAATCACGCGTTTGGCTGATCTCTATTTTATCAATAAAATTTGCGCCCTTGTGCTTTTGTTTGTAATTCTTATTTTTTTTAGCTTTACAGAACGACATTTTAACATGATTAACGATTCTTGAAATAAAACAAAAATGAATTTACTTGTTAAAACTTTTTCTGCTTTTTAATAAAGACGGCAATTTCTTTTGACTGTTGAACATCAGAAGAACATCGGTCGCTTCTCCAGAAGTAATCGAACCTCAAAGTGCAGAATCAAAGTACTCATTCTAGGCTAGTATGCCTGAACGAAGGATCAACTGTATGAGATGCGGCTTTCCCATCTGATACCCTCGGTCGAGTTCTCATCTCCTAAGCCCGACCAACATAGCTCCCAACAGGGACTATCTTTCCTAAGCAAGGTGGAATTGCTATCTTGAACTAGCGATACTTTTTCGCCCCGTGATGGCCACGTATCCAGTCATGTTCGTCTTTTAGTTTGTGTGTCGCGTCAGTTTTGTCAGCATATACATACATACATCATGCATTATTGATTTGCATTTACATTTCATATTGCATCACTATCACTCTAGTCAGTCTTGTCCCCTAGTGATAGAAGTTCTCTCAATCGAGTTGTCAGTTCTTGCCTCGTCAGGAAACGCTGCGTTTGAACAACCTAGCCTCCAGTTTATTTCTGGAAGAAAGTTGGCCCTTGACCACTTTGATAACTTGAACCTCTGAAAAACCAGAGGAACTTTCAGTCAGCATCACTCTTCGCCATTGAAGATGATATCCTTTCTTTCCCGGATTAAGGAAAATCCACAGAGAAAGCCTCGTAATCAGAGATTCGGCAGCATGCCGGTTTCGCTCCAAAAATACCGCTGATGAAAAGGTCATCGGCACCTCAAAATTGGACCCCATCATATGGCATTTCTCCGGGAAGATCCCGAGAAAAGTATGATGTAAGATCCCACGCAGAAGCAGCCTCTCAAGAGACTCGCTTTCCCCAGATAGAGTCGGCAAATGGCGTCTCCAATAGAGAAGTTTGTACAACTCTACAACTCAGACGACTGGGTTCCCCAGCAACTCTGAAATCAAATTTTTTCGTCAAATGGCATCTCCCCAGGAAAATTCGGCGAGAAGTTTGAGGAAAACCGCTACGAATAGCGTCCCTTGTCAATAAAGTTTATTGACAAAAGAAACTCAGACCAGTTCCTTGGTAGGAAACCAGGATCGAGGGGAAGTTTAAATCAGAAACTAAGACCAGTTCCTTGGTAGGAAACCAGGATCGAGGGGAGGTTTATCCCAAAAGAAAACTGAGACCAGCTCCTTGGCTGAAGACCAGGATCGAGGGGAAGTTTACCTTTTCTAAGCATCATCGCTTAGCTAAAGAAGATGAATGCGTAAGCTACTATTCATAACCACCATCAAAATTTCGGGTATTCCGATATTTAATCCTCTTGCACCCCGAATGCCCGAATACCTTCGTCATTCACACCTTCGTGTCCAAGAAGATTAAATAGGGGCATCTGTCATACCCCAAATTTTGACCACTAAGATTTCCCATCATTGTGAAACTCATCATCACAATATGGATGTACCATCATACTTCATCAGTCTCCCCAAAGATGGGTGAGCATCCACTACAATCAGACTTAGGGTTTCAAGCCCTCTCAGAGCTTTTAGGCAAAGGATCAATCAAGGAATGACATAATCTTCAACTTGTCTAACCTCTCAAACATCCACAATGGATCAAAAGGACTCCCACTTCAAGGATCAAGCACAAGGCTGCTCCCTTCTAGGTGGATCAAGTCTCAAGATCGACAGTGTCACCAAATTAGGGTTTTGGTCGACTAGGGCCTCCAGATGGAAAATTTTCATCTGGGCACAAGCCAATGATCCAAAACATAACCTAATATACTTCATGGGACCTCATGGACCCAATCATCAAGTCAATTTTGCCTCAGGGGATGCATTCATCAAAAATCAGGAATTAGGGTTTCTTGACCTAATTCACCCCTAAGTTGACTTTTAGGGCAAGTCATGAGCCAAGACCTCAAGAGAGGGTTTGAGGGTCTCTAATGAACTATATTGATCCATTTGGAACAATGTATTAATCCAAGAAGCTTGAGCAACAAGTCTCAATTTCATCTGCACCACAAGAGATCAAAACCAAACATGTTCAAACAGTTGTTGTATCATGTAAGGGCTTTCCAAAATGGCCAAGAACATTACCAAATTCAATTTGAGCTATGAGATATGACATTGGCAAGATGCCTTGCTGAAATCTGCCAAGGCAAGGCAGATTTTTGCACTTTTGGTCGATTTGCCAAAATCAGCCAATTCCAAGCCTTGTCATCACTTTGGACACATCTGAGGATTGAATCTAAAGGGGACAATCACTGAGCCAAGCCTCCAAAGTCTTTGGAACAAGAAATAGCATGTTGAACCTAGAATTGCCAAAATAGGGACAAGACTCTAATTTTGGATTGGAGCATTCAATGGAAGCATCAAGGTGGCATGGACTGAGCCATTCTTAACTGAATTCAGTCAAGACTTATCCAAGACCAAGGGAACCAGCAGCCTGTGCCCTAACCTCTAGTCAATGGCTAGAGGAGAGTTGGATTTTCATTTGCCAACATTGGCCAAACCTACTCAGCAGTTGCCATTCACTATTCCTTGCAAAACAAACTTGCTCTACTATAAATAGAGCTCAATTGTGATTAGTTTGAGTACACTAAAGCCATCAAACAGATGCTTTCCTCAAAATCTCTTCTTTCACTCCAATTTTGCCTTCTAAGGCAAGTCACTATCGGGTTGAGTTTGAGAGTTTTTCCAATCAAACCAATCACACACACACACCTCACATACATCATATAGAAGTGATCCAAACACTCACATAACATCTGGAACACAGATTTCACAAAATCACCAGCCAATTGCTCAAGTTCTTGACAGATTTGCAGTTGGGGTACCGTCTCAAGTTCCAGGTCATTTCAATCCATTCCAAGCATTCATACATACTCCATGGCACCTAGGGAAGCTATCCAGATCATTGGAACCTAGTTGTAACACCTCCAACACAAATCACGATCACCAGCTGCAAGTGGTAAGCATGAGCTCTTCTAACTCTATGATCCATGCAATTTTTGCTGCACAATAATTTGGCCATATGTTCATAATCATGCATGGAATATTTCCCCTCAATTAATTGCATTGTTTGAATCATGTATCAAAAATCCTAGCCTTCATGCAGAAATTAGGGTTCTTGAGGATTTTTCATGATTTCTTGTTATATGTTTAATTTAAATGAAATTAAATACCATAGACATGATCGTGAGGTTGAAACGAGTTGATTGGTATGGGATTGCATGATATGATTAAGTATTCAGTGAGATTGGAGAGAAAATGCAAATCTGGGCAAAACTGAAAAACGCGCGTGTTCTTGCCTTTGTTCTTGGCGCCATTTTCCAATATTTGAATATTTTAATTTTGTGATTTTATTTAATTGATTCAAAAATTAATTTCTCTCTGAGTTTTAATGATTTTGAGTTGATTCTTTTTTTAATAATTCACAAAAATGTTAAAATATTTTATTTTCCCAAAAAATCCCAAAAATATTATTTATTTTGTATAATTGATATTTTTGCAAAGAATTAATGTTATAATTGTTTTTAACATTTAAAATATTTTTTCCACCTTGATTTTGCAACTTTTAATGCCTTCTAATTATTTTGTAGGTCAATATTTAATTTTTGAAGCATTAATCCAAGATCACAATTTTTTTTCCATATGTTAAACAATTTTGATCATTTTAATTGAATTTTTATTCAATTAAATACATTTTTGAAAACAAATTAGGGTTTTTGGATTAATTCAACCCTCATAAATCATTTTCAAAACACTTTGGGCCTCTAATAGAATGTAAGACCCAATCCTTTTTTTTACCAAATCATTTTTGGGCCTCAGTATATTGTATAAGTCCTGATACCGTCAAAAACAAACGGCACGATCGTCGCCTTTTCAAAACAAAAAACCTTGGGCCTACCCTCGAGTAGTAAGACCCATTTCTTTTCTTAAAACTCATTTGGGCCTCTAATAGAGTGTAAGACCCAACCCTTTGTAAATGCAACCTATTTTGGGCCCCACTTATGGTATAAGTCCCGTTGTATTTCAAAAAGTTCGACGCGATCATCATCCGTTGAAAAACAAACTCTGGGCCTCTCCTTGAGCTACAAGACCCATTCAAAATGTTTGGGCCTCTAATAGAGTGTAAGACCCAACCCCCTTTTAACCAAAACCATTTTGAGCCTCAGATATTGTATAAGCCCCTCTGCGATAAAAGAAAACCTCGGCGCGATCGCCATTTTTAAACGAAAAATCAATTGGGCCTACACTCGTGTTATAAGCCCCACTCTTTTTCTTTAAAACCTTTGGGCCTCTTGAGAGAGTGTAAGACCCAAATCCCTTTGTACAGAAAACAATTTTTGGGCCACAGTCACTTGTATAAGTCCCTCTGTACAAATTCAAACAGTGCGCTCACTGATAAAACCCTGGGCCTCTCCTTGAGCTGTAAGACCCAAATCTTTCTTTTTCAAAGCACTTTCTCCTTTGATTTTGAATATACTGTTGTTTTCAATCTGTCTTTGTTGAACAACTAACCAAACAGCATGGAAGCTCTACAACCGAGTAAGTGTTTATACGCTTTCATTTACCGCTTTCATATACATATAACTGTATTGTGGGGCTGTTTCGCTGTAAGTCTTCTTTCATAAACTCATATTAACTGTGTAATAATAGTATAGATATTTAGAGTTTCCCCGGCAACTACGTCTAGCATTAAGCCCGTTGATCACTCTTAAATAGTCAAAACTAGATCCCCATAGGATTACCAGACACAGTCTTCCCTTCTCTTGGGGTTATACAATATGGAGATATGAAAGGCAGCATTCTCGGTGAACCCTTTCATAGACTGTCACTCGTAAGCATTTGTCAAGAAACTCTATTCCCCAGAGATGATCTCTTCTCCGTGAATGGCATCTCTTGAGTTTCTTCCAAATTCTCGGACTTTCCTGGCTTGATCTATTCTCGGCGAATGGCATGTCTTGAACTTCTCGGGGTTTGGGGACCCACAGGCTTCTTAAAAGCACTTGTCAAGAAACTCTATTCCCCAGAGATGATCTTTTCTCCGTGAATGGCATCTCTTGAGTTTCTTCCAAATTCTCAAACTTTCCTGGCTTGATCTATTCCCCGTGAATAGCCTGTCTTGAATTTCTCGGGGTTTGGGGACCCATCGGCTTCTTAAAAGCATCGGCCTCCTCTTGGGCATCGTACAAGGACCCACAGGCTTCCTAAAAGCAACCCCGCCTCCTCTTGGGCTTAGTACAAGGACCCACCGGCTTCTTAGAAGTATTCACAACCTCCTCTTAGGCTTCGTATAATGATCTCTTCCTCCGGGAATGATAGTCTCCTCTTGGGCTTCGTACAAGGACCTCACGGCTTCTTAAAAGTCTCTAGCGTCCTCTTGGGCTTCGTACAAATTGTCCCGACGACCTCCTAGAGGTATAGGATTAGAACTTAGTCATCTTCATAGAACAGTCCTTTCAAAGAGTCTACTACTGTTTCTCAAAACATAGTACAAAAGATGAAACTCTAGACACGGACAGTCTAATATCCTTGAGTCTCAAAGACATTCTCAAGTGACCCCTTCGTTAAATAGGAAGAAAACTCGTAGACTCGGGCAGTCTCAATACCCTTTGGATTTCCCGTTTCCTCAAAGACAAGGAAATATCCCTGATCCTCGAATCAAATCCTTGAGCACAGCATTGCTCATATAAGAACTGATTTTCTCTTTTAAAATCAGTATATTAGACCTGTCACTCAACTGAAACAGCACGCTAGCCTCCTCTTGGGCTTTGTACAATGATTCTCCCCAGCGGAGCTAACAATTTTAGCCTCCATCTCGGGCTTCATACGAAATACAAAAGACTCCTTCGTTGAGTCAAACAACGTTTAGCCTCTCTCTCGGGCTATGTACGAGACACATAAGAGACTCCCTCTTTGAGTCAATCACCTTTCGCCTCCATCTCGGGCTTTGTACGAGATACAAAAACTCTCTTGTTGAGTCAAATAGCCTCCATCTTGGGCTTTATACGAGATACCAAAAGATTCCCTCGTTGAGTCAAAACCTTTTAGCCTCTCTCTCGGGCTTTGTACAAGACACATACTAGCCTCCTCTTAGGCTTCGTATAAGAAAACCACTGGTTGATCCAATCAACCTTTTAGCATCAAAGTTGTGCCTCGTTCACAGTACACAAACATCAACAACTCCTTCCCCATCATCTAATCGCTGTAAGCGGCAAGCCTCTGGATCATCTACATCCATGCCACTGTCCCTCTTTTAGCATGAGAAATTCCTAAGGAAAGATGGAATTGCTCCACACTGAGTTAAAGTCTTCTCCTTCAGGTTGGAAATCCCCTATAAAGGAAATTATGGCATTGCCGGATTCACACATCCCGGTTAAAGTAATTCTCCTTTATAAACAGTTGTGACATACAACCCCCTCTTTAGAGATAACAAATTCTCTCTAAAGTCAACACCTTTTAGCTTCACATCTTGGGCTTTGAACAAGATACAAACCACCTTTAGCTTCACGTCTTGGGCTTTGAACAAGACACCAACAACCATTTCCTCCCATAAATAGGAGGAACTACGAACGCTCTGATTTCCCTGTTTCGGTAAACGGGAATACGTAGGCATAAGATTGAAAGAAAAATCTTAGCGAGCACACTAAACAAAAACCCAAAATCCCATATACCCGTCCTAACATCTCAACCGATAGCCTAAAACACCCCTTTTCAAATAAATAACCAAGGAGAGACCACCCCGAATCTTTGTAGCATCTGTAAACCAACAGTTTTAACTGTTTAACCTCAGTATGCAAGCAGGGTTAGTTGGAGACATCTATTTCCCTTCCTTCATCAGCTTCAATAGGATAAAAAATGAATCGAACTGTAGTACTAGAGCGATCGTGCTTCGCAACCACATCCAAAAATCACTCGCTACAGAAAAATGGCGACTCTGCTGGGGAAGGATCATTGTTTTTTAGGGATCTTGTTCTCTTCTCGTCTCCTAGGTAGAAATCTTGAACTGAGGTACCACCAAAATGGCGCCTTTCAAGGCATTTTGTTCCTCTTATCTCTTGAAGCCTTAATGTCACTAGGATCTTAGGTCAAAACGCTGTTAATTTGGAATGAAACCACAGATTGGGGCTTCCGCCGGGGAACCCATTTTCTGTCAGGAACTTAGGATTCATAGCTTTAAAGGTCTAGGATGTTTAGGACAAATATATATACTGCTTTTCCTAATTGCTATACCTGTTTATTTTTCTGCTAATGGGAATGCGTGTGATGCCGCATGTGGAAAGATTGAGTATACACTTAAGATAAGTGATGGCGACGAGGTCGACCATCAACCTCAGTGGAGGCTGACCAATGCAACCCATTCCCTCTCATAGGCAATGGGCCGATTGTGATGTCTGAGAAGCTGAGGAGCCAACCCTTTTGTAGTGCATAAGCTATCGGAAATAGTTGTCACGCGATACTACCCTCATTTGAAGCTGGTGATCTATTCTCGGTGAATGGCACTTACTCTAAGATTGCTTTACAACTCGCTGGCGATCCGCTTGTTGTTTTGCTTTTCTGGGAGGAGCTGATGATAATGAGTATAGGTACAAGAATCACCCTAGTATAAATATTTAGGGATGGGTAGAGCCTTGACTTCATGACAACGACCCTTTGACCCCATGTTTTTTCTATGTTTTTGTGTGCTGCATTCATGCATTCATTTAAAAAACATTAAAACATTAAAAAAAATTTCTCTTCTAGTCTCTCTGTTTTTCAAATTAAACTAAGACTTTGATTGCAAATATCAGAGAAAAGGATTGCGCTAATGGATTCCTTCATCAGCTTCAATAAGATAAAAAATGAATCGAACTGTAGTACTAGAGCGATCGTGCTTTGCAACCACATCCAAAAATCACTCACTACAACACTAGGCTTTCTTCTATACCAAGCTTCCTCTGGTACCTTCAAATTCAACTTCTTTGTAGGACATTTTTTCAGAATGTAAGCAGTTGTAGTGACTGATTTACCCCAAAACTTATGTGGTAGGTTTTTGTGCTTGAGCATGCTTCTTGCCATATTCAGTAGAGTTTTATTCCTTCTCTCAGCAAGTCCATTATGGTGAGGTGTATATAGAGTTGTTACTTCATGCATAATACTTTGATTGACACAAAAAGCTTCAAATTATTTTGAGGTATATTCCCCTCCACCATCATTTCTCAAGATCTTAATAGATTTGTCACTTTCCTTTTCTATTAAGATTTTTAATTTTCTGAATACCTCTAAGGCCTCACTCTTAAGCTTGATTGTATACATCCATATCATCCTTGTAAATTCATCAATAAATGTGATGAAGTACCTGCTTCCTCCTAATGAAGATACTTCAAAAGGACCACATATATCAAAGTGAACCACCTGCAGTGCTACACTAGCTCTTTTAGGTGCTTTAGAAGCAAAGGAAAGCCTATTTTGCTTGCTCTTTACACATACTTCACAAATGGCTTTTCTGACATCCAGTTTTGGCAAGCCATACACCAGTTCTTTAGAATTCAACTCACTAAGACTTCTAAAGTTGAGGTGACCATACCTCTTGTGCCACAGATCTTTAACATCTTCACTCACTACTGCAGACAAGCACATCATCTTTTCACTCGAGATGTGAAAGCTCCTGAGGTTTGACTAAATTTTGGTTAAAACTTGATGAAGAATGTTGTAGACAAAGATGTCAAATACAATGTTTCAACATCCAGATTCGACAAATATAGCAGCTTTTTAATCTGATGCAAGAATCAAGGAACGATTACAGCATTGGATCAAGGGATCAATAAACAGAAGATTTGAAGCCCAACGCAGCAGAAGGATTATAAAAGAAGACCAAGACCTAGAACTGAACAATTGAACCTATTGTAACACTTTTGTAAAGTAGAAAATAGGGTTTAGGGTTTTGAGAGTCATGGACTTTCTTGTAAGTCTTCCCCTGTATCGATTTGATACATTGGGAAGACATAGGTACTTGTACAGATTCAGAAACCCGTAGGTAATGAATTGTGTATTGTTCTTGGATGAAGCTTTTAAGAAAATCCAAGTTAACTTGTTAGTCAAGGATGCTTGACTGAACTTTGTATTGAAATGGGTGTCTTTCAATAGGATGATATAGTTATTGTGTTTATAACTGTTAGATTATCACAGGTTGTGATTTAGGGAATGAGATGGGTTTCTCTTATCTAGGATGGAGTTCTTAGATAAAGTTTTCATTGGGTAGTGATAGGTAAACCAGAGGTTGTTTAATGTAAACCAGCAGTTGTTTATATAAAACTATACTACTGATAGTGGATTCTTCTTCCTGGCTTGGTATGCCCCCAAATGTAGGTGATTTGCACCGAACTAGGTTATCATATTCTGTGTTGTTTATCATTCTGCATTTAGAGTTCAGTTTGGTAAGTTATTTTTTGGCTAAGTTGTCAAAGATACTTGGGATCTCTCTCAAGTCCACTCATAAAGGCATCTCAATCGTGCATCTGGAGACTTCTAGTTACTCTTCTGACTAGAGGGTGTTTCTGTGAAACATAAATCAGAAGAAAATGGAGGTGATTTATTTTCACCATCCAAATTTTCAAGGAAGGATTCTTCTTTCTTAATCCTAAGGATGAATCCAATCTGAAATGAGATTTCATATCTGTTGAGGTAAATAGGGTTTGTTCAAAGAAAATCTTGGTTACTTGAGTCAAGGGTGGCAACCTTGATATCTCAACACTTTGTTTGTCAAAGAAAGATACTTGCATGAAGTGATCTGTTGAAGTTTATCTACAATAGTATGATAGGGTTACTAAACAAGGATTTAATATCAATTGCTATTTGTGGAATTTACAAGTATTTAATTGATTATCCTTGTATGTTGGAGTACAAGATCACTGATGTCAAGTGGTACATCAGGAAGTACAACATCTCTTGCTGCAGCTGCTTAAAGATCTGTTCTCTGGTGAATGAGTACAATTAAGATAAGGAACTGGTGTTCTATCAAATGTTGAAACATCTTGACAGTGGAGTATTTGCAGAAGTTTGTTAATTAAAGGAGTGAATCTCTCGAGCAAAGGAGTTGTAGTTGATGATCTTGGGACCATACACGTGTGTATGGTATAATAAATCTTTATTACAAGGTATGTATTCAGACTAGGAAGTTTCGTGGCAGGAAACTTGACTAGAATGAAGTGCTGTTGGAAGTGAAGATGAAGACAACTCTCTTGGTTCAGTTTATTTCTGACCTAGGAGTATTGGGGTGCATCAGGTGTGTTCTAGTTGTTAACTAGAAGAATATGGTTTTTATCTGGAAAGTGTCCTGGCAAGAGACTTTTCCAGAATATAGTGCTGGTGATAGCACAGCTCAGGTCAGTTTATTTCTGATCTAGGTACATAGGAGCATGTGAACTTGCTCATCTTGGAGGTCAAGGATAAGTGGCAGTTATCTCTGACTTTCTGCAGAAATCTCTACTTAAGGAAGGTGGGATTCCTTTTGTAAAGATCTTGAGTAACTAATCTCTTCTGAAGAATCTAGCTTTGGCAGGTTTGGGATGTCTGAAGATGAGGTGAGTGTTGTTGTACAACAAAGCATGATGGAGGTTGTCTACTCTAACTTGATATCTTCGATCAAGTCTATGAGAACATGGAACTCTTGTTCTATTATAGGGAGGAGGTTCTTCTAAGTGGTAGAAGGAAGGGCTGAATTCCTCAGCTGGATGTCTGATCAGATGTCATGACATCAAGCAGAAACTTCAGGGTCTTAGTTAATGTTGTGGCGCATCATCGTAGGATAAGTTGATCTTCTAAAAAATAAATGGAATTAATGCTTCAAAAAGGGTCTATCTCATGCAGTTTGTGGGAGCTGCGAGAAGGAGTAGATGTTACATGTCTAAGGCTTGGTGTATCCAAGATGGCTTGCTATGGAGTACGTGGATTATGTAACTTGAAGATAAGGTTTCATTGGTAGATCAGAAGGTTTTCTAAAACTCTTGAGGAAATCTAAGATTAACCAAATAGTGGCATTTGGTTGATATTTAATCGTGCATTCAAGCAGGGTGCTTGGAACTAATTACTCTTGGGCAGAAGGGTAGTTGGTTGAAAAATCAAAGGAGGTTCTTGATATGTTCATATCTTGGAGCTTGTGGTAGAAGCCCTAAGTTGCTTATGGAAGATTACCTTTTTTTGGGAGTTAAATGAGAGTTTATTTCTCTCATTGGTTATCTGGAGTTCTTATTGATCAAGCTGGTGGCGCAGTGTTGTCTGAAGATCTTCAGTTGGATTACTATGCTGATAGTAAGTCCAGTGGCAATTGTATCAATAACCATAGTGTATGGTGTCAATGATATGATCAGGATGTCCTAACTGATGGTAGAACATCATCTTAATTTTTGAACTTGGAGTTCAGATTGTGAAAGCTGATATTCACCTGTTGAATCAGAAGTATTCTATCTTATCATATGGGAGAATGATAAATTGAAGACTGTCTTAGATCATGGGGTGTTTATCTAGAAGACTGACTCTTGCTGAGGTCAGAATGCTTGTGGAGAGGTGGTTTCCTTTGCTACAAGTCATGCTAGAGAGAAGTGGACCAGTTTGGTGCTTGTGGAGCAAATAAGTTGAGGAATTCTGGAGCATGTGTTTGATGTTTTCAAGTGTGAATAACGTCTGGGCGAGCTAGAAAACTAAGGGTCTATGTATGTCTCTTTGAGGAATGTGAAGCATTCCAAATTCAATTGGATTGTATCTCAAGGAACAAGGATATCTATGGCTGTAAAATTCAGGGTGAATTTGTACAGGGTATGGATGGTTTCAGGATGAGAGGGATCAATGGTGTTTTGGTCTCAATCCAAGAGTTTCTTGGTTGTGGTACAAGGATGCGTTTCTGGTACTCTCACTATATGATCATGAAGTTGTCATGGGATATCATGTGGTGATTTTGGGGTGTTTCTTGCTGAAGAAGCATTATTTGATAAAGATAGGGGGAGAACTTTTGTCTGTTGAATGTACTAGTGTGGTACATGGATTGCTTGAGGATCATGTATTAGGTGAATGCGTTCAGCAGGTGTGTTGAATAAAGGGTGCACTCTTGAAGACATGAAGATGCATCTTATGTTTTCCATTCATTTAGGGTGTTCTTCTTGCAAAGGAGCACTGGGTATCTATGACAGGGGGAGTTAGACTTCTGTTCTGGATATCTGGCTGCAGTGGTGCAGATTGTCTATCAAGATTGTTTGTGGTGTCAGGTAGTTTGTGATAGATTTCTTCATGTGAGGATGATATGTCAGACGAGATGTCGTGACATTGGACTACTGGTATAAGTTCTAGGTAGACTTATCAGATTATTCTGATTCTGTCATTGGGTGTCAATGGTTTGAATCAGAAGTGATACAAGTACCTTGAGAATGTTTTGGGAGTCATTGCTTGTTTCTGAGAGAATTTATTTTTCTCTGCAGAAGCAAATAAGGTCTTTTGAGAGTCTTTGCTGCTAACTGAGAGATGTTTGAAGAAATGTCTTAACATCTTGGTCAGTTACTCTTGGTCTTCTGGTTGAAAGGGATTGAATAGATGTTACAAGAGGGACTAAACAAAGTCTGACAAGATGTCAGAACATTGGTTAGGATGTATGGATGTACTCTTATTAATTGCTTTGGACGGTGGAGAAAATGTGTCTTAGGGAACGCGTGTTAAACATGTGTTTCGGTAAATGCGCATTCCTTGAATGGTCCTTGTTAAAAGGAAGAAACAGTCAAATGTGATTTGGCAGGTGCACTTTTGTCTATGAAGATACACACTTTCATTTAATGCTCACACTGAATGGACATGTCTTACTTCCAATGGTTCGTTACATCCTAAGAAAAACGCTCTTGTATATAAAGGGTGTTCTCGTCCTCATCTTGTCGTAGGTTGTCTTTTCTGTTATGCTGGGTTATCATGGGGTTTATCCATTTTTGGGTTTGCTCGGTTTGGGTATGGATCTGTCTTGGACATGTTTGTCAATTTTTGGCTAAAAAGGGGGAGAAATGTACAAGGGTAGAGTTTTTCCTTGTAGTTGGTTTGCAAGGATGTTGGACAGAATGTTATGACATTTTGACTGAGTCTTAGGTTTACCATATGTTCTGAGTTCTTCTTTCGTGCCCTGTGTTCTGAGTTACCCATGTTGGTGTTTGGTTGCTTCAGTCGCAAAATTCTTCCTCTCCAAGTGAGGAAGTATAGATTCTTGAGAAAGGGGGATTGTATGTCATCCTCTTCCTCATGTACACCAACATGATTGGAGTCACATCAGTATTCCAATCATAACCAGCCACTCAGGGTGAAGAGACGTTAGGAGCACCCTGGGTTTATTGTCCAAAAGGAGTTTTAGCCAAAATTTGTCAAAAGGGGGAGTTTGAAAGCTCCTGAGGTTTGACTAAATTTTGGTTAAAACTTGATGAAGAATGTTGCAGGCAAATATGTGGAATACAATGTTTCAACATCCAGATTTGACAAATATAACAACTTTTTAATCTGATGCAAGAATCAAGGAACAATTACAGTAGTGGATCAAGGGATCAATTGAAATTCTGGCATTCCAAATAGCAGATGTCCTAACACATGTCAAGACATTGTTCTGCATAATTATTAAACAAAGAACGAAAACTGCAAACATATATTTAAACTATCAGTAACTGCAGAAACACTGATATCTCGACATCTGTTCCAACATGTTAATCAATACTGAACTGTAAATTGTAGAATGATAAACAACACAGAATATGATGACCCAGTTCGGTGCAACTCACCTACATCTGGGGGATACCAATCCACGAAGAAGAATCCACTATCAGTAGTATAGTTTTATGTAAACAGACTCAGATTTACAGTAAACACCCACGTTTACCTATCACTACCCAATGAAGACTTTATCATTAGAAGTCACATCTAATTGATAAGAGAAACCCATCTCACTCCCTAAATCCCAACCTGTGATTATCTAACAGTTACTACACCATAACTGTATCATCCCTATTGAAAGACACCCCTTCCAATACAAAGTTTAGTCAAGCATCCTTGACTAAGAAGTTAACTTGGATTTGCTTCAAAGGTTTATCCAAGAACAATACACGATTCATTACCTACGGGTTTCTGAATATGTACAAGTACCTATGTCTACCACAATGTATCAAATCAATACAGAGGGGGACTTACAAGAGAAACCTATGACTCTCAAAACCTAAACCCTACTTTTACAAAATAGGATTCCTAAGTCTATGTCGTCCTCTCTCCCTTTTCTGCCTAGGTCTTGGTCTTCTTTTATAGCCTTCTGCTGAGTTGGGCTTCATATCTTTGATCCTTGATACATTGCCAATCGCGCCTTGAATCTTGGAACATATTTAAACAAAACCTGTTGTGACAGTCATGACGTCGAATCTTCATGCTGTGACATTTTATTCGACAACTTTGGTTTGGGGCAAAATCCTTCATGTTGGAACATCTTTCACAACATTATGTTTTACCAAAATTTAGTCAAACCATTAGAGCTTTCAAACTCCCCCTTTTGATAAATTTTGGCTAAAACATTCTTCAGCTTGATGGTGCATGCAGTGGAAGAAGGGAGAAGACAACCTCTTCATTCCCTTGTGACACTGAATACACACTTGCTTCTTAACTTTGATCACAAAACACAATTCCAAAGACGTTAGAACTAACATTTGGACATCCTTAGATTATGTATAACATATTAGTAGCACAGATGTACATACACCTCTCAGTAGTATGCAAGAAGTCATTCTCCCCATTTTTAGCCAAAAGTTGGCAAAAATGGCCCATGCAGACCCAAACCCAGATTATGCTTACCCAAACACGAACAAAACCCATTTGCTCTCATCTTAAGACTGATGATCTAGCCTGATCCTCCTTAAATATTAAAGAAGCTATGAAGGTAGAACCAATCCATTTGAAATAAACAAAAGAATAGTCAATGAGTGCAATAATTATTGGTCAAGTTAGTTTCGAAAGATTCCACCTTTTCTGTCTTGTCCTTGAAACCGCTTCTGAATAGTGTCCTGATACCTAACCTGATATTGTCAGATTTATGGTCCCCACAGGCAGGACTATGATTAATCCCATCTTCTGTTTATTCTAAATTACTTCCTTAATCCAGAATTAGCAAACTTGTTTACTACATAATTCTTTCATTGACCTTTCCATCAGCAGAGATTCCCAAGATACTTGTACCACTTCTAATTCAATCCATTGACACCAATGACAGAATCAGAACAACCTGATAAGTTCACCCCAGAACTTATACTAGTAAGACAATGTATCAACATCTCGTCTGACATAACAACCTCACCTGAGGAAATCAATCACAAACTGCTTGAAGCCACACACAATCTTGATAACCAAACTGCACCACTGCAGCCAAAACAGAAGTCTAACTCCCCTTGTCGTAGATAACCAGTGCTCCTTTGCCAGAAGAACACCTAAATGAATGGAAAACATAAGACGTATCTTCATGTCTTCAAGAGCGCACCCTCTGCTCAACACACCTGCTGAACGCATTCACCTAATGCTTGACCCTCGAGCAATCCATGTACCACACCAGTACATTTAACAGACAGAAGTTCTCCCCTATCTTTCTCAACTGATGCTTCTTCAGTAAGAAACACCTCAAAATCACCACATGATATCCCTTGACAACTTCATGATCATATAGTGAGAGTACGAGGAACGCATCCTTGTACCATAACCAACAATCTCTTGGATTGAGACTAAAGCTCCATTGATCCCTCTCGTCCAGAAACCATCTATACACCACACGAATTCCTCCTAATTCTCATGTATAGATCTCCTTGTTCCCTGAGATACAACCCAATTGAATCTGGAATACTTCACATTCCTCAAAGAGACATACATAGCCCCTTAGTTTGCTAGCTCACCCAGATGTTCTTCACACTTGAAGGACATCAAACACATGCTCCAGAAATCCTCAGCTAATTTGCTCCACAAGCACCAAACTTATCCACTTCTAGCATGCCACATTCACATCAGAGTTCCAAGATAGTCCTTTACCCATCATTCTCCCGTACGATAAGATAAATGCCTCTTAGACAAGATGTGAACTAAGAATCCTACTCCAAGGATAACTCACTGTTGACAGGAGATTTCGACTAGAGATAGAAGAATAAGAGGAAAGTCAACAGCAAGTCGACGCCAAGGGATTTTCAGAAGCGTCGATCTGACACAAGTCAGGAAGGTGCGTCGGAGAGAAGGCAACAAGCCATGGTGTCGGAGGAAAGCCAGGCGAAGGGCCAGTCCCAAATTCAAGGATAGGTACTTGGGCGGGAAAAGTTTGAAAGTTCCAAGAATATGGGAAGTTGAAAAGAAAGTGGGGTGACACATGTCAATACCAAAGGAAATCTGGGCAGATGAACAGTTATTTTTTAGGCCTATATAAAGCATAGTATTTTCCATTTTTGGGGGTCGCATTTTGTAACATTGTAAAGGGAAAACACTCAAAGTACCAAGCTTAGAGAGAAACGAGTCCAATCCCGTGAAAATGTATAATGGCGTCCACCTTTACTTAATGCAATTTATTTTCAGATTTTAATTTATTGTTTCTTTTTTCGTCTGGCTATTTTCTTTTTTCTTTGTTTTTGTTTTGTTCCAAACTTGGTTGATCATTCAAACCTTACAACTTTTCCAAAAAGGCAAGAAACTGTCATATTGCGTAAGCATACGTTTTCAATCACTTGTTTTGGGATTTGTGTGGCCGATCCCACGAGTAAACCTGCGACGCAATGCCAGCGGTTGTTCGTGCCGGCGAACAAATTGGCATACCCGGTGGGACCCGTGTGAATTGAGTGTATGTTTTTGCATAGTGGTAAGATGGTAATACCACGTCCGAACGACAACCCGTCTTCGATGGAAAGTACGGCTGTGACACAAGCAATTGATGTTGGCTCCGGTACCGTGTCAGTAGTTTCCACTACCCCTAGTGGGCCAACCGCGACGTCATGTCGACATGACTTGAAATCAACAATGGCAGGGACTACAAGGCAGTATATGCCTAGTATCACCATGCCTATTCCTCGATCTTATGGGATACCGACAGAGTTCATGTCGAGTTTGCACTATACCGGCCCTTTGTTTGGGGAAAGTTCGTCCCTAGTGTTTTCACCCTATCAGGGGGCGGGGCATCTGTCAAACCAGATGGTTCAACCCCTAGGTTTTAATCTTTTTTCTCAATCCATACCGACATTTACCACTAGTTTCGTCGCGGTCATGAGGCAACAGATGGATGAGAGTAATCATGAGATGGTCCATATGTTGACTCAACAGATGGGTACAATATTGAGATCACTGATAAAAGAGTCAACGCGGAGTTACCAACAATTGGAAACTCAAATGACACGTATAGGTGACTTTCTAGGCGCTCCTAGGGCTCAGGGTCGACAGACCCCTCCGCCTCGACCGGAGACGCCCATTCGTCAGGATGAGGTCTTCGACGAAACAATTGAACAACCCCGTGAATTTGAAGAGATCCCTAGGATAGCCCAAAGTCCTCCTGTGATAGTCCAAAGGAACCAAGATCCGGACTTTGTCGTCCGACAAGTTCAACAGGACGCCTTGGCTGGGGAACACAACTTGGAGGCTGTGGTCGAACGTATCATGGTTCGTAATAGGGAAAATCCAGGCCTTCGACGGCCGACATACACGTCCCCATTATCAGATTTTGTATTACAAACAGAGTTACCCAGGGGTTGGAAGGTGCCAAAGTTCACCAAATTCGCTGGCGAGACTGAGGAGTCCACCGTCGAACACGTCGCTAGGTATCAAACTGAAGCAGGCGACATAGCAAACAATGAGGACTTGAAAATTAAATATTTCCCAAGTTCCCTCACAAAAAATGCATTTACGTGGTTTACCACGTTACCCCCTCAATCCATCCACACGTAGGCACAATTGGAGAGACTGTTTCATGAACAATTTTACATGGGGCAGTCGAAAATAAGTCTGAAAGAGTTGACAAGCGTCAAACGCAAGCCCACAGAGTCAGTAAACCAATACTTAAACAGGTTTAGACTTTTGAAAGCGCGGTGCTTTACTCAAGTCCCTGAGCATGTATTAGTCAAAATATCAGCTGGTGGTTTGGATTATTCGATCAGAAAGAAGCTAGACACGCAATATCTTAGAGATATGGCGCAGCTGGCTGACCGAGTTCGCCAGGTCGAACGATTGAAAGCCGAGAAAACTCAGTCTAACAGATATCGTAAAAAAGAAAAAGTGTCTTATGTGGCTGCTGACGAGTATTCGTCCGACGATGAAGAATTCGTCTATCGCGGCCGGCAAAAATTATTCGAGTTGCCATCATATTTTTTTAGAGGAAAATAAATGATAAACCTAAAGTCCTAACCCTAAAGGTAGAGATTCTTAAGGTTCGGGAGTCGGTTAAGTGAGGGGAAGGTGTTAGGCACCCCTCACTTCCATTGTACTCAATGTGATCCTCCTTAGATTTTAGGGTATGCTTGTTTGTTTGTCTAATTTCTATTTATTTACGAAATAATCCTAAGTTTTTTATTATTGTACTCGCTAGGGTTTACAACCCTATGCCTACGTACCTTTGATTTTGAAGGATCAGAGTAACCGTAGTTTACCTCCCCTATTCCTACCCCCCTAATCTTATTCCTAACCCTAATCCCAAACTTAATCCATTATTTATACTCTTGGATAAAGAGTTCTATCCCCATATCTATTATTTACATTCCTAGATAAGGAGTTTTATCCCTTAATCTATTATTTATACTCCTAGATAAGGAGTTCTATCCCTTAATCTATTATTTATACTCCTAGATAAGGAGTTCTATCCCTTAAATCCCGATCCATTTATTTATACTCTCGGAGGAAGATTTTTATCCCAAAATCCCTATCCATTGTTTATACTCTCGGATGAATAGTTATATCCCTAAATCCTTATCCCTTGGCCTATGTTTATACTCTTGGAACCTAAGAGTTTTATCCCAAAATTCCTTATCCCTTGGCCTATATTTATACTCTTGGATAAAGAGTTCTATCCCTTGTCCCATCCCTTATTTAGGCTCTCGAACCAAGAGCTTTATCCCCAAATTTAAATCCCAAAAAACCTTATTGTATCCTTAAAATTTATAAGTAATTCCTAAAAAAATCCATAGAATTCAATAAAAATCCAAAATTACCATTCATGCTAAAAATATAGCAAAGTTATACCCCAACAATATTTCAATTAAAACAATCTCTAAACTTCAAATAATCCTCAAAAATTAAAGAATTCAATTCTCAAAAGTAACTTAAATTTACCTTAATTTATATAATTTTTCTACCCAAAAACCCTTGTTTTCCCAAATAAGAAATATACCAATATTAATTTCCTTAAAATAAATTCTAAAACAAATTTTAATAAAAAGTTAAATTCCCAAAATACCTCATTCAACAAAATCCATAAAAATATCTTTATATAAAAAGGTTATTTTAATTATATAAAATTTTTACTTTAAAGTCTAACCAAACTTAAGATTAATCCTAAAAACAACTTATTTATAAAAGATAAATTTATCTAAAAACAATTTCTTTATAAAATTTTAACCCAGAACAATCAAACATATTTATCCTACTAAATACGTATCCTAAATCTATCTAAAAAACCCTAATTATCTACCTAAAACCTGATTAAATAATTAAACTAAGTAATTAATTTAATTATTTAAATAAATTTCCAGGGGGTGTATATTAGTAAAAAAACCAGTGGGCTTTTGAAACAGGGGTGCATATAGTAATCTGGGCGCTAGGCCCAATTACTAACCCAGACTGATGGAAGATAGTCCATGGTGGAGAGAGTCTGACTTTGACTCTCTCCTGACCATTGGATGAAGATCGTGTGGGTCACCTTGAGACTGATACCATTCGTTGATCCTAAAGTAAGGTAAATGGACGACTATGATCAAGAGTCAATGCTGCCTCACAGTAAGCGCACACGTACTGGATGTTGGAGTTGACTGGAAAGTCACTCAATCTGAAGGGGCAGAGGAAGCCACTTGGCGTGGATTAGAGGCCACACAGAGGGGGTATAAGACCCCAACCCTCTTCAGCCCACCCTTATTTTTCAATTTCTTTCTCTCTCTTCGCTCCCCTTCCTCTCTCTTGCTCTCTCCTCTCTCTTTTCTTTTCCTCTCTCTGGCCACCACCCACCGTCCCCAAAACCACTGTCCCAACCCAGTTTCCGGTTGAAGTTCAACCGGAGACTTCAAACCTTCATAAAACCCAGCGACCCTCCCCCTTTAACCTGGGTTCTCGTATGAACCCTAGCTTTTTCAAGAACCCTAACCCCATATCTTCCCCAGATCCCTTGGTTCTTTAGGGTTCGCAAGGAACCCTAAGAACCCTAACCCTAAACCCTCATCAAAACCCAGAAAACAAAATAACCCTCCAAGAATCCTAAGGGTTCAAAGATGAACCCTAACACCGAGGAACCCTAACCCTAATCAAAACCCAGAAGCTTCATGTTCTTTAGGGTTCGTGAAGAACCCTAAGAACCCTAACCCTACAAGATAAATCCTAATCCCAGAAAACCAAACAAGGCGGCAATCAGCAAACAACGACAAGAGCTAAGTGATTTTACCTTCCGTGCAGTGAAACTGGTTGTATATTCCTTTTTATTCTTTCCTCTTCTGATCTCTCTCCCTTTTGCTTTTTGCACGTGATCGATTAGGGTTTTGCTCAAGGAATTTAGGATTCTGATGATGAACCCTAATTCTCAGTTAGTAAGAGCTTTGAGTGGTGGTTGGGGAATCACAGCTGCGAAAATCTCCAAGGGTCTCCCTCATCTCAGAAATTCCTTTTAGTTTATATAGGCAAAAATTAGGTCTAGAATTAAATTAGATTTAATTTGTTCTTAGGAATTTTTAATTTGATCAGATTGTAATTTGATTCGATTTGTATCAATTAGGATTAAGGTTTTGATTTATGACTTTTAATCTGAGATTTGATTGGATTTTGTAACCGTTTTGTAATTTGATTCCAAAATTAATGAAAAAAAGATATGATTTGATCCATTTCCCTCTGATTCAGCGTGAAATTAGGGTTTGAGTTTTGGGGAAGAAGATGACAAGACTGGTCAACAATTTTGACCAAAAAATAAATAATAAGCAAATAAGGAATAGAAAATAAATAGTAAATATTAAAACCGTAAAAACCTAATACGACTACCATTTTAAAAATAACAAGAATGATAATATAAGTAATAATCATAAACTATATCAATAAATAAATAAAATCTGATCCTAATCACTCCTAAACCTTAATTAACAAAAAGATAATTATTCCTAATTAATAACTAACAATATATATTTAACATCTAAATCTTACTTAAAACAAAATTTCTAATTAATTAAAAGAAATAATAGAAGGCCCAGCAAAATATAAATTAAATAAAATAGAAGGACACTAATACTATATTTAAACTAATAAAAAAACCTGATTATTTTCTAATTAATCTACAAAAACCCAAATTTTAAAATAATACCCACTTAAATCTATCATAATAAAATCTACGATAATAAACTCTAAAATACGAGAAATCCCAAATAAAAACCTTTTATTTCTTAATAATTAACCCAAAATTCTAACAAAAAATCTAAGGCTTTTAATCCATACTTAAAAATAATAAATGACTAAAACCTATACATGAAATTCAAACCCCAAAATAAGTCTAAATGTACTATACATGACACCCCCTAGTAGCACAAGAAAAATCCCAAAAGATAAGAAAAACACCGGTCAAAATTTAGGGTACTACATCATCGATGAAAGTGAGATCCATGTGGCTGAACTTAAGCCAGGACCTCCCTACACGTGCAAGTTGTTGAAACCATCAAACGGGAAAAACCCCGCCGAAACCGGAAAAACGGATAAATACGTTGCTAAAACTTATACTTTTGATGTTTCCAAATGTGATGAAATATTTGATTTACTGGTTAAAGATAGTCAAATAATTATTCCTCCTGGTTTAAAAGACCCCCCTCTAGAACAAAAGAAAAAGAGGGGATTTTGCATATTTCATAATTTCCTTGGTCATAAAACAACTCAATGTGTTCTTTTCAGGGATTTGGTGCAGAAAGCTTTAAATGAGGGCCGACTCCAATTTGACGAAAAGCCAAATATGCAGGTTGACATTGACCCACTGAAGTTCGAAGAGGATTTGTACTCAGAGGTGTACGAATGTATGATGGTCGAGGCTACTAAGGGTCTTGACAAACAACCAATGACTGAAGTGATGGAGTGCATGATGGTCGAAACTACTGAAGATTCTGACAAGAAAGCCGAGGGCAAACTCGAAGCAGTGTATCCCCAGGCTGGCGAAAGTTTGGAAGATTTTCAGGAAAAGTGCAGGATAAGCGGGTCGAAGGCCGCATTATGCCCTAGGTGCAATGATGTGTTCGATGAGAAAGCTGCTGAGAGGTATGAGGTAAGCAAGAGAGAAGTGCTTCTAGAGAACAAGCCACCTGTCCCAATGTTCGTGTTTGACAAGAGTGGTGCCCCTCATCGAAATGAGGAGTACAGAAAGCTGTTCCAAGAGGCACGAGCCAAAACTTTTGTGCCTCCGTCTGACACCCCACAGGAAAGAAGGATGGCACCAGTCAGCCAGAAAGGAAGTAAAAGACCAAAATGAAAGGTTCTAGATTTTGAAAAAGAAGCGAGTGTCTCCGACAAAAGAGTCGAGCCAAGGGGCTATGTGGTGTCCCCTAACTACAAGGGAAAGAACCCCATGACTAGGACTCAGTGGAGGCGCTATCAGCGTAATAAGAAGGCTGAGAAAGAGGCTGCTACTTCACAGTTGAAGCCTGTTGGAACGTCTGGATACACGCGGTAACACCCAAGAAAGAAATGGGTAGAAAAAGACAAGGAGGTGACAAACCAGACCATGGTAGTAACCGTGGAAACATCAGGAGAGAAAGGGGTGGTGTCGACTCAAAGCTCAAAATGTACTTCGCTGGTTGAAAGCAAAAAGGAGCCATAATACACCCCTCTGTCAGATGAGGAGGAGCCAAAATACTCTCCTCAGTCGGATGATGAATATGACCCTTCACCTGAGGGATATTTTGACGAAGACATGTACGACGACACTAATGACGACACCTATGGTGAAGATTTCATGCTGAATTGTGGTATCGTGTCGATCCTACCAGCTAAGTATGATGTGGTGTCTGAAATCTCTGAGGCAGAAGAAGATTTCGTCCCCGACGAAAATACGGATGACAAGCCACTGTGTTATTATATGATGAATAATGGTGTGGTCGAAGAGCAAACGGCTATGTTTGAACGTCCTAGTCCTGGGATGATGTATCACTTGAAGCCGTTATTCATAAAGGCGAAGGTTAATGGGGTGGCAGTCAACAAGGTGTTCGTGGATGGTGGGGCAACCATAAATCTGATGCCCCACAATTTATTCAAGAAAATTGGAAAAATGGAGGCTGACCTCCGACAGCACAACATGGTTCATTCCAACTATGAAGGCAAGAGCAGTAATATCCTAGGGGGTTGTCCAAGTGGACTTGGCAGTAGGTACAACAAACAGGCTAACACTCTTCATTGTCATTAATTCAAAAGCAAATTTCAATATGTTGTTGGGACGGGAATGGATCCATGGAATTGGGGCAGTACCATCGACGATGCACCAGAGATTGACCATTTGGAGAAAAGATGGCATCGTCGAAAATATTGAGGCAGATCAAAGTTACTACAAAGTCGACGAAGCCAAGGGTAACAAGAAGTCTTTTGACCAACATTTAGCAAATGTGGCTCCTTGTGATGACGGGCCAGGTTCCTACACCTCCGTCGACAGGGGTCGCGTCCTGAACTTGGACCCCGACTATGGGTTCATCTGGGATGCTGCCGACGAAGCTATGGAGCCTATAGAAATGCCACCAACGGGGTGGCCCACAGTCAGTGAAAATGACTGCTGAGTCAGAAAGCATGACTCGAATTTTGGCCTATTTGGCTGAAAACAGAAGAATGTCGGCACGTGAAAAAGATAAACAACCACAAGCAATTAAGGGAGCCGACTGTGATACACAAATAGGTGGCCTACAAGGCCAAGAAACAGCTTTAGAAAGCCGGAGGCTTGATTGTATTTATGACGACGAGCCTTTGGGGTTTGAGAAAGACCCAAATCATAAGCTGCAGAGAATGCAGGCGCAGGACCCACTTGAAGAAGTTGACTTAGGGGATGGGACAACCAAAAAACCCACCTATGTGAGCACCAAAGTGGGGCAAGAGATGAAGGTCAAGCTGATTAAAGTATTAAAAGAATACAAAGATTGTTTTGCCTGGGATTATGGTGAAATGCCTGGTCTGAGTTGGACCGTAGTGGAGCATCGACTTCCAATCCAACCGGGTAAGAGGCCAGTAAAGCAACAACCTCGACGCTTCGCCCCAGAAGTCACGTCGAAGATTAAGCAGGAAATTGAAAGACTGCTCAAAAGCCGGTTCATCAGAACTGTAAGGTATGTAGAATGGATAGCAAACATAGTACTCGTTATTAAGAAAAATTGAACCCTTCAAGTTTGCATCGACTTTTGGGATTTGAACAACATTACCCCTAAAGACGAATATTCGATGCCTGTGGCAGAGATGCTTGTCGACTCAGCCACAGGATTCGAATATTTGAGCATGCTCGACGGCTACTCCGGCTACAATCAAATTCTCATAGCGGAAGAGGACGTCCCCAAAACCGCGTTTCGATGCCCTGGAGCTTTGGGGACATATGAATGGGTTCTGATGCCTTTTGGGTTGAAAAATGCTGGGGCAACCTATCAAAGGGCTATGAATGCTATATTCCATGACTTCATTGAAAATTTTATGCAGGTATATATTGATGACATAGTAATAAAATCGTCATCAGAAGATGGTCACCTTGACCACCTTCGACGCTTATTTGAGAGAATGGGAAAATATGGATTAAAAATGAATCCACTAAAACGTGCCTTTGGTGTTCATGCAGGGGACTTTCTGGGATTCGTGGTCCACAAGAGAGGCATCGAGATCAACCAGAACAAGACGAAGGCAATCTTGGATCTCAAGCCTCTGACGACAAAGAAACAGCTCCAGTATTTGTTGGGGAAGATAAACTTCTTGAGGAGGTTCATCTCGAATCTAAGTGGCAAGACGAAAGTGTTTTCACCACAGCTCAAGACCAAGAAGGAAAGTGAGTTCCGTTGGGGACAGGAGCAGCATGAGGCTTTCGACACAATTAAGGAGTGCCTCACAAAGCCTCTGATCCTATTACCACCTATTATAAATAAAAACATGAAGTTGTACATTGCAGCGTCGGATACGACCATAGGCAATATGTTAGCACAAGAGGATAGTAGTGGCGTCGAAAGACCCATTTATTACCTTAGTAGGATGTTAATAGATGCTGAAACTAGGTACACTATGATTGAAAAGTTGTGCCTATGCTTGTACTTCTCATGTATGAAACTAAAGAAATATATTAAACCAGTTGATGTTTATGTTTTGTCGCATTTTGATGTTATCAAGCATATGTTGTCCAAACCTATTTTGCACAGTCGAATTGGGAAATAGGCACTAGCATTAACTGAGTTTTCCTTGACATACGTCCCTTTAAGGGCGATGAAGGGACAGATAGTGGCAGACTTTATTGTCGACCACGCACTAGTCGAAACATCGATACACAGTATCGACATCGCTCCGTGAAAGTTGTACTTCAATGGGTCAAGCCATAAAAATGGGGCAGGAATCGGAATCCTAATAATATCCCCACAAGGCATTCCAACTACATTTAAATGCAAAGTTGATGGCAAATGCTCAAATAATGAGGCGGAGTATGAAGCCTTAATCACTGGTCTCAAAATACTGAAGGATTTGGGAGCCAAAGAGGTCGAGATAAGAGGGGACTCAGAGTTGGTGATTAAATAAATCACAAGGGAATACAAGTGCGTGAAAGAGCATCTTTTGAGTTACTTCTCATTGGCGAGATGTTTGATAGAGCATTTTGAAGTTGTCAACATTTCGCATGTGCCTAGAGTAGAAATCATAAAGCAAATGAATTAGCACAACTTGCCTCTGGTTATAAAGTGTCAGAAGGTAGGCTGAAAGATTTCATCGAAATTAGGGAAAAGATGGTATCGATTGTGCATTCACCATCAAGTTGGTCAATGTCCCAGGACTCGAGGAGTTGGGTCGAAGGATTAAAAAGTTATGAGGTTTTTGTTAACAATATGTCACCAACAGATTGGCGAAAGCGAATCATGGAGTATTTGGAGAATCTATTAGGCAATACTGATAGGAAGACTAAGTTCAGAGCAATGAGTTATGTCCTTATGGGAAATGAGTTATTAAAGAAAACTCTAGAGGGAGTATTGCTCAAATGCTTAGGTGATACAGATGCCTATTTGGCAATTTCGGAGGTTCATAGTGGAACTTGTGGAGCTCACCAAGTTGGCCACAAAATGAAATGGCTTTTGTTTCGACAAGGTGTTTATTGGCCAAGTATGCTCAAAGATTGCATGGACTTTGCGAATGGTTGCCAAGATTGCCAGAGACATGCAAATATTCAGCATGTACCATCCAGTGAGTTGCACGTTATAGTCAAACCATGGCCATTTCGAGGTTGGGCTTTGGATGTAATAGGAGAGATTCGGCCAGCTTCATTGAAGCAGCAAAGATTCATCCTCGTAGGAATAGACTATTTCACAAAGTGGATAGAGGTTGTGCCTCTAGTGAAAGTGGATCAAGAGACCGTGATAGAATTCATCTAGAATCATATCTTGTATAGATTCGGGATACCTGAGACAATCACGACGGATCAAGGCTCTGTGTTTGTTGGGCAGAAAATGTAAGAGTTTGTAGCAGAAACAAGTTTCAAACTGGTTACTTCGGCGCCATACTACGCTCAGGCGAATGGTCAGGTTGAAGTAGCTAATAAGGTGATAATTGGGCTAATCAAGAAGCATGTTGCGAAAAAGCCAAAGAACCGACACAAAACATTAAGTCAGGTTTTGTGGGCTTATCGAACGTCACCCAAGGAATCAACTAATTCGACTCCATTCCGTTTAACCTCCGGGCATGATGTCGTGCTACTAGTAGAAGTATGCCTACAATCAGTTAGAGTACAACGACAATATGAGATTCCGTCGGAGCAATATTGGGAAATGATGCTGGACGAACTCGTGGACTTATACGAGGAAAGGATGATAGCTTTATATATATTACTACGCCAGAAGGCATGAGTTGCCAAGGCATACAACAAGAAGGTCAAAGAAAAAACCTTCGTTGTAAGTGACTATGTCTGGAAAGCGGTGTTACCCATGGATCAACGGGATCAAACAATGGGAAAATGGTCAACAAATTGGGAGGAACCATTTAAGGTGACTCAAGTGTTTAGCAATAATGCATATGAAGTGCAAGAGTTGGGAATGGACCAACGAATCTTAAGAGTAAATGGGAAATATTTAAAGAAATATAGACCTATGCTACAAGAGATTCACATAAAAATATAGCTTTCTCATTAATTAAAAGCCAAAATAGGCTGGGGGCCAAATATGGCTTACAAAATGTTGTTACATCAGTTCGACATACAAGCTAAGGAAACTCGGGGAATCTAGACTTAAAGTCTTCAAAAAGGGTATTCTCAGAACAATTTTGCTCTCGAGGAGCACCTTTCTTCTCTGCATGCGGCTAATAGCATCCTTGATGTTCATAGCTGCTTCGACATGAGCAATTCCTTGGGCTACCTCGTGGTCGATGGCTTCTTGAGAGGGCAGAGGCTCAGCTGAGTCTAAGGAGGCGTTTTGTTGTCCGACCTCAACAATATTTTTTGTCAGTTCTGCTATCAGAGCTTGATAATCAGATATCTGCTGGTCGAAGGCTTGACGCTTGTCGGAGCGCTCTTGTTTTTTGGTTTCAAAATCTCCAAGCTTCTGTTCACAAACTGATCTAAGGTACCACTCAAGTTTCATATCATTATGTCGAAACTGAATTTGAGCATCGGCCTGGTGATTCATAAAAAGATCTTTGGCCAACGGAGTGAAGAAGGCTTCGAACTCGATCAGGTACATGGCCATGGGGGCAGGAAGTTGGAATTCAGAAAGTTCATCCAGAAGTTTGAAAACATCATTGGCTATGGCCGCCTCTTCTCCGACAGCCGCCAGGAACTGTTCTTCAAAAAGATAGGACCGCAATTGTTAAAGTTTGAGATTGAAAGAGGCGTCCAAATCTGGAGTTGGGATGGCTGTCGAACTGGTAGGTTGAATCTCTTCAGTCTCTTTGTGCAGTCTGTGTAGCACCCTTAGGGTTGCTGCTAGATTTATTTGCTTGGCTACCAAGAGTTTCTCTGGGGTAGGAGTTTTATCGACAGTAGGCGAGGTTTTCTCTGGGCCATGTTCAGGGGCTTGAAAGTTCTCTCCGACTTCGGTAGTGGTGACAATAGGTGAAGGATTGATATTCTCCCCAAGAGTTGCACCGTCATTCCCAGTCCCAAGGTTGTCAGATTGGGAAGGAGGCTTCTTCGCCACCAAGTTTTCCTCTGACAAGGGCATCTGGAATTCATCAACCTTCTGAGGACTTGGTGTGATAGTGATGCCAACAGGAGTGGTGTCGGCAGCCAGTTCAGTATCGCCAATATCGACAGTGGTCGAAGTGACCACATTTTCCTGCAAAACGAGGTGCAGTGAGTTTTTTCGCCTGAATATCACCTAAGTTACTAAAATGGAGAGAGGAAGTACCTTCACAGGATGAGAAGGAGTTGTCTTGAGAGGGACAACAGTAGGGATTGGCTCAAATACGTCTTCGAGATTTTTGGGGACAACCGGGGCCACCGTCGAAGTACTGGTTCTTGAAGGTGTTCTCCTTGTCAAAGCTTTTTTCTTCCTCACCAAAGGTGTGGATGGAGGGGATGCCGGAGTTGTTGCGGTGAAAACTTGAGAGTGAGTACTCTCATTCGACTCAGTCCTTTCAGGAGAAGGTACTTTATCAGAGGCCTGTTCAGAAATACCGTCAGACAGAGAAAAGAAAAAAAAAGTAAGGTAAGAGAATAAAATATACCTGTGAAGTGGTGGTCCTGGGTTTTTTAGCAGGCCTAGTGGAGGTCGACGCAACAGCTGTTTCTCGTTTGCGTCCCTGAAAACAAAGCTGAAACGATTTAGTTCAATCTCACAGACAAAACAAAATCAAAGTCCAGAATCCACCTTTGTGGAGGGGTCATCTATGGTGTCGACGTCTGCAACAGAGGCGGCGGTCGATGATTTAGGAACTCTACCAGCCGGAGAAGCAAAAGCATCGACCATATTCTCCAAGAAAAGGTTTGAGCCTAGTACTCCGACCACCAGGCGTCGAATTCTTGAGTAGTGAAAAAGGAAGGCTGGAAGACAAATACCGGTAGTTCAAGATGTTGAGTGGCTCTGACGAACCTCATGCAAGCCCTATGAACTACCTGGGTCAAGCGTCGGCCAGACCGTACTATATCGTCAGCATGTTTCACCAGAGACTTTGGCAACATTTGGCTCAAGCCAAATTGTCGGGCTACCAAATTTGGTTGATAATTCATGAAACCGTAGCCATTGTTGTCTGGGTCGATCCGGAAGGATATCATGGTAGGAGTAAGAAACGCCCGCCATATAGAATTCGACTGCACAACAGCTTTGGGGGGGACTCTAGGAAAGGGATGCTTAAACCATTCAGACCCAAACTTACGCTCCACAAACGGCGCCATGTCGGGGACAAAGGAAGTGGTCTTGACAAACATACTAAGATACCTCATAAAAAGGGTTTTCTTTGGAGCCTCTTGGGTAGTCATCAAAGCAAGTCGCATTCCTTCGACAGAGCGCTCTTTATTTAGATGTTCCATTGTCGCAGAAGCTTGATACCCCAATTTGTGCTCGAAAGTGGCGTTGAGCCAATGCTGCAACATCCACATAGGCCCTGAGACGTTTAGAGCCTTGGTGGTTTGGTGGAGGAGTTTCAGCCTCATAGCCGACAGTCCAAGAGAATGGTAGAGAAAGGCTAGCAGAAGTTTGGCCAAAGATATATGTCGACCTTCATGGATCTGAATGGCCAGACTGATAAAACTTTAGGCTATTTGTAAGGAGCCAGGGCAAAACATATAGTACGCCAGCCATAATGTCAAGAAGGCAATGTGCTCCTCATTAGAGACTTCTTTGGAGCGCTTGTCATGATGGTCTTCAATATAATTCTGAAAGCTAGCATGTTCGAAGTCGAAAGCATTGTTGGTCTCCAGGGTGGGGTCGAACGTATCACCTAGTGGCGAAAGGCCAGTAATGGCCGCCACATCGAAAAGCGTTGGTGTGAACATGCCACAGGGGAGGTGGAATGTATTGGTCGATCCTTCCCAGAAGTACATCGACGCAAGTAGCAAACAAGGATTGACCCTATGAGCAGTTCTGGAAAGTTGGATGGTGTCGAAAATGCCATATTCTTTCCATTACTTTTTACGTTGATCTTCGAGTTTGTCGAGCCAGGCAATATAATATTTGTTTCCTGGAGTAGGCATACATCTGAAGACTCGAGATTTAGGCGCCATAAATTTTAGATCTAAAGTTCTGTATTTCTCGAAAGCCGGTGGAATTGTTTGTTCAAAGCAAGGAAAGAACTTTTGGAGTTCTTGTGGATTAGGTCTTTTGTCCGGAAAGGGGCCATGAAAAGCATGAAGCTTATTCTCCACCGTGAAGGGGATAACCATCTGGCGGCACTAGTTGTCTAACACTGTCTCGTCAGCGGATGACGGTTGAGGAAGAGGACGGAGGGTTTCTGCTTCAGAAAGCATAAACGCAACTGGGTTGTTACCGGTAGTTTGAGGAATAGAAGTGGTAGCAGTGTTTGACGAAGCCATTAGAAAGAACGAAATGCAGAAGGTGTTATGAGACAAAGAGCGTTTTGGGAAGAAAAGGGCAAAGGTTTAATCTCAAGAACAAGTTTGAAGAAGAAGTTATAGAGAAATGGTGAAACAGTTTTTGGGGGATACTATTTATAAGACGCATGCAAAAGGTGAAAGATCACCAAAACTTTTCAACTTCTGAAAGTAAGTGGGAGTTGGTTTCGAGGCCCATAACTCAGACGAGACTAGCCATCATGGCGTTTTTCTTGGAAATCGTGGTATGAGATTGCCATCATTATGTCATACGGCGTTGGACACGTGTCTTAAGAGAAGACAAAATGATTGGTGATTGTGTCAAAGAAAAAGTCGTCGAAATCTCGTAAGAAACAAAAAAAAAGCCAGATTTCTCAATCGACGTAGTGCTCAGTCGAAACTGGCCTTTTGGGGGGGTAATTTGTTGACAGGAGATTTTGACCAGGGATAGAAGGATAAGAGGAAAGTCAACAGCAAGTCGACGCCAAGGAATTTTCAGAAGCGTCGATCCGACACAGGTCAGGAAGGTGCGTCGGAGAGAAGGCGACAAGCCATGGTGTTAGAGGAAAGCCAGGCGAAAGGCCAGTCCCAAATTCAAGGATAGGTACTTGGGCGGGAAAAGTTTGAAAGTTCCAAAAATATGGGAAGTTGAAAAGAAAGTGGGGTGACACGTGTCAACACCAAAGGAAATCTGGGCAGATGAACAGTTATTTTTTAGGCCTATATAAAGCATAGTATTTTCCATTTTTGGGGGTCGCATTTTGTAACATTGTAAAGGGAAAACACTCAAAGTGCCAAGCTTAGAGAGAAACGAGTTCAATCCTGCGAAAATGTATAATGGCGTCCACCTTTACTTAATGCAATTTATTTTCAGAGTTTAAGTTATTGTTTCTATTTCCGTCTGGCTGTTTTCTTTGTTCTTTGTTTTTGTTTTGTTTCAAACTTGGTTGATCATTCAAACCTTACAACTTTTCCAAAAAGGCAAGAAACTGTCATATCGCGTAAGCATATGTTTTCAATCACTTGTTTTGGGATTTGTGTGGCCGATCCCACGAGTAAACCTGCGACGGAAGCCCAGCGGTTGTTCGCGCCGCCGAACACTCACCCAGAAGATGTTCTAACATCAGTTAGGACATCCTTCACATATCATAGACACTAACCAACATGGTTTTAGATATGCTCCACCATTGGACTTACTATTTGCATAGTAATCCAACTGAAGATCTTCGAACAACACTGCGCCACCATCTTGATCAACAAGAACTCCAGATAACCACAGAGAGAAAATAAACTCTCATCCACCAAAAGAAGGTAATCTTCCATCATCAACCTAGAACTTCTACCACAAGCTCCAAGATAGACCTGAACCATAACCTCCTTACGTCTTCAACCAACTACCCTTCTGCCCAAGAGTAATTTGTTCCAAGACACTCCTCAAGAGTAATCAAATGCCACTGTTTGACTATCTTGATTTCTCCAATCCATATATGAGAACAACCAAATGCCACCTTTTGATTGATCTCGCCCTTCTTGAATATGAAACCAACTGAATGCCACTTTTTTATTGATCTCACCCTTCTTCAGAACTCCCACAAGATACACTGATCCACCAATGAAATCTGATCTTCAAGCTACATAATCCACTTACTCCATAGCAAGCCACTTTAGATACACTAAGACTCGGACATGTAGCATCTTATCCTACTTGCAGCTCCCGCAAACTACTATGAGACAGATCTTTTTGAAGCATCAATAACTTCCATTCTCCTGTAAATTAACTTATCTTAAGCTGATGTGCCACATCACCAGCTGAGATCCTGATGTTAAGCTTGATGTCAGAACATTCTGATACGACATCCTGCTGCTGAATTCAGCTCCTCCTTCTGCCACTTAGAAGAACCTCCTCCCTTTAACAGAACAAGAGTTCCATGCTCTCATAGACTTGATTTAACAATCAAGTTTGAGTAGACAACCTCCATCCTGCTTAATCATATCACAAGTATTCTATTCAAGCTCACACCTTGATGAATATCTGCTTCACAACTCCAAAGAACTCAACGTGCCAAGTCTGATTCTTCAGAAGAGAAGTAGTTATAGACTACACCATAGTTATACCAAAGGATTCCACTTTCCTTAAGTAGAGCAAATTGTAGAAAGTCAGAGATAATTTCCACTTAACCTTGACCTCCATGATGAGCAAAATCACATGCTCCTATGTACCTAGATCAAAAATAAATTGGCCTAAGTTGTGCCACCACCATCACCATATTCTGGATAAGTCTCTTGCCAGGACACTTTCCAAATAAACATCAGATGCTTCTAGTAACAACTGGAACACACCTGCTGCACACCAATACTCCTAGATCAGAAATAAATTAATCCAAGAACTATTCATTAAGATTATGATGTCTTCATCTTCATGTAGTACCAAACTGAAGTAGATTCTTAGGTCAACATCTAATAGAAATAGATCCAAAAGCTTATGCAGTACCTCTCCCATGATTCTGCACAAACCAGATGAAGAGGTGTTTCAACATCGTGTTAAACATCAGCAATCTTGAACTTCACATACAAGGATAATCAATTAAATACTTGTGAATATCACAAATAGCAATTAATCTTAAATCCTTTTTCAATAACCCTGCTTCACTGTTGAAGTCATACACCAACATATCACTTCATGAACACTTATCAAGTATTCAATCTTTTGCAAGTATCTTCTTTGACAAACAAAGTGTTGAGATACCAAGGCTGCCACCCTTGACTCAAGTAACTAAGATTCTCTCTGAACGAACCCTATTTACCTCAACAGTTCTGAAATCTCCATTTAGATTGGATCCACCCTTAGGATTAAGAGAGATAAATCCTTCCTTGCAGTTTTGGACGGTGAAAATAAATCACCTCCACTTTCTTCAGGTTTATGTTTCACAGAAACACCCTCTAGCCCGAAGAATAACTAGAAGACTCCAGATGCAAGACTGATATGCCTTTATGAATGGACTTGAGAGACTTATCAAGTATCTTTGACAACTTAGCTGATCAATAATTTATCAAATTCCTAGAGCAAGAACTTGACAAACCTAATCTCAACTCCCCTTCTCTTCAACTGACTTCAAACTGCACAATGGAACCACGCTTCCAAGTACCAAGTCACCATAATAGACATCTTCCAAAAACTCTATCCATTTCATCGCTATCGACTTTGGAATAAAAAGATGTTGATATCTTCAAATATAGAGGCCGACGATTGAGATCTTCCACCATCTGTCTTCAGTAACAACTCCAGAACCCCATAAATTCCAGAGCTCTTCCATCAGAAACATGTGCAGCGGAACCACCAAGGAACAAATTCAGATTGCCTTAATAATATGTCAGAACATCTTATAAGACACCCCAACAAGAGAACTAGCCATTTCTCCTGCAATTGTTGTAGAACCTACTCAGCAATTTGAACAACCACCGGATTGTTACCTTTGATCCAGAACATCCATCCCATCCATTAATACCCTTGAGTATGTCTGAGTTGATTGATCTGATCTCCAAAGCTCCTCCTTATTTAATCGCCAGAAAGTATCTCCCAAAGATCTCATCCAGAAACAGACAGGATGCCTGCTCTAATACCAATTGAAATTCTGGCATTGCAGCAGCAGATGTCCTAACACATGTCAAGACATTATTCTGCATAATCATTAAACAAAGAACAAAAACTGCAAACTAGTATTTAAACTATCAGTAACTGCAGAAACACATATTGTTACGGTGAAAATCGGATAACAAATTATTAATTAATTTGCATCAGTTTCTTTTACAACCGACTTTGATTTATCCGAAGGAAAGGTTCAAGATCGTTAGAAAAACCTAAGGGGAAAGATCTAAGGTTCGGGGGTTGGTTACGCCTAGGGAAGGTATTAGCACCCTAAACGTCTGTAGTACTCTACGGGAACCTCTTGTTCTGATGTTATCTTATGTTTGCTAAAGGTTATATGCTAAAGGCTGAAACCTAGGGGTTAGTATCTAAGTATACTCGACAAAGCATCGCACTTTGCGCCTACGTATCCTTGGGTGTAGAATCAGAGTATGCGTAGTTCTACTTCTACTGAATGATTGACTGTGGTCAATATTCAGAGGGGAAATGAGTATAAGCTTATTGTAGAGTTTAGGAACTCTCTAGATCTAGTTGAAATGGACCTATGTTGAAGTTTAGTTAGGAGGGGAAAGTGATAAATTCATTATGATGAATACCACTAAGAGTTGAGGAACTCTCGCCTAAAGCTAGTTATAATTTCTATGGCTCTGATGAGGCCTAGAAATAAGGCTTCTTCCTAAGAGGTTACTTAGGTCAAGATGGGGGCTATGACTTTAAGAGTCAACACTATTTAACCTTCCTTTGGAATTGGGGAAAAAGTTGATAAAAATAAATAAGACATGATAAAAGATAGGGTATTGATATAATAGACAAAACAACATAAGCATGAGGATGGCAATATGTTTATGACAAAGATATGGATAATATGGGTATGATAAAAGAGTACATCAAATATGACATACAAGAACAAATCAGAATGTTTCAATCTTTATGAAGATAAACATAGAGAAGTGATATGAATGATGATATTTAGAACATGATAATATTCATATAGAATCAAACATATGGCCAATCAACATGGATATATTAGCTTAAAATCAAACAAGTCAATTTAATGAAATAACATGTCAAGAAAAAATACCCATGGATGATATATAGACATAAATACAAACATAAGATGAAATGAAGTTAAGATATCAAGCAAGATTAGAATCACACAATTTAGACAATGATCAAATGTGATAGGCAAGAATAGCATGGCAAAATGAATATAGAAATGCAATAAGGACTTAATAAGCTTTTATGAACCAAACATGCGTAAAGGTTTCAAAAATAAAATATTTTTGTTATTTCTTCTTATATGTAGAAAATAGATTTAATTAGAGGAATACAGCAAAAAGAATGGGATGAAAAGGATTAGAAATGAACAAGTTATAAATATTTGAAAATTAAGATAGTAACAAGAAAAGAAACCAACAAAGGGCTAAAAAAGAGGAAAGGGCGTCCCTGGGGATTGAACCCAGGACCCTTCATGTGCAGTCCAAAACCAAGGCCAATGAACCAAGGCGCGCGTGCTGATAATTAAATGGCAACACAAACATATATCTCAAGGCAGGCGAAATTCAGAAAAAATAAATAAAAGGACTGGGGCGAGGGGGATTCGAACCCCAGTCCTAAGGGTTGGCAAGGCGTTTAAGTGCAAGTGTGTGACCGTTGGGATGGCGTGTTTCATCCGTTAATAACTTGACTTAATAAATATATAAAGCAACATGCTTCCTATATTCCCAAGTAACCAAAACAAGCGCAGACCTTAACCCTCACCCACAACAGATACAGCAGCCAAAAACTCATCAATAGTTTACCCATACGAATTGCTATAACCTCATAGGAACTTAAACATTCTAAATCCAACATGCTAAAGAAAATCAAAACAAAGGAAAGGCCAACAAATCAAAACATGACAAACTTAAGCAAATGATGATAAATCAAGTGACAAGTCATTCATTAACAGTCATACATCAGAAATATTCAAGCATAGACAGGCATGGCAAACAAACACATCAAGCTGGCAGCAGCAACATGGAAAGATAAAAACAACAAAGGAATGACATTAATAGCATTCATGGCATTGTTTAGACATAACAATGGTTCATACATCAAAGCCAACAGTTAAGAAGTCATGGCAAATTGCATAGTATTAAGAGGCATATGGCAGAGATTCATTTATGCATAACATTTAGCAGCTAGACCAGGGTTCCAATCCTTGGCAGCATGTTAACAGTTTGAGATTAAAGTTCAAGATTCAACCATAACAGCAGGGCATACACCATAAAAAGGAAAATCACAAAACAAGATTTGAGTGCAAATGATAAGCATGTGTACAGATAAAAACAGCAGGGCATGCAATTAAACAGGGCATGGATAGAAACATAAGGGCAGCAGGTATGGGCAATCAATGCAGCATTAGATAGTGTGATATGACATGAAAGAGTGATGATGATCCATACAATATTTCATTATGACATTCAGACAGGGTTTTAAGATACAAACAAATCTTGGACAGGCAAGCACACATACATATGAGCAATGTTTGGATTGGCATACATTAAGAATACATGGCTTAGGGGAAAAACAGATTCACAGCTTTGAAGCAAGTTGAGCAATTCACAATGGTAGATAATTTAAGCAAGAGTGGCATAACATGAAACCATAAAAAAAGGCAATTAATAAAACTCATATGACATAAGGCAGCAATTAAGAGATACATGGCCTGACACATAAGATGAACTGGCCAGGAGGCAAAACTTACATACCAAAGTAGGGTCATAATCAAAATAGTTCATAACAAAAGACTAGGATCTATAGAAGTTGGCATGCTTGTAACTGATATAGGGTGTACCTCTACAAACACACGGGGAGGCTCAAACATCATAGTCAAACAAAAGTATTCATAGTCAGAAATTAACATGGAATGGCAGTTGAGATTCATAACATGATAGCATTAGCAAAACTAATTGTACATATAAACCTCAATTGATTGATCAATAATTAAAGACACAAAGATATTGTAACTCAGCAGGATATTGGCATGTGAAAGGTTGCTATCAATGTGTGTGTTTTAATGGAACAGAGCAACAATAATGAATATGGTGGATCAGTCTTTCAAACTCTAGACAGGTGCATCAGAACATATCAACTTACTATCCTAGGCATATATAGTTCAAATTTTGAAATAAAGCAAGGATTAATACCACAGTCAGGTTTATGCATACTAGGATGAACATACACATACAAATACTAAAAGTAAATTGCTCAATAATGCAAAAATGGACAACCAGAAATAAAAGCAATTTAGACAGGTACACAACAGGAATGGAGTTTTAAAGAGAACAGCCACAAATCAAACATCAAACACATAGACAGATAGTGATAGCTTATTTGATTTAACAGAATAGCATGGTGAGCAAAATGTCATCTTAGAGCAGTTAGGGCAATAAGTTAAAAAGGTTAAAAACACCTATGGATGCTAACATATCAGTCAAATAACAAGATTTATGTGTCATGATACATTGAGATTATTAAACAAGGCAACAGCCCTAACTACACAATAGATAGCATAGGCATGGCAACAGTTCACAAGTTAAACACAAAGTCAAGACAAGGTTTGCATTTAGTGACATGATGATGGAAGACATAATTTCATAGTATTTTAGATACACAAGACTAATATGAAGCATAGGTTCAAACAGAATTTGTACATACATAATGACATTCAATCAAATAACAGTTTAAGCATGAATATCACATATAAAAACAACATCTTGATGGTCAAGGGCCAACACATGTATTCAAGGCAAAACAGGGCACAAGGCATGACAGTATGGGAAATAAGTCCACTCGAGTAATGGCATCTAGAGCAAGCAATGGCATATGATAGAGCAGCATGGTGAGGGAAAACACTAACATATCAAAACAGATTTAAAGGAAGGGACTAAAAACAGTTCTGATTTAAGGCAAAGGCATTCCAATGGTCATGAAGTGAAGACATGTCAAAGCTAAGTATCATCAGTGGCATTCAAGACAAATGTTCAGACAATTAGGTACAACAAAGACTTGAGGCAATGCAGAGCAAACATAAAGAAATGCAAATATTTCTGTGACAGCAAGACATGCGGTATCAAGACACAATTCAAGTGTGCCAAAACATCATATTAGAGATACAAGATATAACAGGCCCTATTCTATGCAATTCAGTTGGAAATACAAGATATGTGCACACAGAATCAACATCAGCAGGCATATGCACAAGTATAATATCATATTAGATGACCAAAATATTGAAGGTGATAAAGATCAACATGATAACTAAGTGCATCACAGACAGAGTTTACATACACGCTTATATTTAGAGTTTTAATTTGCACACATACTGAGAAACAAGATTCAAGAAGTTATGCTCACAGCTTTAGAAATAGGTCCATATGCATACAGTCTAATCAAGTATAGCGTGGCAATGAACACAGTCAGAATTTAAACATGTACTTCCACAAGTTAATAATCAAAAACAAGCATGGATTCAAACAGACTTGACAGTATCATATGGTTAGTGAATCATAAACTAAAGTCACTATTCATAAAGCATGCTACATAAGTGCAACGATCTTAATAAACATATATGTATCATTCCCTAGTTCATCATTCTAAAACAAATGTGCATATGACTTAGGACATAAAGATAACACCAAGGCATATATATAACCAAAATGCGCAGACAGATTGATGTGAGTGTGGAGGTGATGTATGTGATCAGAAATATGACAAGGTATGGCCATCTCATCAAAATAAATTGTGCAAACCAAGTTCAACAAGTTAGCAATATAAATAGACATGTCGACTCATCATAGCAAAGAAAAGGCAAATACATAGCTAAATATGTCAAGCAAGCTTGTGACCATAACATTTCAAATGCAAAATACATTACCTAAATCCTAGATCAGGGTATTCATTAGTAGTGGAACATACAGTGCAGAGGTGAAATAACAACTTGAAACAGGATATAATAAACACTTAAACACTTAGCTCCACTTCACAATCATCCAAAGACAGTCACGGATCCAACCATACATTGATGAGTTATACAAGGTATGAACATGAATACAAATAAAGCAATGTTTCACATTTACTAAATAGCATGATAAACTCAAATAGGGTAACCACAAAACAAATTCATGGAGATTCAAACACATCAGGGACCAAATATTTCATCACATGGAGATGGCGCATCTCTGACAGAGTAACAACATCATAGCATTGTCTCAAGAAGATATATGCACATTAAATCAAATGAATAGCAACATACATGTCTAACTCAACATATTAGCAAAGCAAATAAAATCATCCTACTTCAGGATATTAAGCCATGGACAGTAAGTATAGATTCAAATACACAATAGCACATTATAGATGAGTGAAAAACAATACAAAACACATTATAACAGTTATGATTAAGATTATGCTATGATGACATGAATATTAAAAGGGAAAGTGTAGTTACCAAGTGGAGTAATGTCCACTGCACCTTCAAAACGTGCTGAATGCTCTTCTTCTTGAACTAGCAAGAGAAAACCCAAAACAGCTCTTCTCCTCTCTTACTCGTGGAACTCAAAAAGAACTCAAAGACTTTAGAATGTTTTTGTGAGAATTGTTGGTTTCTTGGTGTGTAGATGTGCAGGAGCGAGTCCCTTTTATAGGCTGAGCCCAGAGGCTTGGGTGAGTCCAAGTATCAAACAGGTGGAGTGCTTAGTAGGCGCCAACGACTCTTTTGAATTTCAAAATCGGTCCATGTCTTGGAGACAATTGCGCTGTGCAAATTCCAGAATCACAGAGCTGAATCACAAATCCATGTATGGTTTCAGAGGTCTTCACTTGATGCTAGTAGGAATGGTATCGAATGAAGTAAAGGTTGGGGGTAGCGTGGGCAGGTTCGCAGATGCAGCAGTTGTATGCTGGAAATGGTATGGTCTTCTCTGCACCATTTCTGCACACTACACAGTCGAGCTTGGAAAGGGAAAGGGTGTGGGAAGTTCAAAAATGGGGAATTCGCGCCAACGGCATTGTGGTTGAATGGATTCAATGAGTTGAATTGATACAAAATACGAAATTCCTTCCTTGTTTGCATTTCCTCAGCAAGAACGAAAGAAGGAGAAAGAAACGGTTCCCTTTGGCCTCTTGGACACCACACGTCGTGCTCTCGTTGGTTGGAAGAAGTTTTGAAAAGTCAAACCCACAAGTTTAATTCTCATTGGTCCAAAACGATGGAGGGAAACCAAAATGGCAACGTGGAATTGTTTTTTTACAAGATTAAAAGCATGGTTAGAACACAAAATAGAATACTAACACATACAATAGGATACTATTATTTAGATTAAAAACTAAATAAGAGGAATTAAGTGGATAATTAGCTTAGTTAGCTAAAATAAACTATTTAAATAAAATTGATTTAGATTGGACAAAAACTAAAATAACTCAAATAAATTGAGATGTGCCAAACTGAAATTAACCTAGTCACGTAGCAAATAAATGTTAAGATAAATATCAAATTAGAATAAGGCAAATAACAAAAAAATAAGGGTAAAATTTAGGGTGCAATAGTTGCCCCTATTTAAATATCTTCACCTGATGACATGAGAGATGAAGATCCTCGTGTAATCAACAGTGAAAGATATTTAAATACAGATAACCGAAAATTTTACCCTCAGATGCACACACATGTAATGCAACGAACATGATGCCAAGAAAATGCAAGAAAATGCAGACACAACAAGACACCAAGGGGGAAACAGGAAGCAAAAAGAATCACAGAGCTTCACCGGGGAAGGACGAAAGGTACAGTATCCATGAGAAAAGCTCACTAGGGATACAGACCAACCAACAAAAGAGACTCACTGGGGAGACTCCAGAGAAACACTGGGGAAAAACAAAAAAACAGTATCCCCTGGGGAAAGGTCCAGGGAGATTGACTACTGGGGACAAACAAAACCACACTCTTCCTGGATATGAAACTAGAAAAAAAAACCTGATCACGAGGGATCAGACCAAAAGGACAGACAAACAAGCAAGGACTTCCTGGGGATCCTTATACTGAAGAGTTCAAGATGGGATCTTCAAGAAAAGCCAGAAAGACAGAGACAAACTCTGCGCAACAGATAAGAGTCTTAAAGTTGAATAAAATTTATTCCAAGAAACTTAACTTAAAGCAATTTCAGAAAAGAAACAGGATAAGGGGGTGTTCAATGTCCGACACGATTCGAACAAGAACGGTTTCAAAACAAAAGACGATGCTTGACACGATTCAAGCAAGGTCCCAATTCAAGTTCGACACGATTCGAACATGAACGGTTTTAAAACAAAGGGGGTCAGTGTCCGACACGATTCGAACAAAGACTCTGTTCAGGTTTGACACGATTCAAACAAGAACACAGTAGACAGTGCTTGACACGATTCAAACAAAGTCTAAGTTCAAGTTTGACATGATTCAAACAAGAACACAGAAGACAGTGCTTGACACGATTCAAACAAAGTCTAAGTTCAAGTTTGACTTGATTCAAACAAGAACACAGAAGATAGTGCTTGACACGATTCAAACAAAGTCTAAGTTCAAGTTTGACTTGATTCAAACAAGAACACAGAAGACAGTGCTTGACACGATTCAAACAAAGTCTAAGTTCAAGTTTGACTTGATTCAAACAAGAACACAGAAGACAGTGCTTGACACGATTCAAACAAAGTCTAAGTTCAAGTTTGACTTGATTCAAACAAGAACACAGAAGACAGTGCTTGACACGATTCAAACAAAGTCTAAGTTCAAGTTTGACTTGATTCAAACAAGAACACAGAAGACAGTGCTTGACACGATTCAAACAAAGTCTAAGTTCAAGTTTGACTTGATTCAAACAAGAACACAGTAGACAGTGCTTGACACGATTCAGACAAAGTCTAAGTTCAAGTTTGACTTGATTCAAACAAGAACACAGAAGACAGTGCTTGACACGATTCAAACAAAGTCTAAGTTCAAGTTTGACACGATTCAAACAAGAACAGCTCTGAAAATCCTTTAAAGTTAAACTTCTTGGGGAACAGAAAAAGATTTTTAAAGATTCAAATCTAGCGCGCAGAGGTTAAGACCGAGCAAGCACGACACAAAGCAAACCGGGAATGTCTTTACTTCGCATGGGAGATACAGACAAACACAGCAAAAGACCGCAAGCAAACAGAGCAAAGATGCTGGTCTGTGATGCATATGCTTAGCTATATGCTAGAAACGGTGCGAACGACGCAAACAGGAAAGAAGCAAGGACAACATGAGCCAACACCCTGAAACCAAAACATCAAGGGTAACCGGGCAGTCTTCTTTTCATTGGGGATGGCAGATCCAATGCCAAAAATAGTACCACTAAGCTTTTCTTGCACAAATTGACTCGATTCCAAAGTAGAACTTAATTCATCTTTGTGTTTTCTTAGAAATTTCCGTTTCCAAAAATCAAGTGAAAATGACTAAGAAATTTTGCAGAAATAAAGAAATGGAAGCGTACTAAGCAAGAGATGATTCAAAGCTGATATTCATTGAAAAACAGTGACTTGCCAAATAGCAGAGTCCCATTAAATATTACAAATGCAACAAAATGGCAATTTATCATAAGTTACATTGTATTCAATGACCAATAACCCTAATGACTAAGGACTCTAGCTATAGCTAACTTGATCTTCTCTGGGGATTCCTGGATATCACATAGGTGTCCTCCTCTCAAGCATAATACTTCCGTACCGAATCAGCATTCACAGGATGTGCAAGCTGTTCACCGTCCATAGTCGTGAGGAAAAGAGATCCTCCTGAAAATATTGTCTTAACTATGTATGGACCTTCATAATTAGGCGCCCACTTTCCACGGGCGTCTCTCTGCGACGGCAGGATCTTCTTAAGTACCAACTCACCTACTCGGAATTCCCGAGTGCGGACCTTTTTGTCAAATGCTCTCTTCATCTTCTTCTGATACAACTGACCATGACACATAGCTGTCAGACGCTTCTTGTCAATCAAGTTCAACTGGTCATATCTCTCTTGAATCCATTCAGCTTCATCAATCTTCGTTTCCATTAATATCCTCAGCGAAGGTATTTCCACCTCTATGGGGAGGACATCATCCATTCCATATACCAACGAAAACGGGGTTGCCCCTGTTGATGTTCTGACGGTCGTTCTATATCCATGTAGGGCGTACGACAACATTTCATGCCAATCCTTGTATGTTTTGACCATTTTCTGAAGGATTTTCTTGATATTCTTATTCGCAGCTTCGACCGCTCCATTCATCTTCGGAAGATATGGTGAAGAATTATGGTGCTCAATCTTGAAGTTATCACACAACTCCTTCATGGTTCTGTTATTCAAATTGGTTCTGTTGTCTGTTATGATTCTGCTCGGAATCCCATAGCGACAAATGATATTGTTCTTAATGAAACGAGCAACTACTTGTTTAGTTACATTTGCATAAGAGGCGGCTTCCACCCACTTGATAAAGTAATCTATAGCCACCAGAATGAAGCGGTGCCCATTAGACGCTTTAGGCTCAATTGCCCCAATCATATCAATGCCCCACATAGAGAACGGCCAAGGTGATGACAGTACATTCAACAGAGTAGGAGGAACATGCATTTTGTCTGCATAAATCTGACATTTATGGCATTTCCTAGCATACTGGATGCAATCAGTCTCCATAGTCAACCAATAGTATCCAGCCCTCAAGATCTTCTTAACCATGGTATGCCTATTGGCATGGGTTCCAAAAGCTCCTTCGTGAATATCGTGGATCAACAAATCTGCTTCTCTCTTATCGACACATCTTAACAAAACCATATCATGATTCCTCTTGTACAGTACACCGTTGCTGATGAAGAACTTGGCTGACAGCCTTCGTAGAGTCTTCTTATCAAGAACGGAGGCATTGGCCGGATATTCTTGATTCTTCAGGAAGTTAAAAATATCATGAAACCAAGGTTTGCTGTCTGATTCTTCTTCGATGACCTGGCAATAGGCCGGCTCAGTCCTTCTTCTGATACTGATCACTGGATCTTCATTGATAAATCTGACTTGCCACATTGAAGCCAGTGTCGCTAATGCATCGGCCACGTGATTCTCTGTACGTGGCACATGACAAAATGTTATCTCGTCAAAACACTTAATCAGCTCCATAGCATATGCTTGATAAGGGATAAGCTTCTCATCTTTGGTATCCCACTCGCCTCTAATCTGATAAATGACTAGAGCGGAGTCACCCATAACTTCGAGAAAACAGATTCCAAGATCAATTGCAGCTTCCAAACCCAGAATGCATGCTTCATACTCAGTAATATTATTTGTACACCCAAAATCCAGCCTAGCTGTAAAAGGGGTGTAGCCACCTTCAGGATTAATTATGACAACACCCACTCCATGTCCCTTACAATTGGATGAACCGTCGAACATCATCTTCCATCTATAATCAGCCCTGGGATCTTTTTCAAAACTTGGCTCTTCATCATCCTTTACTGCCATAATGTCCTCGTCAGGGAAGTCAAATTTGAGTGGTTCATAGTCTTCAACTGGTAGATCAGCAAGATATTCTGAGAGGATACTTCCTTTAATGGCCTTTTGAGTGACATATTGAATGTCATATTCAGATAATAACATGTGCCAACGGGCAAGTCTGCCTGATTGAGCAGGTTTCTCAAAGATGTATTTTATCGGATCCATCTTGGAAATCAAAAGGGTAGTATGACAGATCAGGTACTGCCTCAAGCATTTGGCGGCCCAAGCCAAAGCACAACAAGTCTTTTCCAGTAGCGAGTAACGACTTTCACTATCTGTGAACTTCTTAGTGAGATAATAGATTGCATGCTCTTTCCGGCCAGTCTCGTCATGCTGTCCCAAGACACAGCCCATGGACTCTTCCAAAACTGTCAAGTATATAATGAGAGGTCTTCCGGATACCGGAGGAATTAGAACAGGAGGTTCTTGGAGATAACTTTTGAGTTTCTCAAAAGCTTGTTGACAGTTAGCATTCCACTCTACTGGCTGATTCTTACGGAGCAATTTGAAGATTGGTGAACAAATTGGAGTCATGTTGGAGATGAAACGAGAGATGTAATTCAAACGACCCAAAAATCCCCTGACTTGAGACTCAGTTTGCGGAGCTGGCATTTCTTGAATTGCTCGCACTTTATCTGGATCTACTTCAATACCCTTCTGGCTGACAATGAAACCTAATAGCTTCCCAGATCTGACCCCAAAGGTACACTTTGCAGGGTTCAGCCTTAACTGATACTTCCGAAGCCTCTTGAACAGTTTCAGCAAGTGATCTACATGTTCCTCCTCATTCTGAGATTTGGCTATCATATCATCCACATACACCTCTATCTCTTTGTGGATCATATCGTGAAACAAAGTCACCATGGCCCTTTGGTACGTTGCCCCCGCGTTCTTCAGTCCAAAAGGCATAACCTTATAGCAATAAGTGCCCCACGGGGTAATGAAAGTGGTCTTATCCATATCAACCAGATCCATTTTAATTTGATTGTAGCCTGAGAAACCATCCATAAATGAGAACATGGTGAAACGGGCAGTGTTGTCCACCAGCGTGTCAATATGTGGTAGAGGGAAATCATCTTTGGGACTAGCTTTGTTGAGATCCCTGTAGTCCACACACATTCGCACCTTTCCATTCTTCTTCATAACAGGAACAATATTAGCTACCCATTCTGGGTACTTGGAGACTGCTAAAAATCCGGCATCCAATTGCCTCTTAACTTCATCTCGGATTTTGAGGGCCATATCAGGATGACTTCTACGAAGCTTTTGTTTTACCGGCGGGCATTCGGGCTTGAGCGGTAATTTATGGACCACAATATCTGTATCTAAACCGGACATATCTTGGTAGGACCAAGCAAACACATCCACATACTCTTTAAGTAGTGAAATCAACTGCTGTCTAATTTCTGGTTTCAAAGATGCCCCAATCTTAACTTCTTTCTTCTCTTCCTCAGAACCAAGATTGATGACGTCCACCTGCTCTTCATGTGGCTGGAGATCTGTATACTGGTAATCACACATGTCTGCCAGCTCTTTGGGTACCTCAAAATTCTCCTCCTCTTCAGCTTGATAGACAGGGGAGTCAAAGTCAATGGTAATAGCAGGGTCGTTGAATACAATGGGTTTACGATTCACTCTGCATAATAGAATGATTTGTATTACTAAAGTGTACGACAATTCACAAACATGCAAGATGAAGATGTTTTGTTTGAAACGATTGCCATTTTTAGAAACAGAATGCAGTAAAGTGAAGACAGCAAAAATTGCAAAAAAAGTCATTTCATTGATTAATATTGAAAACGGAGGCCCATACAAAATAATCCACTAGCTTTGGGCAAGACTAGGGAAATGAAAACAACAAATCAAAACAAGTTACTCTGGTTCCGGGTACACAGTTGGGATCTCTATAGCCTCCCAATTGCTCAAAGCACCCTCTTGGCGAAAAACCAGATGATCAATGTCTTCTTCCTCTTCAGCGCTTCCAATGATTGCGTGGACCTGATGTCCACCTTTGACAAATATCTCCTGCACAGTCTTCGTCTTCGTCTTTCTTCTCATTCTTGAAGCAGCCTCATCTTCTGGAGTTGGTTTGTAACCCAACCCCTGATGTCGGTCCCTCTTCTCGATCTCGATGACTTCGCCCCATCCTGCAGGCACGCCTTCCTGAAGGGCGGACTGGATACTCTTATACGAAGTAAACGATGGATACTCTGGGACTACTGGCTTCTCGTTGTCGATCATAACTGCATTAGCTATTTCCAAATCTTGGAAAGAAGTTTCTAACGCATCTTCGTCAGCCTCAATGTAGCGAAATGAGGACAGGTTACTGACCATCAAATCCTCCTCACCATGTATGATAACTAACCTATCATCAGCTACGAACTTCATCTTCTGATGCAACGTAGAGGTCACAGCACCTGCTTCATGGATCCAAGGTCTTCCGAGCAAACAGCTATAAGCAGGATTGATGTCCAGAATTTGAAACAGAATATTAAACTCCTGAGGTCCAATCAACATTGGGAGTTCTATCTCCCCTATAACAGATCTTCGCGAACCATCAAAAGCTTTGACAATCAACGAAGTGGGTCTCATGACTCCTCCTTTGTATGCCAATTTATCAAGAGTTCTCTTTGGTAAGACATTCAGAGAGGACCCTGTATCCACGAGGACTCTAGCCAATGTGTCTTCCTGACATGTCATGGATATATGCAGAGCAAGATTGTGCTTCCGGCCTGCTTGGGTTAGCTCTTCTTCACTGAAACTGAGGGTATTGCAGGCGATAATGTTAGCAACAATGTGATCAAACTGTCCGGTAGTGATATCTTGAGCCACGTGAGCCTGAGCCAAAACCTTCTGCAGCGCAGATCGGTGAGCCGGTGAATTAATCAATAGAGACAAAACATAAATCTTTGACGGGGTTTGATGGAGCTGATCCACAATCCTATAGTCACTTCTTTTTATTATTATAAGGAACTCTTCATCGTCCTCTTTGGAGATTACTTCTTTTCCTTTATCGTTGGTAGGTACATGACTAACACTTTCTTTTCTGGACGTTTCCACGTTCACAGGGGGACAAATCCTTCCACTTCTCATCATTCTCCCTGCTCCTGCTATATTAGACACATTCTTTTCATCGGCCCCCACCTCTTTCCTTGGGACCGGTTCTTCTATCACGACCCCCACCTCTTTCCTTGGGATCATTTCTTCTTTCTTTCTTCCACCTGTGATATCTTCATAAATCCAGGGCACTGCTTTGGTTCCTCTGAACCTGAATGGAACTGGTTTTGGGAAGTTATTTTGCCTAGCACGATTAACAGGAGCAGCAGCTTCAGGCCTGTTAAATCTCGGAATTGATTGTTTAAAAACAGGACTCACAGTATTTGCCCCTGGATTATTGAACACAGGAACTACTGATGGGTATTCTTCTTCAATAAACAACTGTACTTGTTTTAGCAAGTTGAATACTGGCTCAATCACCGCTATTCTGTTTTCCTTCCTGAAAACCTGTAAGAAACCTTCATTAATCAAGCGCTGAATATTACCTTGTACTAACGAACATCCTTCACTAACACCATCACACTCTTCACAAACATCATGGCAAGCTTCGACCAAACCGGCGCTGAATAGCTTGGCATGAAACAATTTCAAGGGAGTTTTAATCTGTGCTGCATCTGAGATTACTACCTCGTCATTCTCATTTTCAATAGCATTAGTTGACCCATGGTTTGGCAAAGGGTTACTTTTCACATTTGGTTGGCTATTGACGAAAGACAGAACATTCTTCTCTATCAGGCCTTTCACTAGATTCTTCAATGCCAAACATCCTTCTAAGTCATGACCTACCCCCTCCTTGATGGAAGGCACAGGTTGCATTTGGGTTGTAAAACTGCATAGACTTTTCAGAGGGTGACCCCAATGGCCTAGTAACAATTAACCCTTGCTCCACCAATGAAGGATATAATGCTGTGTATGTCATTGGTATAGGTGGAAAGTTCGGCGTCACTGCCTATTTTCTTGGCGGGCTATTTTGTTGTGGCGCTGGCCGCCGCTGCTGCTGGTAATTCTGGTTCTGATTCCTTGGCCACTGCTGTTGATTTTGTGGCTGAGAAACCGGAGCTTGTTGCATTACCGGATGATTAAAGGTGGGCATAACAGATGCCACGTATGGTTGCTGGGGGAATTGCATAGCATAAACTGGCTGTTGGGGAAAACTGGGACCTGGCTGTGGTTGGAAAAGAGCTCGCTTCCAACGAGGACTCTGCTTCTTCCCTGTCATGATAGCGTTAGTCTCGCCCTCTTTCTTCTTATGAAAATTTCTTGGAGACTTTTTGACGCTGGTACTAGTAGCACTGTTAGGTGAACTAGCCACCTTTCCACTTTTTAGACCTGCCTCTACCTTCATACCGATTGCAATAATGTCAGAGAAATTGGCGCCAGTGTTGCTAATCATTTTCTCATAGAATTCAGGTTTCACAGTGTCTACAAACCAATCGGCTAGCTCCTTCTCGGTTAACGGCGGTTCAACCTGTGACGCAGTCTCTCTCCACCTCTGAGCATATTCTTTGAACGACTCAGTGTTTTTCTGAGTCATGGTCAAGAGTTGCCTACGATCAGGTGCTAGATCCAAGTTATACTTATAGTGCTTTATAAAGACATCCATAACATCTTGAAAGCACTTAATCTGAGACTGATCTAGACTTAAATACCATTTTGCGGCAGCACCCTTCAGGCTATCCTGGAAACAATGGATCATCAACTTATCATTATCCATGTATGCCGCCATTCTTCGGAGATACATGACCAAGTGTGCCTTTGGACACGTAGCACCAGAGTACAATTCGAAGCTTGGTAATTTAAACTTTGGTGGAATTACTAGGTCAGTGACCAAACACATATCCCTTAAGTCAGAGCTGAAGACATTATCTCCCTCCATGGCCTTCAATTTTCTCTACATAATCTCCATACTGGCCCTCAATTTCTCGTTGTTGTCGTCTCCTTCCATGGATACATTATCATTAATAAGATGATGTTGATTCTGGAAGACGGGCTGAAACTGGGTCTGAATCACAGGTGGAGTATAAGTTGGGATAGTTTGTTGGTTTTCACCAAACAAAGGTACAGCCTGTTGGGTGGACTGAGGAGCTGTGGCTCGTATAAACTCAAATGGTATCCCTAAAGTAGTATCCACAGCAGGTATGACTGGCAGCTCAACAGTTGTGGTGACGATTTCTGAGACTACAGTAGCTTGAGTATCCATTTTTGCTCGTATAACATGTAAAACTTCCATAATCTGTCCCATGCCTACTCTTAACTCATTGAGCTCTTCGTTGACTTGATCCAGATTCTCAAAATTATCAGACATCTTTCCTCTTTAAGCCTGGTCCGGATGTTGCAATAAATGTAGAGATCAGGGTGATGGTTCTGAAGAAGACAAAACGGCGATGAGACACAGAAGAATGCGCGTGCGTATGCAAAGATGCAAATGAGATGCAAATGCAAATGCAAGCTAAACTATCAAGAAACCAAAGACATCTTGCGAATAATATAGAGAATAGATCCTTGATAAAACAACTTCTTCATTAAGAGTTTGGCAAACATTACATCTGGAGCAGGGTATTCTCATACTCCAAGTACATAAGTAGAGGTACAACAAAATGAAAAGATACAATAACAACACAAAGGTCAACAACAATACTTAGAAATTGAATCCGCCGGTTGACGATCCCTCTCCATTAATTACCCTCATTATCTTGATGATGCGCTCCTTGGTTTCTTTCTTGGCGAGAACCAGCTCTCCCAATTCCTCCATCATCCTCTGCTTTGTTTTAGTAGGGGACTCGTGGCGGGGATGTGGTTTCATCATTACTTGGGATATGCTACGAGACCATTGCAAATGAGACTCTGTGACCGGGCATTCAGACCTCCACAACTCCCTGTTGATATGGCGCCAAGTGCGTCTCAAGCACATCTTCATCTCAAATCCTTCCTTCTCGTCATAAAACATCATCTGCATGTCTTCATTATCTGGGATTCCTTCCTTCAAATGACCCAGCTGACGGCGAGCGAGGACGTGGTTGTAATTGATACAACCATTCTTTCCCATGAGAGGTACATTGGGGCAGTCCCCACAGCTAACGATTATGGTGATTCCCTCGTCCGTTGAATCATACCATTCAATGTCGGTATGCTTCAGTTCCATCAACTTCTTAGACCAAACCTTGCAGTCTTCAATCTCCCAGAAAGCTGGGGTCTTCGGCAAATAAGAAACAAACCACTTGTAGAAGAGGGCCACACAGCAAACAATCAGCCCACTGCCTCTCATATATCTGGTCTGTATGGAATGGTAGACATCAGCCAACAGTGTCGGGACTGGATTATTGACTGCAAACAGCTGAATGGCCTAAGTGTCTACAAAATCCTTGGCGTTTGGGAACAAGAACAAACCGTATATCATCAATGCTAAAGTTGATTCAAACAAAACTTCATTTCCCCTGTTCTTAAAGTACAGAGCTTTCTCCATCAAGAATTGTGCTGGCAACCCACGCTTTCCTCCCTTATTGGTCAAATTGGCTTGGACATCAGATAACCTGATTCTGGTCAGTCTGGCTATGTCTCTGGCAGAAGGTGTTTCTTTAATTTCGGAAAAGACAGGAGCATCCCTGATTGGGATCCCTATCATGGCTGAAAATTCTTCCAAGGTTGGTACTAACTGAAATTCAGGGAACAAGAAACAACGGTATGCTGGGTGATATAGTTGGACTAGAACTTCAAGTGGTCCCATAGTTACTGGTGTCTTCATCAAGGGTATGACACACCCATATCTATCGGCAAACGCTGACTGGTCTTCAATCATTTCCCCCAACCATAGCAGACGATCCACCTCTGGCAACTCAAAGCAGTAAGGCCAAACTCTTTTTCCTGCGGCATCCATTTCTACAAAATCTGCAAGACAAGATTAGTGACTTGATAGTTTAGCAGGGATGTATAATGCAATGCAAAGTTTCATGGAATTCAGACACTTGCGCAAAATATTGGAGAAATATCAAAGGACCTCATTTCATTAAATAAAATTGAATTACAAATGTTGATACACTTTCAAAAAACCCTAAACATGAAGCTAAATAAAAGCCCTATGGAGATTCTCCCAAGAGTCGTAGCTTGAGTCTTTCGATTTCTTTCTCCATCTGATCTCTTTCCGCGACAAGATTATCGACGATCGTCTTCCAAGCTGTAGGATGAACAATAGGAGAACTCGAGCCTTCTTGGGCCTTCCTTTTCTTGTAAGGTTAGTTCTTCCTCCTTGGCGCGTAGCTGTTTTCGAAGTTCAAAATTTTCCTCAACGACCACCTGATATTTGAGTTTCCATGCTTCCTCGGACCGCTGGGTCTGCCTCAACGATATCTCTAACTCCTCTTCCTTCGACATGAAATACATAATAGGTTCCTCCTTCATGGGTATTGGTTCCTCCCTTTTGTATGGCATCTTCAATTCAATGGCTCGCTTGCGGACCCACTGAAGATATGGTTCCAAAGAAACACAATTGGGTTTCCCCAAGAAGCTCCTTTCTCTTTTGCACTTGCTATCCCAGGCTTTTAGGATTAAATCCCTTTGTTCTTCATTCTTATCATATTCCTCAAAATAAATTCCTTCTACATGGATATTTAGGGGCTTATCCTTCACAGGGTATCCTAATTGACGACGTGCCAATAGAGGATTGTAACTGATTCCACCTTTGATGCCAAGAAGGGGCACATTGTTATATAAGCCACAACTGTCTGTTATCGTGATTTTGTCATACACTCGATTGTACCAGTCAATGTCGACATGAGAAAGGGCCATAATCTTCTTAGACCACCATCCCTTCTTAGGATCCCAAAATGCGCCTTTCTTCGGTAAGTGTGAAACGAACCATCTATATATCACAGTAATGCAGCAAGTGATCTGTCCATTACCATGGGCATTTCTCGTATGGACTGAGTGGTAGGCTTCAGCAAGTAAGGTGGGTACTGGATTTTGCTTTAAGAAAATTTTGATTGCGTTCAAATCCACGAAGTTGTCAAAGTTTGGGAACAAAAAGAGTCCATAGATGAGTAGAGCAAAAACAACTTCAAAGACGACCTTGTTGGAATGTTTAGCGAAGTAACGGGCTTTCTCAAACAGGAACTTAGCAGGCAATCCAAAAATTCCTCCCTTGGAGATTAAGTTGCCTTTGATGTCGACTAATTCCAAGTGAGTTTCCTTAGCTATCTTTTCCTCTTTTGGGTCTTTGTTGAAGATGGGAAATGGAGAGTCGTCCTTGACAGGTAAACCAACTATCTGAGAATATTCTTCAAGTGTAGGCAGGAGTTGGTAGTCGGGAAAAGTGAAACAATGATACTTTGGGTCATAAAACTAAGCAAAGTTGAAAGGAGCCCTTCATCAACCCTTTTCGTTAATAATATCCACAAATTCCCATATCTGTCTTTGAATCCTTCAGGGTCTGTTAGCAGATCTCCCAATCTCCTTAGGTCATCCAACTTAGGGTTCTTGAAAGTGTATTTCACTGTTTTCCTTCTTAATTCGTCCATGATATTTCTGTAACATTTAGAAAGAAGTCTGAGTTCCATGAAACAGATGCAACATGAATGCTTATGCTACATGGATGCAACAAACACAAACAAGAACAAGCATACAAAGGTTTGGGTTAAGAAGCGTGGAGCCAAAGTTCACCCTCCCATTGATATGTACTATGGTTTTTACCTGCCGAACAAGGTTCTAATGGGTTCCAGAGTCTACGATCCATCTTTCGGATTTTGTCGACTTCCCAGATGACTTGGTAATCAACAAAATTCTCAAGAGGAACTCGTCTGAGTGTAGTATCGCGTGACAACCAATTCAGAAATAGACTCCATCATGGTCACCGCACTACATCCTAAAAGGCCAAAGTGGGGTTTGGTAACTACGGTTCTCAACCTCAATGGCACATACGTTGAGAGTAGCACGTTTTCACGAAAAGGATCGTTCAACATAACTAAACTCTCAAGAAGGCCTAAGCTGAGTGATGGTGTCTCAAGTTAACTTTTTCAGGAATCGACTCCTTCAAAGCCCCCTTGAATATACCATCGTCCTATCATAAGTGCACTCGAAATCCGGGTATAGGATTTATCTCACTCAAAGGTAACAACCTAAATCGAATAGGATAATCAAAACATAGCACAGATATACAAGCAGATAAGCATACAAGCAATCATACAAGCAGATAAGCAGACATTGAATAACATAAAACAAGATTGGCTTAACCCTCTTAGGAAAGGACCAGCAATAGGTCTGACTTTCCCCAGTGAAGTCGCCATTTCTGTTGCGGTGAAAATTGGATAACAAATTATTAATTAATTTGCATCAGTTTCTTTTACAACCGACTTTGATTTATCCGAAGGAAAGGTTCAAGATCGTTAGAAAAACCTAAGGGGAAAGATCTAAGGTTCGGGGGTTGGTTACGCCTAGGGAAGGTATTAGCACCCTAAACGTCCGTAGTACTCTACGGGAATCTCTTGTTCTGATGTTATCTTATGTTTGCTAAAGGTTCTATGCTAAAGGCTGAAACCTAGGGGTTAGTATCTAAGTTACTCGACAAAGCATCGCACTTTGCGCCTACGTATCCTCGGGTGTAGAATCAGAGTATGCGTAGTTCTACTTCTACTGAATGATTGACTGTGGTCAATATTCAGAGGGGAAATGAGTACAAGCTCATTGTAGAGTTTAGGAACTCTCTAGATCTAGTTGAAATGGACCTATGTTGAAGTTTAGTTAGGAGGGGAAAGTGATAAATTCATTATGATGAATACCACTAAGAGTTGAGGAACTCTCTCCTAAAACTAGTTATAATTTCTATGGCTCTGATGAGGCCTAGAAATAAGGCTTCTTCCTAAGAGGTTACTTAGGTCAAGATGGGGGCTATGACTTTAAGAGTCAACACTATTTAACCTTCCTTTGGAATTGGGGAAAAAGTTGATAAAAATAAATAAGACATGATAAAAGATAGGGTATTGATATAATAGACAAAACAACATAAGCATGAGGATGACAATATGTTTATGACAAAGATATGGATAATATGGGTATGATAAAAGAGTACATCAAATATGACATACAAGAACAAATCAGAATGTTTCAATCTTTATGAAGACAAACATAGAGAAGTGATATGAATGATGATATTTAGAACATGATAATATTCATATAGAATCAAACATATGGCCAATCAACATGGATATATTAGCTTAAAATCAAACAAGTCAATTTAATGAAATAACATGTCAAGAAAAAATACCCATGGATGATATATAGACAAAAATACAAACATAAGATGAAATGAAGTTAAGATATCAAGCAAGATTAGAATCACACAATTTAGACAATAATCAAATGTGATAGGCAAGAATAGCATGGCAAAATGAATATAGAAATGCAATAAGGACTTAATAAGCTTTTATGAACCAAACATGCGTAAAGGTTTCAAAAATAAAATATTTTTGTTATTTCTTCTTATATGTAGAAAATAGATTTAATTAGAGGAATACAGCAAAAAGAATGGGATGAAAAGGATTAGAAATGAACAAGTTATAAATATTTGAAAATTAAGATAGTAACAAGAAAAGAAACCAACAAAGGGCTAAAAAAGAGGAAAGGGCGTCCCTGGGGATTGAACCCAGGACCCTTCATGTGCAGTCCAAAACCAAGGCCAATGAACCAAGGCGCGCGTGCTGATAAATAAATGGCAACACAAACATATATCTCAAGGCAGGCGAAATTCAGAAAAAATAAATAAAAGGACTGGGGCGAGGGGGATTCGAACCCCAGTCCTAAGGGTTGGCAAGGCGTTTAAGTGCAAGTGTGTGACCGTTGGGACGGCGTGTTTCATCCGTTAATAACTTGACTTAATAAATATATAAAGCAACATGCTTCCTATATTCCCAAGTAACCAAAACAAGCGCAGACCTTAACCCTCACCCACAACAGATACAGCAGCCAAAAACTCAACAATAGTTTACCCATACGCATTGCTATAACCTCATAGGAACTTAAACATTCTAAATCCAACATGCTAAAGAAAATCAAAACAAAGGAAAGGTCAACAAATCAAAACATGACAAACTTAAGCAAATGATGATAAATCAAGTGACAAGTCATTCATTAACAGTCATACATCAGAAATATTCAAGCATAGACAGGCATGGCAAACAAACACATCAAGCTGGCAGCAGCAACATGGAAAGATAAAAACAACAAAGGAATGCCATTAATAGCATTCATGGCATTGTTTAGACATAACAATGGTTCATACATCAAAGCCAACAGTTAAGAAGTCATGGCAAATTGCATAGTATTAAGAGGCATATGGCAGAGATTCATTTATGCATAACATTTAGCAGCTAGACCAGGGTTCCAATCCTTGGCAGCATGTTAACAGTTTGAGATTAAAGTTCAAGATTCAACCATAACAGCAGGGCATACACCATAAAAAGGAAAATCACAAAACAAGATTTGAGTGCAAATGATAAGCATGTGTACAGATAAAAACAGCAGGGCATGCAATTAAACAGGGCATGGATAGAAACATAAGGACAACAGGTATGGGCAATCAATGCAGCATTAGATAGTGTGATATGACATGAAAGAGTGATGATGATCCATACAATATTTCATTATGACATTCAGACAGGGTTTTAAGATACAAACAAATCTTGGACAGGCAAGCACACATACATATGAGCAATGTTTGGATTGGCATACATTAAGAATACATGGCTTAGGGGAAAAACAGATTCACAGCTTTGAAGCAAGTTGAGCAATTCACAATGGTAGATAATTTAAGCAAGAGTGGCATAACATGAAACCATAAAAAAGGCAATTAATCAAACTCATATGACATAAGGCAGCAATTAAGAGATACATGGCCTGACACATAAGATGAACTGGCCAGGAGGCAAAACTTACATACCAAAGTAGGGTCATAATCAAAATAGTTCATAACAAAAGACTAGGATCTATAGAAGTTGGCATGCTTGTAACTGATATAGGGTGTACCTCTACAAACACACGGGGAGGCTCAAACATCATAGTCAAACAAAAGTATTCATAGTTAGAAATTAACATGGAATGGCAGTTGAGATTCATAACATGATAGCATTAGCAAAACTGATTGTACATATAAACCTCAATTGATTGATCAATAATTAAAGACACAAAGATATTGTAACTCAGCAGGATATTGGCATGTGAAAGGTTGCTATCAATGTGTGTGTTTTAATGGAACAGAGCAACAATAATGAATATGGTGGATCAGTCTTTCAAACTCTAGACAGGTGCATCAGAACATATCAACTTACTATCATAGGCATATATAGTTCAAATTTTGAAATAAAGCAAGGATCAATACCACAGTCAGGTTTATACATACCAGGATGAACATACACATACAAATACTAAAAGTAAATTGCTCAACAATGCAAAAATGGACAACCAGAAATAAAAGCAATTTAGACAGGTACATAACAGGAATGGAGTTTTAAAGAGAACAACCACAAATCAAACATCAAACACATAGACAGATAGTGATAGCTTATTTGATTTAACAGAATAGCATGGTGAGCAAAATGTCATCTTAGAGCAGTTAGGGCAATAAGTTAAAAAGGTTAAAAACACCTATGGATGCTAACATATCAGTCAAATAACAAGATTTATGTGTCATGATACATTGAGATTATTAAACAAGGCAACAACCCTAACTACACAATAGATAGCATAGGCATGGCAACAGTTCACAAGTTAAACACAAAGTCAAGACAAGGTTTGCATTTAGTGACATGATGATGGAAGACATAATTTCATAGCATTTTAGATACACAAGACTAATATGAAGCATAGGTTCAAACAGAATTTGTACATACATAATGACATCCAATCAAATAACAGTTTAAGCATGAATATCACATATAAAAACAACATCTTGATGGTCAAGGGCCAACACATGTATTCAAGGCAAAACAGGGCACAAGGCATGACAGTATGGCAAATAAGTCCACTCGAGTAATGGCATCTAGAGCAAGCAATGGCATATGATAGAGCAGCATGGTGAGGGCAAACACTAACATATCAAAACAAATTTAAAGGCAGGGACTAAAAACAGTTCTGATTTAAGGCAAAGGCATTCCAATGGTCATGAAGTGAAGACATGTCAAAGCTAAGTATCATCAGTGGCATTCAAGACAAATGTTCAGACAATTAGGTACAACAAAGACTTGAGGCAATGCAGAGCAAACATAAAGAAATGCAAATATTTCTGTGACAGCAAGACATGCGGTATCAAGACACAGTTCAAATGTACCAAAACATCATATTAGAGATACAAGATATAACAGGCCCTATTCTATGCAATTCAGTTGGAAATACAAGATATGATGCACGCAGAATCAACATCAGCAGGCATATGCACAAGTATAATATCATATTAGATGACCAAAATATTGAAGGTGACAAAGATCAACATGATAACTAAGTGCATCACAGACAGAGTTTACATACACGCTTATATTTAGAGTTTTAATTTGCACACATACTGAGAAACAAGATTCAAGAAGTTATGCTCACAGCTTTAGAAACAGGTCCAGATGCATACAGTCTAATCAAGTATAGCGTGGCAATGAACACAGTAAGAATTTAAACATGTACTTCCACAAGTTAATAATAAAAAACAAGCATGACTTTAAACAGCCTTGACAGTATCATATGGTTAGTGAATCATAAACTAAAGTCACTATTCATAAAGCATGCTACATAAGTGCAACGATCTTAACAAACATAGATGTATCATTCCCTAGTTCATCATTCTAAAACAAATGTGCATATGACTTAGGACATAAAGATAACACCAAGGCATATATATAACCAAAATGCGCAGACAGATTGATGTGAGTGTGGAGGTGATGTATGTGATCAGAAATATGACAAGGTATGGCCATCTCATCAAAATAAATTGTGCAAACCAAGTTCAACAAGTTAGCAATATAAATAGACATGTCGACTCATCATAGCAAAGAAAAGGCAAATACATAGCTAAATATGTCAAGTAAGCTTGTGACCATAACATTTCAAATGCAAAATACATGACCTAAATCCTAGATCAGGGTATTCATTAGTAGTGGAACATACAGTGCAGAGGTGAAATAACAACTTGAAACAGGATATAATAAACACTTAAACACTTAGCTCCACTTCACAATCATCCAAAGACAGTCACGGATCCAACCATACATTGATGAGTTATACAAGGTATGAACATGAATACAAATAAAGCAATGTTTCACATTTACTAAATAGCATGATAAACTCAAATAGGGTAACCACAAAACAAATTCATGGAGATTCAAACACATCAGGGACCAAATATTTCATCACATGGAGATGGCGCATCTCTGACAGAGTAACAACATCATAGCATTGTCTCAAGAAGATATATGCACATTAAATCAAATGAATAGCAACATACATGTCTAACTCAACATATTAGCAAAGCAAATAAAATCATCCTACTTCAGGATATTAAGCCATTGACAGAAAGTATAGATTCAAATACACAATAGCACATTATAGATGAGTGAAAAATAATACAAAACACATTATAACAGTTATGATTAAGATTATGCTATGATGACATGAATATTAAAAGGGAAAGTGTAGTTACCAAGTGGAGTAATGTCCACTGCACCTTCAAAACGTGCTGAATGCTCTTCTTCTTGAACTAGCAAGAGAAAACCCAAAACAACTCTTCTCCTCTCTTACTCGTGGAACTCAAAAAGAACTCAAAGACTTTAGAATGTTTTTGTGAGAATTGTTGGTTTCTTGGTGTGTAGATGTGCAGGAGCGAGTCCCTTTTATAGGCTGAGCCCAGAGGCTTGGGTGAGTCCAAGTATCAAACAGGTGGAGTGCTTAGTAGGCGCCAACGACTCTTTTGAATTTCAAAATCGGTCCATGTCTTGGAGACAATTGCGCTGTGCAAATTCCAGAATCACAGAGCTGAATCACAAATCCATGTATGGTTTCTGAGGTCTTCACTTGATGCTAGTAGGAATGGTATCGAATGAAGTAAAGGTTGGGGGTAGCGTGGGCAGGTTCGCAGATGCAGCAGTTGTATGCTGGAAATGGTATGGTCTTCTCTGCACCATTTCTGCACACTACACAGTCGAGCTTGGAAAGGGAAAGGGTGTGGGAAGTTCAAAAATGGGGAATTCGCGCCAACGGCATTGTGGTTGAATGGATTCAATGAGTTGAATTGATACAAAATACGAAATTCCTTCCTTGTTTGCATTTCCTCAGCAAGAATGAAAGAAGGAGAAAGAAACAGTTCCCTTTGGCCTCTTGGACACCACACGTCGTGCTCTCGTTGGTTGGAAGAAGTGTTGAAAAGTCAAACCCACAAGTTTAATTCTCATTGGTCCAAAACGATGGAGGGAAACCAAAATGGCAACGTGGAATTGTTTTTTTACAAGATTAAAAGCATGGTTAGAACACAAAATAGAATACTAACACATACAATAGGATACTATTATTTAGATTAAAAACTAAATAAGAGGAATTAAGTGGATAATTAGCTTAGTTAGCTAAAATAAACTATTTAAATAAAATTGATTTAGATTGGACAAAAACTAAAATAACTCAAATAAATTGAGATGTGCCAAACTGAAATTAACCTAGTCACGTAGCAAATAAATGTTAAGATAAATATCAAATTAGAATAAGGCAAATAACAAAAAAATGAGGGTAAAATTTGGGGTGCAACACATATGGCTCGACATCTGTTCCAACATGTTAATTAATACTGAACTATAAATTGCAGAATGATAAACAACACAGAATATGATGACCCAGTTCGGTGTAACTCACCTACATCTGGGGGATACCAATCCAGGAAGAAGAATCCACTATCAATAGTATAGTTTTATGTAAACAACCTCAGGTTTATAGTAAACACCCGCGTTTACTTATCACTACCCAATAAAGACTTTATCATTAGAAGTCACATCTAATTGATAAGAGAAACCCATCTCACTCCTTAAATCACAACCTGTAATTATCTAACAGTTACTACACCATAATTGTATCATCCCTATTGAAAGACACCCCTTACAATACAAAGTTCAGTCAAGCATCCTTGACTAACAAGTTAACTTGGATTTGCTTTCATCCAAGAACAATACACGATTCATTACCTATGAGTTTCTGAATCTGTACAAGTACCTATGTCTACCACAATGTATCAAATCGATACAGAGGGAGGCTTACAAGAGAAACCTACGACTCTCAAAACCTAAACCCTACTTTTACAAAATAGGATTCCTAAGTCTATGTCGTCCTCTCTCCTTTTTCTGCCTAGGTCTTGATCTTCTTTTATAGCCTTCTGTTGAGTTGGGCTTCATATCTTTGATCCTTGATCCATTGCCAATCGTGCCTTGAATCTTAGAACAGATTTAAACAAAATCTGTTGTGACAGTCATGATGTTGAATCTTCATGCTGTGATATTTTATTCGACATCTTTGGTTTGGGGCAGAACCCTTCATGTTGGAACATCTTTCATAACATTATGTTTTACCAAAATTTAGTCAAACCATTGGAGCTTTCATCAATAAACAGAAGATTTAAAGCCCAACGCAACAGAAAGATTATAAAAGAAGACCAAGACCTAGAACTGAACAACTGAACCAATTGTAACACTATTGTAAAGTAGAAAATAGTGTTTAGGGTTTTGAGAGTCGTAGGTTTTCTTGTAAGTCTCCCTCTGTATCGATTTGATACATTGGGAAGACATATGTACTTGTACAGATTCAGAAACCCGTAGGTAATGAATCATGTATTGTTCTTGGATAAAGCTTTTAAGCAAATCCAAGTTAACTTGTTAGTCAAGGATGCTTGACTGAACTTTGTATTGAAAAGGGTGTCTTTCAATAAGATAATACAATTATTGTGTTTATAACTATTAGATAATCATAGGTTATGATTTAGGGAGTGTGATGGGTTTCTCTTATCAAGGATGGAGTTCTTAGATAAAGTTTTTATTGGGTAGTGATAGGTAAACCAGAGGTTGTTTACTGTAAACTAGCGGTTGTTTACATATAACTATACTACTGATAGTGAATTCTTCTTCCTAGCTTGATATGCCCCCAGATGTAGTTGATTTGCACCGAACTAGGCTATTATATTCTGTGTTGTTTATCATTCTGTATTTACAGTTTAGTTTTGATTAACATGTTGTAACAGATGTCGAAACATCTGTCTTGCTGCAGTTACTGATATTCTGAATATCAGTTTGATGTTCTATTCCTGGTTTAAAGATTGTGTAGAGAACAATGTCTTGACATGTGTTAGGACATCTTCTATCTGCTATGCCATAATTTCAAGATGTTGCATCTGTATGTTCTATTCTTTGACATGTTTGATTTAAGCACCAAATTCTTCTTTGCATCAAACATCTTCAAAGACTCACCATCCATGGTCACTAAGAATCCCTTCTCCACTAGTTGACCAATGCTCGTGAGATTGCACTTCATCTCAAGAACATACATCACATCTTCAATAATGATTCTCTTACCATCATTGCTTCTGATCACTATATTTCCACTACCTTCAGCTGCAAGTTCCACACTGTCAGCCAATTTTATGCTTGTTTTCTTGCTAGCATCGAAACTTGTTAATCATTCTCTATGTGATGTCATGTGACTTGAGCATCCAGAATAAAAAAACCACTATTCATTCTTAATCTTTTCTTCACTGGTAGTAGCCATCATCAACACTGTACTTGAATCATCTCCATGAGCCAAATTTGCTTCGTCATCGGTCTTTTGACCTTTCTTGAACCAACATTCATCAGCAAAATGCCTATACTTCTTAAAGTTGAAGCATTGCACCTTACTTTTGTCAAAGTCCCTCTTCTTGTTCTGACTTCTGCCAAAGCCTCCTCTCTTTGAAGATTCAGCTTTGTCTTCACTCTTGTTCTTTTCATTGTTGGACCAATTTGCTTTGCTTTTTCCCTTCTTCTTGAAATTCTTCTGATTTCCCTCCTTCTTGGAAGTTTGAACATGAAATGCTTGTTGAACTTATCTCTCAGAACTTCTATCAAGCACCAGGAGCTCATGTGCTTCCAATGTATTTTGCAACTCTTCAATTTTCATAGTTTTCACATCCTTTGCTTCTTGAATAGGTACAACTATGAAATCAAACTTTGGACTCAACGATCTCAGCACCTTTTCTACTACCATTTGATCTGTAATGCTCTCACCACAAGTTTGCATCTGATTAACAATGGCTGTCAATTTTGAAAATAATCACTTACTTTCTGATCTTCTTCCATATGCATCATCTCATACTTTCTTCTATAGGATTGTAGCTTTGCTTGCTTCACCTTTTCTCCACCAGTGTGATAATTTTCTAAAATGTCCCATGCTTCTTTGGATCTTGCCGCTTTAGAAATCTTCTCAAAGTGTTTATTGTCAACATTCTACTGAATGTAGAACAAGGCTTTGCAGTTTTTCTTCTTGCCTTCCTTGAATGCAGTTCTCTATGCATCAGTTGGATTCGCCGCCAGATCTTCATAGCCATTTTGCACAATTTCACTCACTTCTTGTGCTCCAAATAAAGACTTCATCAAAGCACTCAAACATCCCAGTTCTTGCCATTAAGTTGGTTAATGCAATGCAAAAAATTAATTAATTCCGTTTAAAATTTGGTTAATATGGGTCCAGAGATTAAAACATAACAAAACTGGGTAAGAAAACTTGATTAATCGAGTGCAAGAAGTTGATTAATGACGTTTAAAGTTTGATTAATATAGATTCAAACATTAAAACATAATAAAATTAGGTAAGAAAATTTAATTAATTGAGTGCAAGAAGTTAACTAATAGCATTTAAAGTTTGATTAATATAGATTCATACATCAAAATACATAAAAATTATTAAAAAAATTGATTATTACACTGCAAGAATTTGATTAATGGTGTTTAGTAACCTTATCTGGTAATTATTTTTAGAATTTAATTTAATTAAATATGATTTGAGATACAAATAAAATAACGGTGGGAGAGAGGTTAAAGAATGGTGCAAGAAGAACTGGTCACAATAAAAAGTAAAGAAACAGAAAAAAATTGCTAATAAAGTCCGGCCCTACTATACAATATATAGGGTGAACCGGTGAAGTGTACATGAGAATGTGAAAATATCATTTTTAAATAATTTAATATAGCTAAATCCACACTGCCGTTTTTTATATCAAATAAAGCAAAAATTTTGTGAAAAACACACCATATATTCACCTAAAATTTTATGATAGGTGTGTGAATTTTCTCATTTATAAAAATTATCATATTTCTATTCAATGTGAGACTATTACCCATACTACTCACATTTATTAATACTTAACAACTATATCATCTTCTGTTACACCAACTTAACTTCATAGATTAAATGAGTGGATGACATTTTTTTTTTTAAATCTTGATATCCGACCTTGCGACCGACTAATTTAAGAGGAATCAATTTCACCGTCTACTAGCAGGAGTCCCGTTTAAAGCCGGAGCAAAGCTCCGTATGAACTGTCTCACACAAGGGTTGATAAAAAATTATTAAAGGTCATAGAAAATTTTAAAAGGGAATAAAAGTAAAATAGCTAATATTTAAAGGAAGCAGAAACTTATTTAATCCATATTAGTTTTTTTTCTTGTAAAACGAGTGTTATTGAAAGAAGAACGCCGGAATTTTTTCATAAACTACTTTAACTCAACTTTCACTTAAAGTATGAAAATGTAATAAATACTTGATAAATTATTAGTAAATCCATCAACTATGTATTTAAAATAAAAGAAATTATAATTCAAAAACCAACTAAAAAATAGAAGAGATGCTAACAGAAGTATAACGTATTTTATAGATGAAACTAAAAGTTTTGGTGGGAAAAGAAAAATAATAATATTGGAAAACCAGGTACAGTTGGCGGCTACGTGGTGTGGTATTTCAAAGCCAAAACCAAAAGGCGATACCTGGAAGTAAACCAACAGCGACAGCGGTAACCCACAAAACCAAAGCGGTATTCTATTTTATTCATTCATTTATTAAAGTATATTAGTACTGTACTTTGTTTCCTTTCTCATTACTATAAATAGGGACCTCCGATTCTTTGTTATTTCCACACGGATATAGCAAAAATTAAATCCAACCAAACTACTCACTCATACATTCCATTTTCTCATCTCAGTTACTTTAATTACCATCATAATCCATCATCATCATCATCATCCGTTAACCATGGCGAGCACTGCTGGTCAGATCATCAAATGCAGAGGTCGGTCAATCATCTCCTTCTTTTTTCAAATTATATTCTGCTCCATTCACTGTGTTTTGAAAGAATTGTATTATACTTGCAGCTGCGGTTGCATGGGAGGCTGGGAAGCCGCTGGTGATGGAAGAAGTAGAGGTGGCGCCACCGCAAGCCGGTGAAGTTCGTCTTAAGATACTCTTCACCTCCCTTTGTCACACTGATGTTTACTTTTGGGAAGCTAAGGTAATTAACTTCCCTGAATTTAGTTATATCCCTAAATTAGGACTTTAATTTTAGTTCAAAGACTTGATTACAAATTATAGCATTAAATTTTAGTTTTTTAGTTCTAGATCTATTTTAAAATCTCAAAATAGTGTTCTTGAGAAACTACTTTGTAATTAAACCAAATTAGTATTAGAGATTTTGCTCTTCTCATGTAGTTTGATTTTATTACATAACAGAATGGGTAGTCTGCTCTTCTAATTTGCACTATAAAATTATTCTCAGATTTAATTTTACTTGGAAAATATTCTAACGCTGTTTTTCCTGTTCAAGGTTTCATTTTTCTTTTGTACATGCAGTAATTTGACTTTGTTTTCTTGCTTTTCGGTTGTTTCAGGGTCAGACTCCATTGTTTCCTCGTATATTTGGTCATGAAGCTGGAGGGTATGCTACTCTTCTCAATATTCTAAGTTGATTATGTATTACTGATAGAATCCTGTTATTATCTGATGTACATTATGTAATCTAAATGCATGTTATTGATAATTGTTGGCATGGTGTTAATCAGGATTGTGGAGAGCGTAGGTGAGGGTGTAACTCACCTGAAACCAGGGGATCATGCTCTGCCTGTATTCACAGGGGAATGCGGTGAATGTCCACATTGTAAGTCAGAGGAGAGCAACATGTGTGATCTTCTTAGGATCAACACTGACAGAGGTGTCATGCTCAATGACAACCAGTCCAGATTCTCTATTAAGGGACAACCTGTACACCATTTCGTCGGCACCTCTACGTTTAGCGAGTACACTGTCGTACACGCTGGATGTGTTGCAAAGATCAACCCTGATGCACCACTTGACAAAGTTTGCATACTCAGTTGTGGAATATGCACTGGCAAGTAGAAGATCTCTAACTTGAGATGAATATATAACTAGGCTGAATCTATCTTTTCCTAATTCAATTTGCATTGATGCTTGTGTAGGTCTTGGAGCTACCATCAATGTTGCAAAACCGAAACCTGGTTCTTCTGTTGCTATCTTTGGACTTGGAGCTGTTGGTCTTGCTGTATGTTACTCTTATACCTTTGTCTGGGTGTGTGTTGTAGTTATGATTGGAAATGAAATGAGGCAATATTAACTTCTGCTCTTTTCTTCAAACTAAAATTTAGGCTGCTGAGGGAGCAAGGATTTCTGGTGCATCAAGAATCATTGGAGTTGATTTAGTTTCCAGCCGATTTGAATTAGGTACAACACTTTGATCTTCTCTCAAATCCTTGAAGATGTGGGCCAACATAAATTCGATGACTATTCTTTTATTGATAAAAATTTTCTTATGATTTTCTTGTTGGCAGCTAAGAAGTTTGGGGTAAACGAGTTTGTAAACCCAAAAGACCACGACAAACCTGTGCAACAAGTTAGTTCATTGACAATTTTGCTTATAATTTTGTTTTCTATTAAATATCTGAGTGTGATGCTATGGGTTAAAATGTTGTTTGTTTTTTATACAAAAAATTGAGATGTGAAAATTGGTTTGCAGGTAATTGCTGAAATGACCAATGGAGGTGTGGACCGTGCTGTTGAATGTACTGGTAGCATCCAGGCCATGACCTCAGCATTCGAATGTGTCCATGATGTATGCAAAAAAAAATTCATTTGCTATTGTTTTGGAAATGTTATAAAGTTTATTAGGGCTAAATCTGAACCTTGATCTGTTGTTATTAGGGTTGGGGTGTTGCTGTACTTGTTGGAGTGCCAAACAAAGATGATGCTTTCAAAACGCATCCTATGAATTTCTTGAATGAGAGGACTCTTAAGGGAACATTCTATGGAAACTACAAACCCCGCACTGATCTTCCTAATGTTGTAGAGAAGTACATGAAAGGGGTAAGTGCTTTAGGAGGATTAACTAATAAATATTGCAGAATGATATGTTATTCATGTTGTTAATGTGATGTTACTGTGAATACTTACTGCAGGAGCTGGAACTGGAGAAATTCATTACTCACAGAATACCATTTTCAGAGATTAACAAAGCTTTTGATTATATGTTGAAAGGGGAGTCCATCAGATGTATCATCAAAATGGATGAGTAAAACTCTAAAAAAGTGATGTAATAGTCCCTATTGGGGGACTGAGGTCACTCTAGTTATGTGAAAATAAATTTCATAAATAATCTCTTTTGGATTATTAAGTTTGTGAGGATTTGTGAAGTTTGTACGTAAAGAATTGTGCTGCTGGGATAGTATAATGCTACATTATAAGCTAGACTTTGATTTTGTTGATTTTGTTGTTGTTGGTGTGGTATTTTATGTGATTTTATTGTATGGTGAGGAAAATGGGTAAAAGTCCAAACAAAAACACTAAGAACTAAGAAGAAACTTAACTATTCTCAAAGATGATATAATTATGAGATAAATGATTAGGTAATTGTCATGTAAAATCAAACAACCACATGTTGAAATTCAGAGCCCAGTGTCTAAGGAAATAGTGCAGGACGCAGCAAAAGAGAAAAAATGCTATGCTTGCCTAACTATTTGGCTTTAACCGTACTCAACTATGTGTATCTAATAGGATCTGCATCATCTATCATGCAGATTACTGGGCCACAGTACTCATAAATTTTGCAACAACTTTTACTATTTATTAATTATCCTAAGTACAGGATAATCAAACACTAGGGTAGGTGGAGATTGTAAGATACACGGTCATTGTTTTTCATAGAACTTCTTTTGAAATTTTTGTGTACTCTCGAAATTTTTACCATGCCTTAATATTATCTAATCTCACCGACATTCCAGTATATATTCCAAAATATCCATGTTTTAAATAAAAAATACTCATTCGTGACAGGAGGTGCCTATAGCAGTCCAGTCCCCTTTAAAATTAAAGAGGGGTGTCAATAGATGGATAGTCACGTTTTAAATTTTAAAAGGGTTAAAAGGGGCAAAGAGGGGTGCCAATAGATGGATAGTTACCTTTTCACCTAAAAGGGGCAAAGAGGGGTGCCAATAGATGGATAGTTACCTTTTCATCTTTTAAATTTTAAAGAGGGTGCCAATAGATAGATAGTCACCTTTTAAATTTTAAAGGGGGCAAAGAGGGTTGGATAGTCCACATTTAAATTTTAAAGGGGGCGCCAATAGCTAGATAGTCTCTTTTGAAAATTAAGAGGGGCGTCATCTCATGTTGAATAATTCATTTAATTTTTAATAGATATTATATTATATAATAATATAGAATTATTCATTAATTACATATTATAATAATTAGATTACATTGACGAATAACATTGTATATTAATTTCTACAACTCGGTCGAAATAAATGTTCGTTGGTTCTGCATCCTCGAGGTCGTATGTCTCTTGCTGCTCTCTGTGGCGGTGGTGGTGGTTCCACAGGAGGTGTTTCATAAGAAATCGTTGATGATAATTGTGTTGCATCAGTTTGAAGAACCTCGCGTATATAGGTCCATGAAGATGAACTCAAATTAGTGAAGTAATGTTAGGATGGTAATCGGGTTAGTTGAACGGTGACATTGGTGTGAATGTTTGGGTAGGTAATGACTAATGTGGTGTTTGGTAGTCCATGTTATTTTGTTATGTATTAGTGTAAGAGTATGATTGGTTGGGTGGTTGGGTTTGTTGGTATTAGGAATGATAAAAAGTTTGTTCGAATGAGGGATTGATATGAGGTATGTTCATGGTATTGTGGTTGTGTGAGTGGAATGTGTTGCTGATTATGAGTGTAAGTAGTTTATTGGGTTGGAGGTTGGTATTTGATGATGAAGCTTGTTGGTGTGGATCAACCAAATATCTTGGACTAGACAAGAAACCAATGGTAATTGATCTATACCAATTCCTGTATTGGATAATTGGCTTATACTCGATTGGCAGTACATTGTCGGTCAGGATTAAATGACGACGACACTTCCATTCATGGCATTCTGCTTTTGCATATAATGTCCAATCGGGGTAGTCCCATTGGTCTGAGACTTTATTATCGTGGTATTGAGAAAAGCATCTCGAAGGACTTGGAATTTCCTGATGCATGCCAAATTGAAGTTTCACTCTATCACTGTGGTGCATCTCCACCGTAGTGAACACAATAGTCTGTGTTTTTGCACTCCACACAACAACATCTTGTTGATTCACTTCATGCATGTCTTTTAAACCCAGACAAGGTCTCCAAATAAACTGTTGTAGAAAAAAATATAAGTATACTTTAACAAAATGTTATTGATAAATATAACTTAATTTTTAAAAAATAGGTTAGTGAATGTACATCATTTTGACCCAAATGATCCAATAGGTTTTTGTATTGTGTGATGGTTTAATGGGGACAATTGTTGTAATTCATTCCACGTGCCGACCACCTACAAAATTAATATAAATTATTTGGTGTTAATAGTATGAATTAAGTAAAAAGGATATTCTTAGTATAAAATATTTGGTGTAGAGTTACCTTGTAGCGTATGGAAATACGAATTCACGTTAGTTGCTCGGTAATACTTTTAGCAATATTTGTTGGACCATTTATCGCCTTACCTTTAATTGGTAAATCCAACAATATGTATACGTATTCAAGGGTAACCGTACATTCACTAGTAGGTAAATGGAACGTATGCGTCTCTGGTCGCCACCTTTCTTGAAGAGCTATAATAAACTTTGTATCCACGGCATATGTCTTGAATTTAATCAGGTTCCCAAAATCGGCACGCTCTAAATAAGGTTCAATTAATCCGTCGTGTGCAACATAATTATGAACACGAGTTTAAAAATCATGAGAGTTCTAAAAAAAATAGTAAGATACAATATAATGAAAATAAAATATAATGAGCAATAATATATATATATATATATATATATATATATATATATATATATATATATATATATATATTGAAGTAATGTACTTACATAAGAAGCAATGTTGTTTAATGTTCCTCTATGGTTTTCTCTCATTGTTAAAAGAGCCATTTTTCACTTAGTTAGAATGTGATTAATTAAATTTGTAGTAACAAGAGTGTTTGTTGATGAGAAAATGAATGAAAGAATGGTTGCATTTATAGTAACACATAGTATGAATAAGATGACCAAAATTAATGTAGTGTAGGTGAGATACATTTATGGCATTCAAGAGAAAGAGTAAATTTTCGCAGTCTGCATGCATGCAGAGTTGCATGTAATTTTTCTGACGTATTTAATGTGGGCTGCCCATTAATTGGCGCCTTGGTTCATTTTTTAAATGGGGTTGCCCTTCAAATGGAGCCCTTGTGCAAATTAGAGTAGGGGATTGCCCTTCAAATGGCACCCTAGTGCAAAAATAAGAGGGGGTTGTCCAGCTATTGGTGCCCCCTGTCAGAGCATCTTTGACCACCTTTTTTTTCATGCATCTATATATATTCTAACGGGTCCAATTTACATGCACCAACTCATTTACAAAAAATTTCATTTGTACCAAATTCACTAAAAAAATGTCTAAAATTTTAAATTATGTTGTTAATGCTCGTATTAATAGAGTGACATACGTCTATGATATTTCTGCTTTCAGTTTTCAAAATACCGATGTTACCCGATTTACAATAACCAAGAAATCAACTTTATTGCATTTCAAAGTGCGAATAAAGTCAAAGCTAATGTCTGGTCCAATCTCTCAAATTATATATAAAAATTCAGTATTTTTTTTATAATAATCAAGTAAAATATTTCCAGCACAAGGTACGAGACGACGAAGATGTTCAAAGCATGTTTGAAGGCCATGAACACTCTGGGTTCGACTATATTGAGTTGTATATATTCAGTCAACCTCAACAATTCCAAAATTTTGGCAAATCTCAAATACTAGATTAATCACAAATACTTGGCCAGTCTCAGATATTAGAATAAGATGAAGTTGATGTTGTTGACGAGGAGGAAGAAGAAAGTGAGGCACTGGTTGATTATATGGTGATTTTTTTTGGGACTGGAGAATACACTGCAAACACTCCAGTTGAAGATGTAGATCAAGATGCATTACCATTAAGTTATGTCTATTATCCTCCTCAGCACATGACTAACTTGCATTTGGATGGAGATGAGATATCCTCGGATTTATTCTACAATCCTTCTCAACAGATTAAAGGTGTTTTAAAAGTGGGGAACCAGTACCGCACAAAAGCAGAATGTGTGCAAGCTATAATAAGGTTTCACATGGATCATTATGTTGATTTTGAAGTAGATCGCACAGATGCAAAACATTATGTGATAGTTTGTCGTAACAAGCTTTGCAAGTTTCGATTAACAGGGTCTTATCGAAAGAGAAGTGATTGTTGGGAGATAGGTTCGATTGATCCACCTCACAGTTGCACAACCACAATTCTTCGACAATATCATGGTAAACTAACCTCTCAATTAATATGCCAAGAGATTTGCATCTTATTGGCATAGATCCATCTGTGAAGGTGAGCACAATTATCTCTCATATTATTGCACGGTTCAACTATACTCCATTATACAGGAAAGCCTGGATTGCAAGAATTAAGGTAGTTGAACAAGTATATGGTAATTGGGAAAAATATTACAATCAACTTCCACAATATCGACTGGAACTTCAAAAATATGTTCCTACAAACGTTGTAGTTTTGGATTCACTTCCAGCATATACTCCTGATGGAGCATGTGTTGATGGAAGTAGAATATTCTCTCGTCTCTTCTAGACTTTTCAACCATGCATCAAAGGTTTTGCATTCTGCAAACTTGTTATTCAAGTTGATTGAACATGGTTGTATGGAAAATACAAAGGAACATTGTTAATGGCAGTTGCACAAGATGGAAATATTAATATATTTCCAATTACCTTTGCTTTAGTTGAAGGTGAGAGTGGTGGAGGTTGGAGTTTCTTCCTAAGAATCTCAGAACACATGTCGCTCTGCAACCCAACTTATGCTTGATTTCTGACAGACACGAGTCTATTGAGAGAGCTTACAATAATCTTGCTAATGGTTGGCACAATCCTTCTTCTGTCCATGTCTACGGCATAAGACACATTGCTCAAAATTTCATGCGGGAAATCAAAGACAAAAATCTTCGTAAAAAAGTTGTGAACGCAGGGTATGCCTTAAACCAACCATCATTCATGTACTACCGCAGAGAAATAAGATTGTCAAATGCGGAGACATTAAGATGGGTGGATAACATTCCAGTGGAGAAGTGGACAAGGGCATTTGATGAAGGGCGTCGATGGGGCCACATGACAACAAACCTTGTGGAATCCATGAACAGCGTATTTAAGGGCACTAGGAACCTACCCATCACTGCGTTGGTAAGAGCAACCTATTATAGGTTGGGATCACTATTTGCGACCAGAGGTAAAAAAATGGAGCGCGGTATTAGAATTAGGGCAATTATTAAGTGAAAACTGCATGAAAATTATGAATGAGGAAACTATTAAAGCAACCTCACATTGCGTTAGAGGATTTGACCATCATGATTAAAACTTCATTGTTGACGAGACAAAGGATCAGAATGAGGGCCGACCAATGGAATACTACAAGGTGTAAATTCATAAAAATTGGTGCGACTGCGGAAAGTTTCAAACCTTCCGTATGCCTTGTTCTCATGTCATTGCGACATGTTCTAGTGTTCTTCAAGACCCATTCTTGCAACTATCAGATGTTTACAAGTCGTTAACTTATTCGATATCTACAATAATAGCTTTCCAGTGGTAGCTAGTGAGGACTATTGACCTACCTATCAAAGAGGCACAATTTACCACAATGAAAATATGAGAAGGAACAAAAAGGGTCGCCCCAAAAGCACGCGAATTAGAACCAAAATGGATACTACTGAGAAAATGGAAAGATTGTGCGGAATATGTCGTCTTCCCGGTCATACACGGAAACGTTGTCCCAATGTTGGAACAAGTTCTAGATAAGATTAATTATGTCGTTAAAAATATTTGTAACCTTGGAATTTAATATGGATAACAACTTTTGGTTACAAGAGAACAAAAAACAATACGTCAAAAATAATAACACAAACCATAAATAAAAAACAATTAACACTACAAAATAACTAAGAGATGACAACAATCAGAACAATATCATCAACTCCAAACATCATATCCCTAACGTCGTTGTCATCTTTAATTCACACCCACATATGTTGTATATTGCCATTTGCAAGCGAAAAATACGAAAAAGTCTTTTAATACTTCTAATTCTTTCTCCATCTTGAATCTCTCCATCTAACCAACGATTCAAATTCCTTTCTAGTTGCTCTAACCTTTGGATGTTCCAAAATGACATCCTTAATAGAGACTTGGTTCGTGAAAAAATAACATGTCCATATCTTCTAAGATACATGATGGAATCTACAGAAAATGAGAAGAAAAATGTAAGAAGGAAATGAGAAGAGGTGTGAAGAAATTTGCAGATGATCATATCTATTTATACAAAAAAATTCTACCATTAGAATAATAATAAACTTTATAATATTATATAATATGATAAATATGTAAGAACAAGAGTTGTCTCTGCAAGTCGTCTCTATGTTTTGATGATAACAATGAGTATTTGTGAAAGAACTATTTAATGTTCTAATGTTTATTTCTGTGCAGATCATAATTATTAAAGATATTAGATCAAACAAACATGTGCAAAGATGTGCGTAAAAGATTACATGCGAGTTACTATGCGTAACACAAGTCGCAAGAAGCAAGTTTGCTTATGTATCTGGAAACATGCAGAAAGATCCAAGGATGCCGATATTGCTGTTGCAATGCTCTTATGGATTCTGTTCTAAAGGTGTTTTAGATTCTGAAGATAAGCGAAGCTCCTAAAGAAAGACTCTGAAGAACCAAGTGCTGAAGACTCTAATGGCTTGAAGTTTTCAAGGCTGAAGGCTCTGAAGACCAAGTGCAGAAAGACTCTGAAGACTGAAGTGTTCTAAAGATTAAGATTCAAATGATCAAGTGCTAAAGACTCTGAAGACAGTGTTCTGAGTGAACAAGGTTCTGAAAACTCTGAAGACTTGAAGTAATGAAGTCAAAGGGTTTCAAGACAAGTGCTGAAGCTCTAAAGACAGATTCCTAATGGACAAGTTCTGAAGACTGAAGACTTTAAGATTCTGAAGACCCAACTAAAGTCTCGACTCATGCTTCAATTAATTACCATCAGAAGCCTCTGAAGATTTGAAGATAAATGTTACCATTAGCAATGACTGTACACAGTACTAAAAAGATATATCCCATCACTTCTACAGTAAAAAGAAGATATGGCAGTACAACTTTCATCATTGCATAACGACTCTTTTCAAACAGCCAACGGCTCTTCAACGACTATATTTTACTTGGCTATTTAAAGGAAAGGAGTATGCACTTCTGAAGGCGTCGATGTGATAATAGTCGCAACGATCAGTATCATTGTTACTCTAAACATTTAAAGCTATCACCATTAACACACGACCATTGTTATTGAAACTCAAAGATCATCATTCAACACAACAACAATCAAATGGTATAGAAGTAGTTGATGAACAAGACATCATTACAAATCAGTCAAGTCATCAACCAACTACATCATCTCTGAAGATCAAAGATCAGTAGCAAGGGAGTTGTTGCTCGAAGCTTGCTCAACGAAGAAGATGAAGAATTCTCAAGATGTTATTCAACTGTTAATTCATGTACATCTTGTTAGAATCATGTAGTTTACAAGGAGCTGTTGCTCATATCTTGCTAGAACACTTTGTGTTCATTTGTACTTAAACTTAGGAGTTATCTGCTTGTTAAGAAGCATCAATGTAATCTCAATAACAACTAATTCTATGTGAATTAGGATTCCTCAAGTGATCAGTGTGATCGGAGACTTGAGAAGACAATGGCTTGGTGTCATTGTGGAAATCCTGAAATATGGTAAATGATAGTCATATCTCAAAGAGGACCAATTGTGGGTCAGACTCTTGTGAGATCACTGATGGAACTCATTGAAAATCCTGGAAGAATGGTCAGTAAACGTTATATCCATTAACTCGGACCCCTGAACATTTAGCTGTGAAATCCTGATAGGAGATCTTGCGAGATTGGATTCTATTAGGTCAATGTTCGTTATATTCATTAAGTTTGATCACTGAACGGTTCATTGTGGGTTAGTCACAACTGCGGTTGTGCAGGTTGTTAGTCACCGGCGATTAGCCCGTGCATCTGTAATCGGATTTGATTATAGTGGATTAAGTCCTTGTGTTCAAGGTGAAATCACCTTGGAAGGGTGGACTGGACTAGCTTGAGAATGGCTCAAGTGAACCAGGATATATCGTGTGTTCTTTACTCTTGCTTATGCTTTGAATTATTATTTATGTTTCTGTATCTGTTATTAGAACCTTGCATAGCAAGTCAAAACCTTGCAACTTAACTCTGATAAGCTTCCGCATTGCAAGTCTGATTAATGCATCGCTTATTCAGATTCTCCCTATTGCTTATGCTTCATGCATCACACAATCTGAATGACGCATCGCAAGTCAGAGTCTCTCAACGCAACTCTGATATTCTCTTAGTGCATTAACATAAAGAGACGAAAAGTTGTTAAGAGTTAAAACACAATTCAAACCCCCCCATTTCTTGTGTCTTTCTCGCACCTTCAATTGGTATCAGAGCTCCGATTCTGTTATTGATAGATATCAAACACTTAACAGTGTCAGAAAAAGATCCAGATATGGTGTGTAGAAATACTCTGGGTGAGATTTAAATCCACTTACAATTTCAGTATCAGTTCAGAAGATGGCTGTGTACTAAATTGTAATCAAACTGATTACTTGAGTAAGTCACTGATTGTTGAAGTTTTGCAGTTGTCAACAACAAAATCTTCTACATTAAAGCTTGGAAGAAGATTGAAGAATCAGTTGATAAGATAGATTCATCAGATAAGAAGTATTATCTGTTGAATGCCTATCTCATAAATACGATTGGATAAACAACGTATTTGCTCAAGATTAGATCATCAAAAAACAAGAAATCTTGTTTGCTGAAGATTACTTCTTTATGAGTTTTGAGATGTTTTCAAGAAATGGATTAGTCCACCCTTGACTTTTTCATTTAAAGCTCATTAAGAAACTCTTAATGTAAAAAAGAGAGATTGTTGTTCTATGATTTTGAACATCATAACAAAGTCTGCCAAAGAAGCTTTGCTGAAAACAGAAGAATATCCAGAAAGAGAATATCTAGTGATTCTTCAGGAATCTGATTCAGGATGAATTCTGAGCAATGATTGAAATTACATAGACGATTGAGTTTTGTTAACTTGAGATTCTATCTCAGTTAAACCAACTGTAATTTTTCAGAACATTATCTGATATTTCTCTCAGAAATTCATGTTGCATAAATTCTGGAATCAGAAGATGCTCGACTAGATGCAAATACAGAAGTCATCTACTCGAAGCCAACAAGGATTTATGTCACTAATGTTTTTCAGAATGAAGAAATTAGTAGACATTCTTTTCAGAAGCAAATAAGTTGTCAATCCCTTGATGGACTAACTCTAAATAAGTTAGATCAACATTGCAAGAACAAGATTGTCACTCAAACTATGTCATATGTTACACACATGTTTGATGATACTTGTATTTGAACAAGCTCTGTATCTGTTCAAGTCAGAAGATGTTATGAGATGTTAATCAATTCTCTCTAGCACATAATCTCTCAGCAGTTTGTGTTTAAGCTAAGGATTTATTGAACTTCTGAAAAACAAGATTCTGATTAAGGGAAGCTTGATAAAAGATAGACGTTCTTATAATGAAAATCAGAATATCTGTTCCATGAAGGTTGTCCTCAGAAGTCAGATGAATTTTTTTAACAGAAGAATGAAAAGTTCATCTGAAGAGAAGATTGATTCTAGTTCTCAGACTAGTGATCAGAGTTCAGAAGACACCGATATTCTTCAACGTCAGAATACAGAGAATATCTGAAGAATGAGGGAATCAGCAAATATTTGATAGATCACTCTGAAGGAAGCAGAAGCTGAAAGGTGAATGACCAGAAGCTCAGAGTCAGAATGGAATGCACTCAGATAAAGTATCACGGTGAAAATTTCAGATTCTCTAAGGTATGATTCTCCTTATCTATGACTGACTAAATAATAGTGCAAGTCCAATTTGTGAATTTTATGATGAGTAAAAATATTCATGATGTGAAATATTCTCTCTTTCCAAGAGAAAATCTTTTGATCAAATCTCTGGACAATGTGTGCATTCAACGTACCATAGTCATAATTGCGAATCTTGAGTAATCATGATACATCCCTAGGTTAGGCACAACTCATTTTACCTAATTAGATGTATATAATTCACCTCTTCCTATCAAAAGATATCACACTCAAGTCCCTCTATCATAAAACCATTAGTGTCAAAATTCTGTCTTCCATTCACTATCATGTCTTCACTAACCTTTATAGAAAACGAAGACCTTCTTGAAATTATTTCTGAAAAACAGTTTGTGATTGATGTTCTTCCTCTTACGAGTAACATTGCTAACAACCTAGTAGATGTGTTATATAATCAACAGAGGACTAGATACTCCACCATGTTGGAGAAACCCATTTACGTGAATCTAGTTAAGGATTTCTAGAAGCATGCTTACCTTGATCATGAAAGTAGGTGTATCACCTCTTATGTTTTTGAAGTCCCCGTCTCCATCACTCCTTTCTCAGTCACTCTCGCAACTGGATGTGAAAATGTTGGAATCACTGTTGATTTTGACAGAAATAAGTTCTTTGTTGCTAATAGATTTGCCTTTCTTCATGACCTATCATCGGGATATAAACCTCTCAATCCTAAAAATCTCATACCCATTCCCAAAGCCTGGTACAAGCTCGTGTTGTCCAACTTCCTTCTCAGAGGAGAAAACCATGACATACTGCGATATCATGATCATGAATTCATTTATTTTCTAATGAATGATATTCAGATAAACCTACCACACACAATCTTCAACTGTCTCTGGAAATCTGTCTCTGAGTCCAGAAATTGCACAAAGTCTTACATTCCTTATGGAAGAGTTTTGTCTGAGATTTTCTTCAGAGATGGAATAGTGAATATAATCATAGAAACAATATCAGAGGATGGTCCTGAAAACTTTCCAGAAGACTGCTTGTTGAAGACAAACTGTGAAATCTTTAGTGACTAGAAAAACAAGACTTATCGCTGCTTAACAGTATCTGTTTTATGCACGTCCTTCTGGTGTTTGTCTAAATCGTATCTGTTCTGGTCATTGTACTCATGTAGTTTTGCCCTTAATTTATTTAGGTCTGACCAATAGTTAAATTTGTATCCGTGAACCCTTCTTAATTAATGAAGTATTTTCCTTTTTTTGTTAGATGACCTATATTCTTAAGAATGCTTATTTCTCACGTTTGATATATCACAGCTTAAAGTTGAATTTAAATAATTCAAGAATCTGATTTACACTAAGAGAAATTTGAATTTATTTAAATAAGTCTCATATGCATGTATCCATTGAAAGACATATGAAAGATTTTGAGGGGCTCAAGAAGCCGCCATCATTAAAATATGTCTGTTACATTTGCCACTCATAGGAGAGCAGTTATCACCCCCGATCGATTGACATTCCCCCATTAAGAGATTAACTGCTCCTTTTCTTTTCCCGTGTATCTATGTCTCTTAGCATACCCTAGGAAATCATAACTTACCTAGGAAATAGTAAATGCAAATCTTTTGTATCGATTTAGTCGCTACTCTCATTTAATTTCTTCCACTCGCATTCATTTATAAATAGTAGGAATTCTCCTTTCACCTTATTCCATCCTCAATCTAAACTGATATCCATTTAAAACCTCCTGTGTGCTAAAACAATGGTTGCCCCAACTTTTAGAGGAAATGTAGAAACCCTAGAAGTTATCTCAGAGAAACGACCAAACCTATCTCGACTCAAACATGATGGTATGGATATTGTAAAGAGCATGCAGATCCAATCTTGGCATGGTTACCACTCCTTGCTAAACGATCCTATCTATTCGGTTCTCGTTAAGGAATTCTGGAAATATTCCAAGATTAGTATAGACGGTAATACCATCTGGTCAGAAGTTTATCGCCTCCTAATTGCTATCTCTATTTCCTCAATAGAGAAGATCACAAAATATGTCTCTTCTGAAGTCACTATTGATGACAATCAATCTGATTTGGGCATGGTGGAGAGATGCAAGATTTTGTTTAATGATTCGGTTCCTTATGAACCAAAAAACCCTGAGAAGCTTCTTCCTCCTCCCAGAACATGGTTTAGATTCTCTCTAACCAACCTTCGTCCTCGTACAACTGCAATAAGCACTTTGTTCCATGATGACAGAGTCTTTGTCTTCCTCCTAACGCATCACTTTAGGATCGACCTTCCCAAAACCATCTTCAACCACTTAAAACACTCTATTGGAGTTTTAAGAAATCAGATGCATTCATATGTTCCTTACGGAAGGATACTATCTGAGATAATGCTGAAAGAAAGGGTTGTATTCTTCAGGTACACCATGGAGGAACACATCAATATGATTCCTCTCTGATATTGGATCACCAACTACTAGCAAGGAATCAACAATAACACGAATGTGAAGCACATACTCAGAGATGGATCTACTACATTCCTTGCCTGTCTTCAACTCAAATCTTAGCTAATGAACTCTTGCCTTCATATGAGATTGAAAGTGCTTATGAATTTTATCCCATGCCTCGTAGGCATGCTTACATGAATGAACTCTTGATAGCACGGATTTCGAGATTGTAGATAACAGTCAAATAAATAATCAATGCCTGATCTTTGACAATCCAAGATTCATACTCTTCAAAAACGATATTGGCTAATTTATCACTATCAATTTTAAACATGGGAGAAGTGTGCAGATTCACCACTACCTTGTGAAGTTTATGTGACAAAATAACACCTTCAACCGGCTTATTCCACAAGAGGAAGTTATTCTTATGAAGTTTGATTGATAGCATGTGTGAAAATGTGTTGACCGAGCTTGAATTCACCATTATTGTTTGACTGCTTGCAGAGATCTAACCACATGTTATATATCTTGCAATATGCTTTCTTGATCTGTCATTGGAGCTTCTCTGAAGCTTGATGCTGAAATGAATCTACAGATGAAATTGATCAAAGAAAACAAGCTCTTCTATGATGCAGAATTGCAACAAGGGATCAAGGAAGAAGATGATGAATTCATAGCAGAAACGGTCCCTTGTTAGGCGAATAATACCATAATGAATGAATTTTGATGAAAGGAGCGAGAACTAACACGATATATTCTTGTGATGATTATAAATAGTTCATTGATTTGTAAATAAGAGTTTGCTTGCTATACATACGAGTCATGCAAGCTTGATAGTTAGCTACACAATCTAAAAGTGAGTTAGTTAACTAACTCTCATAACTACTTCTAATTATCACAACTACCTCAAGATCTTACTAAGTACTCCCTCTGTCCCATATTATAAGAGAATTTCACTTTTTAGATTCATTAAATAATTAATGTATCGGGTCTATATATAGACCAGATACATTAATTATTCAATGAATCTAAAAAGTAAATTTCTCTTATAATATGGGACGGAGGGAGTATACTCCAATACGTTCGTCATGCATCAAATGTTCAGGCCATCGTTATATTTTCACTAACACTACTACGAAAAACCCATTTAACAACGGTTGGAAATGACATATAATGACGCGGGCGAAGACGTTGTTATGTAGATTGTCGTTGTAAGTTAGCTGTTTCCACAACGGGCTGGAAACCGTTATTGAAAGGTAGGGCGCAAGCCATATATCACAATGTTATGATAATAAATCGTTGTGATACATACACTTAGGTTCTGGGTTCGAAACCCATCAGCAGTGAAATTATATAAAACATAAATTACTTATGATATCGGTTACAATAGATAACCGTTGTTGTAAGTACCCTAAGTTTATTATATTAAATGTAGATTGCTTGTTTTCTAAACACCTCACTAAATAAATATACATGCATTCAATTTGATGAAGATGTCTATAATCTGCAAATTAAACTGTTCTTGAAAACCAACTTAAACAAACCAATGTTGTTTTCTGATTGCATTCGCCTCATCGTGCATTTCACGCTCTTTTACATATATTGTGGTTTATTGATCTGACTCATTCGATATATCGCTATATTCGGTTATAGTTAAATTTCCATAAGATCAACAAGACATTGGATAATCTGCCTCATCTTTGATTTAACTATAATGGAAGATGGCGATGCATCTAAGGAGCCAGATCATTATACAATAATCTATATATAAAAGAACGTGAGATAAATGATGAGAGGCATGCAATCAGAGAAAACAATGGTTTGTTTAAGTTGGTTTTCAAATACAACTTAATTTGCAGATTATAAGTATCTATGTCAAATTAACTTAATGTATTTTAAGTGAGGGTTAGTGAAAAAAACAATCTACATAGTATATAATAAACTCAAACAACATTCTATACCAGATCCATATATTATAAACTCATATAATACGCTTGCTACCACCAGCAAACTTTAAGTGAGGGTTAGTTAAACAAACAATGTAAATAGAATATAATAAACTCAAACAACATTCTATACCAGATCCAGAAATTATAAACTGATATAATATGCTTGCTTCCACCAGCATCATCACCCTGTATCATCCCCTTAACCTGAAAGGAAACAAAGCAAACTTCAAAAATGAGCATCCTTAGTTGAAAACAAACCCTAAAACCATAATCCAGTGAAGAGTAAAGAGAGGAACAGGAATAACGCACCTTTTAATGAATCTAATCGCGGAACAGGAATCAGTTATGATGTTGAACTAGTTTGGGAAGCAATGAAAAATAAATATAAGGAGGAAGAAGCTTACACAAAAGCTTCATACTTCTTATACTTCTTTTCATTGTTTCTAAAACTAGATAAAGTTTGCTTACAGTGTTGATTCTTCATTTACTAACATCTTGTTCGTGAAGCTATGAAGAAAAAGTACAAGGTGGATGAAGTTTTTATCATAGCTTCACGCTTCTTGTACTTTTTTCCATAGCTACGTAAACATTATGAAGTTTCCAAAGCATGGTCTTTGTTAAGGTAGTGAAAACGAATATGAAAAAATGAGAACAATCAACAAAAACAATAATCCACAAACGAGATAATGGGAAATATCTAACAATAGATGGAAGAAGAAGAATACCTTAATGTATGATTCACGGCTAATGGTGAAATCGAAGAGAAAAAATGGGTTCTAGGGTTTCACTTTGAAGGCAACAGCGTTACTGTCAATTAAGTGAAAGTTATTTTTCTTATATATGGGTAAACTATTTCACAACTGTTAGCAATAACAACCGTATAGATAGGTATTTATTTATTATAAATATATCACTACGGTTAACTAGAATAACCGTAGTGATAACCCTTTTATCTGTGAATTTTAAAATAAATAAAAACCCTATAGATATGTATTTATTTATTATAAATATATCACTACGGTTGACAAGGAGAACCGTAGTGATAACCCTTTTATTTGTGAATTTTAAAATAAATAAAAAAGAAAAGGTGCGCCTTAACTTCTCACTTAATGCATCTGCAGTTTAAACATCAACAATGTAACTCACAATGGATCTGCAGTTTAAACATCAACAATGTAATTCAAACCCTAATTCAACTATTACATTTCATAACAAAGTAAACATTAAACATAAAGGAGACAAGAAAACATAACATCTTGATACTTCTAGAAAATATCTATGATTTCAGTTTGTTCTTCAAATTCTTGTTCTTTTTCTTTAAATCCTCATACATAAACTTCAGATAGCCTACAACTTCCAACTCTGACTTCATAATGCTCTCATCGTCATTTCCATCTCTTTCTCCCACGTCTTCATCCCATATGAACAAATTACATGTTTCATCGCTCCTCCAAAATGGACATCTCCAAAAAAGCCTTCCTTTATTTTGTCCCTTCTTGCATTGATACGAAACCATACGACCATCACAACCACAAAAATTTCCAGATCGATATTTTACACTGGAAGAAGACGTAGAAACACCTTTGGATGATTTTGTCTTCAAATGTGACATTGCAACACCTTAAAGTAGAACACTTTCTTGTTGTTGTTGTCTTCTTCCTGACAATGGTGACGGCGCTGGTGTTAGGGTTGTTTCGTCTTGTTTCTTTTTTCAATGGATAAATTGATATATACTTGGTGTTTAAAATACATAACAGTTTGTAACAACGGTTTAAAGAAAAAGCCGTCATGATATCATTATTATTTTTAGTTAAATATTAATAAAACTTAAAAAGGGAGCATTTACGTCAAAGGGATAAACTATTTGAGGGCGATGAGGTTCGAACCCATGATAGCTAGATTGTATCACCACGGTTTCCATAACAACCGTTATTATACCTTTGAGATTTCTAATTAAAATAACGCGCGCGCATCCAGTACGCACTATAAGAACGGTGTATAGGATGCCGTTGTAAACCTCACGTTGTTGTTTAGGCGTTTTGTAGTAGTGTAATTATTTTTTCCATGGAAGTCTCATCTCTTTGGGGTATATTTCTAGAAGCTTTTCGACGATCCTCTTGTATGCATCTCGGTGTTTCTCGTCTGCATCAATCATGCCACATATGCATGAAAACACCATATCATATATTTCCTTAGTGAGTTTTGCCATACTATTGTGCTGGCACAAAAGACACTCGCTCTCAGTTGGAAATTTATCTTCTTTCTCCTTTTCAAACAACACTCATATCTCACAAATACCTGTGATTGCGGGTAACTGTAGAAATTTCCAACTCCAACTGTAGATAATCCAAATCCCATATATAGATTGTTTTCAGTTCCTGTATTCCAATCATTTAATTTAAAATTTTAATACACAAGTATCTTCTTTATTTAAGAATTATGTTTATTTATGATAACATTTGTAACAATTAAATTATAAAAATAAATACTTTTTTTATAGCACAAAATATCATTCATAAAAGAAGAAATGTAATTTAGCAAAGGTATATTTACCATCCATGTCCCTAAATATAAAGCTTCTTTTGCAAATTTGTTTGTGTTTGCAAAAGTATAAGGCAATATATCAAATTAGTATACTTTTTAATTTAAAATTTCCTTATTATTATTATTATCACTAATTTGTCTTAAAAAATAAGAAGTAAAAAATAGACACATTTTTATATGCACAAAAGATAACTTAAAAAAAGGTGATTTCTTATCATACCACCCAAATTTCTTATACACCACGTGAAATTTTGTTTTTGCCCCTTGATTCCGGATGTGCACATCCGGACGCACCGTTTTTTTTAAAAACGCTTATGTGTTCCAGATGTGCACATCCGGAAACATAATATAACTTTATTTTTTAAAATTCCTGATCTGCAGATCCGAAAAATAGCATAACTTTGTTTTTTTTTAAAATCGGTTTTGTCGGTTGGTCGCATACGTTAATATATCATCGCAAGTTAATATACATTCGAATGAGGGGAGGGAAAAGGTCTTGACAACATGATGAAGATCTTGAGTCAAGGGATTAGGTTTCCCGCCAATAGAAAACTTTGTTCTTCGTATCTCTTCAATGTGTTGTTTTGGTGTAGCCATTAATCTTCAGTCAATGTCAATGAAGTAAATATGTATTACATAGTGAAACGTCGATGAATAAAAAAAAAGTTTGTATGCATAAAAAAACGCATTATTATTTACCTGTAAGGGCACACAGCACCGAAAAGACTGAGCTTTGTGGAGAAGAAAGGTTAAGAATGAGAGTAGTTACTAACTTACACGATACAAGAAAAGTGTTTGAATGCATAAATAATTTATTATTATTTACCATTTTGGTTTTCAGGGAGTGACGTATGGCTTTCTATAAATCAACTGGGTTTAAGCCTAGAAGGATTATATTTTACAGGTTCGAAGATTGTAAGACAAATAAAGATCAACAGTAAAATATTACTTCTTTGATGTTATCCAAGATAAATGGCAGCAGAGTCGACACAAAGTTGGTGGTACTCCTATTACCACTTGCAGAACCAGAATCAGAATTTTCGACTTCACTTATGTAGTATCGAGCGCGAAAAGCTATCAAGTGTCGACTCTGTTGCCATTTATCTTGGATAACGTCAAAGAAGTAATGTTTTACTGTTGATCTTTATTTGTCCTACAATCTTCGAGGAGAGATTTGAGAGTTCGGATATTCACAATGCCTTTTTTGGATATATAACTTATGGTTACAGAGGTCATGTTTGCCACCATAGGTGGATGACCGTTATTTTGTTTAAATATGGATTAAAACTACTATACAGCTTTTGGATACGGAACAAGTGGCCATCATGCGTTTTGATAAATATTTTGAAGTTGTCATTAAAGGATGTCTGTCATATTCGTTCCTCTAACCTTCTGTTAAAATACATATTATTATTATTTCTTAAAATAAATATACCTTTTATTTAAGTTTCAACCATTTTTCCGGATATGCACATCCAGAATACGCGTAACTTGGCATTCCAGATTTGCACATCCGGAACAACGCAACGTTTTTAAAAAAAACGGTGCGTCCGGATGTGCACATCCAAAACTGGGGGGCAAAAACGAAATTTCACATGATGTAAAAGAAACATAGATGATGTGTTAAGAAATGATCTTAAAAAATACTTATACACACAATATGCACATCGACTATACTCAACTTTCAACTTTTTCATATAGGTGAATTTTGTAAAAACGGGGTCATCACATCGAGTATACACACAATATGCGCATTGACTATACTTTTATTCTCTGACAATCTTTTTAGACTTTTAGGTCATCATAATATAAGAACAATTTGATTTCTCATAATACTTTGCATTAACATGTAGAAGATAATACAGTTAAGAGTTATGAACATAAAAAAAAACACATAATACTGTTTTCTTGTGAATTTCAATAGCTAATATAATTTTTTATATATACATTGATTGGTCCCTCCATTAAGCTCTCATTTCAAAAGCTAACAGAGTTGATGATGTGAAGTAACCCATTGAATGCTAATCCAGATGGAAATTTTTTGGTACAAAGATGGATTTTATTAATACAAGGACTAACTAACTAACTAACAAACATAGTAACATGTTACCAGCTTTAATGTTAACTTGCTCCATCTTTCTGTAGCAGATATGAGAACAGAATTTCGTTCCACATGTCAGGAACACCCGGTAAACACCAATGACTACAATCAGGTACAGATGGATTGTCGCTCCAAATCCCCACATGGCCATCACTTCTATATGCATCCATTGGTGTCACGTGGAGAACCGTCGCAGGAACATTCATATTTTTTACTACGCTTTTGATCATATCGGAAATTGGATTTCGATCCTTGCCATTTGTTCTTTTCCAAGGCTTTTTAGTCACTTCGCAAGCTTTGCGGTTATGTCCACTGGCACAAAAAAGAAAAACATCTCAAGCTCTTTTTGGCAAGTTCAATGGCTGAAGCAATATCAAAAGGAACAAATATGGTTACAATTACAACCAACTCACCTCCAATGTGTTGATTCGAAAGTACGGAAGAATACTCTTGTTCTATTTGTGTTAATATTATTCTCCACCCAAGATGCCCAGGTATGTAAAGCTGTCTTCAAAGCGGAATTAATCGGCATTCCAAGCTTCAGTGAGCTACCAACCTGAAAATACCAGCCCCTGATAATCACGTTAGAAATTAGCAGCAAATGATTGATCATTCTCATGAATTTTTCAATCCTAGCTGCACGAAAATTCTATTACAATTCAAGTGCACACAAATAAACAAAAAAAATATCATGCATGGCGCTGTCATTTGAAGAAAAGCTAGCGCTAGTTGAAGATTTCGTACACAAAATTATAATGAGACATTCATCTTCTTGCAACTCTTATTACTTATGAAGATGTTTGATTTGCAAACTGCCAGCAAAGCATGCATTATCCAGTCCCAAATATGAAAATCAAATTGAAAAGAAGCATATGTAAATAAAATATGCAGAGGAGTGAATCAAATCGAAATAAATATAGCATTAGATCACTAAAATGTGCATCTAATATCTACACAAAAAAGATGCATTTCTAATTTGTAGAATTATGTTACTCACATATTAAAAAGCTTAGTCCTTGTCCACCAGTGACCTGTATTGAATATAAGAACATCCGAATCAACCCATTCATGACTAATATCATCGATCTTGTCCAATTTCAGTGTTGTCTTGACCCTTTTCGGCGCAAATCTAGGACTCCGGCCAGGCTTCACCAAAAAAACAGAGCGATAAAAATCAATCCTAACGTCAAAAGAACTAAATCTCACACCTAGAAACCTAATCTGTCTCGTAATCTTATTGCCTTTGATTTCATAAACACTCGTCTTATCCTCAACTCCTGTCATTAACAAACATATCAAAGACTCCCATTGAGTCCTACTCAACGAATCACCAACAAAAACAACCCTTTTCCCACGAAGCTGTTCGAGCATTCTCCGTGCATCAAACCTTGGAATATCACAGTTATTCGGTTTCCATCTCCATTTCGTATAATCTCTATCTTTACGCCCATTTGAAAAACAATTAAAACCTCTTTCTGCAAACGGACATTTATCAGCATCATATAAAGGGTAACTAAAACTATCATCCCGAACCCAACTTCCATCAAACACATCGCATGCATCCCTTGAAACATTAAAATTTAAAGCCTCAACATAGCTCTGAACATGTAAATGAGAACTACTATTGTTAGCATTAATCTCATAACTCTTAATCACTGAACTATTAGTAGAAAATGCATATGAGTAAATCCATGAAAGGACTAACATGAAGGAAATCAAAGACCCAGTTGTGAGTAACACATTGAAAGAAACTAAGATCCAAACATTGCATTTACCCTTCATAGTTCTGTTACTAAAACCCAAAACTGTTGATAATAAAAATCTAAACTTTGTGAATGAAATCCAAAAACTGAACAAACCCAGAAGCTGCATTAATTGAAAAATGAACTAACTATCCCTTAAATAACATAAATGTGAATATGTTATCATAAACATAAAGACAGTTATGAAAATTTTCATTGGAATATTGGGGTTTTATTTATCAAGTGGGGTTTTGTATTTTTAATGGAAATGAAACTGAAAAATGCATGAGGTGGTAGTTGTGAAGTCATTGAAGAAGTTAGTTGAATGATAGCATGAAAAAGGGGATATTTTAACAACAAAACACATGAAAAAGTGGAAATGAAAGTGTGGTGAGGGTAATGTGGTCATTTGATAGACAAGTACTTGCTGTTATAACTGGATAATAGAACAGAAGACTGTCTTATACGTTAAGAGAGATAGTCATAGAGATGTTGCTTGAAGCTTGACATTAAAATATTGTCGGTGGCTTGGTTTGTGATGTTTAAGAAAAGAACCAAATTTGCACGATAACTAATAAGGGGGTGCGTTTGGATTACTATGAGAGCGATGCATTACGGTCTATGATCCTCTTTACGTCTATTGTATTTTCAATTCAAAAGTTGGAGGGTTTGGAAACAATTTAAGTTTTCTTCATAATTTGGAGAAAAAATTGAAACTTAAATGTCTTTTTGTTTAACAAATTAATGTCTTTTTGTTTAACTACTTTGTGCATACAAAGGCTTCTATTTGAGAGACAGGTAACCGTTGGGTCATAATCTAAATTTAATAAACATCAAAAGTTCTATCTATTAACTCCCCAGCTTACAAAAAGGATAAAGACAACTAAATGAAATACGACAAAGACTTACAAACACGTTGTGAGCCACTAACGGGAACTTTTTCGATGACAATCAAAGAATTTCGGGTTTCATTTATTGATTAATCGCGTCTCATATATTAAAGGGATAACTTATCCATTACACTCACTATTTGGTTAAAATAAAGTCATGACTCATCGACTACACTCATACTTGGTCAAGATAAAGGCACGACTGCATATGGTAAAAAATATAGGCAAATGAATCGGTCTCCCTCTAGGAGGGACCGAAGCTATAAATACTTAACAAAATATTTAGGTTGATCCATCACTTATTTCACACATCAGAAAGCTAAAGGTCATAACTTGATTAATCACAAGCAGTGTCACCTCTATTTTACTCATTGCAAGAACAATTGACGCTTACCATGGGGTCTAGTAAAACTGACTTGGGCCACACCATTTCCTTTAAATCTCTAGATTAACTCAGTTACCATTTCTCAATGATGGGCGTGAGAAATACATTCCGTTATGACAACAATGAGGTCCTAGTAGGGATGCAAGCCACTATGGACGAACTACCCTGCCTAAACTAAGCTCTGCAAGCTAGTATTCGAAACATCCAACAACAATAACAAGATGGCGATGAATAAGAGCACATTATCAACCTGATTCTAGATAACTTCAAGTCACCCTTGTTGGTGACATTTGACAGGAAGAGTAATTAACATGAGCATGTTATCGCCATCAAACACATATGGAGATAACATGTGCGACATACTCCCTCAACTGTAAGCTCCTTTTAGGAACAATAAAGGAGGAAAACATGCGCTGGTACATGATCCTTCCCAGTTTCTCTGTGACCAACTACCATGACATTTCTAGGAAGGTGGTCCAGTAGTTCTCAATGAGCAAACACTATAGGGTGCCCACCACCAATTTATCCAGTTATGCCAAAGATACTTTGAGTTATTCCGATAATACCTGATTAGATCGATGAGGCCACCAAGGTGATAAACCCCAAATAGAAGACTTTTATGGGGCGTTCCAAAACGGGCCTAAGGTCTGACACTTTAATGAGCCCTTTACTCATAAAACCTCAAACTTAATGGAGGAAATCACGAGAAGTGTGAAGTTTTACGTGAAAGACGAGGAAAGTAACACCGAGAAAGGGGCCATATACGTAAAGAATCACATCAACGAATGACCAGAATCCTCCAATCAATATAGAAACCACTTCCAATTGCATATTTGTGATAAAGGGGCCTTTAAACCTCTAGAAGTTCCATAGAGAATTACACGCTACTAAACACCATGAGGGAACAAATATGGCTAGAAGTGTACTACACCAAGGCAAACCTTGAATCTCTGACTCCTAAGTGGGAGGTGATGGGGTACAAGTCCAATAAATGGTGCAAATACCATAAAGTCAAGGGTCATCACACAAATGCATGCCATTAATTAAAAAAGAAGATAGAATGTCTCATCCAAGATTGTCATTTGGGAAGATACGTCCAGGGCACGCCATATAACTTTGATGCAATAATAAATCCATCAGAGCAAGATTGACCCATAAATCTTCATCGAAGAAAAGAAAAGGAGCCATAAGAAAAGAATGGTGTTGAAATAACTTATCATACACTCAACACCATTACCATATGTGTTGCAAGTGGGGTCGTTCTTTTCTCGAAAAAAGGTACGCTCTCCAAGTCATGCATATTATAGATTTTCCCCTGAAACCCATATCAACACTCAAGTTTGAGGTTTCTTTTTAGCAACGTGACGTGGCTGGAATCCTGTCCCATGAGGATGACCCCATCATCATCAACTTGCAATTGTTTAATTGAAATTTCAAGCCATTTCTTTTAGATCTGGGTAGCTGGATTGATGTCCTCTACTAGGATACCATTGAAATGTCACAACTTGATCTCGAGCACTTGCTACTATTCAAAGGTTCTCTAGAGGGTTTCTCGAGAGAATGTGCTCATGTTCGAGGCTACGTCTCCATCAGAACAATTTTTAGGGTTGTAGGATAACATCTAATCAATAAAGATCATATACATAATTGTAATATTAAACTAAGAATACCTAAGATTAAACTTTATAGGGATTAGCACACAATTTTCGACGCTTACCTAAGATTAAACATTCTAAGGATTAGCACAAAGGCATTCACATAGTGAATGATACGAATATTTGGAGTCACAATTCATGTAGTAAGAGGGAATTTCTAACCTGTTTGTGAGTCAATTAAAAGAGATTGAGAAAAAAAGAAAATCAAAATCTTCTACAACACTGGGGGCTTTAGAAGTGTAGAGAGAGGCAATGCATGGTAAATCACAAATAGCAGCAAATTCCTCAAAAGAAATAGAAACTTAAGTCTTACCTACCTCAGTTGTGATTACCACATCCTTGTAGTGAAGATTTTCCTAGAACAATTTTACCAACTCCAGAAACATATCTCTTAACTTATTAGAGATAAAGCACCTTATATTCTCTTGAGGAAAGGAGATGAAGAATTCAAACTTCTCAAAATAACTCTCACTAACACAATGAGATGAGATGAGTTAACAGTTGGAAAAGTGCTCGCTGAAGTTTTTTTCTTGCTCTTGAGATGAGAAATCCTCATACATATAAGTTGGAGTAGATTAACTACCAACAATATGAATTCTTTTTGGTGCCATTTTTTGTGATAATGATGATAAACACTCAAATAGCACACAAATACAAGAAAACAAGAAGTAAAAATATGAAGATGAGAGGGATGTAGAAGAATAAAAAAAATGTTACCTATTTAAATAACATTTTTAATCGATTCAGAGAAGATTCAATCGACTAATACTTTAATGTCATTCAATTGGTGATTGGATACCTGAAATGCCGACAACCTTTTTAAAATATTAAAACATTAGGTTTAATCGATTAACTAGCACGGGATTTGAAATTCAAACAGTCTTAATCCATTAACCCTTATGTTTGGTTGATTGAGAGGTGAAATTTATTTTCAACAAATGATTAGTAGAAAAATAAATTTAATGAAGATGCGATAATTAAGCACATGTTAGAAGAGTGACTAATGTTTTCCGAGTTAATGTTTTACCAAGAAACTTGCCTCTTAACAAAAAAAAAACATTTAGAGGACTTTTTCCCTTTTGTTTTCCATTAGGAATCAACCTCAATTTTCTTTCTTTGTCATCTTTCTGAATCTTTTTGTTGACCAAGTGACTTTAAACACAGGAGGGGGTGAATTGTGATATTTAGATTTCCAAAATCTCGATTTATAAAAACTTTGATTTTAAAAATGTTTATGTTAGTAGATATAAGAAAGATGACATAGACCAGTGAAATAAAATAAATATATGAAAATAAAAGAGATGGAGGATAGAAAGATCACACCAGAGAATTATCTTGGTTCCCCTTAAATCATGTGACCTATTATAGTCCTCAAGAGTTTCCCTTTGTGATTTCTAGTAAAACAATCTTGAGTTTTTCACGGGATAGATTAACCCAAACAATCTTCTTCCACAACGAATTGATCTTTTGCACGAGATCATCACAAAAACCTTAGATTAATAACCAGAGCTGTCACATAGGCATAGCTCAATAACCTTCACCCATGTTTTTTTAGGTTTAGCTTGCAACCTTCAAATATATTACAAAGATATTACAAGATAACTACATATCTTGAACAAATATTTTCAAAACAACATCAATACAACACAACTCTCGTATAGAACTTTTCACTCTCTTGGCACTAAGACAACTCTAGTGAAAAAGGACTTTATAAATGAATGGGAGGAAAAATATAGTATAAAGGTTTCTATTCATAAAACTCGTGTATCTTTAAATAAGGAGAAACCTCTTTATAAAGGAAAAAATTGGCTTAAAAAGGTAACAATCAATGACCCATTTTAATGAGTTATTTGATTAAATTAATTTATTAATCAATTAACAAAGCTAAAATAGGTCAGATTTAAATTTTACATCACTCAATCGATTATTTGCCTCCTTAATCAATCATTAGACATTACACTTTGAACTAATTGATTAAATAGACCTCTTAACCTAAAGATATTGTATTTTACCATCCTAATTAATTACCCCAAGATTATAATCAATTATACGCTTACCCTAATTAATTTTAAGAAGCTTCATCAAAAGAGAAGAGGTTTAAAAACACTTTTTGCGTGTGTGTGCATTATCTTAATACCTTAAGAATTAACTTGTTCTTTTACTATTAATCTGATCAAAATCAGGAAAATCACTCAGCACATGACTAAACGAGCTCTCACACTTTCACATCTTCGAGTATACAACTTCAAGACTTCAAGCTTTCACATGATCATAACTTCAATATCCTTTGTTTGATTCAACATTTACTAGAAATTTCAATTTTATCTTGATACATTTAACTGATGATACTTGTGATATCCCTTTCTTATTCATATGCCATCATTCAAAACCTTTGGAACAGTTTCCATGATCAAAGCCTTTTGTCACCAACACCTCCATTTGAAAGTTGTCATCAATTCTTGACAACTGTCATTAACACTTGACAGTTGTCATCATAAAAATATTTGACTAATATTATCTATATAATACATAGAATGACATTTCCTTTTTTTTTTTGAAAATGACAACACATCTCTTAAGGAGATGGTTGTGAGTATATGTGTTTGCAGGTATAAAGTTGATAAAAGATCCTCCCTGAAGTTCTGATGACGACAATGTCAACAGTTGTTATGTTGAAGTCCATGGCAGTTGCTCTCAACACTATGATGGTAAACCAACTAGTAAAAAATCTCAAAACCTCGTAAAAAAAAGACTTATGATTGAAGTGTTTATATGACTGATGTATCTGGAAAAGAATCTTGAAGCCTCATATAAAGTGTGAAAGATTTCCAGGTTATGTCTATCTGAGTGGACTGTGTTTTGTAAAAGTTAGGAATTAACTCTTAAGTTCTAAGGCAACACACGCACACACACATACGTGCACATATTCACACACAGACACACACACACACACACACACACACACGTATACACACATACACACTCACACACCCACACATACCCGTACACATGCACACACGCGCGCACACACACACACACGCCTAAAATACTTTTTCTAATCGTTTTACATCTTGAAAAATGTTTTCAAAACCAATTCAAGCGATTAAGAAGTTGTCCAGTATTGTTTAAAAGGATTTTTATACTAACCAATCGATTAGTGACTCGAGCCAATCGATTGGGAAAACTTTTTTGAGCATGCCAATCGATTGAAGAGAGTCTAAATGATTAATAAACCAATTAGTACAACACCTTAATGATTTGTAATAGCTGTCCATCAAATATTTCCATCTTGGGCAAGGTAATCAATTAAAATCAGGTCATCCAATCGATTGGCTCATCAATTTCGCCCTGGACTATTTCATTTTCTTATTTCTCCAACTCCTATATAATTGAGGCTCTTCTCTTCTTCATTTCACACCACTTTTTAAAACCTTACATTCTATTTGGAATTTATCTCTCTATTTTCTCTCTTTCTCTCTCTAGAAATATTTCTTTATCACTTAAGTTGCTTTAGAGCTTTTGAGTGAAACTTTACTTGTGAGAAAGATTTTTGTAAGTGGTCGTGCTAGTTGTTTAATTCTCGAGAGTGCAATACTCTTGGGAGACTAAGTTTGGTTTATGAGATAAACCAGCCATAAAATCTCTGTTTTGGTTTCTAGAACTTATCCGAAATAAGTTATGTTTTGGTTATTGAGATCAACCTGAAAATCTCTATTACGGTTCATTAACTTAGCTCGTGGTAAAGGTTATCTTTGGTTGGGGATATGCCGGTAAAAATATCAAGACCAGATTGTATAAAGGTTCATGGGTGTTAGTTCTTTAATTGTAAGGGTTGGCATTAATTTTGTAAAACAAATAATAACAGCAATATGTTTATCTTGCTAAAGAAGAACAAGTTGAGCAAGAAGTCCTAGTGTGCATTGGAACATGTTGAGCTGAAGTAGTGTTAACATCTGGAACAACATGTCCTATCGAGATGTCCCATGCAGGTTCATTCGACATCGCGCCAGAACTGAAGTGGTTTGTTAATTATGTTAGGTTTTAACTGATGCAGAATATTCTGGAAATAATATGCAAATTCCATGTGGCGCTGAATTAAAAGGTTTGAAGATTCAAGTCTGATTTTGAGAAGAATATGGGAAAATATACACTTTCTAAATATGGAGATATTTTAGGAAGTTAAAGATTAAAGTCCTATTTTGTAGCAGAAGTTTCTGCTGATTTGTAGCAGCTCATTTGCTGTGTTTTTGTAGGCCCAAATCCAGTTGGGAATAGGTTATATATAGATGGTTTGTAACCTAGTTTGGTAACCGAACCAAGGATGTAAAGTTCTATTATTAGGGTTGGTTCCTGTACCACTCGACCTGTGAGTTGGACAGTTTGTTAGTGTGATCCTCGAAACTATTAAGTAAGAGGAGTATTGTTCTTGGAGGAAGCTTTTAAGCAACTCTAAGTTGTGTCTTGGAAAAGTGCCGTTCCTATTGAACTAGTGTATAGGTGAAGAGCTGTTGATGCAGTGGCTGAGATGTCATCTGCTAGACATCATTGCGATGATTGGGAGTGAGAAGGGTTTCTCATATCTAGAGAGGATCTAGGTAGAAGGGTCATTGGGTAGTGATTAAGTGATAAGTTGTAAACGGGTTGTTTAGCTTTGAATTGATACTACTAATAGTGGACTTCATCCCTGGCTTGGTAGCCCCCAGATGTAGGATAGTTAGATCCGAACTGGGTCAACAATTCTGTGTGTTTTGGTTATGCTTTTCAGTACTGTTTTTATACCTTGCCATGTGTGTGTTCATGTCAGACCAGATGTCGGATAACATGTCTTAGGACATCTGAATTCTGCACATGCACCAGAATTTCAATTGGTATCAGAGCAGGTCATTCTGTTCTGTATCTGGATGAGATCCCAGGGAAGATACTTTCTGGTTCATGGTCAAGGTAGAAGCTTTCTACTGAAAAGTTGTTTGAACTTGGAATAGTTCATATAGTTGTGAGAATGGTCCCTAGAAGTGGAGGATGGACTGTTCGTGGCATGTGCTGAAGGCTTAAAGTTTTGATTGAAAAGCTGCCGTGTAGTGGTTCCGTTGGTTTGATTTATTTTCAAACCAGTGGTATTGTGGTGTCACCTGAATTATGATGCTAGGGCTAATATGTGACACCTGAAGGCCTTGAGGAGCTTGTATTTTGATCCGCTGCGAATCTATCTGAAAACTCCTGAGGTTGTAACTGAGAAGGGTGTTCATCTCTGTAGGTATGGTGATGGGATTTATGCAAGACTGCTTCAACTTACTCTGTCAACGATACTTGAAGTCTATTGTTCAAGTCCACTCATAAAGGCATTGATAAGTGATATTGTAAGGAAGAGATCTGAGAAGTAATTTACTTTTGCTTCTTTTAAAAAGACTATTCTCCAGTCTTTGATCTCTTGATGTATTCTTTGGCATGATGTCCTATCCTGTGTTAGAACATCATTGTGGCATATTCTGTTGTCTGAAGGAATGGCACAGCAGGTGCTCTGGGTGCTGAACTAATGTGGTTTGATCACATGAGTTTGGAGTCTACTCCTGATCTGGAAGAGGAGGCATCTGGGTGGTATGTCTAAGAAGGTTCTGGCCCTGGAACTTATCTTAGTTGTGTGAGTTGGTCAAGGTGTGATCAACATGTTACTTACTCCTGAGGTCAGTTTATTTCTGGTCCTTGCTGCAGGAGTAGAGATCCTGAGATTCAAAAAGTAATTTCTCTAGCAGACTTCTTGGACATGAAGGTCAAAGATCAAAAGGTCATGTTTTTAGAGGCAGGTTCTGAATGATCTTGTGAAGCTAGATATGTATTGACTGTGCGGGAGAATGTATGATTCTCTGAAGTGCTCTTGGCAGATTCTGAGGAAGAATACCTGATTTTTTTTAAGAACTTGAAGACATGTCTCAAGCTGTCTGGATGATGAGAGTTGGATGAAAGATTACTACTCTCACGCTTCTGTGATAAGATGGCTGGTCCCAAGGCTTAAAAAGGGAAGTTTGGAGACTTTGTTTTAAAATGGGGTGTCTGTTTTCATAGTTCAGCTGGATACTATGCATGATGTCAAGACTGATGTCTTAACATCTGTTGACAGAACATTCTGCTCAGAATGTTATGGTGTTTGTCTCCTAAGATCACAAGTCTCTACTTGATTCAAGTACTGTTGTGAGGGTCAAGCAGTGGGTGAATGTGTTCAGCAGGTGTGTTGAACAGAGAGTGCACTCTTGAAAACATGAAGATACGTCTTATGTTTTCCATTCTTCAAGGTACTAAGAAGCACATGATAGGGGGAGTGTATTACAATGTTATGCTACTGAATGTGTTTGGGATATGACCTGGAAGCTTGATCAGCTACTGATGTTTGATCCTCGTGTGCTAGAGCCTTACTATAGACGATATCTTAAGAAAAACTCTGTGAAGATGTGTGACTGAGAGTGATGTTGGAACATCAATTCAGGATCAGCCAAGAATGTTTTGCGCAGAAAGAAGTCCAAGATCAAGCCACTGATCCAAGTAACTTGTAAATATATGAAGTTGTCAGAAGATTGTCATACCTTGAGTGAGAAGGTAATCTTCTTCTAACTAATAGCAGATACCTTGACGGGAGACTTAGTATTTGTCTATTATTGATGTCATGCATAAGGGTATATACTTTGATGGGAGACTAAGTATTTGTCTAGAAAATTATGCAAGATGACAACCTAAGGTAGCCTTATTAGCTGACTGTATCAAAAGTGTGAGCATCATCTGCTGTTTGTGAATCTTTCTTGGATAACAAAGACCTTGGTGGGAACTTGGTAGTTATCTGATGTGTGGATGCAATTCAGATTTCTGAATTGTGTGAGAGTTTAATTCTCACTGTTGTGATCAGGTGGGTGTGATTACCTGAATAAAATGCAGAAGGTGTGATCTTGTTGTCCTACATAATGTTACACCATCATGGGTTGTTGTGTATCCTGGATGAAGGTCTGGGACTGTGCTTGTGGAGTTGGAAGAAGCAGCATTATTGTCTAAAGTGGCAGTTCGGACATAATGTGGATTAGAATGGGCAGATTCTGATCTTGATGTTAAGTAGTTTGTTCTGGCAACACATGACTACTTTCATGATGAAGACTTCTTAGGTGCTTGTGAATGTAAGGACAGAAGGTTGTTGTCAGTGGTATCTGATCAGAATGGCTGAAGATTCTTCTAATACAAGTAAAAGGTGGTGGCAATCCTTATCTTGTGTTGCAAGTAATCTAAAGACATTTGTTATGGAATGTGTGAATCAAGTGGGCTTTCATGTTGGACTTGGCATAAACCTGGTGAGATTATGCTCAACAAATACAAGAAGTGGCAGTTCTTGATGTTGAGGATGTGGCAATATCATTGTGCTATCATCTGGTGTCAAGTGTTCATCGTCATAAGGAGCTTTGGTTGTTCATGTCAGGGGGAGTTAAGGATGTCGTCTATGGTCTATTACTGCAAGGGTGCAGATTTCTGTGTAGCATGTGCGCTGGTCAAGTTTGTGCAGTGTGATGGGATACATCATAGCTGTGTAGAAGAGGTCTAAAAAGGCAGATTTGGTGGTTTTGGGTGACTTTATTTTTACTCTGCTGCCTTGAAGGAATCTAGAAGGGATTGAGAGAAGTCGTCTCAGTATCCATCAGATAAGAAGATGGGTTTGTATAAGGGTTTGTGGAGTCTTGGGCTGATAATGTTGTGAGCAAGCAGACATTGTCTGATAAGATGTCAGAACACGGTACAAGACATATTTTTCTCTCTTGAGCCAAACAAGGAATTACTCTGGACGGTGGTATAAGGATAAGGCAAAACACGTGTCTCTGCCTATGCATGAAGCGTTATTGGCCGAATTTATGGTAAGATTCAGTTGAGAAACATTTAAGGCAGTCGAGGTAGTTTTTGGAAGGTAGGCATTGAATGTTGAATGGAGTTTTTGATACCTAAAATAGCGTTTCTTTGACCAAGAACCTTGACATATTCAAGGCTCGTTAATTCCTAAGTTACTGGTCAGCTATTTATAGGGGCTGCTCTCTTCTCCTCCAGCCAAGTGAGTTTTTTTTTGTTTCACTAGTCTTATGGCGTTTGTTCGTATTTGGGTAAGTGTCACTTGGGTCTGGTTCTGTGAGGGCCTTCTTTGCCAAGTTTTAGCTAAAAAGGGGGAGAAAAGGTGTGTAAAATGGGTTATGCCTTGTTCTGAGTCTGCACTGAGTCTGCAGTTCCAACTGTTTGAGAAGAGAGTGTTAGAATTCTTGAGTTGGTGTGGAGTTCCATTTGTGACTTGTGTCCTGAGTTATGAACACAGTTGTGACTTGTGTTCTGAGTTACCTGGGTTAATAGATTGATACTTCCTAAGTTTCATCTTATGCCACAGGTTGACTGGGGGCTTCTGATCAAGCAAGGTGTGCAGAAATAACAATGCCACCTTTGGTCCTCTGTGTTAAGACAGACGCTTCTTTTATGGAGGAGTCTTCTACAATGTAGTTGGATCCTTCTTGAAAGGAAAAAGAAATGTGTAGAAGAATGTTCCTTAGATTCCTGATTTAAGGGGGAGTATTGGATATCTTCTTCCTCATGTGCATAACTTCGAGACTCTTTCTACTTCTTACCTCCTGATGTGCTGCCTGAAGTGATTGTGGTGGGATGCTCGAAGGTGATGTGCTGCCAAAAGAGTTGTCAGACATGATGTCCCAACATCATTCAAATATTTCCTAGAAGATGTTTCTCCAGAATTACTGTTCAAAGTAACTACTGATGGTTACTGGTAGGTTCAGTAGAAGCTGATGACTACTGACAGTAGTATAGTAGTGTGATTGCTGCTAAAATCTGAGTTGTAATGTTTATGTATTTGTTTTAGCCAAAATTTGCCAAAGGGGGAGAATGTTAGTTCTTTAATTGTAAGGGTTGGCATTAATTTTGTAAAACAAATAATAACAGCAATATGTTTATCTTGCTAAAGAAGAACAGGTTGAGCAAGAAGTCCTAGTGTGCATTGGAACATGTTGAGCTGAAGTAGTGTTAACATCTGGAACAACATGTCCTATCGAGATGTCCCATGCAGGTTCATTCGACATCGCGCTAGAACTGAAGTGGTTTGTTAATTATGTTAGGTTTTAACTGATGCAGAATATTCTGGAAATAATATGCAAATTCCAGGTGGCGCTGAATTAAAAGGTTTGAAGATTCAAGTCTGATTTTGAGAAGAATATGGGAAAATATACACTTTCTAAATATGGAGATATTTTAGGAAGTTAAAGATTAAAGTCCTATTTTGTAGCAGAAGTTTCTGCTGATTTGTAGCAGCTCATTTGCTGTGTTTTTGTAGGCTCAAATCCAATTGGGAATAGGTTATATATAGATGGTTTGTAACCTAGTTTGGTAACCGAACCAAGGATGTAAAGTTCTATTATTAGGGTTGGTTCCTGTACTACTCGACCTGTGAGTTGGACAGTTTGTTAGTGTGATCCTCGAAACTATTAAGTAAGAGGAGTATTGTTCTTGGAGGAAGCTTTTAAGCAACTCTAAGTTGTGTCTTGGAAAAGTGTCGTTCCTGTTGAACTAGTGTATAGGTGAAGAGCTGTTGATGCAGTGGCTGAGATGTCATCTGCTAGACATCATTGCGATGATTAGGAGTGAGAAGGGTTTCTCATATCTAGAGAGGATCTAGGTAGAAGGGTCATTGGGTAGTGATTAAGTGATAAGTTGTAAATGGGTTGTTTAGCTTTGAATTGATACTACTAATAGTGGACTTCATCCCTGGCTTGGTAGCCCCCAGATGTAGGATAGTTAGATCCGAACTGGGTCAACAATTCTGTGTGTTTTGGTTATGCTTTTCAGTATTGTTTTTATACCTTGCCATGTGTGTGTTCATGTCAGACCAGATGTTGGATAACATGTCTTAGGACATCTGAATTCTGCACATGCACCAGAATTTCAATGGGAATAACCTATAAAAGCTCAAAGTTTATAATCAAAATCTCAAAAGGATCTCTTGGGGACAAGACTAGGCCAACGTTCGGTCAAACATGGATAACTCTCTAGTGAAATATCTCTAACCCCATTCTTTTTAATTTCTGATATTTATTTTTACTATTTTTATTTCCACTACTGTTTAATCTCTCCTTAAGAAATTACTAACGAAATTTCAAGTGTAACTAAGAAAATCGGTAAAGTAATCGCAAATTTTGAATACCACAATTCACCCCCCTCTTGTGCTTGAAGTCACTTGTCCAACAAGTGCCATTAGAGCCCAAATTCTGTTAAGGACTAATAATATCAGAAGAAAAAATGAATTCAAGCTATTTACTAAACAAACCATCATTCTTTAATGGAGAAGGGTATAGATTTTGGAAAGAGAAAATTAAGTTTTTCACAGATGGGATGAATCGTGGTATTTTGAAGGTTCTGAATGAAGGTCCATTTGTTCCTACACACAAAGTTAATGGTGTTGTAGAAAACAAACTTGAAAAGGATTGAACCAATGATGAAAAAGAAAATGTGCAGCGCAGTTTATAGGCGAAAGTTGTCATCACTATCGCTATTGGCAATGATGAGTTTATGCGAGTTTCTCACATGAAAACTACAAAATAAATATGGGACATCCTCCAAATTACCCATGAAGGAACTACTAAGATAAAGAGGGAAAGGCTTGGCACATTAACCCATGAGTATGAACTCTTCATAATGAAACTTGAAGAGAGCATAAGTCAAATGCAAACACGATTCACCCATATCATGAGTCATATGTGAACTCTGGTAAAAAAAATTCAAATGAGGAACTTGGTTGAAACTCAAATTAACTATAATTTATGAATATAAGAATTTAGCGACTATTTACGGGTCATTCATCTTTGAATGATAAAGGTAATTCTCCATCTTATGTCTATAAATGGTGCACTTTAAATTCCTAGATCATAGAATTGGGAATAAGTGATCATGTTTGCTCTTCAAACTCCTGGTTTCATTCTTATAATGAAATCAATCCTATCAATGTTAAATTGCTCAATGGACAATTTGCTTTAGCCAAGCATATGGGTATAATCATGGTTTTCCCTAATTTCTATATAACTGACTTTCTTTATATTCCTCAATTTTTTGTTAACTTGATATCAGTTTCAAAATTATGTCAAGAATCAAACTGCATAGTTAGTTTTACTGATGTCAACTATTTAATTAACGATCAGACATCAATGAAGATAATTGGTTTGACTGAAAATTTTGAAGGACTGTATCATCTTACTCTTAAGGCCAAGAATGGATATGTTCCTAGCATAAAGAATACTTTTAGTTATACTTTGCCAAACAGTGCCTCGTGGAATTTTGGGTTAGGCCACTTAACACTCACCAAATGCAATCCTTACACAATAGTTTTCCTTTTCTTATCATTGATCAAAGAGCTGTCTGTCGTGTATGCCATTGTGCTAAACATAAGAAGTTTCCTTACTCTTAAAGTTTTAATAAATCTAAATAACCTTTTGATCTTGTACATTTTGATGTTTGGGGTCCTCTTACAATACAATTTTACTATGGTGATTCATATTTTCTAACAGTTGTTGATGATTTTAGTATGTGTGTGTGTCTATATATATATATATATATATATATATATATATATATATATATATATATATATATATTGTCATACCCCAAATTTTGACCACTATGATTTCCCATCATTGTGCAAATCATCATCACAATATGGATGAGCCTTTAGTCTCCCCAAAGATGGGTGAATATTCACTACTATCAAAATTAGGGTTTCAAGCCCTCTCAGAGCTTCTAGACAAAGGATCAATCAAGGAATGGCATGATCCTTAACTTGTCTAAACCTCTCAAGTATATACTAAGGATCAAGAAGACTCCCACTTCAAGGATTAAGCACAAGGTTGCTCCCTTCTAGGCGGATCAAGCTTCAAGATCGCCAGTGTCACCAAATTAGGGTTTTGGTCGACCAGGGCCTCCAGATGGGAAATCTTCCTCTGAGCATGAGCCAATGCTTCAAAACATATCCTAAAATACTCCATGGAACCTCATGGACCCAAGCATCCAGTCAATTTTGCCTCAGGGGATGCATCCATCAAAAATCAGGAATTAGGGTTTCTTGACCTAATTCACCCCTAAGTTGACTTTTGGGACCAATCATGAACCAAGACCTCAAGAGAGGATTTGAGGATCTCCAATATGCCATATTGATCCATTTGGAACAATGGATTGATCCAAGAAGCTTGAGCAACAAGTTTCAATTTCATCTGAACCACAGTTAGGGTTTCGCGGGAAAAGTCAATTGTAACTTTGACTTTTGACCAGGACATGCTCCCAAGCCCTAAGACATGATTCAATATCCTCTATACCATCTATATAACATGTCCATCAAGTTTGATTTAGGTCAAGGACATGATTTCCTGAAGAATTGCACAGTTTGGAATTCATCTGGTAAAAAGTCAACTGTGCACAAAAGTCAACATTGACTTTTTGAGATTTTTCACTAAAATGGATTTTTAACCCTAAAATGATGTTAATGTATGATTTGAATCATCATTCATAAATAAAAATCAAGAAAAGTTGGATAACTTGTAAAAGGGGTAACCATAAAAACTTAGAAATTTTTCTAAGTTAAAAATAAAGTGGCTAGGGTACCAACTTTGGAGGATCATAACTCCTAAACCATAGAGCCATTTTCTCCCATCCAAAGCTTGATTTGTAGATCTCATTGCCCTCTACAAAAGCTTCATACTGACCTATGTCCAGATTCCTCATGGATTTTGAGTTATGGAGTGGTCAAAATCAAGAAAAGTCACTTTGTTCCAACACTTGGTGAAAATTTCACTAAGTCAGATTTTGCCTTACTTTTTTCCAAATGTAGGGACATTTTTCACTTGGATTCAAAAAGTATCAAAACCAAATATGATCAAACAGTTGTTGTATCATATAAGGGCTTTCCAAAATGGTCAAGAACATTACCAAATTCAATTTGAGCCATGAGATATAACATTGGCAAGTTGCCTTGTTGAAATCTGTCAAGGCAAGACAGATTTTGCACTTTTGCTCGATTTGCCAAAATTGTGAAAATCCAAACACTCCTATCCACTTGGACACCTCTGAGGATTGAATCTAAAGGGGACAATCACTGAGGCAAGTCTCCAAAGTCTTTGGAACAAGAAATAACATGTTGAACCTAGAATTGCCAAAATAGGGACAAGACTCCAATTTTGGATTGAAGCATTCATTGGAAGCATCAAGGTGGCATGGACTGAGCCATTCTCAACTGAATTCAGTCAAGACTTATCCAAGACCAAGGGAACCACAGCCATGTGCCCTAACCTCTAGTCAATGGCTAGAGGAGACTTGGATTTCCATTGGACAACATTGGTCAAGCCTCTGCTGCAGTTGCCATTCACTGTGGTCCCAATATAAACTTGCTCTACTATAAATAGAGCTACTTTGTGCTCAGTTTGAGTACACCAAAGCCATCAAACATATGTTTTCCTCAAAACCTCTTTCTCTTGGCAAAAATGCCTTCTTTAGCGAGGCAACTTTGAGTTTTTGAGCTTGAGAGCTTTTCCATCACAATCAATCACACACACACCTCACATATATCATATGTAAGCTGTGCAAACTATCACAAGTGACATGTAATCACAAAATCACAAAGTCACCTCTCAAAACCTAAAAATAGGCCTTTTGTGCATTTTTCAAGCCATGTCTTGATTCACTCACTTTCCAAACCAGATAAAATCTCAAACACACTCCAAATATCATCCTTGAACTGTCCCAAATGGTTTCATACATCTGGAACACCATTTGAGAGAGTTGCTATTTTGGTCACTTTTAACCCCATTTGCAAGAAAGGGACTGTTTGTGTTTTTGCAGGTACCAGCCAATTCCAATCATCCTAAAAGCTTCTAAGGGATCATTTGAGTGTGTCTAAAGTATCAAATCATTTCTGTAACAAGAGGCTTGACAGATTGCACAAAAGCTCCAAAATCTCAAGAAAAGAGGTAAGCCTCACAACTTGGAATCTTTGAATAATGCAATGCTTTGAAGTCCACTGATCATATACATCTTATACATGTTGTATATGTTGTGTTTGAGCTAATTCACCATGTAATCCATGCCTGTACAAAGTTGTAGCATAGAAAATGCAATTATAGGTCATTTTCAAAACCACTATCGGGTTTTGAGGAGGGAGTGTGATCTGAAAAAACTACCACCACCATTGGATTCCTTGTGAAATTCTGGTCCAGATGCATATAAATTTTGTGTCAAACCATTAAGAATTGAGAAAGTTATGACCTTCACGTTTCTGAGCCAAAACTTGCCAAATCTTGCCTTGGGCCAGGCCTAAAACCAAGTCATGCCTTGTATATTTGTTGTTTTGTTTCAAACAATGGATGTATCACCACCCCAGTGGTAAGGCGCGCGCCTTGTAACCTTGAGGTCTTGGGTTCAAACCCCACCCATGCCATTTTGTGTTTTTTTTCACATTTTGCCATTTTTTCCAATATTTTCATGTTTTATTAATTAATTGGAAAATTAATAACTCTTTCAATTTTAATTATTTTTGATTGGTTCTTTTTGCAAAAAATCACAAAAATGTTGAAATATTTTATTCCACAAAAAAATTAAGTTTATATTATTTATTTAATATAATTAGTATTTTTGTGAATAAATTCATTTATATTTGTTTTTAAACATTTTAAAATGAATATTCATCTTGAAAAATCAAGACCAAATGAGTTTTAATATCTCTTGTGATTTATACCTTATTTTTCAAACCTTAAACAAAAATCACAAGTGGTTTATTCAAACCTATTTGGTATTTTTCATTGATTTTCTTTAAATATTTACTTTTAAAGAATAAAATTAGGGTTTCTTTGATTTTCACTCAAACAAATCATTTCCAAACACCCTTGGGCCTCTAATAGAGTGTAAGACCCAACCCCCTTTTTGTAAAATACCAAAATAGTGGACCTCACTTATTGTATAAGTCCCACTGTATTTTCAAAAATCTCGGCGCAATCGCCAATTCAAAATCAAACCAACTGGGCCTACCCTCGAGTAGTAAGACCCATTTCATTTCTTAAAACCATCTTGGGCCTCTAATAGAGTGTAAAAACCAATCCCCTTTTAACCAAAACAAATTTGGGCCTCACATATTGTATAAGTCCCTCTGTGTTAAAAGAAAATCTCGGTGCGATCGCCATTTCGAACGAAAAATCATCTGGGCCTACCCTCGTGTTATAAGCCCCACTCTTTTTCTTTAAAAAACTCCTTGGGCCTCTTGAGAGAGTGTAAGACCCATCCCTTTGTACAGAAAACCTTTTTTGGGCCCCAGTCACTTGTATAAGTCCCTCTGTACAAAAACAGCAGTGCGATCACTAATAAAACTTGGGCCTCTCCTTAAGCTGTAAGCCCCAAATCTTTCTTTTTCAAAGAACTTTCTCCTTTGATTTTGAATATACTGTTGTTTTTCAATCTTTCTTTGTCGAACAACTAACCAAACAGCATGGAAGCTCTACAACCGAGTAAGTGGTTATTGCTTTCATTTACCGCTTTCATATACATATAACTGTATTGTGGAGCTGTTTCGCTGTAAGTCTTCTTTCATAAACTCATATCAACTGTGTAATAATAGTATAGATATTTAGAGCTTCCCCGTCAACTACGTTTAGCATTAAGCCCGTTGATCACTCTTAGAAATAGTCTAAACTAGATTTCCATAGGATTACCAGACACAGTCTTCCCTCCTCTTGGGGTTAAACAATATGGAGACATGAAAGGCAGCATTCTCGGTGAACCCTTTCATAGACTGTCACCTTTAGAAGTTGTCAAAGAAACTCTATTCCCCAGAGATGATCTCTTCTCCGTGAATTGCATCTCTTGAGTTTCTTCCAAATTCTCAAACTTTCCTGGCTTGATCTATTCCTCGTGAATAGCCTGTCTTGAATTTCTCGGGGTTTGGAGACCCATCGGCTTCTTAAAAGCATCGGCCTCCTCTTGGGCATTGTTCAAGGACCCACAGGCTTCCTAAAAGCATCCTCGCCTCCTCTTGGGCGTTGTACAAGGACCCGTCGACTTCTTAGAAGTATTAACAGCCTCCTCTTAGGCTTCGTATAATGATTCTTCCTCCGGGAATGATAACCTCCTCTTGGGCTTCATACAAGGACCACTCGGCTTCTTAAAAGTTTCCAGCCTCCTCTTGGGCTTCGTACAAATTGTCCCGACGACCTCCTAGAGGTATAGGAACATAAATCAGTTATCTTAATAGAGCAGTCTTTCCAAGAGTCTACTACTGTTTCTCAAAGTATAGTACAAAAGATGAAACTCTAGACTTGGACAGTCAAATTTCCTTGAGTCCCAAAGACATTCTCAAGCTCCCTTCAAAACTAGGAGATGAAACCCGTAGACTCGGACAGTCTCAATACCCTCGAATTTCCCATTTCCTTAAAGAACAGGAAATAACCCTGATCCTCGAATCAAAATCCTTGAGTACATCATTGCTCATATAAGAACTGATTTTCTCTTTAAAACCAATATACTGGACCTGTTACTCAACTGAAACAGCACCCTAGCCTCCTCTTGGGCTTTGTACAATGATTCTCCCCAGCGGAACTAACAATAGCCTCCATCTCGGGCTTCGTACGAGATACAAAAAACTCTCTTGTTGAGTCACAATACTTTTAGCCTCCGTCTTGGGCTTTGTACAAGACACAAATCACTCCCTTGTTGAGTATAAAACCTTTAGCCTCCATCTCGGGCTTTGTACGAGATACAAAAGACTCTTTTGTTGAGTCAAATCTTTTAGCCTTTCTCTCGGGCTTCGTACGAGACACACAAAAACACCCTCTTGTTGGGCCAATAGCCTCCTCTTAGGCTTTGTATAAGAAAACCACTGGTTGATCCAATCAACCTTTTAGCATCAAAACTGTGACTCGTTCACAGTACACAAACATCAACAACTCCTTTCCCTTCATCTAATCGCCGTAAGCGGCAAGCCTCTGGATCATCTACATCCATGCCACTGTCCCTCTTTTAGCATGAAAAATTTCTAAGGAAAGATAACATTGCTCTACACTGAGTTAAAGTCTTCTCCTTCAGGTTAGAACCCCCTATAAAGGAAATTATGGCATTGCCGGATTCACATATCCCGGTTAAAGTAATTCTCCTTTATAAACAGTTGTGACAAACAAACCTCTTTAGAGATGACAAATTCTCTCTGAAGACAACACCTTTTTAGCTTCACATCTTGGGCTTCGAACAAGATACAAATAGACCCTTCAGCTTCACATCTTGGGCTTTGAACAAGATATAAACCACCTTTTCAGCTTCACGTCTTGGGCTTTGAACAAGACACCAAAACACCATTTCCTCCCATAGAATAGGAGGGTGGAGGGGTTGAAAGTGTTCTAAAAGTCTCTCAGAGTCCCAGACTCCCAGGTTAAAATTAATAAAGTCATTACGACTACTCGCATGACATTAATACCTCCAAAAGGGCCTCATCTGAGCGGGGTTCTCATGCCAACATAAAAATGCTTAACGCCTATAAGGTCGAAATGACTATACCATCATCCTAGCTTAAGTGCATTCAAGTCCGGGTAGGGGCCTTATCTCACCACATAGAGATCACCAAGCACCTAAAATAAACACAAATAAACAAAAGCAATAATAAACACAGATAAACAAGCTAGGCTTAACCCTCTTAGGGACTACTCCTCAGCAGAGTCGGCAGCTGTCGCGGAGGGAAAAATTGTTGAGATTAACCTATTGATTAACTTAACTCAAAAAGTAAGAGTCGCAACCGAACTTTATTGTTTCCAAAGGGAAAAGGGAAAAGGTCTAACAAAACCGACAAAAAGGAAAAAAAGCTAAAAGGAGAGATCTGGATACATGGGTTGTTTATGAAAGGGGAAGGTATTAGCACCCCTCACATCCGTTGTACTCAACGGGAACCACTTGCAAATATGTGTTTATATAAAGTTGGGTTGTTTGTTGATTGATTTTAATAGAAAAGATATTTTGTCATATTCGAGTGGAAACTCAACTTACTACTACCCACAAGTATGAGGAAATTAGAATTTGCATCAATCTTGATATGGAGAACTTTTACTTGGACTTTCTCACAAGCACATCTCAACATTCAAGTGGAAAATGTCAATTATTTCTCAGCACCTTGTAGAAGTATAATGGTTTTCATCACTACAAGAATAGACTAATATCTAATCTTTTTAAAAAAGGCTCTTAATGAAAAGTGCACAAAGTCCCAAAAAGAAGTTTGATGAGGTTTGTCTTTTTTAGAAGTATTAAAAAGATTTTGAATATGCTTAAGTGTTTTAGCATTTATTGAGAAAATATTTTCTCTATCACTTGACAAAGTCAAGATTTATTAAGAAAAGGTGTGAAGTTTAAAAACAAGAAGTTTTTTTTGAAATAGAGAGAAGTTTTGAAAATTTAAGAAGTGGGAAGGAGAAGAAGAGACTATCCTAAAGCATAAAGTAAATGGTCTCATTGTAAGGTAGCGCATGAGAAAGCCTTTGTGTGTGCAAGTGTACTAACCACAAGAAGCGGAAAGCATTTGACATTGGTCAAAACCAGCATTCCTTTCCATTTGGATTGAGCCACAAGATAACAAGCACCTGAGCATATGAAAATCAAAAGATACAGATGAACATAAAGAAACATCCAAGTCGTGCATTGAAGATTAGAGGGTCCAGAGGAATCACAAGGTCTCAGATGAATCATAAAGCCTCAAAGGAATTTCCATGTCTCATATACCACTCCAAGCAAAGGAAAAGCACTTAGTCCTAAGGTCCAAAGTCCAACATACTCCTCAAGCAAGGGATCGTAACACAAAGTTCAAAGCATCAGATCAAAATTTTTTTAAGGTCTTAGCCATTTTATCATGTTTTTGCTCTTTTTGAAATAAGAAAGCAAAAGAATGCATAAAGATAAAAGGCAAAAGTAAAAGACACGAATGTAAATGCCATGAATATAAATGACATAAATGTAAAGGCATAAAGTAAAAGACATAAATGTAAAGACATAATTGTTATCACAATTAATATGTCAATGTTAATGAGAATTTAATCGAGTCGGAACAATTTAACGCTATGTTAAACAATCGTAAGTGGACTTGTGTAGAATTTGCACCTATCTGAGGCCAGTCAATATCAATTTATGTGTCAAGCATGTTAGAGAAATAACACAAAGTTATTCTCCTAAATCATGTAACACAATGAGAAAACAAAAGAAGATAGAAGGAGAAAGAGAGATCATTTATGATCCAACTAGGGATAACCTATCTCTGATGCAAAGTACCATATATGATCAGATGATCATTTATAAGCAAGTTTGTACCAGAGAAGGTTGAATCAACCAATGGACCATTACTCAAGGATTTGAAATATTGAACACATGATCAACCAAGCAATCATCAAAAGCCAAATCACAAATATTCAAAAATATGAATAAAAAATAAAAAGAAAATCATTTAAAATGATTTTAAAAATGATTAAAATAGAAATTAAATGGAAAATTTAAAAGATGCATCTAAAGATCATATAAATGTCCAAGAAAACTTGAGAAAGTAAAAAATATTACAAATAATGAGATCTCAAAAGTTGAAATTCAAAATGTTTGAAAATGATTAAAAACAAAATTCAAAAATAAAAAATAAAAAGAAAATGAAGTAAAATATCAAATAAATGCAAGAAATGATTTAAAAAATATGAAAAAAGTATGTTATATAAAATATTGGGTTAAATATGTTTTTAGTCCCTATAAAGTTTGAAATTTCATTTTTAGTCCCTCCTGGGTTTTGGCAACGGTTTTAGCTGGTTTTGGCAACGGTTTTTTTGTAAAAACCGTTGCCAAAAGGTAGGGAAGGACTAAAAATGAAATTTCAAACTTTATAAGGACTAAAAACATATTTAACCCTAAAATATTTTATATGATTTATGAAAACAATTAGAGCTAAAAATGATAAAGGAGCTATTTAAAATAAATCAGAAAAAGAAAAGGAAAATAAAATGAAAAATATAAAATAAAATAAAACAAATATATTCAAAAAATGTCGCCAACGACTAGTTTTTTGAACGCGCGAAGGTCATACTTAACTTTCGGCTTGATCTCTACAAATCCATGAACTAGACATTTTTAGCATGAATCAAGTATGGATTCAGCTCCAACAATCATCATCGTTCATGTCTCTCTGCATCAAAGCCATTGGTTGGCTCTGAGCAGAAAGAATTTGCTCAAGAACATGAAGAAACCTATTTCTTCAAAGTAAAATTAAATTATGGATACACAATATAAATTCCGGGTAGTTGAGGGCTTTCAACGAGTGAATTAAGGCAAAGAGACTGGTAAATTGTTTGCTCAGAAATTTTACTCGTATCTACCTTTTCAGTTGAATCTCGAAGGTCTAACAATGGTGAAGTCGAGTTGCAGGTTTCAGAGAGCTTCAAAGTAAGGCAATGGTTCAGTTAGCTTCAGAAAGTGCCGATGAAGGATTCTGGGCAAAGAAACAAAGCTAAAAGAGCTTGAATCAAAGAAATGATTAAATATTTTTTTAGGTATCGGGTTCAAATTGTTTCAGAGTTTCTTTTGTTGTTCAAGCTTGGAAATGAAGGCAAAATGATCCTCTATTTATAGAAAATAAAGTGAGGTCATGATACGTGTGAAATTGTGAAGAATTCGTGTGAGTTAAGATTGAGTTTTTCACTTTTTCAATCATTGTGGAATGAAACATGGAATGTGTGAATTTGTAATGAAATCAAGTCGTTTTGCACTTGTTCAAATGCGTTTCAACATAACATACAAGTTTGCACATGTGCTTGTGGTCCTAAGTGAATATTGACATGAAAATCATGACTTGAAACTGACTAAGAAGCAGAGCTCGAGGTACCATGTTTGAAGCTAGGTCAAATGAAATTCACTCGTGCATTTTGATATTTTCTTTGACCCAAATGTTCTCCTCATTACAAAGAATGAGATGCAAAAATAATCACATCAAAAGGATGCTTGGATTGAAAATGACATTGATTCAAAGTTGGGGTCGTGGTCTGAAATTTCAGGTCAGGCATTACATCGACCAGGTCTTGAGCCTACTTTTGTGAACGCATGAGCAGTTGAGAAAATCCCAAAATTGATGGACGTAGAGGTTAAATTGATGTTTGACCCTTGAAACAAAGTTGTAGAGGAGTTCAAATGTGACATTTGGCCTAAAGTAGATTCCAAAAATGTTGAGAAATGAAGAAGTTATTGTGTTTAGACCAAGTGACATGCCATACTTGACTTTCGGTCAACCAAACATGTGCTCACTTGAAATTTCTTACCATTTCTTTGCATCGAAAGACCCAATGATGAACACTTGAACACCAAATTAGGAAAACTTGATTTTCCTTTGAATAACCTTTGATGATTGCTTGAAAATTGGATGAAGATGACATGGAAATAAACACATGAACCACACCTGAATCATCTTTGAAATCATGCACCAAACTTGAACTTCTTTTGATCCAATTATGTTGAATGGAGCTTAACATGAATGTGACCTATGATTATAGGCCATGACTTGAGGTAAGAGCTCTTGTGAACCACTTGTTAACCAAAACTTTGCCTTTGTGAATCACAATCTAATTTAGAAACCAAGCTTGATCCATTGATTGCAAGTTCTTACATTGTACAACAACAAACGTCATGCAATTATTTGTTGATTTGAACATTGTGAGTTGATTCTTACTTTGCCTTTGTTGATTTGCTACATGTGAGTTGATTTGACTCTTATACATTCTAAGGGATTTGAACATTATTTGTTGTAAACCACCTGTTTTGTATTGTGATAACCAAAGTGTCATGCTCGTATCATCAAATCTTGTTTTCTATGAAAGAGCAAAACACCTAGAGATTTATTGTCATCTTGTAAGGGAAAAAGTTCAACAAAGAATTCTGAATTTGTTGTCAATATCTTCTCAAGAACAGCTGGCAGATTTTCTTACCAAGCCTTTGAACATAAGCAAATTCAATAACTTAATATTCAAGCTGGGCATGATCAACATATATAAACTTGAAAGAGACAATTAAAAGTATAAAGTTAATTCATAAAGTCTTCGGAGTCTTTCTCAAACTTGTAACAACCTTTCATTTTTTAGTAACTATTTTCAAAACTTAGTTGCTAAGTTTCCTCTTTAGAGAACTGGTTTGTTAGGGTTAGTTTTCAAGTTTGTTAAAGTTAATTGCAGATTATTATGGTTAGTTGGAGATAGATTCTATGATATCCCTTTGACTATATAATCTCAATCATTGTTTGATCTCATTTTCAAGCTCAATGAATCATTTTGGGAGTTTCTAGTTCTCTCTCTTTTCTACCTGATTCTTTCTTCTGTTTTTTTCCTTAATCTCTTCTCTTCTCTACTTCTCTTCCACGGAAGATTCAATATTTTAACACAAATTAAATATTAATCAATTAATGACCCTAAGTGAAATCAATTTGAAATGTAAATTGTAAATTTGCACTCAAACATAATTAGAGATGTTCTGAAGAAATAACATATAGATAGCGCAATGCAATGAGGTGGAACAACTTATTTGCTGGGACACGAAAAATCAGTTAATTCAGTTTCACAAAAAGGTCAGTAATTGCTTCTCCAAATCTGTTTTGGACTGGAAAATTGCAATTTCGGGATAAGATAATGCAATGTCTCAAAGATTGTGAGCATTTTGAACAAACACCATATTGAAGGCCTTCGTTCAGCAACTGCATCAACCAAATTCAGAAGCTGCAATGTCGCTACGTGGAAAACCTCTTTAAACCAAGTAGAAGAGAAGGTAAAACCCGAAAGGATATTTCTGATGCGTGATCCATCAGTTCAGAGTCATCGGATTCATTCACATGCTTCAAAAGTATTTGGACAAGATTCAAAGTTTTCTATTGATGTGTGTTGAGATAAGTCTTTAGTTGTTCCATTGTACCAGCAACATCAGGATTGACTAGTTGTTCTTGCAAGTCGATTTCAACAAAAAAACCTTTATGACACCTGAATGTAAAATATATTTACATTGATATATAGAGCACAAAACCTTAAGAAAAAGTTTGTGGTGATAAAATTTTTCTCATTTGCCATGAGTAACACTAACCAACCCTTACTAACTAACTAATTGATTACTAACCGCTCCTGTAACAGACAACGTCCTGCAACAGAAACAAATTATTGAGTTGATCTTGAATGTCAGACACCCCATACATGGTATACTCGTCCGCATTTTTACCAACAACATTCTCAAACTTTGCAATCAAGTTTTCATAAGCCGGCATCAACATGTTTTCTACATAAATTATTATTTGCTTCTTTAACTGCTTGTTAAAAACACGCCATTTAGACTGAATTCTACACATCTCCTCAAACTTTTGATTGAACAAATTGAGCTTGTCTTTAGCTAAATCTGCTTTAGAATCGGGCGCCACTGACTCGTTGATATCCATCTTCAAAAAGTCTATCACCTTTTCCCATGAGTTTTTACAATAAAGTTCCAAGTATTGAGTCGCGTTTTTGCAAAATCTATCATCCCAAAAGGTTTCCAATACGTACTCAACCTGACTTATATTATTCATCATGCAAAAATAACGCAAAGCAGGGTCCTCGTAAATCTGCGACTTAGCTTCCAAATTTCTCTCAAACTGCTCCATTATCAGTTCCATTCGCGAATAGAACAAAGATGTTCCTGCTCCATCAGCAACAACCACGGAGTATTCTCGTAAAATTTTCTCCAGGTTCTGTCTTGACCAGAAAGCCAAAAGTATGTTTCCAGTGGCTTCGAAGGTCATTGGATGAACCCCACCATCAACCCAACAGTCTAACTTCCCAACCGGTGTAAGAAAGATCAGATTCCCAAACTCCATGAAAATGTCTCTACTTATTTCACCCAATTTGTTCTTTATTTTTATTACTTCGTTCACCAATGAATCAGTAAACAATGATTCAAATTCGGGAATCAAATCATCTATAGTCTCAAACAAGTCAAGAATTTTAAACAAATGCCATGGTGAGGTGATTCTATTCGCAAACAAATCTGCAAAATTCAACAGTTCTATCGTTGCTCCATGACAAACCTTAGTGAAACAGATATCTGATGATATAGAAGTGGATTCCGAGATGACAAGATCATAGAGTCGTCGCTCACTAGGAAATAGTATTCTAAGAGCAACCTTGAAAACTTTAATCCATCTTCCAATCATATAGTCTTGAAATCCCATCTTTCCCAATCCTAATAATTTATTTATCAATAAACTTTCCAACCATTCTTTACGCATAACAATGTACAAGTCGGAACACACCTTCCCAAACCCAGCATCCACCATTAATTTAACCGTTTTCTGAAGGTGATTGATTGTTTCAACCGCAATGGCATCAACTACGAAGTTGTGATCAGTTGCCACCAATTTATAGTTACCTTTCACCTTCTCTAAAAGCATTTTCGCAATGTTTGAATTATTCTGCTTGAGCTCATCCATACAGGTCATAAACTGTTGCATGATGTTGGTACCAGTATTGATATTTTCATGTTGTTGTGAATCAACTCGAATGATTATACGCTGTTCTTCGAGATACTGATTTTCGGGTGAAACACTTAAGGAAGAGAAAATAGAACGAAGAATAATAAGACAGTAGCTATAAATTGATCCAATAATAGCTAACGACAATTTAATCTTCATGAGTTGTACAATTAAGCATCCTAGATAAAAGTACATAAGATCCACTTCGAATCCGCATTGAATTTGTCTTGATAAACTAAGTGACATGAGAGCAAAGGCAGCATATGAAATCGGACTATATAGATCTGGTTTTCCAGTTATAACCTTATCAGAGAAGAAAGAATAGAAAGAGGTAATTACCAATACCAGAAATGCTGAATGAGCTTTGAACCGAAAACTTGTTGAGTCTCGCCATGTTCTTGCAAACAAAATAATTAGACAAATGATGAAACTGAAAACGGTGTAGAGAAATAATTTCATGAAATTCCAATTTCCAAATAGATGGTTGAAGGAAGAACTTAGAGCATAACAAAGCAATCCAACAATAGCTGATGCAAAGCCAACAAATCTCCACACCTTTGTATCCATCATCCACCTCTGAATTTGGATGAGCAAAGGTGTCATGTTCTCTCTTTCTACCTTTGGTGTTATGGAAAATTGCTTACACAAACAGATGAAACCAATTTCTACTTTGGATGAGAAGCTTTAGAGTGTGTTTGGATGAAGGATTTTAATGAAGGAAAGTAATTTTTTAAGGGAATTTGAAATGACTTGATCAAAATCTATTATTTGGATAAAGAATATGAAGAATTGTTAAAATGATGTAAATTTATGGAGTATTTTATTCATGTTAAATTTAAGAAATTTAAAATGACACCAAAAAGTAAAGAATTTCAAATTGCTTCTTAACTCTATATAATATAAATGTTAAATTGTTTATTATTAATTTTTTAAATTTTGCAAAATGGTTCTCATATTTTATGAAAATTTCAAATTCACCCCCAAAATTTTAAAAAAATTACAAATTAGTCCTTAATAATTTTCAAATTTTACAAATTGGTCCCTTTAAATTTTCAAAAATTACAAATTGGTCCCTATTTTTCATATTTTAAATTTGACCCAAAAGCTTTAAAAATTATAAAAATGACCCCAAATTTTTTACATTGAATCATTTTAAGACTCCATCCAAACAAAAGAATTTAAAAATGAATGAATTTCAATTGAATCATTTGAATTACTTAGAATTTTAAATTTCCTAAAAATTCTTAAATTCTTCATCCAAACACACTCTTAGAGAAAATTTGAGTAAAAGTCTAGACAATAATTTAGAGTAACTAATTTGTGAAAATATTTCAACATGAGTTTTTGATTTTTAAGAGCTACTGGGTTATCATGTTCACACTATATTATGACTTTGTCAACAACTTGTGTGTGAATTGTGATCACAGATTATAATAGATTTTTTTGAAGCTACTTTCTACATCAAACTCTTGTCTGATTTTAGGAAAACATATCTAGTCATACGAATACCCAATAGGGTAATAAAGAAAAAGCTATGGAGAATATTAGGTTTTTTTGTCATGTATCGTTGGACTCATTTCTTATGCATTCAGCTCTTCTTTCAATCATCGTTTGGAGAGTGGAACTTCATTATAATTAATGTTTCCACTGGTAAGTTTCATTATCAGTAGCATGATGTTATTTTGTAAAATATTGAAACTTTGAAGGAGATTCTTGTTGAAAGCTCATTTGGGTTCTTGTTTTGTTGCTAACATCTTTGTACTCTTTTGCAGCCTTTCCTTTAATGTCTTTTTGCTTATCAAGACATATTGATCTTGCTTTTGAATCTGATCTCCTCAATTTCTCTTTTGGAATAATTACTCTTAAATAGAATAAAAATCAATTTGAAGCTATCTATTCTTGTTGGTGCACAAGGTTAAAAAAGATGAATAGAATGAGAAAATAATTTTATATTCTGCAAATGACGGCTACAAAGTTATTAGGAAAAGATATAATAAATGACATTTACCACTAGTCTATTTATACAAAGAAAACTAGGGCTACATAGACAACATACTAAAGTACTAAAATACCCTCTAATAAACTTAATCTCCAAGTAATAGTAAAATATAAATTATTTCTAACATCATCCCTTAATTTAGATTTACCCAAAACAGGCAACACCAATTTCATCCCTTAAGCGAAGAAATTGATCGGTCTTGATAGCCTTCGTCAGAACATCTGCCAACTGCTTCTGGGTGCTACAGTGCACAACTTCTAGCACTCTATTCTGAACCTGATTTCTCAAAAAATGATACTTAGTCTCAATATGCTTGCTTCTCCCATGCAGCACTGAGTTTCTGGCAAGATTGATTGCAGACTTGTTATCAACCATCAGCTTCAGAGGTTTGTTAACTTTGATCTTCAGATCCTGCAGTAAGTTCAGAATCCACACAGCTTGACATGCAGTCACAGCGCCTGCGATATATTCAGCTTCACAAGTTGACAGCGCAACAACAGGTTGTTTCTTGGAACACTAAGAAATATGACCTCCTAGAAACTTAAACAAGTACCCAGAAGTACTTTTCTGTCAACTCTGTCTCCACACCAATCAAAATCTGAATAACTCAGAAGTTCTGATTCAATCTTTCTTCCAGAAGGGAATAACACTCCATACTTCACAGTTCCCTTGATATACCTCAGAATTCTGACAGCAGATTGGTAAAGGGACCACTTGGGTTTACTCATGAATCTACTAACCATTCCAACTGCATAGCAAATATCAGGTCTGGTACTACACATATATCTCAGAGAACCAACCAACTGTTTGAAGGTTGTAGCATCCACATCCTTACCATCAGAATCAACATCCAGTTTCTGATTGTATCTACAGGTGTGATAGCAACCTTACAATTCTGCAGCTTAAATCTCTTCAAAAGCTCACGTTCATACTTCAACTGATGCAAAATGGTACCCTTCTCAGAGTATATAAACTCCATCCCTAGAAAATATGCCATTTTCCCGAGATTAGTCATTTCAAACTCATTCATCAGCACCTTCTTTAACTTAGCCATCTCTTGTTCAGAACTCCCTGTCAGCAGTATGTCATCAACATACAAACACATCAGAATCATACTGCCTTCAGAAGTAGGCTAAACATAAACACCGTACTCCATCTCACATTTCTGAAACCCATGTTCCTTGAAAAATGAATCAATCTTCAGATTCCTGGCTCTGAGCGCTTGCTTCAATCCATACAAAGCTTTATGTAATCTGTACACCATCCCTTCCCGATTCTTTTTAACAAATCCGGGAGGTTGTGACACGCATACCTCTTCTTGTAATGGACCATTCAGAAATGTAGATTTCACATCTAAATGCATCAGAGGCCAATTCCTGTTAGCAGCTATTGCAATCACCAGTCTGAATGTTCCATGTCTTGCTACAGGTGCAAACACTTCAGAATAATCCAGCCCAGGTTTTTGCATAAATCCTCTTGCTACTAAACTCGCTTTGTGTTTTCCAATTGATCCATCTGGCTTTAGCTTCTGCTTGAAAACCCATCTGACGCTGATGGCTTTCTTGTCCTTTGGAAGTTCTGTCAGCTTCCAAGTCTTGTTTCTCTCTATGGCATCAAGTTTTTCTTTCATGGCCTTCAGCCAGACTTTCTGCTCAAGAGCATCTTCCGTGCTTACGGGTTCAGAGTCTACTAACATGGCACATTGAATAACTTCTCCTTCAGAATCTACTTCAGTGTCTTGTAGCATGTCAAACTCTGCAAATCTTCTCGGAATGTTTTTGATTCTTTGTGGCCTCAGAACTCGTTTAGAATCTCCTTCGGATGCTTGAACTCTAGATGTTCTATCTTCAGAAGCTTCTCCTTCAGAAGCTCATGCTTCAGAAGCTTGACCTCTTCCAGAACCTTGACCACCTTCAGAGTCTGGAATATTCCCAGAATCTGAATCACCATCTGAATCTGAATCACCACCAGAATCTGGATCAAAATCATCTTCACCTTCTAAGTCTCCTTTAGAGTCAGAATCACCATCAGAGTCTACTCCAGCTTCAGAATCTTCTCTAGTTTCTGACTCATCTTCAGAAACTTATAATTTTGAACTTTCTTTAGAAGTTCTCACAGCAGAGTTCGATTGAGACTTGTTCCAATCCCAAGTTTCTGATTCCTTTACAATTACATCTCTGTTGAATTCAACTCTATTAGTTTCTGGACAATAGAGCTTGTACGCACCTGCACTATGGTACCCCACTAGTAACATTACTTTGCTTCTATCATCCAGCTTTTGTCTTCAGGCTTATGGAACATGTTTGTAACATACAAAACCAAATACCTTCAGATGGCTAACACTTTGCTTATCTCCAATCCACTTCTGAATAGGAACTATTTCCTTCACCTTCTTCATTGGACATCTGTTGAGCACATATGCTGCGGTGGCAACAGCTTCTCCCCATAAGGTATGAGGAAGCTTCTTCTCCTTCAGCATGATTCTCACCATATCAAGTAAAGTACGATTTCTTCTCTCAGCAAGACCATTGTGTTGAGGAGTATAAGGAGCAGTAACCTCATGCTCAATTCCATTCTCATCATAGAACTTTCTAAACTCAATACAGTTATACTCACCTCTACCATCGGTTCTGAGAATCTTCAGAGTCTGACCACTCTGATTCTCAGTCTTCATTCTGAACTTCTTGAATTCAGCAAACTCCTCGTGTTTGAACTTTATAAGGGATACCCATGTCATTCTTGTGAATTCATCAACAAATGGCACGAAGTATTTATTCCCTCCAATCGATGCTATTGGAAATGAACCACACACATCAGAATGCACTACTACCAAGGTATGCTTTGCTCTTGGAGATACTTATGACGCAAATGGCAATCTTGGTTGCTTTCCTTCCATGCACACTTTGCATGACTTCTCAGGCTTCTTAATTGTGGGAATTCCATGTACCAGCTTCTTCGAATTCAGATGCCCTAAGCTTCTGAAATTCAGATGACCAAATATTCTGTGTCACAACTCACTTTCCTTCACAACACTTGTTGCACTAAGACATTCGGAGTGTGCAGTTCTTATATTCACCTTGAATGTTTTATTCCTTCCCTGTTCTGACTCCATAATCAGCTTTTGATTACAGTCATACAGCTTCAGAAGATTGTCCTTTATGGTAACTGAAAAACCTTTCTCAATTAGTTGCCCCACTCTCATCAGATTGCTTTTCATGCCAGGTACATACCACACTTTCTGAATCAATGTTGTTTTCCCATTGTTCAAAATGACTCTGAAATTTCCCATACCTTTAGCGTTGAGGTATTTATCATCAACACATATGATCTTTGTCCTCTTTCCAGATTCAAAGTTAACCAGCCATTTCTTATTTCTAGTAAGATGATTTGAGCAGCCAGTGTCCATATACCACCAGTCTGCCAAATCCGTATCATCAGATTCAGAAGCCATCAATAGCACAGATTCATCATCAGAACTTCTGGATATATTTGCTTTTACTGACTTTCTTTCGTTGTTTGACCAGCAATCAGCAGCAAAATGGTCAAACTTCTTACAACAGTAGCACTGGATCTTCTTATTGTCATACCTCTTTTCCCTTCTGAGCATTCTTCAGCCTATTAGAAATTGAGGTTTCTGACTTCTGAACACTGCCAGATCTTCTCCTGGCTTATGACCAAGATTTTTTCTGATGCTTCTTACTAGAAACTGCTTTTCAGAGCCTGTTGCTCTACTTCCCTTTCAAAAGTTCTATCAGTCAGATGCAACTTTTGTGCCTCTAGACTACTTTGCAACTCTTCAATTCTCATGGTGCTTAGATCTTTAGAATGTTCTATTGCTACCACAATGTAATCTAACAGAGGGGTAAGGGATCTCAATACCTTCTCAATGATTACTTGTTCAGAAAAGATTTCTCCACAAGCTTTCATCTCATTAGTGATCAGAATCACTCTAGAGATGTACTCAGATACCTTCTCATTGTTCTTCATGTTGAGATTCTCATACTGCTTTCGTAGGGACTGAAGCTTCACCTTTTTCACTGATGTTTCACCACCATAGCACCTGACCAGTGTATCCCACGCAGCCTTCGCCGTCGTTGAATCAACGATTTTCTCAAACACATTTGCATCCACTTACTGATGGATGTAGAACAATACTTTCTGATCTTTCTTCCTCGTATCTTTCTGCGCGTTCTTTTGTTCCTCCGTTGCATCTGATGCTATTGGAACGTAACCTTCAGTGACAAGATCAAGCACATCTTGAGCACCGAACAGTACACGCATTTGAATCATCCAGCGAGTCCCATTTTTTCTATTAAACACTGGAAGCTTAGTGCTCAGACCACCGTTTCCGTTCATCTTCAACCTTGTGTAATCACTCAGATTTCACCAAACACAGTGTTTTCCAATCCCGCAGAATCAGAAAATGTGATTCTGTTACGATTTCGTTCAAGATTCAACACGAATTCAAGAAATGAAATCAACCAAACAACGCCTCACCGTTTCACTCGTGTTTCCCGTGTTTCTCGTGGATCCGAACTAGAGCTCTAGATAACAATTGTTGGTGCACAAGGTTAAAAGAGATTAATAGAATGAGAGAATAGTTTTATACTCTACAAATGACAGCTACAAAGTTGTAAGGAAAAGATATAATAAATGACATCTACCACTAGTCTATTTATACACAGAAAACTAGGGCCACATAGGCAACATATTAAAGTACTAAAATACCTTCTAATAAACTTAGTCTTCAAGTAATAGTAAAATATAAATTATTTCTAACAATTGTTGCTGCAATCTTCTGTTATTCTCTTATGATTCTTCATAATAATTTGGATCCCGCCACGAAATTAGAAATTTGAGAGTGGAAAATGGTAGCGATCATCATCGTGATGTAATTGAGACACAATAGATACACATAATTATTGCATTCCTACGTCTATAAGGTGTAATACCCCAAAATTTTCCCTCTCATTTCTTCATGTCATTTAGCATGAGCTTTCATTTCATTGCATTGCATTCAAGCATAGAAAAACAAAACATCAAGCATTTAGCATTGCATCTTGCATAAGGGCATGTGATTAGTTGTTTCTCAGAGATGTTGATCATCTAAAGCTAAAGAATAAGAGCCAAGTGTTTCTCACAAGCCTCAAGGGTCTCTTATGTCATATATCATCTCACTTTGAGTCCACAAGGCATGGGAAGAGGATAATTCATCAAGAAGATTGGGCAGTGCACCACCTCCTACACTAGACAGTAAAAAATTGGGATCTGACCCACAAATGGGCAAGCTCTTTGAGTTTCTATCATCTCCAAATGGCATATCTCATCATTGTTTGAGAGGATACACATGATATTCAGAGGAATTTGGATTTGGAGGATGTGTTATTTCCTCCTAACTAGAGGGTGCCAAGATTAGGGTTTGACCTAAAATCAGTTTGCCTCTGATTTTTTGGGCAAAACTTGATCTCATGGTTTTCCTTATGTTCTTAAGTGTATATGGATGGAAAGTTGCTCATCAATTAGTTTCAGAAGTGTCTCAATTGATCAGTTGCTTGATAATCAAGAAATTGGGGAAAAAGTCAATTGTGCAGTGAGAAAAGTCAACTCCTGACTTTTTGAGGTCAAATTCATGAAATTCATGTTATATATGTTCAATGGACAAAATTTGATCAAGAAATGATGGAGGAATAATGAAAAATCAAGAAATCACAAAACTGCCAAAAATGGAAACATTAGGGTTGCCAAAAATAGTAAGTTTGGACCATTTTGCACCCTACTTTGAGGCTTTCTTTCTCCAAGATAAAAGCTTCAAACTTCAGGCCTAAGTGGAGCCAATTAAAGTTCATGTTCTAAGCTTCAAATCCATATAAAGAACATCTCCATTGGATCAATATTGAGTGAGATATGATTGATCAAAGTTTGAGAAAACTAGGTCCAAAATCAAGTCATGACCAAGCATGCCCAGGCCCACGCGCCATCATTTTGTCAAACACTTGGTGTGCCAAATGTCCACCCATTTTTCTCAATGATGGAAGCTCCAAATGAAAATCTTTTCAACATCAAAGTTGCTCCTTGCCATGCCCTATTCAATGTTGATGTTAGACAAATTTTGATTTGACCAAGCTATGATGGAGATATATTGGTCCAAAGATGGTTGCTTCACACTGAAAACTTCCTAAGTCATTATGCCTTACCCACGGACCAAGTAACACGCCCACCAACTAGTTTGGAACCATTGTGTTCATAGTCATTTTCAAGTGTGTTTGAGGCTTCATTCCAATTCAAAACCAACAGCAAACCTAGTCTATGATCCACTCTCTTTCCAATGACACATAAATTTCATGATTTCATACACTAGAGTGAGAGAATTTCCTTCACAAAGTTCCATGTTTCAAGCTGCTAAAATCAGAAAGAATGTTGTTGTTATTGTCTCAACATTCACACACCATGCCCTATATTCTTTTCCTCATTAAGTCAAACACTTCTTACACCATGTACTTCCCATGTTGCTTCATACATGAAAGGAGAAATGAGAAAGCTTGTAGTGCAAGCCATGTCCCTTGCTGCTACATCAGAGCAACGCATCATCACCATTCTTCTCTTCCACCTCACCATAACTGCATGGAACTCAGCCACACCATAACCCTCCTCCCCTCACTCGCCCTAACTAACTTGGCTCAGTTAGTTAGGGACAACTCAGTTAACCCAATTAACTCACCTTAACTCACTCATTTAACCACCTCTGGTTCACTTTAAACCACACATATAAATTCACATTTCACTCACATTTTTCATGTAAACTTTCATTTTCTCACTCTCCCTCTCCAACACTCTCAAATTCTCTCCATTATCTCTCTCTGATTCAGCACGAGTTCTCTCTCTTCCTCAATCATCTTCATCACTTCTATTGAGTATTGAGCAAGAACATTCAAGAGCAAACTCATATCTCCAAGCTCAACATCATCACAGTCAGCATTTCTCTTCATTTTACAAATTAAGAGGCATTTATTTTGCTCAAGTGGAGGCTCTGAAAGCTCAAGATCAAGTGTATTTTCTCTGGTTTTATTTGGACACAAGACTCTTCAAACTTCAAGTTCCTTATTCTTAACTTTTTCCACTGAATGTGATGTGTTTTCATGTTGTTTATAGCCTACTAGAGGTTGTGTGTGTCCTGGCTAGTTGATATGCTCTTTAGGAGCTTAGGTGTGATTTTAGGGCAATATGTTTTGATTCGGTTTGTTGCATGTGTGCATGATTCGTGGAAAATAATAGCGGATTCTTGATCTCCATAACCTCCTCTTCATTTTGGTATATAGTTTTTGTATTTCTGGAAAAATGTGAGGTTGCAGGTGGTGGTTGCTCGCCGGAGAAGATGACCGGAGGTCCTTCTTCGGCCGGTGAGTTTAATTCTAGGGTTTTGTGAGTTTGAATCCTGGCTGTTTGATTTGTGCATCGTGTGGTTAATGTAACGCCCCGATTTTGATCATTCCATTATTCTTGAGTCTTTTATTTTAATTGGGTGATAAATTATTTTATTTGTTAAATTGGTGTGTTAAATGTTATTTTACCGTTTTTGAGAGTTTTCGGGGAAATTAGAATGGAGGGTATTTTAGACTTTTCTCAATTAATCATAAGTTAGAAATTTTGTGGAATTAGAATTTTGTGAGAAAAATGAATTAATTGATTTAGTGAAAAATGAGAGAAAGAAAATAGATAGAAAGAAAAAGGGAGAAGAGAAAAGAAGAGGAGAAAGTTGGGAAAACTAGGAAAATCATCAAGATCGATCAATTAGCGAGTTTGGAATCCGGGTAAGGGTGTGAAATCTCATTATCTTATCAATGTATATTATTATGTATGATTGTGTATGTGTGTATTGGATTGGTTGGGGGTTTTCATAGTTTTCCATTTTAGGTCGATAATGAGAAATCGATGTTTTCGCGGTTGGAAATCGACGAAAATGTGGTAGAATGCTTGTTGCCATGATTAGATTGAGTTCTGATGGATGTATGTTGTTTTGAAAATGTTTTGGGTTGAAAAATAGGGTTTTTGGGTTTTCAACAGCGCTGAAGGATTCTGAGTTTTCGCAGGTTCGCCTAGCGAACTAATCAGCGAAGGGTAGCGAAGGTTCGCTACGGGTATTCGCCTAGCGAAGGCATGAGCGAAGGTTCGCTAGAGTGTTCGCCTAGCGAACTTTGGGTGTTTTTGGCTCTGTTTGGTTCTGACTTGGTTCGCCAAGTGCTCGCCTAGCGAACTTTGTGTCTGTTTTTAGCTAACAGTTGGTTCGCTGGAACATTCGCCTAGCGAAGGAGCTAGCGAATGCTCGCGAGGGAGGTTCGCCCAGCGCACGGTGCTGTTCGTGTAATTTTGTTTTCTGCATAACTTTTGATCTGTGGTTCGGTTTGAGGCGTGGTTTGATGCATTAGAAAGCTAATGGAATGTTCTTTCTTATTATGATGACTTGGAAATTGTTAGTCGATTTAATTATGTTGGAAAGTCGGGAATAGTATCTTGTTGTGACTTTTTCCATTTCGAATGTGTGTTTTGAATGTGAATCATACAATAATGCATTGATGTGAATGTATATAGATTGTATGTGATTGTATGAGATGAATGCATGAATATATTGTGAATATGTATGCATTTCAAGAATGTCTTGTGTCATTTTGCATGTGAAGCATCATGAAATACATTCTTGTGTTGTGCGATTCTAATGAGAATCCGTTGTAACGTCGTGTGCCTATGTGAGGTGTGAACGATGATTACAAATGATTGTGTGCCCATGTGGGGTGTGAGCAATCGGATCGTGTGCCCGTGTGGGGTGTGAGCGATCGGGTCGTGTGCCCAGGTGGGGTGTGAGCGATCCATAAACATTGTGTGCCCATGTGGGGTGTGAGCAATGGGTGAACATCGTAGGCCCGACGGGGAGTTACATTGGTAATGAGCGATGGTTCCAGCAGAGTTCCTGAGTGAACTTGAGATGATTGAGTCGGTACCGCATTGCATTTGCATAGAGTCGTGAGTCGGTCTCTATGATTTGCATTTATCATCTTTATAATGATGTGTTGTTCAATGAACATAATTGTGTATGTTTATACGGAATGATTGAGAATTGTGAAAGTGTGCATGATGAATATGCTTGGTGGATATATATATATATATATATACATTGTGATGTATATGAATGAAAATGTGATGAATTGTGGTGAGAATGTGTAATATGTGCATTTTTATGCTTATATATATATAATTATATGCATTGTTATTATGATAATATTTCTCACCCTTCTGCTGTTTTATAATGCTCTATGAGGCATTGCAGAGTAGGTATGCTGGAGGTCTTTTTGTGAAGCGTGTCTTCATTCTTTTGGTCGGTGGGCTCTGATATGTAGCACCGGGTAGCTAGGATGTATATTATTATTTTGTGATACATTTGTACATGTATCTTGTTGATGAATGTTTATGCAAACATGACTTATAATGATGGATGATACTTGGTGATGTATATATCTACGTATATATATACTTGGATGTATTTCAATGTTTGGATTTTTCCGCTTTTATTCTAAATATTGAGATGTGGGTTTAAGGACAAAGTTCCTCTGTGGCAAGTTACCCCACTGTTGCATATCAATATTTTGAGCAGGTGTTGTATGTATTAAATGCGTGTATGATGTGACATGCCTCTTTTATACTATGTTTTAATCGTACTCTGGCGAATTTTTTTAATATGTGCCTAAATGATTTATGTTATTATTTGGGGGTATAGAAAGGGGGTGTTACAGTTAACATGTTGCCACGTCTTTTAAATTTTGTTTTTATCTTACTGATTGTGTGTTCTCCATTCCACGTTGCTTATTGTGTGCATTTAATCTGGACCTTTGATCTTGCATGTTTGGTGATTAGTTGACTTGATCTAGTGCCTTGTTTTGATCTGATGGTTGTGTGTGTGACAACGCATTAAAATTGTCATGTGCTTCCCACGTGTTGTTTTTTTTATTTCTGAATGGTTGTGTGTGCGCGTAGTATGCTTGGCTACCATGTACGTTTAATCCTAGCCTCTCACCATGTTTACTTTTGTTTGTGTTGACTAATTGTGGCATATTGGATTGATCCAAGGGCGATGATTGAGTCAACCTTGTTGACTCTGAGCCTTTCTAAGAAGCGCTTTGGGCTTATTTGCTTTTCCCACCCCCAGCTTTGGTCCAGCCCATTTTTGAACGTGTTTTTTTACTTCTATGCACCCCCTGCTTGCTCTTTCTTTTTTCTTTTAATTTCTTTTCATACTTGTTTCATAATTGACTTTTAAAAATACCAAAACCTCATGGAAAATTCTAAAAACATTCATGTGATGTCTTAACATGTTTAACTAATTTTCTATTATTTTTAATTTTTATTTTGTGAATATTTTCATATCTTTCCATAATTTTCTTTTATTTCTTTTGAAACTTGTTTCTATTTTCACATCTTCATTTCAAAGATTTATTTCTCATAGCTCCTTAAACATTTTTGCATCAATATTTTTGTATCAATTTAGTAACATCCAAAAATTCATAAAAATATTTTTGTTTCATTTTTAAGATTTTCTTTTATTGCATTTAGGTTCTCCATCTTTGCACTTTGGTTCATGATTCATAAGTGACTATTGCTTGATTGTTTGAGGCCCTTCCTCTCTGAATTTTTGTTTGGTATTTTGATGTGTGATTGGTCACTGGTTGAGGTCATTTAAATTCTAATTTCATAATTTTTTAATGCACTTTGACATATGTTGGTGTGCTTGTGTTTGAAGGAAGTTTTGCTTGAACTTTATGTGCCTTTCCTTAACCTTCATTGCATGAGGCATTTATGCCATTATTTGAGGTCTTTTGTTTGGGTTTAGGTAACATGTTTAGACTTTTAGAAGATGTGTTTGAACATTGTTAAGTCCATTTGGCATATGTTGATCCTTTGTTTTATATGATGCATCTTATGGGACTTTTTGACCTAATTTCTCTTATGTCTTCATCTTATGTTTGTCATGTTTGGTTGTGTGTTTCTAATATGATCATGTTATCATCTCATTTGCATTTTAATCCATGATTTGCTACTGACCTATCCATAATCATTCATATTTGTATGCTATTTTGCATCTTTTGCATTTCTTTTCAAGTATGAAGCATTCATTCTTTTATGTGACTTCTTCTTGCATGTTGGCTAAGTTGTATGGACTTGATTGATGTGTGCTTATACCATGATCATTTGTGCATCTTCAACATGCCATACCACTTCTGACCTTGGACATTTGAGTTTCATCTTGTTTTTTTAGGGTTGACTTTTACTTTAAGTAACTTCTTTTCATGTTAAATTCATGTTTATATCTTCTCACTTCTTCTCCTTATTACTCTTAATGCTTGGATACTTGTTTGTATGCCTCATATGACATTTGTACATCATGTTTAGGCATATGTTTAGGTCACCCCCATTCTGACTTTGACATTATTTGAAGCATAATTGCATGATCACTTTACATGTTCACTCATTCTTCTTCTATTTCTTCCATGATTCACTTCTTTAATGATTAGTGCTTTGTTTGTGCATAATTCTTTTGTGTTTGGTATCTCAACCTTAGGGAATATCCTTAAAGCATAGATTCTGATCTTGATTGAGGTTCATCTCTTAGGAGCTTTATCCTTTAGCTCTTAACTTGTTTGTTCACCAATTGTTATCCTTTTTCCTATTGCTTTACTTGTGAATGGTTTTGAACTAACATTTTCATGTAGGTGCATGGTAAGTAAGAGTGTGGACTTAGTTCCACATACACTTCTTTCTCTTATAGTCTCTTATTTCTTTTAAACTTTCAATTTGTGTTTGATAAGCATTTACATGCTTCCTTTGAATAACTTCTTCTTCATCCCTCTTTAAGATCAACTTAACTTCCATTTTGGAAGTAAGTTGTTTCTTTTGCTCTTCTTCTTCTTTCTTTTAGAAGTAAGTTTGTTAAATCCCATTGACCATAGGATCACCATGTATGATAACATTAGGATTGAGTCTTAGTATCCCTCATTTTATTTTCACCTTTGATTCGCTTCTGAGTCTCTTCTTCTCATCTTTAAAGAAAAGTAAAAAACACTTAATAATGGCATGACATGTATTGCACTTAAACCTAGAGTGCGGGAAATGGAAGGAGGGGAGATTCTCTCCACTTTCCTAGAATGTTTATCATACGGCCTGTTAGGACGACCATGCGACGCATTCGATCTTATACGATAGACTTGAATGCAATATGAGTTATAAAAACAAAAACAATCAAAATACTTCTTTCTTAAAAGACAAAAACAAACGATAATGTCTTTCCTTCGGGAATTCTTTGCTCATTTCACTCATTCTCAACGTACGAACACGCTCCTCCTCGTTCTCTTGCAAGATGGTAACGCACTCGGACCAGCGATCCTGCAACACCTGAGCTAGAACGTTAGCCGTTCCCTAAAAAACACAAACGATCCATCCCTAGTGAGGGGAACTACGTCGCTCTGATTCTCATGTTCCCGATGAGATACGTAGGCAGTGGGGTAGGGCCCATTCGAGCACTTCTTTTATTTTCCCTACATTTGTTTCTCTTTCTCTCTCCTTTCCTTTTCCAGTTCTCCAGCTAGCAGTTCCTTTTCCAGTTTCCTACACCCTTTGATCGAGACAAGCAAGCGTGGATCCCATCGGGTACGATGGACGCGTGGGGGTGCTAATAACTTCCTCTCGCGTAACCGACTCCCGAACCCAGTTCTCTTGGTCGTAAGACCATGCTCTATCCTTTCTCTCAGGTTTATGCGGTGTTTCCTTTCCCTCTCTTGGGATAAATACACATTGCTGGCGACTCTGTTCCGTGCCACTTTCGCGTTTGTACTAGGATGAAAATCCTAGGAGCGACATAAGGAAGATGAATTCTATTGAGAAACAAATGTGAGTTGTGTTGAGAAAAACAAATTAAGTCCCACATTATTTAAAAAAGTGGAGGGTGAGCATTTTATAAGTCAGAAGACTCATACATCAGTCACCTTAAAATTTTGGATGAATATGTGGTATCTCTCTCATTTGCTTAGGTGAGTCTTTGACATTTAGGTGAACGTTTGACTCAATATGAATGATTCCCCCTCTTGATGACCCATAAGTGGTATCAGAGTTTGGTTCGAGTAAGGGACCGGCTCCTTGTATCGAAAGTCTTCCTGACATGGTGGTTAGGCAGTGTGTTCTGTTGAAGTGCCTATTGTGAGTGCAACTTCACCATGAGATGTTTTGCATGATGTCAAAACATTGCAACTACTTCACAGTTTGGTATATTGGACAACAACTCTGATTTTATGTGTGGCACCCTTGCATTAGAGATCTTAGGAATCATAAAAAACCACTTCAAAATTGTCCAAAATCATGAAAACCAGTTTCTGCACAAAAATGCACTGCATGTGCCGACACATTCGCATTTCAGGCCGACACATGTAACACATTATTTATGCCCGTAGGTTCTGTTTCATTCTTGTCGACACATACCTTCTTCAAGTCGACACATACCTTCTTCAGGTTGACACATACTGGAAGTTTAAATAATATGTGCAAGCACACACATGTTTCAGGCCGGCATATCTACTGTCCTAAATAAGGCTGTAGGTTATGTTTCTCTTTGGTCGGCACATGTGTCATTTTAGGCCAGCACATGTTGTCATTTTTTACAGTATGTGCCGACACATCCATCGTTCAGGTCGGCACGTGCTGTTAAGTTGTCAATTCTGTCAATTTTTTTACTCCAAAAATTACCTCTTTGTCACCAATCTTCCAAAACTATAAATACATCATTCATGCTTCATTCCAAACTGGTGATACCTGTAATACCCCAAAATTTGCTCTCCCCTTTTGGCATCATAGCATGGCATTATCATTTATCATATCATATCCACCTCATTAACATTGCATTGCATTTAACATAGAAAAATGAAGCATGGCATCCTTCTTACCATCAGGGCATGTGATCAGGTGGAAGATGGACAATCAAGAGATCATTCAAAGCACAAAAAGGTCAATCAAGTTGCCTCAAGGCAAGCCAAGAGGTCTCTCATGTCTCATACTACCTCAATTGATCATCCACAACCTCAAGGAAGTGAGATTCAATGGGAGATTGAAGCATTACATCCTACACTATGCAAGAGATTCAAAAATTGAAGGAAAACCCTCAAAAGAGATAGCTCATTGATTCAAAATCATTCTCAAGTGGCATTTCTCATCATCCTTTAAGAGGATACACAACATACTCTGAGGAATTTGGATTTGGAAGATGTGCAATTTCCTCCTAACCAGAGAGGGTCAAAATTAGGGTTTCTAATAAAATCAGGATATCTCTGATTTTTTGGACAAAACTTGATGTCATGGTATTCCATATGTCCTTAAGTGTATGTGTGTGGAAGATTGCATCTCAATTGGTTTTAGAAGTGGTTCAATTGGAAGAAAGATCAAGAATCAGAGAAATTGGGGCAAAGTCAAATAATCAGAGGAAAAAGTCAACTCTTGACTTTTTGAGCCCAAAATCATGAAATTCATGTTACATATGTTCAATGTGCAAAATTTGATCAAGAAACTCCAAAGGAATCATGAAAAAATCAAGATGTAGAAAGTTGCCATTTTTGGATGAAGAAGGGTTACTAAAAATAGCAAGTTTTGGCCATTTTGCATCAGAATTTGAACCAAGGCCATTCAAATTTGGAGCACCAAATGAAAAATCCACTCTGCCTCAATGAAAGATCTTGTTTTAAGCTTCAAATCCATGTGTGGAACATCTCCATTGGATAAAAATTGAGTGAGATATGATTGATCAAAGTTTGAGCAAAGTAGGTTCAAAACTAGGTCATGACCAAGATTTTCAGGGCACGCGCGCGGTCATTTTCTCAAACAGTTGGTGAGCCAAATGTCCACTCATTTTTCTCATAATTAAAGGCCCCAAATGGAAAAGTTTTCAACATGAAAGTTATTCCTTGTAGTGCACTCTTCAATGTTCATGTTGGACAAAATTTGATTTGATCATGTTATAAGGGAGAAATATTGGTTCCAAGTTAGGGTGATCTTGCTGAAAATCCATGCCATACACACCATGCCAGCCAACCTCACCTGCACGCCCATACACCAATTGGTTTCCTTCTGTTTCAAGCTATTTTTCATCATCTTGTACACCTCCATTTGACTTGTCTTCAACACCAATATTGCTCCCCAATGTACCCTCTTCCAAATGAACCCATAAACTCACCAACTCATTCATGGAGTAGAGAGAAAAACACTTGCAAAGCACCCTATGTTGGCACTGATACATTAATGGTTCTGCTGCGCAATTTGGTTCACACACACACCAAACTTCATCACATCAGCTTTCCACATTAAACCAAACACACATGACATAAACCTCATACACTAGCACGTGCCTGGCATGAAAATGGAAAGAGCAAACTTGTTGAACAAGTTTCTGATGACAGCCGTGCCATTCATTCCACTTTCTTCTTCACCATAGCTTACCATAGGGGGCCATCACCATATCATTGCTCTCCCTAACTAACTTGACTCAGTTAGTTAGGGATGACTCACCCAAACCACCATGACTCAGCTGACTCACTCAGTTAACTATGGTTAGCTCACACTATAAATAAAGACTTCACTCTCAAATTTCATTTCCAACTTCATTTTTCACACATTCACTTCAGAAACTTGCTATTCTTCTCTCTCAATCTTACCATTGCCATTGATTCTCGAGCTTCACCTTGTTCATTTCACACATTCACTTCAGAATCTCTCTGATTCTTTCTCAATTTCACTACCTTGCAACTGGTTTTGAAGCTTGGATTTCATTTCTTCTCCATTGAATCATCATCCACCACTGCATCTAAGCCTTTATTTGGCCAAAAGAAGCTCAAAGAGGAAGCAGCATCTCTGGTTTTCTGAAGGACATCTCAAGGTCTCAAATCTTCAGGTACGAATTTCCACCATTATAGACTTGATTTGAAGTGGTTTTCAGGTTCTTGAGGCTTCTTATAAGCTCAAGAATTTGTCTGGCTAGTTGATAGGCCTTTAGAGGCATAGTTGAAAACTTAGGGCAGGACTTGATCTCTTCTGTTCTTTGTGCACGTGCTTGATATGTGAAAAATAAGTGTGCATTCTTGATCTACATGAGCTCAGCTTCATTTTGGTATGCGTATTGTACATTTCTGTGAACATGTGAAGTTGCAGACGGTGGTAATTGACCGGAGAAGGTGACCGGAGGTCCCTCTCCGGCCGGTGGTCTTTATGTTAGGGTTTTTGGCCAGAATGAATGTCAGCCACATGATGTTGTTGATCTAACGATCCAAAACGCGCCAGCACATAAAAAACTCACATGCCTCTCACGTGTGGCTTCTGATTCCATTTTAAACATTGTGTGTTGTGGCATATGGTATGGAGCGTGGACATGCGTGTGTGAGCGTTTGATCTGATTACTTTGACTTTGGCTTGACCTTGACTCAATCTAGTGGCTATTAATAAGTCAATTTTGTTGACTGAAGAACATGCTAGTTATGGTGTTTTGCGCGCTTATTGGACCTAAGCCAGAATGCTATTCGCACCTCCCTGTTTTAAGGCCCAATTGATTTTGAACTGAATAGTTACTAGGCATGCACCCCCATTCACATTTACATTCCATTTTATTTTTTCCATTTTTGCTACACGTTTCATAATTAATTTTTAAAAATATCAAATGGTATCATAAAATTCCACAAAAATTCATGTGTATTCTTAAAACATTTAGGAAATTTTTCATGATTTTATTTTCTGATTTTATGACCATTTTGCCCCTGTTCCATTATTTCTTTTGAATTTCCATTTGTATGCATACTTAATGTGACATATGATTTTGTGCATTTTTGTTCTTGATCATAAAAAATGATTTTGATGCCTTTCTTTTTGCATTGTGGTCACAATATGTTGAGGTATGTTTGAGATTTATTTGATGATTTTTAAGTCTTTTTTGGATGACTTTTGATGTGTTGCTTTGAGCATGAATGCATGAAACTTCCATGAGACTTTGACCTAATTGTTGAGTGACTTTGGTTCTGATTCATTGCTTGTGGACTTGATATGTTAATGGCATGTGTTTAAGGTGTTTGATTGGTGAAAGTCATAATTTTTGAAGCATGTTTGCTATTTGTTTGAAGCATGAAGTTTAACTTGTTCATTTTGTGAATGCATGCCTCATGTTTGGTTTGCTTGATCATGAAGGCACTTGTGCCATGAGTTGTGGTTTTGTTTGAGGATGTATAGCATGTTAATTGACTTTTGATTGTGACATATGGGTTTCATCTTTGCATGTTTGATGTTTATCTTGCACCTTAAGTCACTTGTTCCACAAGTATGAACCACATTCACATCACTTCACCTTTTCTTCTTTGCTTCTTGTTGGATTGAGATTTTGTTTGCATGATTTGGTATGCTCATTTAGGATAACATTAGGTGGTGTAAATATGAGTTACATTCTGACTTGGAAGCATGTATAGCATTCAATCTCATTTTATTTTGTTTGTCAACTTGTTTGAATTTGATTTGTTCATTATATTTTCTTGTTTTACTTGTAAGTGATTGTGCTAACCATGTAGGGGTTTTGGTAAGTTTCAATTGAGTGTGGATAAGGAATCCACATTCAACTTCTATCCTTTCTCTTTTACAATTCCATTTTGTGTTTTGCTAAGCACTTATGTGCTTTCTTTTAATAACTCATCACTTTCTCCTTGTGAATTACAATTCATCTTCTACTTTAGAAGTGAATTGTTTAATTCATTCTTTCTTTAGACGTTAGGGTGAAACCTCACAAACCTTAGGATCACTCCCTTAACTAATCAATTAGGATTGAGTCTTAGTCCATATAGGTTTTACCTTTTCTCCTCTCTTGAGTCTCTTTTCTCATCTCAAAGAAAATTCAAAACATATAATAAAGGTAGGCATTTATTGCATTTAGGCCTTTCATATAAAGAAAAGATTATAAGGGGTCTTCTCTTATAATCTTAGAATGTATAGCATATAGCCCATCTTGGGTCAATGTGTTAAACATTTGATCTTGTATGAGGGACTTAAATGCAATACTTGTTGAAGGTGCAAATAATAAAAAACACTTCTTCATTTCTTAATCAACAAAACACTTAATAAACACAAGTATGCTAGTGTGTTTGAACCTTGACAATTGGAACTAAGTGTGGGGGTCTTCTTCACTCTTAGTGTGTTTTCTTACCCATTCCATCTTGGAATGTGAGGATGTACACATTCCAATGACTAAGATTCAGATACACTATCATATGCAAACAAATGAAAAAACTCTTAAAAGACAAAAACAAACAATAACGTCTTTCCTTCGGGAATTCTTTTCTCACCTCATTCACTCTCAACGCACGAACGCGCTTCTACTCGTTCTCTTGCAAGATGGTAACGCACTCGGACCAGCGAGCCTGCAACACCTGAGCTAGAACGTTATCCGTTCCTTAAAAAACACAATCCATCCCCAGTGAGGGGAACTACGTCGCTCTGATTCTCATGCTCCCGATGAGATACGTAGGCAGTGGGGTAGGGCCCATGCGAGCACTTCTTTTATTTTCCCTACATTTGTTTCCCGTTCCTTTTCTTTTCTTTCTCCTTTCTTTCTTTCAGTTCCTTTTCCAGTATCCTTTCTTTACACCCTTCGATCGAGACAAGCAAGCGTGGATCCCATCGGGTACGAGGGACGTGAGGGGGTGCTAATACCTTCCTCTCGCGTAACCGACTCCCGAACCCAGTTCTCTTGGTCGCAAGACCATGTTCTTTCCTTCCTTCAGGTTTATGCGGTGTTTCCTTTCCCTCTCATGATTTAAATACACATTGCTGGCGACTCTGTTTCGGTGCCACTTTCGCGTTTGTACTAGGATGAAAATCCCGGGAGCGACAGCTGGCGACTCTGCTGGGGAAAGGTTGACCTATTGCTGGTCCATCCTAAGCGAGTCAATCCTAGCGCTTGTTTGCTTTTCTTTCATTGGGTGTTTTCTGTTGTGCTTTATTTTGCTGTTTATTTACTTTACAGTATTTACTGCATTTTAGCATTACATATCATATATTATATTGTGCTACACTGTTTTGTCTGTTTGGTGGGATGGGATTTCTGAGAGATAAGCCCATTACACAGGCTTGAGTATACACTTAGAATTAGAGTGGAGAGTAGTGGGACCTACGTGCCGTTTGGAGTGCGTTGGGTGTTCACGAAATTCACAGCTAGATGAGGCTATCTTGGGACACGTCGTGGCATACGCATCTTGCGTATTCCAGGATGTAGATCTAGAGAGCTGTCGACTCTAGTGACCGATCATGAGGACCTTAGTGGAAATATCCCTTTTTAGTGGTGACAATGGCAGACCACATTCTGTGGCAAACCCATTCGCACCCGAGGGCCCACTTTGGAACTTGCATAGGATGACTTTTATTTTCTAAGGGGAGTCAGTGGACGACCTCTTTGATTGGCATAGCATTGTATCCTACGGGCTGAATGTGCTATTGCTTCTCAAACCTCCGAAGCTGACAAGCCTTATTTTCTAAGAACCACATGTGAGTATGGGCGGGATGTTTACAGGTTTGCAGGAAACCCAGCCTCCTACCTACCTTACTTGTGATTCTATGATGATTTCAGACATTGTATCCTATGACAGTGATTTAAGTGTTCATCTCAGATATTGCCAGACTCAGTACAGAGACACAGTGCACACAGTTCAATACAGACACCGACACTTGATTACCTGATCACATGCCCTTTTGCATTGCATTATCATATCATAACAGTTATGTTTGTCATTTTCAGGTGCATAATACATTTCTGATTCCAATCCATGGGTTCAACAGAGATCGTCGCCGAGAGAAAGAACAATGTGTCTTACAAGTTTCCAGATCCTGTCTTGGATTCATTGCTCAAAGTTATAGATATGGCTGGTCCGGGTATTCTTGATAGGTTTCAGAAGAGCTACGGGAATTTGGTTGGGATGGTCCGTACAATCACCAAGTATGAACATGATGCTTTGCACACTCTGCTGCAGTTCTACGAGCCTTCGTTGAGGTGCTTTCTTTTTTCAGATTACATTTTGATGCCAACACTGGAAGAATTCTCATTTATTTTGGGAATTCCGATCACGTCGGCAATACCATTCTTCTCTGGTAGTTCTCCCAGCGTAAAAGAAATTGCTGCTGCTTTACAAATGGATCAGGCAGTGATAAAGAGTGGTGTGAGCAGTAAAAATGGAGTTAGCGGATTTCATTTAGAATTTCTGTCGGGACAGGCCCAGGAGGCTGCAAGTGCTAAAAATTGGACGGTTTACAATTCCATTCTGGCTCTCTGCATATATGGCCTAGTTTTCTTTCCCAATCAGCAAGACTTTGTGGATATGCAAGCGACAAGAGTTTTCGTTCTTAAAAATCCAGTCCCTACTTTGTTAGGAGATTTTTATCATTCTGTGCACTATAAGAACGAGAAAAGGAGGGGAGGATCTGTTAGTTGTTGCACTCCACTGCTGAGTCATTGGTTTTTCAAGCATTTGCCTCAGACAGGTGCCTTTGTGGAAACCAAAGATGTGGCGAAATGGTCTAAACGATTGATGAGTTTAACTGCTGATAACATTGTATGGTTTGACCACCGGTTATTGAGAATAGAGCTTGTCACAAGATGCGGGAATTTTCCAAATGTGCCTTTGATTGGAAGAAAAGGAGGGATCAATTATAATCCAGTTTTGGCCATCCGACAGTTTGGGTATGCTTCCAGGGATCCTCCTACAGAGCAAGATGTGGAAGAATCTTTATTCTTTACAGGAACTAAAGATGCGAAGGTGGTAGAAGTAGTGAATGCTTGGAAAGATAAGCACAAAATTGGAAAAGCAGTTTTTGGAAAAGGAGATTGTAGATCTTATCCTGAATATGACAGGTGGATTGAAACGAAAGTAAAGGAATTGCTTTTACCCTTTTCAAGGGGACCTCTTTTATGTGCAGTACAGCCAGAACAACCCACTATGGTGGCTATTGAAGAATGTGAGAAGTGGAAGAAAATGGTCAGAGAGTTGCAGATAGAGAATTCTGGAATGAGCAGATGTCTTCAGAAAGCTCTAGCTGACAACAAAGAGTTGGAAAAGAGAGCCTTGAAAGCGGAAAAAACCTTGGCTGACAAAGAGGAAGATTTTGATGACCGAGCTCGGTACTTTCAGAAACTTACTCTGGGAGCAGATGACACTAGTCAGGCTCACAAGATTACAAAACAGGCTTTAGCCCGAAGCAAGGATTCATTAGCTCAACTTCGTCAAGCTTGGGATGAAGTCAGGATTGAAAATGCCGAGTTAAAGGATCAGTCGAAGACTAAAGACGAGGAGCTTAAAAAGGCACATGAGCAGAGGAGAAAGTATCGGGAAAGCCTCGGTAAGAGTCAAGAACAGCTAGAAGAAGCTAGAGGTGAGCTGAGGAATACCAAGAAAGAGCTTGAGGAAGTCATGATAGAAAGGGAGATACTCAAGACGCAAGCCGGCATAAAGAGACACAAAGGAGTGTGTGATGACGAGGCTCTGATGTTGCACATGGGTTCTTTAACTGAAGCTCTTGAGAAAAGGGATGTCTTGATCAAAGAGATGATTGAAAAGCCGAATCACCAGCGTACCCGTATACTTTTTGAGGAAATCAAGTATTCAAGTGATAAGCTGAAGGATGTGGAATTGTCAGACTGATGTTCTTTTCCTTATATTTTGTTGTTAATGGTTACCATCAGGCTTGTTGATGGATCCATTTTTCCTTGTATTGCATTTGCGGCTGAACCTTTCTTAAATGTACTTGAATATTTTGTTGAATGAGTATGAGCAGTTTTATTCAGAATTATTCTTTATCAGATAGCTGCGCACAAGCACATGACCACGACACGTCTCTTTATATCACAATTTCTGGTCTTCAGATTTCTGTGGTTGGATTGGAATCAGGGTATAAAGCACCTTGGAAATGACAAACATAGCATTGCATGGCATTGCATATCATTTTGCATTTTTGTTACTTGCTTTTCAGGTACTCGTTGCAGGGTCTCTAACCTTTATTTGGTTTCAGGCAGTATAGCGGAGAGTCATATTCACCGATATTCGACGCGAAGGAATCAAGTAAGAATCATGGATCAAGTGCAAAGTGATTTGGCTGAAATGAGGGCGCGTATGGACCAGTTCATGACCCTCATGACTGGCATGGCGCAAAATCAGGAGAGACTGAGGCTTCTGGTAGAGCGTCCCGACAATGGGCCCGAAGGTGATCATCATGACAATTCACAGGGACACGGCATTCCTCCTCCCGGTGGCAACCCTCCTCCTGGTGGTAACAATCGGGGTAATGGGAATGGTAGGCATGCTGGTGTTACTCTTGAAGATACTCTGGAAGACCAATTTACTCTACTAGACGCTGATGTGGGTCATCAAGGTGATCGAAGGTATGAGGAGTTAGCAGAAAAGATCAGGGCCATAGAATGCAAGAACTCTATGGGTATTGATGTTACCAGCTTGGGGCTGGTCTCAGGAGTCAGAATTCCCCCTAAATTCAAGCCTCCCACTTTTGATAAGTATCACGGCAATGCGTGTCCCCAAACGCACCTTCAAGCTTACTTTGGGAAGATTTCAGCCCATACTGATGACGAGAAGCTATGGATGCACTATTTTCAGGACAGTCTGGCTGGGGCGTCTTTGACCTGGTACATGAAGTTGAGTAGAGCTGCTGTGAAGAATTGGAAAGATCTGGCAGAAGCGTTCCTGAAGCAATACCAATATAATATTGACATGGCACCCAACCGCACCCAATTGCAGGGATTGTCACAAAATGCCAAGGAGAGTTTTAAAGAATATGCACAGAGGTGGAGGGAAATGGCTGCCCAGGTTCAACCTCCCTTATCAGACAGAGAAATGGCAGATATGTTCATGGGCACCTTGCAAGGGGCCTATCTGGATAGATTAGCTGCTTGTCCGTCAACTGGATTTGCTGATATTGTGATTGCGGGAGAAAGAATAGAAAGTCTATTAAAGCTTGGAAAGATCCAGGATGTGAGTGGGGCTGGCTCTTCGGGGACGAAGAAACCGTTTGCTAGTAACCAGAAAAGAAGAGAAGGTGATACGAATGCTGTGTTTAGAGGACGAGGCAGAGGGCGTTCTCGAGCTTATTATCAGGTAGATGCTGTAACAATCCCCACACCGTCTGTTCAGAAACAACAACCCCAACAACAAGTTCAACAGCAACAACCTTTTTTCCAGCAAAGGTCTAGACAGAGGGATCGTAAGATGGATCCTCTCCCTATGACTTATGCCGCGCTGTTGCCCCGGCTACTCGAGTTAAAGTTGGTAGAACTCCGTACTATGAAAGCTCCGGTTGCTGGAAACCTGCCACCTAACTTCGATGCTAATGCTCGTTGTGAGTTCCACTCAGGTGCTCAGGGGCACTCCATTGAAAAATGCTGGGCTTTCCATCATAAAGTACAAGATTTGATTGATGCTAAAGCCATCAATTTCTCTCCCGCTCCGAATATTACTCAGCATCCCATGCCTGATCATAGTGCAGCAAATGTGTACGCTATTGAAGATGGGAGGAGATTGAATCTGGTGTTAGACGTTCATCAAGTGAAAACTTCTTTGTTGGTTGTAAAAGATCGTTTAGTGAAGGGACAGGTGTTCCCGGGCTGTAATCAAGATTGCTCTGAGTGTGTGAATCAGGAGAACGGCTGTGATAAGTTGAAGATGGGTTTACAGAATCTGATCGATGAAGGATGTCTACAGTTCGATAGAGTCGTGAAAGACACTGATGAGATATCAACCGTGACCATCTATTACACTCCCGCTGAGATTCAAATGCCGGTCAATGCAGTTCCCGTGGCGAGTGTTGCGCCAGAAGGGCCCAGTCCTGTCACTATCACGGTGCCAGGACCAATTCCGTTCACGTCTACGAAAGCTATCCCATGGCACTATGGGGCAGATGTATATTACGAAGGTAAAAAGCAGGAAGTTGAGTCATCAGTCAGCCCAAGTGTTGATAATGTAGGGGGTGTAGGGGGCTTTACAAGGAGTGGAAGGTTGTTCGCTCCCCAGACCTTGAGAAGTGATAAGGAGGTAGAAGATGCAGCAAAGGCTAAAGGTAAACAGGTGGTTGAAAGTGCGCCTACACCTGAAGCAGAGACAAAGATTACTTTTGATAAGGAAATGGAAGAATTTATGAAGATAATCAAGAAAAGCGATTATAAGATTGTGGACCAACTGAATCAGACCCCTTCAAAGATTTCAATCCTGTCACTATTATTGTGCTCTGATGCGCACCGACAGGCGTTGTTGAAAGTGTTGAAGAGTGTGTACGTGCCACAAGAAATTACTGTTAATCAGCTCGAGGGCGTAATCTCCAATGTTAATGTCAGCCATGGCTTGGGCTTTACAAGTAGAGATTTGACTGTTGAAGGAAGAAACCATAACAAGGCTTTGCATATCACGATGGAGTGTAAGGGCGCAGTGTTATCTCATGTACTGGTAGACACTGGTTCATCACTCAATGTCTTGCCCAAGAAGGCATTAATGAAGCTGGAAGTTGATGGTTTGATCTTAAGGCCTAGTGAATTGGTGGTCAGAGCATTCGATGGGACCAGACGATCTGTGTTTGGTGAGGTGGAATTGCCCGTACAAATTGGACCACAGGTATTCAAATCCACGTTCCATGTAATGGACATACAACCTGCATATAGCTGCCTATTGGGACGCCCTTGGATTCACGGAGCTGGAGCTGTTACTTCTACTCTACATCAAAAGCTGAAGTATGAGTTTGAAGGGCAGGTTGTGACAGTGTGTGGGGAAGAAGACATCTTTGTGAGTCACTTGTCCACGTTCAAGTACATTGAAATGGATGGGGAAATTCATGAGATGATGTGCCAATCATTCGAAGCAGTCAATATTGACGATGCACCTGAGTCTTCTTCTGTACCAGTTGGGGCTGGTACCTCCATTTCATCTTACAAACAAGCTGTCGAAGTCGTCAGGGCAGGCAACGCCCAAGGTTGGGGCAGGTTGATAGAGACCCCAATGAAGGAAGACAAATTTGGTATTGGTTATCATCCCTCTACAACTTCAGATGCGGGGAGCAGGGGACCCATTACTTTCAATAGTGGGGGAATTATCTACATGGACCAGTCTTGTGCAGCCACGGAGGATAGTGTTGACAGTAATTGTGACCTGGACAACTGGGTACGCCCTCGTGCTCCGGGACAACAAGTGCAGAACTGGTTCGTTGAAGAAGTCATCCGGGTTACTCTTCAGACAGAGTAATTTTTCTTTGTTTTTTCTAACCATAATGCATGACAAAATCTTGCGCTCTGCCCAAGGCGTATAGATTCATTTGTAGGGCCACCATGGTTGCATTTGCAATGTTTAATCATTAATAAAGGACGTTTTGCAATCAAATTTTGTTCTCTGTCTTTCAGTTTTTATTTTTGCACAAAAAATATAAAATGGCAATGTTTCATTTTCTTTTGTTTTGCTTAAAAATAAATTCTAAAATAAGGCATGAACCCGTTCATGCAGACTTGATCCTCCGGATACCACTGATAACGATTTTGATATGGCCATGTATGACTTTGACAATCCGATTTATCAAGCCGAAGAAGGGGATGAGAAAGATTGTGAACTCCCTGAAGAACTGGCCAGATTGTTGAAACAGGAGGAAAGGGTCATCCAGCCTCATCAGGAGACTGTAGACATCATCAATATTGGTACCAAGGACGCCAAAAAAGAGATCAGGATTGGTGCCAGCTTGCAAGCAGATGTGAAGCAAACTTTGACGGAAATGTTGCGCGACTATGTTGACGTCTTCGCCTGGTCGTATCAAGACATGCCGGGGTTGGATACAGATATTGTCGTGCACAGGCTACCATTGAGAGAAGAATGTCCGCCAGTCAAGCAGAAACTTCGTCGGACTCACCCCGACATGGCCTTAAAGATTAAGGAGGAAGTCCAGAAGCAGTGGGACGCTGGTTTTCTTGCTGTGACAAAGTATCCTCCATGGGTAGCCAACATCGTGCCAGTACCGAAGAAAGATGGAAAAGTGAGAATGTGTGTGGATTATCGAGATCTTAATAAAGCTAGCCCGAAAGATGATTTTCCACTACCTCATATTGATGTGCTGGTCGATAATACAGCTCAATTTTCAGTGTTCTCATTTATGGACGGTTTCTCCGGGTACAACCAGATCAAGATGGCACCTGAAGACATGGAGAAGACCACGTTCATTACTCCGTGGGGTACATATTGTTATAAAGTAATGCCTTTTGGGTTGAAAAACGCAGGGGCAACGTACCAGCGGGCGATGGTGACATTGTTTCATGACTTGATTCATAAGGAGATCGAATGTTATGTAGATGATATGATTGCCAAGTCGAGAACAGAAGAGGAACATCTGGTTAACCTGAAAAAGCTGTTTGAAAGGTTGAGAAAGTTTCGTCTGAGATTAAATCCAAACAAGTGCACGTTTGGGGTGCGTTCTGGAAAGTTGCTGGGTTTCATTGTGAGCGAAAAAGGAATCGAGGTTGATCCTGCCAAGGTGAAAGCAATACAAGAAATGCCTGAACCGAGAACAGAAAAAGAGGTTCGTGGTTTCTTGGGTAGATTGAACTACATTGCAAGGTTCATATCTCACCTAACAGCCACGTGTGACCCAATATTTAAATTGTTAAGGAAAGATCAAACGGTCAGGTGGAATGACGATTGCCAATTGGCATTCGATAAGATAAAAGAATACTTGCAGGAACCTCCGATTTTAATACCTCCAGTTGAAGGGAGACCGCTGATAATGTATCTGACAGTGCTTGAAGGTGCCATGGGTTGTGTTCTCGGTCAACATGACGAAACAGGTAGGAAGGAGCATGCTATTTACTACCTGAGCAAAAAGTTCAATGATTGTGAGTCCCGATACTCAATGCTTGAAAAGACATGCTGTGCGCTTGCATGGGCCGCTAAGCGATTGAGGCAATATATGGTTAGGCACACGACCTTGTTGATTTCAAAAATGGATCCTATCAAGTATATTTTCGAGAAACCAGCATTGACAGGCAGAGTTGCACGGTGGCAAATGGTCTTGACAGAGTATGACATTCAGTACACTTCACAAAAGGCCATCAAAGGAAGTATCTTGTCCGATTATCTTGCGCAACAGCCAATGGATGATTACCAACCCATGAAGTTTGACTTCCCTGATGAGGACATCATGTTTCTCAAAGCTAAAGACTGTGAGGAACCACTCCCGGAGGAGGGGCCAGACCCTGAATCCAAATGGAGTCTGATGTTTGATGGGGCTGTCAATATGAATGGGTGCGGAGTTGGAGCAGTTCTTATCACGCCGGAAGGTGTTCATATGCCGTTCACTGCCCGAATAACTTTCGGATGCACCAACAATGAAGCAGAGTACGAAGCTTGTATAATGGGGATCGAGGAGGCGATTAATCTACGGATTAAAACCCTTGATATATTCGGTGATTCAGCTTTGGTAATCAATCAAGTGAAAGGGAATTGGTACACGCACCAAGCAAATCTAGTGCCATATAGAGATTATACGAGGAGATTGCTGACATTTTTCACAACAGTGAAACTGTACCATATTCCTCGAGATGAGAATAGGTTCGCTGATGCCTTGGCCACTCTGTCTTCCATGATCAAAGTGCAAGGATGGAACCATGTACCTAAGATTGAGGTATCCCGCCATGACAGACCAGCATTTGTGTTTGCGGTCGATGCGACGTCTGATGACAAGCCATGGTTTCATGATATTAAGTGTTTCTTGAAAAGTCAAGAGTACCCGTCAGGGGCATCGTCCAAAGACAGGAAGACGTTGAGAAGGTTAGCTGGTAGTTTCTTCTTGAACAAAGATGGCGTGCTGTATAAAAGAAATTTTGACACGGTCCTGCTTAGATGTGTGGATAGACATGAAGCAGACTTGTTGATGATTGAAGTGCACGAAGGCTCTTTCGGTACTCACGCCGGAGGGCATGCAATGGCTAAAAAGTTGTTAAGATCGGGATATTATTGGTTGACTATGGAGTCGGATTGTTGCAAATATGCCCGCAAATGCCATAAATGCCAGATCTACGCAGATAAAGTGCATGTACCTCCAAATCCGTTGAGTATCATGTCGTCGCCTTGGCCGTTTGCCATGTGGGGTATTGATATGATCGGAAAGATTGAGCCTACAGCTTCCAATGGTCATCGTTTCATCTTGGTGGCAATTGATTACTTCACCAAATGGGTTGAAGCCGCATCCTATGCCAATGTTACAAAACAAGTGGTCGCTCGTTTCTTAAAACGGGATATCATTTGCCGATATGGAGTTCCCGAAAGAATCATTACTGATAATGGTTCTAATTTGAACAATAAGATGATGGCTGAGTTATGCCGGGACTTCAAAATCGAGCATCACAATTCTTCTCCGTACCGCCCAAAGATGAATGGCGCGGTCGAAGCGGCCAACAAAAATATCAAGAAGATTGTACAGAAGATGGTTGTCACGTACAAAGATTGGCATGAGATGTTGCCATTTGCTTTGCATGGGTATCGAACGTCGGTACGCACGTCCACTGGGGCAACCCCATTCTCACTTGTATATGGTATGGAGGCAGTGCTACCGGTTGAAGTAGAGATTCCGTCCCTCAGAGTTATGATGGATGTTAAGCTAGATGAAGCTGAATGGGTACGAGCCAGATTTGATCAGTTGAGCCTTATTGAGGAAAAGCGATTGGCGGCTGTATGTCATGGGCAACTATATCAGCGCAGAATGAAACAGGCATTTGACCAAAAGGTGCGTCCTCGGGTTTATAAAGTCGGAGATGTGGTACTCAAAAGGATCCTTCCTCCCAATACAGATCACAGGGGCAAATGGACTCCTAATTATGAAGGTCCATTCGTGGTTAAAAAGGTCTTTTCGGGCGGAGCTTTATTGCTTACAACCATGGATGGCGAAGACTTTTCATCCCCTGTCAACTCGGACGTAGTCAAAAAATACTTCGCATGAATAGACCCGCTGGATAAGAAAAATAAAAAAAATCCAGGCAAAAAAGGGCATCCCGGCGAACCAAAAACAGAATAAGGTTCGGGCAAAAATTAGGGATATAATTAAAAAAATTTGTACACCCGGTAAGTTGAAAACCCGAAAGGGCAACTTAGGCAAAAAAGGGTATCCTGGTGGATCGAAAACCTGAAAGGGCGGTCCACACAAAAGAGGGATTTAAGCGAATGACTACGGTTTGAGTTATCTGTACCCTGTCACCGTTTGAACAACTGACGTTCTGAAGGATAGGAATCGGTCTGATCATTCCTCAGAAGGCAAGGTCGGGGAGTTTTGAAGACATACTGGTCATAACAGAATGGAAACTCAGTGGAATTCCGTTTTCACATTGCCATTAGGATAGTTTCTTTTCTCAATTTTCAGCGATCACCTCTTTCCAGGGATTGCTTCCAGATGTAATTGCCTATTCTGGGCTCTCAGTCAATAAATTGAATTTCAGTAAAAAGCTTTCTATTTTTGTTTTATTGCTTTGTTTGCAAAAACGTCCTAATTTTTGATAAAACATTGCATTTGAAAACATGGCAGCCTTGCAATAACATGCGCAGAAAAAATATTTGAAATTACTTCGAATGTTGAATACTCCCGGATGGTGGATTCTAGCCACGCAATATTCGGGGCATGTGGGCATATTCTTTTGTTGCAGGTAGCAGGTGCAGATGATTTTAAGCACAAGACCAGCAATAAATCACCCCACGCAAAGACTGGGGCAATTATGGGTAAGGAGATCGGCGTTCATTGTTCGGTCGACGATTGTTCATAACGGGTCGATATCAGTGAATTAAGTTCAACTGGGTACCGTTGCATCTTATTAAGTCGATTCTCTCATTCAGTACTTCCAACAGCTACAAGCTTTTCTATATCGATAACGGTCACAGGTTCCCCAAAAGAGTGGTCTCGTCGACACCGAAACTGATGGTCATTATCCCCAGCGAAATCCTCTTATGACATCCTTTGCGGGGACGAATTGTTGTGTTGTCCAAGCATGGGGCATGATTGTTTCCCCAGCATGAAGTGTTGGTCACCCCCAGTAGAGTTTGAGGACAGTTGGTCTTCTGTAAAATCCTCTCAAAAGGCATTCCCCAGCACGAGACGTTTTAAAGCAGTTATAAACTCGCCATCCCCAACGGAATTGTCTAAGGGAAGGCTCGCCTAACATGGGGCATTGTAGTACTTATCCTAAGCTCGATAGTCACATTCTTCAGCAGACTACTGTGGATTTGCTTTGGGTTTCCCCAACAGATCTCTAATGACTCTTCGTAGCAAGTTGCAGGGGAATGTTCTAACCAGGATTTGCATATCCCTGGCAGAGTAGCCCTGATATCCAGCAAGATCGTATCTCTGGTCATGGTATCCCCACAAATGTCAGCATCGAATCTTGTCAGCAATACTCCCCAGCTGAGTTGTCGTTCTCCCCGCAGAGGTTTATCAGATCGACAGAATCTATTCCTCAACAAGGATGGTACAGCCTTTCCCCAGCCGGGTCAGAAGGTTGATAATCCCTATAAAGGATCTTAGGTTGAATAAATCCCCAAGCAGAGTTTTAATGGCTCATTTCCCCAGCAGGACGTCATTTAAAAATTCTCATCCCCAGCGGAATCGCTGTGACCAGAATTCGTTCCCCCAAACAGATGGAATAATTCCTGGCAGAGTCATCATTCCCTCATATCTTAAAGTCCAATTTATTGTTGGCAAGCTTGACAATTCGAAGCAGACGGATTGTTCATCCATTCGCCAGCAGAGATATTATCCTCTCAGGAACCTCTAAAGTCAAGTCATTGATCATTGTTCCTCAGCAGAATCAGCAGAGATGTCTGACACGGATGCAGAGAGTAATACAATTTTGCAAATTCTTAAAGTCCAACAGTGGATTGGCGAAAGGTCCATCTAAGGGTGGCAAATTCTTAAAGTCCAACAGTGGATTGGCAAAAGTCCGTCTTCGGGTGGCAAAAGTCCAACAGTGGATTGGCAAAAGTCCATCTAAGGGTGGCAAATTCTTAAAGTCCAACAGTGGATTGGCAAAAGTCCGTCTTCGGGTGGCAAAAGTCCAACAGTGGATTGGCAAAAGGTCCATCTAAGGGTGGCAAGTTCCAAAAGTCCAACAGTGGATTGGCAAAAGTCCATCTTCGGGTGGCAAAGCAGCTCAAAGTCCAACAGTGGATTGGCGAAAGGTCCATCTAAGGGTGGCATATTCTCAAAGTCCAACAGTGGATTGGCAAAAGTCCGTCTTCGGGTGGCAAAAGTCCAACAGTGGATTGGCAAAAGTCCGTCTTCGGGTGGCAAAAGTCCAACAGTGGATTGGAAAAAGTCCGTCTTCGGGTGGCAAAAGTCCAACAGTGGATTGGCAAAAGTCCATCTTCGGGTGGCATGAAGCTGCAAAGTCCACCAGTAGTGTGGCAAGCCAGTAGTCGTCTGGCGTCGTTCAAAAGACATTATTAAAGTCCACCAGTAGCGTGGCAGGCCAGTAGTCGTCTGGAATTGCATAAAAGACATTATTAAAGTCCATCAGTAGCGGGGCAAGCCAGTAGTCGTCTGGCGTCGTTCAAAAGACGTTGTTAAAGTCCACCAGCAGCGTGGCAAGCCAGTAGTCGTCTGGCATCGTTCAAAAGACAGATCTCTCCGACGTTTCATCGAGGACTCAATCCAGCAGTCTCGTTGGGTTTATATCCCTGTTTTTCTTCATCATCCAGAGCAAATTTTTGGTTATTTTTGGTATTCAATCACTATATACCTTGAAAGTCCGAAAGCAGTTGCTTTCAGGCATTCAGGTCTACAGCGCTTGAATAGGGGCAGCTGTAATACCCCAAAATTTGCTCTCCCCTTTTGGCATCATAGCATGGCATTATCATTTATCATATCATATCCACCTCATTAACATTGCATTGCATTTAACATAGAAAAATGAAGCATGGCATCCTTCTTACCATCAGGGCATGTGATCAGGTGGAAGATGGACAATCAAGAGATCATTCAAAGCACAAAAAGGTCAATCAAGTTGCCTCAAGGCAAGCCAAGAGGTCTCTCATGTCTCATACTACCTCAATTGATCATCCACAACCTCAAGGAAGTGAGATTCAATGGGAGATTGAAGCATTACATCCTACACTATGCAAGAGATTCAAAAATTGAAGGAAAACCCTCAAAAGAGATAGCTCATTGATTCAAAATCATTCTCAAGTGGCATTTCTCATCATCCTTTAAGAGGATACACAACATACTCTGAGGAATTTGGATTTGGAAGATGTGCAATTTCCTCCTAACCAGAGAGGGTCAAAATTAGGGTTTCTAATAAAATCAGGATATCTCTGATTTTTTGGACAAAACTTGATGTCATGGTATTCCATATGTCCTTAAGTGTATGTGTGTGGAAGATTGCATCTCAATTGGTTTTAGAAGTGGTTCAATTGGAAGAAAGATCAAGAATCAGAGAAATTGGGGCAAAGTCAAATAATCAGAGGAAAAAGTCAACTCTTGACTTTTTGAGCCCAAAATCATGAAATTCATGTTACATATGTTCAATGTGCAAAATTTGATCAAGAAACTCCAAAGGAATCATGAAAAAATCAAGATGTAGAAAGTTGCCATTTTTGGATGAAGAAGGGTTACTAAAAATAGCAAGTTTTGGCCATTTTGCATCAGAATTTGAACCAAGGCCATTCAAATTTGGAGCACCAAATGAAAAATCCACTCTGCCTCAATGAAAGATCTTGTTTTAAGCTTCAAATCCATGTGTGGAACATCTCCATTGGATAAAAATTGAGTGAGATATGATTGATCAAAGTTTGAGCAAAGTAGGTTCAAAACTAGGTCATGACCAAGATTTTCAGGGCACGCGCGCGGTCATTTTCTCAAACAGTTGGTGAGCCAAATGTCCACTCATTTTTCTCATAATTAAAGGCCCCAAATGGAAAAGTTTTCAACATGAAAGTTATTCCTTGTAGTGCACTCTTCAATGTTCATGTTGGACAAAATTTGATTTGATCATGTTATAAGGGAGAAATATTGGTTCCAAGTTAGGGTGATCTTGCTGAAAATCCATGCCATACACACCATGCCAGCCAACCTCACCTGCACGCCCATACACCAATTGGTTTCCTTCTGTTTCAAGCTATTTTTCATCATCTTGTACACCTCCATTTGACTTGTCTTCAACACCAATATTGCTCCCCAATGTACCCTCTTCCAAATGAACCCATAAACTCACCAACTCATTCATGGAGTAGAGAGAAAAACACTTGCAAAGCACCCTATGTTGGCACTGATACATTAATGGTTCTGCTGCGCAATTTGGTTCACACACACACCAAACTTCATCACATCAGCTTTCCACATTAAACCAAACACACATGACATAAACCTCATACACTAGCACGTGCCTGGCATGAAAATGGAAAGAGCAAACTTGTTGAACAAGTTTCTGATGACAGCCGTGCCATTCATTCCACTTTCTTCTTCACCATAGCTTACCATAGGGGGCCATCACCATATCATTGCTCTCCCTAACTAACTTGACTCAGTTAGTTAGGGATGACTCACCCAAACCACCATGACTCAGCTGACTCACTCAGTTAACTATGGTTAGCTCACACTATAAATAAAGACTTCACTCTCAAATTTCATTTCCAACTTCATTTTTCACACATTCACTTCAGAAACTTGCTATTCTTCTCTCTCAATCTTACCATTGCCATTGATTCTCGAGCTTCACCTTGTTCATTTCACACATTCACTTCAGAATCTCTCTGATTCTTTCTCAATTTCACTACCTTGCAACTGGTTTTGAAGCTTGGATTTCATTTCTTCTCCATTGAATCATCATCCACCACTGCATCTAAGCCTTTATTTGGCCAAAAGAAGCTCAAAGAGGAAGCAGCATCTCTGGTTTTCTGAAGGACATCTCAAGGTCTCAAATCTTCAGGTACGAATTTCCACCATTATAGACTTGATTTGAAGTGGTTTTCAGGTTCTTGAGGCTTCTTATAAGCTCAAGAATTTGTCTGGCTAGTTGATAGGCCTTTAGAGGCATAGTTGAAAACTTAGGGCAGGACTTGATCTCTTCTGTTCTTTGTGCACGTGCTTGATATGTGAAAAATAAGTGTGCATTCTTGATCTACATGAGCTCAGCTTCATTTTGGTATGCGTATTGTACATTTCTGTGAACATGTGAAGTTGCAGACGGTGGTAATTGACCGGAGAAGGTGACCGGAGGTCCCTCTCCGGCCGGTGGTCTTTATGTTAGGGTTTTTGGCCAGAATGAATGTCAGCCACATGATGTTGTTGATCTAACGATCCAAAACGCGCCAGCACATAAAAAACTCACATGCCTCTCACGTGTGGCTTCTGATTCCATTTTAAACATTGTGTGTTGTGGCATATGGTATGGAGCGTGGACATGCGTGTGTGAGCGTTTGATCTGATTACTTTGACTTTGGCTTGACCTTGACTCAATCTAGTGGCTATTAATAAGTCAATTTTGTTGACTGAAGAACATGCTAGTTATGGTGTTTTGCGCGCTTATTGGACCTAAGCCAGAATGCTATTCGCACCTCCCTGTTTTAAGGCCCAATTGATTTTGAACTGAATAGTTACTAGGCATGCACCCCCATTCACATTTACATTCCATTTTATTTTTTCCATTTTTGCTACACGTTTCATAATTAATTTTTAAAAATATCAAATGGTATCATAAAATTCCACAAAAATTCATGTGTATTCTTAAAACATTTAGGAAATTTTTCATGATTTTATTTTCTGATTTTATGACCATTTTGCCCCTGTTCCATTATTTCTTTTGAATTTCCATTTGTATGCATACTTAATGTGACATATGATTTTGTGCATTTTTGTTCTTGATCATAAAAAATGATTTTGATGCCTTTCTTTTTGCATTGTGGTCACAATATGTTGAGGTATGTTTGAGATTTATTTGATGATTTTTAAGTCTTTTTTGGATGACTTTTGATGTGTTGCTTTGAGCATGAATGCATGAAACTTCCATGAGACTTTGACCTAATTGTTGAGTGACTTTGGTTCTGATTCATTGCTTGTGGACTTGATATGTTAATGGCATGTGTTTAAGGTGTTTGATTGGTGAAAGTCATAATTTTTGAAGCATGTTTGCTATTTGTTTGAAGCATGAAGTTTAACTTGTTCATTTTGTGAATGCATGCCTCATGTTTGGTTTGCTTGATCATGAAGGCACTTGTGCCATGAGTTGTGGTTTTGTTTGAGGATGTATAGCATGTTAATTGACTTCTGATTGTGACATATGGGTTTCATCTTTGCATGTTTGATGTTTATCTTGCACCTTAAGTCACTTGTTCCACAAGTATGAACCACATTCACATCACTTCACCTTTTCTTCTTTGCTTCTTGTTGGATTGAGATTTTGTTTGCATGATTTGGTATGCTCATTTAGGATAACATTAGGTGGTGTAAATATGAGTTACATTCTGACTTGGAAGCATGTATAGCATTCAATCTCATTTTATTTTGTTTGTCAACTTGTTTGAATTTGATTTGTTCATTATATTTTCTTGTTTTACTTGTAAGTGATTGTGCTAACCATGTAGGGGTTTTGGTAAGTTTCAATTGAGTGTGGATAAGGAATCCACATTCAACTTCTATCCTTTCTCTTTTACAATTCCATTTTGTGTTTTGCTAAGCACTTATGTGCTTTCTTTTAATAACTCATCACTTTCTCCTTGTGAATTACAATTCATCTTCTACTTTAGAAGTGAATTGTTTAATTCATTCTTTCTTTAGACGTTAGGGTGAAACCTCACAAACCTTAGGATCACTCCCTTAACTAATCAATTAGGATTGAGTCTTAGTCCATATAGGTTTTACCTTTTCTCCTCTCTTGAGTCTCTTTTCTCATCTCAAAGAAAATTCAAAACATATAATAAAGGTAGGCATTTATTGCATTTAGGCCTTTCATATAAAGAAAAGATTATAAGGGGTCTTCTCTTATAATCTTAGAATGTATAGCATATAGCCCATCTTGGGTCAATGTGTTAAACATTTGATCTTGTATGAGGGACTTAAATGCAATACTTGTTGAAGGTGCAAATAATAAAAAACACTTCTTCATTTCTTAATCAACAAAACACTTAATAAACACAAGTATGCTAGTGTGTTTGAACCTTGACAATTGGAACTAAGTGTGGGGGTCTTCTTCACTCTTAGTGTGTTTTCTTACCCATTCCATCTTGGAATGTGAGGATGTACACATTCCAATGACTAAGATTCAGATACACTATCATATGCAAACAAATGAAAAAACTCTTAAAAGACAAAAACAAACAATAACGTCTTTCCTTCGGGAATTCTTTTCTCACCTCATTCACTCTCAACGCACGAACGCGCTTCTACTCGTTCTCTTGCAAGATGGTAACGCACTCGGACCAGCGAGCCTGCAACACCTGAGCTAGAACGTTATCCGTTCCTTAAAAAACACAATCCATCCCCAGTGAGGGGAACTACGTCGCTCTGATTCTCATGCTCCCGATGAGATACGTAGGCAGTGGGGTAGGGCCCATGCGAGCACTTCTTTTATTTTCCCTACATTTGTTTCCCGTTCCTTTTCTTTTCTTTCTCCTTTCTTTCTTTCAGTTCCTTTTCCAGTATCCTTTCTTTACACCCTTCGATCGAGACAAGCAAGCGTGGATCCCATCGGGTACGATGGACGTGAGGGGGTGCTAATACCTTCCTCTCGCGTAACCGACTCCCGAACCCAGTTCTCTTGGTCGCAAGACCATGTTCTTTCCTTCCTTCAGGTTTATGCGGTGTTTCCTTTCCCTCTCATGGGATAAATACACATTGCTGGCGACTCTGTTTCGGTGCCACTTTCGCGTTTGTACTAGGATGAAAATCCCGGGAGCGACAATACCATAAAATTAGCCTGCTTTTGCTCATCATTTTCAACCTCTGTCCTATCTCTACACACAGACAAATCACACATAATAATATTTTGTTGGGGTGCCAGCTAGGCGAAGGCCTGATAACGTCTGATTAAGTTCTTTTGTAGTCGAGAATATCAGGTTGAGATTTGTAGGGGTCTTCATCTGAAAAAAACGCGGGCTTGTCCTCCAAGATCGAGTGAAGATTTGGGGGTTTTCGTGCAAGACGGTCAAGAGAGGATTGCGTCGTTGTGAAATCCTTTGGAGATAAAGTACGTAAAGGACCCTTTGGAGATAAAGAACGCAAAGGAAGTAACGGAGAACGTTGAATCAAATTGAAGTCTTGTGGAACAATCGATGCAATTGATCTTGCGCGAAAGCTTTGGAGATAAAGAACGCAAATGAGTAGCAATATCAACAAGTCAATTAGCATCCATTGTTGTCTGGGTCTTGCTCAAGATCAAAAGAAGAAAAGGGGTTGAATCAACATCAGAACCAATGTGTTTGTATGATTGCTCTGAACATTTTTCTTGCATATCGACTTTTTTGCATAGTAAGAAAGTATCTAATTCCACATTGGAAATTAGGCGCAGATGTACCCACACGCGAGGACGAAAGTGGGGAACTGCGTGAACAAATCCTCGTGTCGATCTTTCTATTTTCTCTTTACTCGTTTTATTTTTCATTACACAATTTTTCGAATAACATTGATTAATTGATCGACTCGTAAGAATTTTCCTATGATCTTTTTGTTTTAAACTTGATTGTTGATTAGATTATAATCACTTTTGATTATAAGTGGTTTCCATATCAATAACAACTCAAAGGAAATTCTGAAAATTCGTTCGCACACCAAGTGTTCAATAAATTGCATAGTTTAATATTTTTGCTTATTATCATTGGAAATAACATTACGAAGTTCATTAGTTTAAACGAGTAATAACGTGATATTCGATTAAAGGTTAATTTTGATTATTGTGTTTGTCATTCCAAATTTGGTTTTGCATATCCGAGTTTCAATAACTAGGTTCGTATAGACGGCCTTTATCGATCCATACCAAAACCTTCCGCGCTCTCTTTTTCTAACAAATTTAAAAACCCAAATTTTATTTGGTGATTTTGGCTTGTGTGTCTATTCACCCTCCTCTAGATAAGTCGTCATTGTCTAACAAGTGGCATTAAGAGTCTGGTTCATTCTATGCTTCGAAAAGCTTTTTAGAAAATGGCTCACGAACCTAAAGGAGACTATAAAAGAGCTTCAATTTTCACGGGAGAAAACTATAGTTATTGGAAAGCTTGTTTCCAAATTCATGGAAACTCTTATGATAAAGGTGTTTAGGAGGCCATTCAAATTGATTCTACACCGATAACACATCGTATTGATGGTGTTGATGTTCCTAAATCCGAAGCACTATGGAATGAGGAAGATAATAAGAAGTGGGCATACAATTGGAAAGCAAAAACATTTGTATCCGCTCTTGGTTGAAATTCTGGCATAGCCGATAGCAGATGTCCTAACACATGTCACGACATTGTTCTCTACATAACTTTAAAACAAGGATAAAATAAACAAAATGATATTCTGGATATCAGCAACAACGCAAGACAGATGTTTCGACATCTGTTACAACATGTTAATCAAAACTGAACTATAAATTGCAGAATGATAAATAACACAGAATATGATGACCCAGTTTAGTGCAAATCACCTACATCTGGGGGCTACCAAGCCAGGAAGAAGAATCCACTATCGGTAGTATAATTTTATGTAAACAACCTCTGGTTTACAGTACATAACCTCGGGTTTACCTATCACTACCCAATGGAAACTTTATCATTAGAAGTCACATCTAATTGATAAGAGAAACTCATCTCACTCCCTAAATCACAACATGTGATCACTAACAGTTACAATTGACAGCAACTGTATCATCCTACTTGAAAGACACCTCTTTCAATACAAAGTTCAGTCGAGCATTCTCGACTAACAACACAACTCGGATTTGCTTCAATGCTTCATCCAAGAGTAATACACGATTCATTACCTACAGGTTTCTGAATCTGTATAAACAAGTATGTCTACCACAATGTATCAAACTAATACAAAGGGAGACTTACAACACAAGAAATCCAACGACTTTCAAAACCCTAAACCCTATTTTCTACTTTACAAGTATTACAATAGGATTCCTCAGTATTTTTTCTAACCTAGGTCTTGGTCTTCTTATATAGTCTTCTATCTTGGACTTCAAATCTTTAGTTCAATGATTCCTTGATCCACTACTGTGATTTTTCCTAGAATCTTGAAACAGATTTAAAACCTGCTATATCAGTCCAGGATGACGAATCTGGATTTTGAAACATTGTATTCGACATCTTTGCCTTCTGCAGCATTCTTCATGTTGTTCATCTTGTTCTCTGGAAAAATTCTTCAAGTTGGAATATTGTGTTTGACATCAAGTTTTACCAAAATTTAAGTCAAATCTTTTAGAGTCTTCAATCTCCCCCTTTTGACAAATTTTGGCTAAAACTCCTTTTGTACAATAAAGTCAGGATGCTCCTAACGTCTCTTCACCCTGAGTGGTGGTTATGATTGGAATACTAATGAGACTCCACTCACGTTGGTATACATGAGGAAGAGGATGACCAACATTCCCCCTTACCCCATGAATCTATACTTCCTCACCTGGGGGGAAGAATTTTGCTACTGAAGCAACCAAACACCAACGTGGGTAACTCAGAACACAGGACACGACTGTGTTCATATCTCAGAGCACAAGACACAAAGGAAGGACTCAGAATAGAATGGAAACTTGAGACTCGGACAGAATGTCAGAACATCCTGTCCAACATCCTTGCAAAATAGCTGCAAGAACAGACTTAACCCCTGTATCTTTTTGTCCTCCTTTTTAGCCAAAAATTGACAAAAGCAGCCAAGACAGTCCCAAACCCAAACATTACTTATCCAGACACGAAAAAATGTCATTAAAACACAACACAACATGAGATAGAAGAAGCTAAGGACCCTCTTTAAATACCCGAGCAATTACCTTAGGATGTAACGTACCATTGAAAGTAACACATGTCCATTCAACGAGCGCATTAAATGTGGGATGTAACTTCACAGAAAAATATGCATCGGCCAAATCGCATTTGACTGTTTCTTCTTTTAACGAGGACTGTCCAAGGAATGTGCATTCACCGAGACGCAAGTTTAACACGTGTTCCCTAAAACACATTCTCTCCACCGTCCAAGACAACCAGCCATACGTTCTAACCAATGTCCTAACCCCTTGTCAGACTTTGTTTAGCCCCTCTTGTAATCCTCTGATGCATAGTCGCAATGCCTTTCAATGAGCCCCAAGAATAATCCTTCTGACCAAGATGTTAAGACATTTCTTCAAACATCTCCCAGATAGCAACAAAGACTCTCAAGAAGCTTGTATAACTCTGATTCAATCCATTGACATCTCAATGATAGAATCACAATTAACCAGTCATGTCCACCCAGAACTAAACCAGTAACACAATGTCATGACATCTCGTCTGACATTACACCCTCACCAGAGGTATTCTATCACAGACTGCTTGAAACCACAAATAATCTTGATAAAAAACTGCACTACTGCAGCAACAGATCCTAGACAGAAGTCCAACTCCCCCTGTTAAGGATAACCAGTGCTCCTTTGCAAGAAGAACACCTTAAAGTGAATGAAAAACATAAGACTCATCTTCATGTCTTCAAGAGCGCACCCCCTATTCAACACACCTGCTGAACGTATTCACTCAAAGCTTGATCCACAAGCAATCCATGTACCACACTAGTACACCTATCAGACAGAAGTTCTCCCCTATCTTCCAGAAACGATGCTCCTTCCAACAAGAAACACCCAACATCATCACATGATATCACATGACCAACTTCATGGTCATATAGTGAGAGAGTACCAGGATCACATCCTTGTACCACAACCAACAAACTCTTGGATTGAGACCAAAATCGCCATTGATCCCTCTCATCCAGAAACCATCCATACCCTGTACAAATCCACCTTGAATTTTATAGCCATAGATATCCTTGTTCCTTGAGATAAAATCCAATTGAATCTGGAATGCTTCACATTCCTCAAAGAGACTTAAAGAATCTCTTAGTTTGTTAGCTAGCCCAGATGTCATTCACACTTGAAAAACATAAAATACATGCTCCAGAAATCCTCAGCTTACTTGCTTCACAAGCACCAAACTTATACACTTCTTTCTAGAGTTACTTACAGCAGAAGAAACCACCTCTCCACAAGAATTCTGACCTCAACAAGAGTCAGACTACCAGATAATCACCCCATGATTCAAGAAAGTTTTCACTTCATCATTCTCCCATATGATAAGTTAGAACACTTCTGATTCAACTAGCAAATATCAGCTTCCACAATTTGAACTCCAAGTTCATAAAACATGATGATGTTCTGACATCAGTTAGAACATCCTGATCATATCACAAATAATATACACTATGGTTCTTGATACAATTACCACTGGACTTACTATCTACATAGTAATCCAACTGGAGATTTTCAGAGAACACAGCTCCACCAGCTGGAGAGTTCAGTTATTCATTCTGCCACTTAGAAGAACCTGCTCCCTATAACATAACAAGAGTTCCATGTTCTTATAGACTTGACTAATGATATCAAGTTAGAGTAGACAACCTCCATCTTTTTTTACTGTACTACAATAACCACCTCATCTTCAGAGAAACCAAACATGCCAAAGCTTGATTTTTCAGAAGAGATTAGACACACAAGATCATTATAAAAGGAATCTCGCTTTCCTTAAGTAGAGATTTCTTTAGAAAGTCATAGATAACTACCACTTATGCTTGACCTCCAAGATGAGCAAGATCACGTGCTCCTAGAGTAGAGTAAGGAACACCCTTCTTGTACTCCAATGCACCTAGATCAGAAATAAACTGATCCAAAAAAAAAAGTCTTCATCTTCACTTCCATCAACACTACATTCTAGATAAGCTTCCCGTCACGAAACTTCCTAGTCTGATTACGTGCCTTACAATACCAGAATAAAGACATATCCTACCACACACATGTATGGTACCAAGATTATCAGCTGCATCTCCTTTGCTCTAGAGAATCACTCCTTGAATCAACAAGATTCTGCATAATCTCTGTTGATAGAATGTTTCAACATCTGGTTGAACATCAGATCCTTGTGGAAGCCCAGACAAATCCGAGGACTCGATACTTAAAAATTAATGATGTAATAACTGATGAGACACCTCGACTTCATCTTCCTTGATCACACTAGCGCAAAAACGGTTTTAGACAGCGCTTTTTTAGCCTTTAGACAGCGCTTTAAAGCGCTGTATAAACCAGCGACGCTATAGGTTTAGACAGCGCTTTTGGTATTACCAAAAGCGCTGTCTAAAGGGGCGTGTATTTAATGAAAAGCGCTGTCTATGGTACCTTTAGACAGCGCTTTTTCACATTATATGGATTACTTTAGACAGCGCTTTCGTCAAAAGCGCTGTCTAAGCCCTACCTTTTTTTGACTTTTTTGGTACACCTTAGACAGCGCTTTCTCCAAAAGCGCTGTCTAAGACCTTCCTTTTTTGACTTTTTTAGTACACCTTAGACAACGCTTTCACCATAAGCGCTGTCTAAGACCTTCCATTTTTGACTTTTTTAGTACACCTTAGACAGCGCTTTCACCATAAGCGCTGTCTAAAGTGGACCTTAGACAGCGCTTTCACCAAAAGCGCTGTCTAAGGTGTACGAAAAATTTTATATAATTTTTTTTTAACCACAATTTTACCAGGTTTTTTCAACCAGAATTTGACCTGTAATTTTCAACCAGCAATTTTTTTCAGAATTGGCAATTCAAACCATTGGCCTTTCTACACCAAAATTATATATCCAAAATTGGCATTTCATACCAATATATATATTTAAAATTACAAACCAAAATTGTATATACACCTATTTATAATTACAAATCATTACATTTTTCTACAAATGCACATTTTACTTATTCACCAAAATTGCATCCAACCAAAGCATTGCTTCCAACCAAAGTTATTGCTTCCAACCAAAGCATTTTTTCTACAATGCACATATTACTTATACACCAAAATTGTATATACACCAAAATTGCATCCAACCAAAACATTGCTTCAATCTACATTATAGGTCCTGAAAACACAAAGATTGTAATTCAAAGTATTAAAATTCAAAGTATATACACCAAAAATTGTAATTCAAAGTATATACACCAAAATTGTAATTCAAAGTTTGTAATTCAAAGTATATACACCAAAATTGCAATTCAAAGTATATACACCAAAATTGTAATTCAAAGTATATACACCAAAATTGCATCCAAAATTGTAATTCAAAGTTTGTAATTCAAAGTATATACACCAAAATTGCAATTCAAAGTATATACACCAAAATTGCATCCAACCAAAGCATTACTCCAACCAAAGTTACACATATTAAAATTCTCATCAATTAAAGTAAGAGTATAATATTATACCTTAAGTTTAGGGATATAGAAATATTTGGTCTTATCTAACACAAACTTATGATTGGAACCAGAATACCATATCAAAGTGCAAGGTCTTCCAACAGCTTCACTAAACCATGCATTGGTCTCATTGCTGTAACTATATACCTTGTACCTAAGCAACAAAATGAAAAAGATAATAATACAAAATAAATAAATCCATGTAACAATCATCAAACTAAAACAGTGTGTAAGCCAATTTAGAATTTCCTTAAACTTTAGCGTTAGCAAATACAATAACAAACTACTTATCTGCATGTGATTCTTTTTGTAAGATTCCATTAGTTTACCCAGTGTACCAGTGGATATATAAAATCAATGAAGTCATCCTTAACAATACATAAGAACATATTTATAAAAAATATATATATTAATAATGCAAAACTAGACATTTAACACTTACGTTGTGCTGATTCCTATAAACATTTGTGGTAAATTTTATAAATTGAATTATATTGGAAGTGTATGTTTTTTTAACAGCAAACAGAAAGTGTGTGGTAGATAATAATTGGGCCAGACAACTTAGCTTGTGACAACTAATGCAAACTAATTCCTACTAATCTCAATGATTATTTACAACACATATTATAAGAAGATCCACGTCAGCACCTTAGAATTAGATGCCATGTTTTGGTTACTAGTAAACTAATTCAATAGAAAGCACATCTTGCAGGTCCAAAAGCTGTCAAATGAGAAGAGTAAACATATCATCAACAACATGGAAAATTGCTTATCATTTTGGTTAGTAGTAAACAAGCGGTGACTGCAGTGAATCATGATCCCAGACGAAAACATATATTTTAATATTCGAAAAATAAAATGAAGATGTAACTTTATTATATTTCTAGAAAGAGTACCTTCACATGTTGCATAACCATCACCCTTATACTGAACAGCTTCCACAACAGGACACTCACAAACTCTTCCCCTGAAAGTATCCTGAGAAACAATAAAATGTTCAATTTGCAGCCAATCAGAGAAAGACTATGGACCGTTATATATGTCCATAGTGCTTATATTTTGTAAGAAAAATTGGCAACAGAAATTGCTTATGTATACCTTGCACGCAGTTACATTAGCACTTTTGTCTTGCCGACATCCTCCATTTCTTCTTCCTAGACACTCATTAGTTTCAATATCTGATAAATCGAAACCAGAATAAAGTTGAACTCACTCTAACATTAGAAATTTTAATCTAAAATAATCAATCATTAGTTCGGTTCATATGATGAAATATTAAGCACACTAACCTCCACTTATACAAACTTGAGGTTCGGTAGTTTCCTTAAATCCAGCACATATCGCCTTCAAAACAGATGTTCTCTCCAATTTTCCTAGACAAAATATAAAAAATTTAGAATTTTGTTATATCAAATATGTTCATGAAAAGGATAGTCAAAGTTGAAACCGAAGTCAAAGAAACAAAAATATGTGTCCATTACAGTAACTAACCTCTATACTGATCATCATTTAAAATCAATGTTAGCAAGATGGTTACATCGCCAAGAGATCCTCCCCCGATCTTTTACACCACAAATTGACCAACACAATATAAGTTATTAGATCTATGCAATTTCAAAAGTCATATGATCATATCAGTAAGAATTAAACATTAATCCAATCACAATTCCAGCAATTGCTCCAGCAGATAAACCATTTGAAGGAATTTTAAAGTCTAAAGAAAAGTATAAATGTTTTTAAGAATATGAAATACAATGTAGCTTACTCAGTATATTTAGCAGAAGGTTATGAAATCAAAACAATATGAAAACTAGTAGTTACTTGGGGTCACGGTGATAGCAGATATAAGAGGTCCGTATACACCTCTCATAGGAATTGCATTAGTTCTTTTTCCTGCCCATGATAAGTGGATTTGCAAGGTGCTATCATTAACATCAACGTTAAAGTCCCAAGCAGTTCCCTTGCCGACTCCACCAGCTTCTTCCATAATGTTAAAGTCTTTTAAATAGTATATTACACTCACAGAAAATATCAAAGGTGCTGAAGAAGGCACACTACAATAATCCAAGTAAAAAAGAATATAGTTAGCTTCAATTTTACATGTTACAAGAATACTACACTAACACTAACACTAACACTAACCTAACACTAACACTAACACTAACCTAAACTAAACTAAACAAACACATTATATAGCAATAGTTAACAATGTAGAAAAATGTTAACAAGAACAAACTAAACTAACACATTATATTGATTCTATTCCTATATCACCAAAAATGAAGTTAGCACATATTTTATTCTTATATCCAACAACAGTCCAACATTAGCAACAACATTAACAACATTAGCAACATTATCAACATTAGCAACAGTCCAACATTAGCAACAACATAAACAACATTATTATCAACATCAACAACAACATTATTATCAACATCAACAACAACATTATCAACATTATCAGCAACATTATCAACTGAAACTCTGAAACTCTGAAACTTCCAAACTGAAACTCTGAAACGTGTAAAATGTGTAATACTCTGAAACGTGTAAAATGTGTAATACATCAACAACAACATTATTATCAACATCAACAACAACATTATCAACAGCAACATTATCAGCATACCTTATAAAATGTGTAATAATCTGAAACTCTTAAACTTCCAAACTGAGTGACGAAAACGCGAAATGAGAGAGGAACAGACGGTCACGGTGGAGTAAAGGTCGTCGGAGTCGCGAAATGAGGGAGGAACGGTGGACGACGGCGCGGTGGACGACGGCAAGGGTTTAGCTCAGGTTCGCAAGTATCCGTTCGCAACAGGGGAGGGAGAAGAAAGAGCGCAAAACTGAAAATGAAAACTGAGTATATTCATATATTTTAATTTTATTAGACCTTAATCAGCGCTTTTCAACAAAGCGCTTTCTAAGGTGGCCCTTAGACAGCGCTTTCTAAGATTGGCCTTAGACAGCGCTTTTGTTTTTATTTTTTTAAATATTTAAGACCTTAGACAGCGCTTTCCTTAAAAGCGCTGTCTAAGGTCTTATATTTTTTTTTTAAATTTAAAAGGCCTTAGACAGCGCTTTTAAGGAAAGCGCTGTCTAATATTTTCCATTAAATTTTTTTAAAAATTTAAAAGGCCTTAGACAGCGCTTTTCACTAAAGCGCTGTCTAAGGTCTTATATTTTTTTGCGCTTTTCCTTTATTAAATTAATAGATTCCGTGTTTTTGACCTATAGCAGCGCTTTTGTAATAAAGCGCTGTCTAAGGTGAGATGTTATAAGTCCTTTTTGTTGTAGTGTCACCAACTAAGGATAATCCATTAAATACTTGTGACTATCACAAATAGCAATGAATCTTGAATCCTTATAAGAGAAACCTTCTTGGATCCTCCACCTGATGTTAGTCCTTGAGCTGTTACAGTGATGCACCTCCTGATGAACCATCTGACTCCAGCAATCTTGATATTCAAAATACAAGAATAATCAATTAAATATTTGTGAATTCCACAAATAGAAATTGATCTTAAATCCTTGTCCACAAAACCATACATCCTGCAGGATATATGATCTACCAGATATCAACATAAATCAAGAATTTTTGTGTCAACATCTTTCTAGTCAAACAACATGTTGAGACATTAAGTCTGTCATCCTTGACTCAACCTGCCCATGACTTTCCTTTGCTAATAGAATCCTTGAAAATCATGAATGGTGAAAATAAATCACCTCCCATTATCTCCAAGTTGAATAACATCCATCAGCACTAGAGATCTTCAGAAATCTATCTTCAGCATGAGAACCAGATTATCCTTCTGAAAGAGCTCTTAAACACGACCAGAGATGCCTTTATGAGTGGTCTTGAGTGAAATATCAAGTATCTTTGGCAACTTTGTCGAAAATAATATTTACCTAATTCATAGAGCATGAACTTGATAAACATGATCTCAACTTATCTTCTCTTCAAACTGACTTCAAGATACAAGATGGAACCAAACTTCCAAGTACCAAGTCAACATGACATAAATTAACTAATAACTCTCTCCATTCCATTGCTCCCGACTTTGGAACGACTAGAGCTTTCATAGATGTTGATACTTCAAGAATAGAAGCCAACAGTCAAGATCTTCCACCATATTTCTTCTATCACAACTCCAGAATTACATAAATACCAAAGTTCTTCCATCATAAACATATGCAGGAGAACCACCAAAGAACATATTCAACATGCCCAATAAGATGTCAAGACATCTTATAAGAAACCATACAGAAGAACTAGCCACTCCTCCTGCAGTTTTTGTAGAAACTCTTCAGAAAAACTTGAACAACCATCAATAGTTGTTACCTTTGATCCAGATTATCCAACCCATCCATTAATACCTTTGAGTATGTCAGAGTGAATGATCTGAACTCACACACACCTTGTTTAAAAACCAGAAAGTATATCCCAAGATCTCATCCAGAAACAGACAAGATGCCTGCTCTGATACCAATTGAAATTCTGGCATAGTAGGTAGCAGATGTCCTAACACATGTCACAACATTGTTCTCTGCATAACTTTAAAACAAGGACAGAATAAACAAACTGATATTCTGGATATCAGTAACAGCAGCAAGACAGATGCTTCGACATCTGTTACAACATGTTAATTAAAACTGAACTATAAATTGCAGAATGATAAACAACACAGAATATGATGATCCTATTCGGTGCAAATCACCTACATCTGGGGGCTACCAAGCCAAGAAGAAGAATCCACTATCAGTAGTATAGTTTTATGTAAACAATCTCTGGTTTACAGTAAACAACCTCTGGTTTACCTATCACTGCCAAATGTAAACTTTATCATTAGAAGTCACATCTAATTGATAAGTGAAACGCATCTCACTCCCTAAATCACAACTTGTGATCACTAATAGTTACAATCGACAACAACTGCATCATCCTACTTGAAAGACACCTCTTTCAATACAAAGTTCAGTCGAGCATTCTCGACTAACAACACAACTTGGATTTTCTTCAAAGATTCATCCAAGAACAATACATGATTCATTACCTACAGGTTTCTGAATCTGTATAAACAACTATGTTTACCACAGTGTATCAAACCGATACAAAGGGAGACTTACAACACAAGAAAGCCAACAACTTTCAAAATCCTAAACCCTATTTTCTACTTTACAAGTATTACAATAGGATTCCTCAGTCTTTTTTCTAACCTAGGTCTTGGTCTTCTTATACAGTCTTCTGTCTTGGGCTTCAAATCTTTAGTTCAATGATTCCTTGATCCACTGCTGTGATTTTTCCTAGAATCTTGAAACAGATTTAAAACATGCTATATCAATCCAGAATGTCGAATCTAGATGTTGGAACATTGTATTCGCCATCTTTGTATTCTGCAACATTCTTCATGTTGTTCATCTTGTTCTCTGGGAAAATTCTTCAAGTTCGAACATTGTGTTTAACATTAAGTTTTACCAAAATTTAAGTCAAATCTTTTAGAGTCTTCATTGGTGTTGATGAGTTTTATCACATTTCTCATTGTGTGACCGCTAAGGACATATGAGACACTCTACAAGTTGCCCATGAGGGAACTAATGAGATCAAACAAGCCCGAATTAACACACTTAATCAAGAATTCAAACTCTTTTGCATGAAGCATGATGAAACCATTGCTCAAATGCAAAAGTGGTTCTCACATCTTATTAATCGTTTAAACTTTCCGGGTAATCCTATTTCCAATGCTATTGCTACTAACAAGGTTTTGAGATGTCTTACTAGGAATTGGTAACCAAGGGTTACGGCCATAAAGGAAGCCAATGATCTTACAACACTTGATCTCACCACCTTGTTCGGAAAGTTAGAAGAACACGAGCAAGAACAAAATTGCTTGGATGAACATGAAAAGAAGCTTGAGAAAAAGAAGAAGAAGGAGAAGAAAGATAATAAGGAGGAAGTAATGAAGTCAAAAGCTTTTAGGACTTCAAATTCTAGATCCTCAAATGAAGAGCACGATAATGATAGTGACTCGTGTGATGAAGAAAACTCGAATGATGACCAAATGGGACTTTTTCTTAGGAGATACAATCGATACATTCGAAAGAATGGTGTCAAACACTCCGACAAAAATCTTGTGAGATTCAAACGACAATCTACCTCCTCCAAAGATAAAGACAACAAAAAGGACAAGGGAAAAGGTATATGCTATGAATGCGGAAAGCCGGGTCATTTTAGACCGAATGTTAGTAAGAAAGGAAAAAGTCAACAATACAATTCTAGGAAGCCTAGAAAGGCTTATGTTGCTTGGGATAGCGAAAGTGATGTCTCAAGTGAGAAAAGCTCAAGTGAGAGTGATGAAGAAGCAAATTATTATTTCATGGCAAATCAACCACAATGCAAGAAAAAGAATGTAAGTCATTCTAAATACTCTAACATTGACAAGTTGTCTTTTATTGATTTGAAAAATGTTTTTGAAAATCTACAAAAGGAAGTTATTCATGCTTATAAGAAATTAGCTTCCAATGAAAAAGTTTTTACACACTTGAAAGAAAAGGTTGAAGAAACCGAAAAGAGATTTGAAGCATTAAAGCGATCTATTGTAGATGGTCAAAAATATAAAAATGGGGATGAGGAACCATGTCGGTTCGGTTGTGAAACTTGTCAAATTTGGCAACGAGAAGTTAGTTCTCTTGAAACCAAAGTGAACAAGGCTTCACAACCATGTGATACTCTTGCCATTAGTTCCTCAAAGGTTGAAAAGCTTTATAAAAATTATAATTTGGTTAGGAAGGATTCAAATGGAAAAAGTAAAGCTCATCGTAGATTGATTTGTCACTATTGCTACAAAAAAAGTCATACTATAGAAAAATGCAAATTTATGTGCTTTCTAGTACCAAATTGCACTTTTCAATGGTTGCCCAAATGCAACAATTATTTCACTTACTCCCAAAGACCCAACGAGAATTGGGTACCTACCACTTTTGTTTGATTTTATGTAGGTTGAGTGTCTTGACTCTATGACGGGAAAATGGATTCTCGATAGTGGATGCTCAAGGCACATGACGGGAGACATCTCTCTATTTTGCGACTTTGTGGCGAAGAAGAAAGGGTATGTGTCTTACGGTGATAACAACAAAGGTGCCATACTTGGAAGAGGTAGTATATGTAATCCCTCAACTATTACTATCTCAAATGTTATGTTATTAGTGCCTTAACCATATCCTTCTTAGCATTAGTCAATTATGTGACAATGGGTACAAGGTAACTTTTACCAAATATTGTTGTATAATTGCGCATAATGAAAAGAAGGATTGTATGTTTAATGGTGTGAGGGTAGACAATATCTATATGCTAGACTTAAGAAGCGTATCCATGAATAATGCCAAATGTCTTGTTACCGTGAGTGAAGATTCATGGTTATGGCATCGACGTTTGGCACACGTTTTATTTGATCTACTTAGTAAAATTGTCGCAAAAGATTTAGTAATTGGTCTACCAAAGATAAAGTTTTCAAAAGATCACCTATGTGATCCATGTCAAAAGGGGAAGCAATCAAGGATCTCGTTTAAATCTAAAAACACTATTTCAACATCGAGACCCCTTGAGCTTCTTCACATGGATTTATTTGGACCTTCACGGACTAAAAGCCTAGGTGGGAATTATTACGGTTTGGTAATTGTAGATGATTACTCAATATTTTGCTGGACCTTTTTCTTACGTAGTAAAGATGAAACGTTCTCGACTTTTGTACGTTTTGCCAAGTTATCTCAAAATAAATTGAACTCCAAAATAGTTTCCATCCGAAATAATCATGGAGGAGAGTTTGAAAATCATCTTTATGAAAACTATTATGATAAACTAGGGATTGAACATAACTTTTCAGCTCGCCGAACTCCACAACAAAATGGGGTTGTGGAGTGCAAGAATCGCGTTTTTGGGGAGTTGGCAAGAACAATGCTCAATGATTGTGGTCTATCAAAATACTTTTGGGCCGATGCCGTGAGTGCGACATGTTACGTTTTGAATAGGATACTTATTCGTCCTATTCTTGACAAAACCCTATATCAATTATTAAAGGGTAGAAAACCAAATTTATCACACATTCATGTATTCTGATGTAAGTGTTTTGTTTTGAATAATGGAAAAGATAATCTGGGAAAATTTGACGCGAAAGCTAATGAAGGTATCTTTCTTGGAACCTCACAATCAAGTAAAGCGTATATAGTCTATACTAAGAGATTACTTAGTGTTGAGGAGTCTGTTCATGTTACCATTGATGAGAGTTTCCTAAATAGTTTTGGGAAAGTATTTCTTTTCTTGATGTAGGTGCATCTACAAAAGACATGCTTAATGAAACCGAAAAAGGGAATGATCAACCTAAAGCGGTGGACATTGAGAAGGAGGAAGATGTCAACCATGGAAAACATGATGATGAAAATCAACAAGAGAATGACGGTCTTCCATTGGAGTGGAGAACCTACAAGGATCATCCAATATACAACATTATCGATGACATCACAAAAGGGGTAACATCGCTCTCTAAAATAAGTAATTTATGTTGTCACCATGCTTTTGTTTCACAAGTTGAACCTAAAAATGTTGGGGATGCCTTACTTGATGAGCATTGGCTTTTATCAATGCAAGAAGAATTGAATCGATTTGGAAGAAATGATGTTTGTGACCTTGTCACACGTCTACAACATCATCAAGTCATTGGCACATGATGGGTTTTTAGGAAGAAACTTGACGATCATGGTGTGATAACACGAAATAAAGCCCGACTAGTAGCTCAAGGGTACAACCAAGAGGAAGGAATTGACTACGGGGAGACTTATGCTCCCGTAGCCAGACTCAAGGCTATCCAGCTGCTACTCGCTTATGTTTGTGCTAAGGACTTCAAATTATATCAGATGGACTTAAAAAGTGCGTTCCTTAATGGTCACATAAATGAAGAGGTGTATGTCTCACAACCTCCTGGTTTTGAAAATTTTGAGTATCCTAATCACGTCTTTAAGCTAAAACGTGCATTGTATGGTCTTAAACAAGCCCATCGGGCTTGGTATGACCGTGTTAGCAAGTTCTTGCTTGAGCAGGGATATTCAAGAGGAAAGGTGGACACCACTCTCTTTATTAAACATTAAGGAAAACATATTTTACTTGTTAAAATATATGTTGATGATATCATTTTTATATCAACTAACATGAATCTTGTCAAGGAGTTCTCGAAGCTTATGCAGGGAGAGTTTGAAATGGGTCTTATGGGGGGGGGGGGGGGCTAAACTATTTCCTTGGACTCCAAATTAAACAACTCTCAAATGGGACATTCATTTGTAAAACCAAGTATTGTCTCGAGCTACTGAAAAGATTCAAAATGGGCAGTGCAAAGGATATTGACACACCTATGGAAACTAACAGAAATCTGGATAAAGATGAAAAGGGTAAGGATGTTGATGTGAAAAAGTATTGAGGTATGATCGGATCACTTCTCTATCTTACGACATCTAGGCCCGATATCATGTTTAGTGTTTGCATGTGTGCTCGATATCAATCGGCTCCCAAGGAATCACACTTTAAAGCAGTTAAGCGTATTCTTAGATACCTTATTGCTACCTCTAAGTTTGGGCTTTGGTATTCCAAGGGAAGTGATTGTAGCTTGGTTGGCTATTCCGATTCCGACTTTGCCGGTTGCAAGTTGGATAGGAAAAACACTAGTGGCACTTGTCACATGTTTTCAAAATCTTTGGTTAGTTGGCATAGTAAAAAGCAAGTATCTGTAGCTTCACAGTCAAGTACATCTCAAGGCATATTCAACTCCAGTCATCTCCCATTCTAACTTTACATCTACTCTCAACTCACACTCAGATCTTAGACTTCATTACATTGCAAATACAAGACTCGAAACAAAGCTGGAGCACTGTTTAAACACAACAACAAAGGAGCTATATTCAACGCTTGTCAATCTCGATGCTAGTTGTGCGCCACGAGCCTTAAGCAATGGAGAATAATGAGAGGGACTAGTCATATCCTTGTCTAGACTATCTCTGTGTGCGCGACGTAGGCCCTAGTCACTAAGAGTGTTTGCCTCCATTCATAGACTTTAGTGTAATTCAAATCATAGGATTGACAAGTCTTATTCAACACTGCAACGATCATCAACACTTTGAGCGAAAGAACCTCTTTGGCTTCCATTTTCCTTTAGGATAAGCACCTCTTGGTCAAAATATTTTCTTTTGCTCTTTGGAGTTTCATACTCTAGCAATCTTTTCTTTTTCCCTTTGGAGTTTCATACTTTGGCAATCTCTTCTTTTGCCCTTTAGAGTTCATACTTTGGCAATCTATCTTTTCTTTGCCCTTTGGAGTTCATACTCTGGCGATCTTTCTTTTCTCTCGCCCTTTGGAGTTCATACTCTGGCGATCTATCTTTTCTCTCGCCCTTTGGAGTTCATACTCTATTGATCTATCTTTTCTTCGCCCTTTGGATTTCATACTCTAGCAATCTATCTTTTCTCTCGCCCTTTGGAGTTCATAATCTGGCGATCTATCTTTTCTCTCGCCCTTTGGAGTTCATACTCTCTCGATCTATCTTTTCTTCGCCCTTTGGATTTCATACTCCGGCGATCTATCTTTTCTTCGCCCTTTGGAGTTTATACTCTGCCGACCAATCTTTGTATCGTCTTTTCCTCTTTGGAGTTCATACTCTGACAACCTTTCTTTTATCTTTTTTTACCCTTTGAAGTTCATACTCTAACAATCTTTCTTTTTGACGTGTGGAGTTTCATACTCTAGCAATCAATCTTTCAATTTTCTTTTGCCCTGTGGAGCCTCATGCTCATAGAATTCTCCTATTTCCTTTTTCCATTGGGAGTTCATACTCTGGCAACTTCTCTTTTATCTTTCTTTTGCTCTTGTGAGTTCATACTCTGGAAACCTTGCACACCCTTTCTTTCATCTTTTGCCCTTATGAGTTTCATACCTTGGCATCCTTGCTTTTCTTTCCATCTTCCCTATGGAGTTGATACTCTGGCAGCTTTTCTCATCCTTAGTACCATGAACTACGGAGCTCTGACTTCATCATTGGATCATGAGGATACGTAGGCAAAATATTGTGAGATCTTGGCGAGCAACTTTCTTCCAAACTTTCTTTCAACCTTCCTTCATTTTCTCCCCTAGTTCTCCGAACTACGGAGCTCTGATTTTCTCATTGCACTATGAGGATACGTAGGCACGAGGGCCCCAATCCTCTCCGAGCACCCTAATTTAAAATCTTTTCCCCTTTAGCAAGTAATCCTTAGATAGTAGCACCCATCAAGTAAAGAATAAGCAAAATGGTTCCCGTCGAGTACGACAGATGTGAGGGATGCTAATTCCTTTCCCTCGCATAATCGACTCCCTTACCTGTTTCTCTTTCCCATGAGTTTTATCGATATTTTCCCTTTCCCTTTAGAATAAATAAATTTTGATGGCGACCCTGTTGTACCATCGAGCGTGCGATGCGTTTGGGTATATTTCCGCTAGGCGATTGTCATAACAACATTATTTAAAAATCTGTTAAATATTTTTCTATATATTTTTTTAAAAACCTTTTTTTGAAGCCTTCACATTGCCTCCTCTCCAACTCACAAACAAAATGTGATTTGAAAACAAATTAAACATTAATCAATTAACGGAACTTTAAACACAATAAAACTTCAGCACATACAAAAGACAAACTCTTATCATCATTGCAACTTCTTTTTTTTTTATAGTAAACAACACCATTCATTAAATAACAAAGAGAAAGTTCATGAAGAGTGGAAGACATTGTGTAAGGGCATTTTCCATCCACATTCTAAAAACACCAATAATAACTAAATCAACAAAGATTTGGACACTAATAAATATAGAAAAATCAGAAACCAACAGAGTATTACCAATCCAACTCCTTAATCCAAACAACCAAGCAAAATTCTTCCACACATAAGAAGTGAGTTTAGGAGCCACAATCTTTATATCTATCTAGTTACGGATCATTTTTGTAACTTTGAATCGCACAATTCGATTATACATGCTCGCGAGTTTGATTAGACTCACCATATGTGAAGAAATCGTTTATTGAGTGGAAAAGAGAGTCTAATTTGCAACAACCACAGTCAGATTCTTTCTCATCAATAAGTTTTTTTCATCCAAACTTCTTTGGGGCATTTCATCAAACACCTTAAGAGAAAACTTAATATAACCTAAACATAAGAACAATAACACACACAACAGAGACAAAACAGAAAACAAAACAATAACTATAAAAAAATCACAAACATAATATCTCTGAATTTTTGCATCTTCCGGTGGAGGAGGCTCTGGAGGAGGCTCTGGAGGAGGTCGTTTTCCATATTTGTACGATTTTGGCCCATTGGGTGTTGAAGATGATTTCGGCGTTGCAAGATCTCGTTGGTTGTTGGAGGAGAGCATTGAGACCATGATGAAGTTTGGAGTTAGAGTAAGACAAAGATCCCTTAGAGTCGAATGATTCAATGGGATTGAAAGAAAAAGATAAAACCCCATGATATAGGAAAAAGCTCCATAGCAGAGAGGAGAGCCTCCATGTCAGAGGGGAGAAACACCGTTACCGGAGGGAAGACTCATACAAGAGGAGAGGCGGCACCAATCTATTTTCGAAAACCCTAGTTTTAGAGAGAAGGGAGAGCCTCTCTCTCAAACATAATTGTCTTCTTAATGTTATTTACAACTTCAACATGTACTGGCCAATAAAATTGATGTAAAGGAAGCAAAGAAAACATAAAATGACATACAGAGCAAACTCCACAAGCTTCACCGCTTCGGTATCAAACAAAAAAACCTTTATGACACCTGAATGTAACATATTTACAATGATATGTATAACACAAAACCTTTAGAACAAGTTTACGGTGATAAAAATGTTCTCATTTGCCATGAGTAACACTAACTAATTGATAACTAACCGGTCCTCTAACAAACTCAACATCCTGTAACAGAAACAAATTATGGAGTTGATCTTGAATTTCAGACACCCCATACATGGTATACTCGTCGGCATTTTTACCAACAACATTCTCAAACTTTGCAATCATGTTTTCATAAGCCGGCATCAACATGTTTTCTACATAAATTATTATTTGCTTCTTTAGCTGCTTGTTAAAAACACGCCATTTAGGATGAATTCTACAAATCACCTTGAACTTTTGATTGAACAAATTAGGTTCTCTTTAGTTAAATCTATTTTAGCATCGGCCGCCACTGACTCGATGATATTCATCTTCAAAATGTCTATCACCTTTTCCCATGAGTTTTTACAATAGAGTTCCAAGTATTGAGTCGCGTTTTTGCAAAATCTATCATCCCAATAAGTTTCCAATAAGTACTCAACATGACTTATATTATTCATCATGAAAAAATAACACAAAGCAGGGTTCTCATAAATCTGCGACTTAGCTTCCAAATTTCTCTCAAACTGCTCCATTATCAGTTCCATCCGCGAGTAGAACAGAGATGTTCCTGCTCCATCAGCACCAACCACGGAGTATTCTCGTAAAACTTTCTCCAGGTTCTGTCTTGATCGGAAAGCCGAAAGTATGTTTCCAGTGGCTTCGAAGGTCATTGGATGAACCCCGCCATCAACCCAACAGTCTAACTTCCCAACCGGTGTAAGAAAGATCAGATTCTCAAACTCAGTGAAAATGTTTCTACTTATTACTCCTATTTTGTTCTTTATTTTTATTGCTTCATTCACCAATAAATCAGTAAACAATGATTCAAATTCAGGAATCAAATCATCTATAGTCTTAAACAAGTCAAGAATTTTAAACAAACGCCATGCTGAGGTGATTCTATTCGCAAACAAATCAGCAAAATTCAACAGTTCTATCATTGCTCCATGACAAACCTTAGTGAAACAGATATCAGATGATATAGAAGTGGATTCCGAGAAGACAAGATCATAGAGTCGACGCTCACTAGGAAATAGTATTCTAAGAGCAACCTTGAAAACTTTAATCCATCTTCCAATCACATAATCTTGAAATCCCATCTTTCCCAATCCTAATAATTTATTTATCAATACACTTTCCAACCATTCTTTACGCATAACAATGTACAAGTCGGAACACACCTTCTCAAACCCAGCATCCACCATTGATTTAACCCTTTTGTGAAGGTGATAGATTGTTTCAACTGCAATGGCATCAACTATGAAGTTGTGATCAGTTGCCACTAATTTATAGTTACCTTTCACCTTCTCTAAAAGCATTTTCGCAATGTTTGAATTATTCTGCTTAAGCTCATCCATACAGGTCAAAAACTGTTGCATGATGTTGGTACTGTTAGATGTAATTCATGTTAGTTTGTCGAAGTCGAAGGGGTTTTATAGGTTTTGGTCGAAGTTGTATATAGTCAGTCGAATAGTTATAGTGTTGTGTAGGTCAGCTGTATTCGACAGAGTCGAATATAGCTGATAAAGAGTTAGTCGAATTGTTTTGGGCATGGGCTTTGATAGCCTATATAAAGGGTATTGTAATTTGTAATATACACAACAGCTTCATAATAAAAAAAAGAAGAAGTTTCCAAACCCTAATTTTTCATCTCTTTCTTTCTTCTTCTTCTTTCTCTCAAACATTCATATTTCTTGGAACCCAGTTCCAACAATTGGTATCAATGAGCCTGGTTGCGATTCAGAGAGAATCTAAATGGAAAACGGAACAACAACGTCCACACAATTTCCAGCGAATCTACCGGTTTTCAAAGGGGAAAACTACCAACGGTGGGTGGCGCAGATGAGGGTTATCTTCAGATTTCAAGATGTGGTTGAAATCGTGAATTATGATGTAACGGAATTGGGGGAAAATGCTACTGATGAACAGAAAGCTGCGTACAAGGATCAAAGGAAGAAAGATGGTAAAACGTTGTTCTTGATTCACCAGTGTGTGGATCCGAATGTGTTTGAGAAAATTATTGCAGAAGAATCTGCAAAAGGAGCGTGGGACAAGTTAAAGAACTTGTATGGAGGTGATGAGAAATTGAAGAGGGTGAAGTTGCAAACCTTGAGAAAGCAATATGAAATGATTCAAATGAAGGAAGATGAATCAGTTTCGGAGTTCTTTTCAAGATTGGTAATGCTGACGAACCAGATGAAGTCTTGTGGAGAAACAATCACAGATTTGCAAAAGATTGAGAAGGTACTAAGATCTTTGACTGCAAATTTTGATTACATTGTAGTGTCCATTGAAGAGTCCAAGAATCTTGCTGAGATGAAGGTTGAAGAGCTACAGGCTTCTTTGGAAGCTCATGAGATGAGATTGAAGCAAAGAAGTTCAGAAAGAGAAAAGGTATCGGACCAAGCACTACAAGCAAAATTCACCAAGAAATATGGGAAGGCGAAGCAGGGAAGGAATCTTGCTAGTGATGAGAAGTCAAGCAAGATTTCAAAGAATCATGATGATTCAAAGAAATTCATGGGCAACAAGTATTCTGGGAAGAAAATTGACATGAAAGACGTGCAGTGTTACAATTGTCAAAGTTTTGGTCATTATGCTCGAGACTGCCGAAAGAAGAAGGAAGCACGAGGAAAAGAGAGTGACAAAGTGCAGTATGCACAGGAAGGAGAGAGTGATTCTGAAGGTGTGCTACTAATGGCAGACACTCAGTCGAATGATGATGAAACAAATTTGTGGTATCTTGATTCAGGTTGCAGCAACCACATGACTGGTAACAAGAACTGGTTCAACAAGCTTGATGAATCAGTTAAGAAGGTGATAAAGTTTACAGATGGTAGACAGATCACGTCAGGTGGAAGAGGAAACAAATCTGTAATGAGAAGAGATGGTAGAAAAGCCAGCATTACTGATGTGTTGTATGTGCCTTCTATGACAAGTAACTTGATAAGTATAGGTCAATTACTTGCCAAAGGACATAATATGAAGCTGGAAAATAATCAAATAAAGGTGTATCATGCTGATGGTAGGTTGGTACTAAAAGCACCATTGGATGATAACAAGACGTTTAAAGTTTAGATTAACATGATTAATCATGAATGTCTTGCATCAACTACAGACGAGGAAAAGAATTGGCTATGGCATCATAGATATGGGCATCTAAACTTCAGGAGTTTGGGTATGCTGAATCAGAAGAAGATGGTGTATGGTTTACCTTAGGTGAAGGAACCAAATCATGTGTGTGAGGAATGCTGCAAAGCAAAGCAGGCTAGAAAAGCATTTAAACATGATCTGCCAATTAAGTCGAAAGGAAAGTTGGAGCATGTTCATTCTGACGTATGTGGACCTTTTGAAGTTAGGTCGAATGGTGGAAAGCGTTACTTCTTAACTTTCATTGATGAATTCACCAGATATATGTGGATTTATATGATCGAAAGTAAGAGTGAAGTATTCACAAAGTTCAAGAAGTTTAAGTTGCTTGTCGAAAAGCAAAGTGGCTGCAAGCTAAAGAAACTGAGAACTGATGGTGGTGGTGAATACACCTCTCAAGAGTTTGCTAGATTTTGTGAAGAGGAAGGTATAAAGCATGAGATTATTGCTCCCTATACACCTCAACATAATGGAATAGCTGAGAGGAAGAATAGAAGTATACTGAATATGACAAGAAGTATGTTGAAGGCTAAAGAGGTGCCAAAGAGATTTTGGGCTGAAGCAGCTTCGACAGCAGTATACATTCTGAATAGATGTCCAACGAAGAAGTTAGTCGAGAAGACTCCTTATGAAGCTTGGACAGGTGAGAAGCCCAATGTAAGTCATCTTAGAGTTTTTGGATCAATATGTTTTAGGCATGTTCCTGAGCAATTGAGAACAAAACTAGATGATCGAAGTCAAACCATGGTGCTCATAGGTTATCATTCGACTGGTGCATATAGACTATATTCACCAGAAGATGATAAATTTGTGATCAGTCGAGATGTTCTGGTAGATGAGAATAAAAAATGGGAGTGGAGTCATGGGTCAGTTCGACAGAATACTGGCCGACAGATGGAAGAGACAGTTCTGACGGTGTTTGAAGAAGACCAACAAACTGAGGCCACAACAAGTCGAAATGCAGAATGTAAGAAGATCAACTAGAGCAAGAGCCGAGTCGACAAGGTTAGCTGGATATGAGAGATTTCCAGATAATGCAATCGATGCAGATGGTGACTTAATAGAAGAAGCAATGATGATGGCTGAAGCAGAACCAATTAATTTGGATGACGCCATGAATGATTCCAATTGGTGTGAAGCCATGAAGGAAGAACTCAGGGCAATCAAGAAGAACAATACCTGGGAACTTGTCGAAAGAGCCAGCAAGAAGCCTATTGTTGTGAAATGGGTTTACAAGCTGAAGCGAAGGCCAAATGGTGAAATTGCCAAGCATAAGGCAATACTAGTGGCAAGAGGATTTCTGCAGAAACCTGGTGTTGATTTCGACGAAGTATATGCGCCAGTGGCTAGGTTGGAAACAATCAGGATTGTTGTTTCGACAACAGCGTATAGAGGATGGAAGATACATCAGTTGGATGTGAAATCAACATTTTTGAATGGTCCCTTGGAGGAAGAAGTTTACGTCAGTCAACCACCAGGATTTGAGATTAAAGGGCATGAGTCGAAGGTGTACAGATTGAGGAAGGCTCTCTATGGATTAAAACAAGCTCCTAGGGCTTGGAACAGAAGAATAGATAGTTTCCTAATCGAAGCAGGGTTCACAAAGTGTGTGTCTGAGCATGAAGCTTATGTAAATGATGTCGACAATGATAGTCGAATCATTTTATGCCTGTATGTTGATGATTTGCTAATTACAGGTGCAAATGAAGCTGAGATAAGAAAGGTCAAGTCGAAGCTAATGCAAGAGTTCGAAATGTCCGACCTAGGGAATTTGTCATATTTCTTAGGGATGGAATTCAAAGACACAGCTGAAGGTGTGTTCCTGCACCAGAAGAAGTATGCTCAAGATATTTTGAAGAGGTTCAAGATGACTGACTGTAAAGCTGCAACAACTCCATTAGAAACAGGAGCAAAGTTGAAGAAGGTAACTGATGATGAGTTTGTAAGTTCGACACTGTACAAACAAATTATTGGATCCTTGAGGTATCTTTGCAATACAAGGCCATACATTTGTCAGAGTGTCGGATTGTTAAGTCGATTTATGGAGAAACCCCAAGAATGTCATCTCATTGCAGTAAAGAGAGTACAGAGATACATTAAGGGTACGATTGATCATGGTGTGTTGATGCCATGTCGAAATAAGTCCAAGTCAAAAGATGCTGAGGTATATGGTTATACTGATTCAGATTTCAGTGGAGACCAAGATGAGAAGAAAAGTACTGCAGGCTATATTTTCATGATCGAAGGAGCTCCAATCTCTTGGAGTTCGAGAAAACAAAGCATTGTGGCTTTGTCATCATGTGAAGCTGAGTATGTAGCTGCATCGTATGCAGCATGTCAGGCAGCATGGATAGATATGTTGCTCGAAGAACTCAAGATCAAGGAACATGGGAAGATGAAATTGTTTGTAGACAACAAGTCAGCTATTGATCTTGCCAACCATCCTATGTGTCATGGTCGAAGTAAGCACATAGAAAGAAGGTATCATTTTCTCAAGGATCAAGTGAACAGAGGGAAGCTGGATCTTGAATATTGCAAGACTGAAGTTCAACTAGCTGACATACTTACCAAATCTTTGAAGAAAATCAGATTCGACGAGTTAAAGAAGAGCATTGGGATGAGAAGTCTCGAAAACATGAATTAGGTGGTGTGTTAGATGTAATTCATGTTAGTTTGTCGAAGTCGAATGGGTTTTATAGGTTTTGGTCGAAGTTGTATATAGTCAGTTGAATAGTTGTAGTGTTGTGTAGGTCAGTTGTATTCGACAGAGTTGAATATAACTGATAAAGAGTTAGTCGAATTGTTTTGGGCCTGGGCTTTGATAGCCTATATAAAGGGCATTGTAATTTGTAATATACACAACAGCTTCATAATAAAAAAAAGAAGAAGTTTCCAAACCCTAATTTTTCCTCTCTTTCTTTCTTCTTCTTCTTTCTCTCAAACATTCATCTTTCTTGGAACCCAGTTCCAACAAGTACCAGTATTGATATTTTCATGTTGTTGTGAATAAACTCGAATGATTATACGCTGTTCTTCGAGATACTGATTTTCGGATGAAACACTTAAGGAAGAGAAAATAGAACGAAGAATAATAAGACAGTAGCTATAACATGCTTCAATAATAGCTAACACCAATTTAATCTTCATGAGTTGTACAATTAAACATCCTAGATAAAAGTACATAAGATCCACTTCGAATCCGCATTGAATTTGTCTTGATAGACTGAGTGACATGAGAGCAAAGGCAGCATATGAAATTGGACTATATAGATATGGGTTTCCAGTTATAACTTTATTAGAGAAAAAAGAATAGAAAGAGGTAATTACCAATACCAGAAACGCTGAATGTGCTTTGAACCGAAGACTTGTTGAGTCTCGCCATGTTCTTGCAAACAAAATGATTAGACAAATGATGAAACTGAAAACGGTGTAAAGAAATAATTTCATGAAATTCTAATTTCCAAATAGATGGTTGAAGGAAGAACTTAGAGCATAACAAAGCAATCCAACAATAGCTGATGCAAAGCCAACAAATCTCCACACCTTTGTATCCATCATCCACCTCTGAATTTGGATGGCCAACGGTGTCATGTTCTCTTTAATAAAATGATTAATACAACACCTTAATGACTTGTAATAGTTCTGTGAGATATTGGATCGAAGGGTAACTTCTGGTTCGACAGGAATTAAGCATGAGGTCGAAGTCAATTCGCATGCTGTTGTCGGAGTAATGCATGTTGTAGTCGAAGTTTGTTCTAACATGTATTAGTCAATATTGCTAGGGTTGTTCGCATGTTGAATTGGACCTTGTGTTAAGGATCCAATTGTTTAAGTTAGCTTGTACACTAAGTTAGCTTGTAATGGGTAATTTGTTAAAGGCCCATTAGTTTAGTGTGCTAGGTTTTATTATAAATAGCATGCTAGTCTCTCATTCTAAAGTGTGACAAAACCTAATAAGGGTGAGAGAGGTTAATTTGTTATTCTTGTATACTTGTAATCCTTGTTTTAAGGAGAAAGGAAAGAATAACAGTTTATAACCAATCCTTGTTGTGTTTCTCTTGTTTTTTCCTTTAACCCTAACCCTTGTGTGTTTCTTGCCTATAAAGAAACCGCTTAATACGTTGTTTAAAGGCATCCTTATTCACAACAAATTGGTGCGGTGAGCGTGGAGAAAATGTCTTCAACAAATTATGAGATTGAAAAGTTCACTGGAGTGAACGATTTCGGTATGTGGCGCTTGAAGATGAAAGCCCTACTGGTTTAGCAGGGTTGTTTGGAAGCGTTGAAGGGACATGCAGCCATGGACACTGCGTTAACGGAAAAAGAAAAGACTGTCATGATCGAAAAAGCCCACAGCGCAATACTGTTGAGCCTTGATGATAAGGTCTTCGACAGGTATCAAAGGAGACTACGGCGTCAGGATTATGGGTGAAACTCGAAAGTTTGTATATGACCAAATCCCTGGTGAATCGACTCTACCTGAAGCAAGCTTTGTATTCATTCAAGATGAGTGAAGACAAAATGCTGGCTGAGCAGTTGGATATGTTCAACAAGATGATTCTTAATCTTGAAAATATTGATGTGATGATCGATGATGAAGATCAAGCATTGTTGCTGTTGTGTGTTTTGCCCAGAACACATGCTCACTTCAAAGAAACTCTCTCGTATGGAAGGGAGTCCCTGACCTTTGAAGAAGTTCAATCAGCCTTGTATTCTAAGGACCTCAAGGAACGAAAGGAGCACAAACCTTTGACGGTTGGTGAAGGTTTGGCCGTTAAGGGAAAATTCTTGCTAAAGGATAGTAAGTTCGACAAGAAGAAAGGTAAAAGTCATCATAAGTCTTATAGTGGCGAAGCATCTGGTTTTCGATGCTATCATTGTAAGAAGGAGGGTCACACAAGAAAGGTGTGCCCTGAACGCCTGAAAGATCATGGAGGTAAGGATAATGGCAATGCAACCATTGTTCAAGATGATTTCGACTCATCTAATGTCCTTGTAGTTTCAAGCGGCGACTCAAGAAAAGAGTGGATTATGGATTCAGGTTGCACTTGGCACATGACTCCAAACAGAGAATTGTTCGAAGAACTATGTGATCAAGATGGTGGATCTGTGCTGCTGGGAAACAACAAATCCTGCAAAATTATAGGTATTGGATCTGTGAGATTCAAGCTCCATGATGAGTCAATAAGGTTATTGACTGAAGTCAGATATGTACTTGATTTGAAGAGAAATTTAATTTCTCTTGGTGAATTCGACAGAAAGGGATATGTTTTCCAAGGAGAGAAAAATATCCTAAGAGTCATGAAGGGGTCGAAGAAAGTCTTGAGAGGCGTGCAGAAACAAGGCTTGTATACCCTTGAGGCTGAGGTTGTAAGTGGTTCAACAAATATTGCATCCACGAAACCTGTATCGAAGACAGAATTATGGCACATGAGATTGGGCCATGTCAGCGAAAGAGGCCTGGTCGAATTGGGGAAGCAAAACCTGCTAGGTGGTGACAAAGTTGAAAAGTTGGAGTTTTGTGAATCTTGTGTATTTGGTAAATCCTGTAGGGTGAAGTTTAACAAAGGCAAGCAAAGAACACATGGATCCCTGGATTACATTAATGCTGATCTTTGGGGGCTTGCAAGGAATCCTTCACACTCAGGTGCAAGGTATTTTCTATCCATTGTTGATATCTATTCCAGAAAGTTATGGGTATTCATTTAGAAGGCGAAGGATGAAACTTTTGAGAATTTCAAAAGTTGGAAGGTTCTGGTCGAAACTCAAACTGGCAGAAAGGTTAAGAGGTTGAGAACCGACAATGGCATTGAGTTCTGCAACGAAGCATTCGACAGTTATTGTGTTAAGTATGAGATTGCAAGGCATAAGACTGTAGCAGGTACTCCTCAACAAAATGGCTTAGTTGAGAGATTTAATCGAACAATCCTTGAAAGGGTTAGATGCATGTTGGTTAGTGCTGGATTGAAGAAGGTGTTTTGGGCAGAGGCTTTTTCGACAGCAGGTTATCTGATAAATAGATGTCCCTCGACTGCCTTGGGAATGAAGACACCTGAAGAAGTCTGATCGGGAAATCCACCAAGTCTCGACAGGCTGAGAGTATTTGGCTGTGTGGCCTATGCTCACATTAGGCAAGACAAGGTCGAACCTAGAGCTCTGAAGTGCATGTTCATGGGATACCCTGAAGAAGTCAAAGCTTATAGGCTATGATGCCTAGAGCCAGGTCACAGGAGGTGTATCACCAGTCGAGATGTAGTTTTCAATGAAACTGAGATGGCTTTCAAGAAAATTGATGATGCCGACGAAGAGCTGGAACATAAAGAGATTCCTGTTGAGGTGGAGCATGTTGGTGCTGAATTGCGTACCCCAGATGAAGTCGAAGAAGAAGCAGACGATGTTGTCGAAGAAGAGGAGACTGATAATGACTACCTGCTATCAAGAGACAGGTTGAGAAAAGTTATCAAGCCACCTCAGAGACTTGGGTATGCAGATCTTATAGCTTATGCCTTAATCTCTGCAAGTGAGGTTCTCGATGAAGAACCTAGAGATTATAAGGAAGTTATGAGGAGTCGAAAGAATACTGAATGGCTGAAGGCCATGGATGATGAGATGAAATTCCTTCACGACAACTACACATGGGAACTGATCAAGAAACTTGTTGGAGCCAGGTTAATCAGTTGTAAATGGATTTTCAAAGTTATTAAAGGAATCGAAGGAGTGGCGTCGAAGAGATACAAGGCAAGGTTGGTTGCTAGGGGGTTCACTTAGAAAGAAGGTGTCGACTTCAATGATGTGTTCTCTCCTGTTGTGAAGCACAAATCCATTTGAATGTTACATGCCAAAGTGGCACAGTTCGACATTGAACTGGAATAGATGGATGTGAAGACTGCGTTCTTGTATGGTGATCTAGATGAAACAATTCTGATGAGACAACGTGAAGGGTATGTCGAAAAGGGGAAGGAAGATTATGTGTGCAAACTGAAGAGACCATCAGCAACAACCACAGAGTATTCTCGTAAAATTTTCTCCAGGTTCTGTCTTGACCTGAAAGCCAAAAGTATGTTTCCAGTGGCTTCGAAGGTCATTGGATGAACCCCACCATCAACCCAACAGTCTAACTTCACAACCGGTGTAAGAAAGATCAGATTCCCAAACTCCATGAAAATGTCTCTACTTATTTCACCCAATTTGTTCTTTATTTTTATTACTTCGTTCACCAATGAATCAGTAAACAATGATTCAAATTCGGGAATCAAATCATCTATAGTCTCAAACAAGTCAAGAATTTTAAACAAATGCCATGGTGAGGTGATTCTATTCGCAAACAAATCTGCAAAATTCAACAGTTCTATCGTTGCTCCATGACAAACCTTAGTGAAACAGATATCTGATGATATAGAAGTGGATTCCGAGATGACAAGATCATAGAGTCGTCGCTCACTAGCAAATAGTATTCTAAGAGCAACCTTGAAAACTTTAATCCATCTTCCAATCATATAGTCTTGAAATCCCATCTTTCCCAATCCTAATAATTTATTTATCAATAAACTTTCCAACCATTCTTTACGCATAACAATGTACAAGTCGGAACACACCTTCCCAAACCCAGCATCCACCATTAATTTAACCGTTTTCTGAAGGTGATTGATTGTTTCAACCGCAATGGCATCAACTACGAAGTTGTGATCAGTTGCCACCAATTTATAGTTACCTTTCACCTTCTCTAAAAACATTTTCGCAATGCTTGAATTATTCTGCTTGAGCTCATCCATACAGGTCATAAACTGTTGCATGATGTTGGTACCAGTATTGATATTTTCATGTTGTTGTGAACCAACTCGAATGATTATACGCTGTTCTTCGAGATACTGATTTTCGGGTGAAACACTTAAGGAAGAGAAAATAGAACGAAGAATAATAAGACAGTAGCTATAAATTGATCCAATAATAGCTAACGACAATTTAATCTTCATGAGTTGTACAATTAAGCATCCTAGATAAAAGTACATAAGATCCACTTCGAATCCGCATTGAATTTTTCTTGATAAACTAAGTGACATGAGAGCAAAGGCGGCATATGAAATCGGACTATATAGATCTGGTTTTCCAGTTATAACCAATACCAGAAACGCTGAATGTGCTTTGAACCGAAGACTTCTTGAGTCCTGCCATGTTCTTGCAAACAAAATGATTAGAGAAATGATGAAACTGAAAACGGTGTAAAGAAATAATTTCATGAAATTCCAATTTCCAAATAGATGGTTGAAGGAAGAACTTAGAGCATAACAAAGCAATCCAACAATAGCTGATGCAAAGCCAACAAATCTCCACACCTTTGTATCCATCATCCACCTCTGAATTTGGATGAGCAAAGGTGTCATGTTCTCTCTTTCTACCTTTGCTGTTATGGAAAATTGCTTACACAAACAGATGAAACCAATTTCTACTTTGGATGAGAAGCTTTAGAGAAAATTTGAGTAAAAGTCTAGACAATAATTTAAAGTAACTAATTTGTGAAAATATTTCAACATGAGTTTTTGATTTTTAAGAGCTACTGGGTTATCATGTTCACACTATATTATGACTTTGTCAACAACTTGTGTGTGAATTGTGATCACAGATTATAATAGATTTTTTTGAAGCTACTTTCTACATCAAACTCTTGTCTGATTTTAGGAAAACATATCTAGTCATACGAATACCCAATAGGGTAATAAAGAAAAAGCTATGGAGAATATTAGGTTTTTTTTGTCATGTATCGTTGGACTCATTTCTTATGCATTCAGCTCTTCTTTCAATCATCGTTTGGAGAGTGGAACTTCATTATAATTAATGTTTCCACTGGTAAGTTTCATTATCAGTAGCATGATGTTATTTTGTAAAAAATTGAAACTTTGAAGGAGATTCTTGTTGAAAGCTCATCTGGGTTCTTGTTTTGTTGCTAACATCTTTGTACTCTTTTGCAGCCTTTCCTTTAATGTCTTTTTGCTTATCAAGACATATTGATCTTGCTTTTGAATCTGATCTCCTCAATTTCTCTTTTGGAATAATTACTCTTAAATAGAATAAAAATCAATTTGAAGCTATCTATTGTTGTTGGTGCACAAGGTTAAAAAAGATGAATAGAATGAGAAAATAATTTTATATTCTGCAAATGACGGCTACAAAGTTATTAGGAAAAGATATAATAAATGACATTTACCACTAGTCTATTTATACAAAGAAAACTAGGGCCACATAGGCAACATACTAAAGTACTAAAATACCCTCTAATAAACTTAATCTCCAAGTAATAGTAAAATATAAATTATTTCTAACATCATCCCTTAATTTAGATTTACCCAAAATAGACAACACCAATTCCATCCCTTAAGCGAAGAAATTGATCGGTCTTGATAGCCTTCGTCAGAACATCTGCCAACTGTTTCTGGGTGCTACAGTGCACAACTTCTAGCACTCTATTCTGAACCTGATTTCTCAAAAAGTGATACTTAGTCTCAATATGCTTGCTTCTCCCATGCATCACTGAGTTTCTGGCAAGATTGATTGCAGACTTGTTATCAACCATCAGCTTCAGAGCTTGTTAATTTTGATCTTCAGATCCTGCAGTAAGTTCAGAATCCACACAGCTTGACATGCAGTCACAGCGCCTGCGATATATTCAGCTTCACAAGTTGACAGCGCAACAACAGGTTGTTTCTTGGAACACTAAGAAATAGGACCTCCTAGAAACTTAAACAAGTACCCAGAAGTACTTTTCTGTCAACTCTGTCTCCACACCAATCAGAATCTGAATAACTCAGAAGTTCTGATTCAATCTTTCTTCCAGAAGGGAATAACACTCCATACTTCACAGTTCCCTTGATATACCTCAGAATTCTGACAGCATCTTGGTAAAGGGACCACTTGGGTTTACTCATGAATCTACTAACCATTCCAACTGCATAGAAAATATCAGGTCTGGTACTACACATATATCTCAGAGAACCAACCAACTGTTTGAAGGTTGTAGCATCCACATCCTTACCATCAGAATCAGTATCCAGTTTCTGATTGTATCTACAGGTGTGATAGCAACCTTACAATTCTGCAACTTAAATCTCTTCAAAAGTTCACGTTCATACTTCAACTGATGCAAAATGGTACCCTTCTCAGAGTATATAAACTCCATCCCTAGAAAATATGCCATTTTCCCGAGATTAGTCATTTCAAACTCATTCATCAGCACCTTCTTTAACTTAGCTATCTCTTGTTCAGAACTCCCTGTCAGCAGTATGCCATCAACATACAAACACACCAAAATCATACTGCCTTCATAAGTAGGCTAAACATAAACACCGTACTCCATCTCACATTTCTGAAACCCATGCTCCTTGAAAAATGAATCAATCTTCAGATTCCTGGCTCTGAGCGCTTGCTTCAATCCATACAAAGCTTTATGTAATCTGTACACCATCCCTTCCCGATTCTTTTTAACAAATCCAGGAGGTTGTGACACGTATACCTCTTCTTGTAATGGACCATTCAGAAATGCAGATTTCACATCTAAATGCATCAGAGGCCAATTCCTGTTAGCAGCTATTGCAATCACCAGTCTGAATGTTCCATGTCTTGCTACAGGTGCAAACACTTCAGAATAATCCAGCCCAGGTTTTTGCATAAATCCTCTTGCTACTAACCTCGCTTTGTGTTTTCCAATTGATCCATCTGGCTTTAGCTTCTGCTTGAAAACCCATCTGACGCTGATGGCTTTCTTGTCCTTTAGAAGTTCTGTCAGCTTCCAAGTATTGTTTCTCTCTATGGCATCAAGTTCTTCTTTCATGGCCTTCAGCTAGACTTTCTTCTCAAGAGCATCTTCCGTGCTTACGGGTTCAGAGTCTACTAACATGGCACATTGAATAACTTCTCCTTCAGAATCTACTTCAGTGTCTTGTAGCATGTCAAACTCTGCAAATCTTCTCGGAATGTTTCTGATTCTTTGTGGCCTCAGAACTCGTTCAGAATCTCCTTCGGATTCTTGAACTCTAGATGTTCTATCTTCAGAAGCTTCTCCTTCAGAAGCTCATGCTTCAGAAGCTTGACCTCTTCCAGAACCTTGACCACCTTCAGAGTCTGGAATATTCCCAGAATCTGAATCACCATCTGAATCTGAATCACCACCAGAATCTGGATCAGAATCATCTTTACCTTCTAAGTCTCCTTCAGAGTCAGAATCACCATTAGAGTCTACTCCAGCTTCAGAATCTTCTCTAATTTCTGACTCATCTTCAGAAACTTATAATTTTGAACTTTCTTTAGAAGTTCTCACAGCAGAGTTTGATTTAGACTTGTTCCAATCCCAAGTTTCTGGTTCCTTTACAATTACATCTCTATTGAATTCAACTCTATTAGTTTCTGGACAATAGAGCTTGTACACACCTGCACTATGGTACCCCACTAGTAACATTACTTTGCTTCTATCATCCAGCTTCTGTCTTCTGGCTTATGGAACATGTTTGTAACATACAAAGCCAAATACCTTCAGATGGCTAACACTTTGCTTATCTCCAGTCCACTTCTGAATAGGAACTATTTCCTTCACCTTCTTCATTGGACATCTGTTGAGCACATATGCTGCGGTGGCAACAGCTTCTCCCCATAAGGTATGAGGAAGCTTCTTCTCCTTCAGCATGCTTCTCACCATATCAAGCAAAGTACAATTTCTTCTCTCAGCAAGACCATTGTGTTGAGGAGTATAAGCAACAATAACCTCATGCTCAATTTCATTCTCCTCATAGAACTTTCTGAACTCAATGCAGTTATACTCACCTCTACCATCGATTCTGAGAATCTTCAGAGTCTGACCACTCTGATTCTCAGCCTTCATTCTGAACTTCTTGAATTCAGCAAACTCCTCGTGTTTGAATTTTATAATGGATACCCATGTCATTCTTGTGAATTCATCAACAAATGGCACGAAGTATTTATTCCCTCCAATCGATGCTATTAGAAATGGATCACACACATCAGAATGCACTACTACCAAGGTATGCTTTGCTCTTGGAGCTACTTATGACGCAAATGGCAATCTTGGTTGCTTTCCTTCCATGCACACTTTGCATGACTTCTCAGGCTTCTTAATTGTGGGAATTCCATGTACCAGCTTCTTCGAATTCAGATGCCCTAAGCTTCTGAAATTCAGATGACCAAATATTCGGTGTCACAACTCACTTTCCTTCACAACACTTGTTGCACTAAGACATTCAGAGTCAGCAATTCTTACATTCACCTTGAATGTTTTATTCCTTCCCTGTTCTGACTCCATACTCAGCTTCTGATTACAGTCATACAACTTCAGAAGACTGTCCATCATGGTAACTGAAAAACCTTTCTCAATTAGTTGCCCCACCCTTATCAGATTGCTTTTCATGCCAGGTACATACCACACTTTCTGGATCAATGTTGTTTTCCCATTGTTCAAAATGACTCTGAAATTTCCCATACCTTTAGCGTTGAGGTATTTATCATCAACACATATGATCTTTGTCCTCTTTCCAGATTCAAAGTTAACCAGCCATTTCTTATTTCTAGTAAGATGATTTGAGCAGCCAGTGTCCATATACCACCAGTCTGCCAAATCCGTATCATCAGATTTAGAAGCCATCAATACCACAGATTCATCATCAGAACTTCTGGATATATTTGCTTTTACTGACTTTCTTTCGGTGTTTGACCAGCAATCAACAGCAAAATGGTAAAACTTCTTACAACAGTAGCACTGGATCTTCTTCTTGTCATACCTCTTTTCCCTTCTGAGCATTCTTCAGCCTATCAGAAATTGAGGTTTCTGACTTCTGAACACTGTCAGATCTTCTCCTGGCTTCTGACCAAGATTTTTTCTGATGCTTCTTACCAGAAACTGCTTTTCAGAGCCTATTGCTCTACTTCCCTTTCAGAAGTTCTATCAGTCAGATGCAACTTTTGTGCCTCTAGACTACTTTGCAACTCTTTAATTCTCATGGTGCTTAGATCTTTAGAATGTTCTATTGCTACCACAATGTAATCTAACAGAGGGGTAAGGGATCTCAATACCTTCTCAACGATTACTTGTTCAGAAAAGATTTCTCCACAAGCTTTCATCTCATTAGTGATCAGAATCACTCTAGAGATGTACTCATATACCTTCTCATTGTTCTTCATGTTGAGATTCTCATACTGCTTTCGTAGGGACTGAAGCTTCACCTTCTTCACTGATGTTTCACCACCATAGCACCTGACCAGTGTATCCCACGCAGCCTTCGCCGTCGTTGAATCAGCGATTTTCTCAAACACATTTGCATCCACTTACTGATGGATGTAGAACAATACTTTCTGATCTTTCTTCCTCGAATCTTTCTGCGCGTTCTTTTGTTCCTCCGTTGCATCTGATGCTATTGGAACGTAACCTTCTGTGACAAGATCAAGCACATCTTGAGCACCGAACAGTACACGCATTTGAATCATCCAACGAGTCCCATTTTTTCTATTAAACACTGGAAGCTTAGTGCTCAGACCACCGTTTCCGTTCATCTTCAACCTTGTACAATCACTCAGATTTCACCAAACAGTGTTTCCCAATCCCGCAGAATCAGAAAATGTGATTCTGTTACGATTTCGTTCAAGATTCAACACGAATTCAAGAAATGAAATCAACCACACAACGCCTCACCGTTTCACTCGTGTTTCCCGTGTTTCTCGTGGATCCGAACCAGAGCTCTAGATAACAATTGTTGGTGCACAAGGTTAAAAGAGATGAATAGAATGAGAGAATACTTTTATACTCTACAAATGACAGCTACAAAGTTGTAAGGAAAAGATATAATAAATGACATCTACCACTAGTCTATTTATACACAGAAAACTAGGGCCACATAGGCAACATATTAAAGTACTAAAATACCTTCTAATAAACTTAGTCTTCAAGTAATAGTAAAATATAAATTATTTCTAACAATTGTTGCTGCAATCTTTTGTTATTCTCTTATGATTCTTCATAATAATTCGGATCCCGCCACGAAATTAGAAATTTGAGAGTGGAAAATGGTAGCGATCATCATCGTGATGTAATTGAGACACAATAGATGCACATAATTATTTCATTCCTACGTCTATAAGGTGTAATACCCCAAAATTTGCCCTCTCATTTCTTCATATCATTTAGCATGAGCTTTCATTTCATTGCATTGCATTCAAGCATAGAAAAACAAAACATCAAGCATTTAGCATTGCATCTTGCATAAGGGCATGTGATCAGTTGTTTCTCAGAGGTGTTGATCATCCAAAGCTAAAGAATAAGAGCCAAATGTTTCTCACAAGCCTCAATGGTCTCTTATGTCATATATCATCTCACTTTGAGCCCACAAGGCATGGGAAGAGGAGAATTCATCAAGAAGATTGGGCAGTGCACCACCTCCTACACAAGACAGTAAAAAATTGGGATCTGACCCATAAATGGGCAAGCTCTTTGAGTTTCTATCATCTCCAAATGGCATATCTCATCATTGTTTGAGAGGATACACATGATATTCAGAGGAATTTGGATTTGGAGGATGTGTTATTTCCTCCTAACTAGAGGGTGCCAAGATTAGGGTTTGACCTAAAATCAGTTTGTCTCTGATTTTTTGGGAAAAACTTGATCTCATGGTTTTCCTTATGTTCTTAAGTGTATATGGATGGAAAGTTGCTCATCAATTAGTTTCAGAAGGGTCTCAATTGATCAGTTGCTTGATAATCAAGAAATTGGGGAAAAAGTCAATTGTGCAGTGAGAAAAGTCAACTCCTGAGTTTTTGAGGTCAAATTCATGAAATTCATGTTATATATGTTCAATGGACAAAATTTGATCAAGAAATGATGGAGGAATAATGAAAAATCAAGAAATCACAAAACTGCCAAAAATGGAAACTTTAGGGTTGCCAAAAATAGTAAGTTTGGACCATTTTGCACCCTACTTTGAGGCTTTCTTTATCCAAGATAAAAGCTTCAAACTTCAGGCCTAAGTGGAGCCAATTAAAGTTCATGTTCTAAGCTTCAAATCCATATAAAGAACATCTTCATTGGATCAATATTGAGTGAGATATGATTGATCAAAGTTTGAGAAAACTAGGTCCAAAATCAAGTCATGACCAAGCATGCCCAGGCCCACGCGCCATCATTTTGTCAAACACTTGGTGTGCCAAATGTCCACCCATTTTTCTCAATGATGGAAGCTCCAAATGAAAATCTTTTCAACATCAAAATTGCTCCTTGCCATGCCCTCTTCAATGTTGATGTTGGACAAATTTTGATTTGACCAAGCTATGATGGAGATATATTGGTCCAAAGATGGTTGCTTCACACTGAAAACTTCCTAAGTCATTATGCCTTGCCCACGGACCAAGTAACACGCCCACCAACCAGTTTGGAACCATTGTGTTCATAGTCATTTTCAAGTGTGTTTGAGGCTTCATTCCAATTCAAAACCAACAGCAAACCTAGTCTATGATCCACTCTCTTTCCAATGACACATAAATTTCATGATTTCATACACTAGAGTGAGAGAATTTCCTTCACAAAGTTCCATGTTTCAAGCTGCTAAAATCAGAAAGAATGTTGTTGTTATTGTCTCAACATTCACACGCCATGCCCTATATTCTTTTCCTCATTAAGTCAAACACTTCTTACACCATGTACTTCCCATGTTGCTTCATACATGAAAGGAGAATGAGAAAGCTTGTCGTGCAAGCCATGTCCCTTGCTGCTACATCAGAGCAACGCATCATCACCATTCTTCTCTTCTACCTCACCATAACTGCATGGAACTCAGCCACACCATAACCTCCTCCCCTCACTCGCCCTAACTAACTTGGCTCAGTTAGTTAGGGACAACTCAGTTAACCCAATTAACTCACCTTAACTCACTCATTTAACCACCTCTGGTTCACTTTAAACCACACATATAAATTCACATTTCACTCACATTTTTCATGTAAACTTTCATTTTCTCACTCTCCATCTCCAACACTCTCAAATTCTCTCCATTATCTCTCTCTGATTCAGCACGAGTTCTCTCTCTTCCTCAATCATCTTCATCACTTCTATTGAGTATTGAGCAAGAACATTCAAGAGCAAACTCATATCTCCAAGCTCAACATCATCACAGTCAGCATTTCTCTTCATTTTACAAATCAAGAGGCATTTATTTTGCTCAAGTGGAGGCTCTGAAAGCTCAAGATCAAGTGTATTTTCTCTGGTTTTATTTGGACACAAGACTCTTCAAACTTCAGGTTCCTTATTCTTAACTTTTTCCACTGAATGTGATGTGTTTTCATGTTGTTTATAGCCTACTAGAGATTGTGTGCGTCCTGGCTAGTTGATAGGCTCTTTAGGAGCTTATGTGTGATTTTAGGGAAATATGTTTTGATTCGGTTTGTTACATGTGTGCATGATTCGTGGAAAATAATAGCGGATTCTTGATCTCCATAACCTCCTCTTCATTTTGGTATATAGTTTTTGTATTTCTGGAAAAATGTGAGGTTGCAGGTGGTGGTTGCTCGCCGGAGAAGATGACCGGAGGTCCTTCTCCGGTCGGTGAGTTTAATTCTAGGGTTTTGTGAGTTTGAATCCTGGCTGTTTGATTTGTGCATCGTGTGGTTAACATGTTGCCACGTCTTTTAAATTTTGTTTTTATCTTACTGATTGTGTGTTCTCCATTCCACGTTGCTTATTGTGTGCATCTAATCTGGACCTTTGATCTTGCATGTTTGGTGATTAGTTGACTTGATCTGGTGCCTTGATTTGATCTGATGGTTGTGTGTGTGACAACGCATTAAAATTGTCATGTGCTTCCCACGTGTTGTTTTTTTTATTTCTGAATGGTTGTGTGTGCGCGTAGTATGCTTGGCTACCATGTACGTTTGATCCTAGCCTCTCATCATGTTTACTTTTGTTTGTGTTGACTAATTGTGGCATGTTGGATTGATCCAAGGGCGATGATTGAGTCAACCTTGTTGACTCTGAGCCTTTCTAAGAAGCGCTTTGGGCTTCTTTGCTTTTCCCACCCCCAGCTTTGGTCCAGCCCATTTTTGAACGTGTTTTTTTACTTCTATGCACCCCCTGCTTGCTCTTTCTTTTTTCTTTTAATTTCTTTTCATACTTGTTTCATAATTGACTTTTAAAAATACCAAAACCTCATGGAAAATTCTAAAAAAATTCATGTGATGTCTTAACATGTTTAACTAATTTTATATTATTTTTAATTTTGATTTTGTGAATATTTGCATATCTTTCCATAATTTTCTTTTATTTCTTTTGAAACTTGTTTCTATTTTCACATCTTCATTTCAAAGATTTATTTCTCATTGCTCCTTAAACATTTTTGCATCAATATTTTTGCATCAATTCAGTAACATCCAAAAATTCATAAAAATATTTTTGTTTCATTTTTAAGATTTTCTTTTATTGCATTTAGGTTCTCCATCTTTGCACTTTGGTTCATGATTCATAAGTGACTATTGCTTGATTGTTTGAGGCCCTTCCTCTCTTAATTTTTATTTGGTATTTTGATGTGTGATTGGTCACTGGTTGAGGTCATTTACATTCTAATTTCATAATTTTTTAATGCACTTTGACATATGTTGGTGTGCTTGTGTTTGAAGGAAGTTTTGCTTGAACTTTATGTGCCTTTCCTTAACCTTCATTGCATGAGGCATTTATGCCATTATTTGAGGTCTTTTGTTTGGGTTTAGGTAACATGTTTAGACTTTTAGAAGATGCGTTTGAACATTGTTAAGTCCATTTGGCATATGTTGATCCTTTGTTTTATATGATGCATCTTATGGGACTTTTTGACCTAATTTCTCTTATGTCTTCATCTTATGTTTGTCATGTTTGGTTGTGTGTTTCTAATATGATCATGTTATCATCTCATTTGCATTTTAATCCATGATTTTCTACTGACCTATCCATAATCATTCATATTTGTATGCTATTTTGCATCTTTTGCATTTATTTTCAAGTATGAAGCATTCATTCTTTCATGTGACTTCTTCTTGCATGTTGGCTAAGTTGTATGGACTTGATTGATGTGTGCTTATACCATGATCATTTGTGCATCTTCAACATGCCATACCACTTCTGACCTTGGACATTTGAGTTTCATCTTGTTTTTTTAGGGTTGACTTTTACTTTAAGTAACTTCTTTTCATGTTAAATTCATGTTTATATCTTCTCACTTCTTCTCCTTATTACTCTTAATGCTTGGATACTTGTTTGTATGCCTCATATGACATTTATACATCATGTTTAGGCATATGTTTAGGTCACCCCCATTCTGACTTTGACATTATTTGAAGCATAATTGCATGATCACTTTACATGTTCACTCATTCTTCTTCTATTTCTTCCATGATTCACTTCTTTAATGATTAGTGCTTTGTTTGTGCATAATTCTTTTGTGTTTGGTATCTCAACCTTAGGGAATATCCTTAAAGCATAGATTCTGATCTTGATTGAGGTTCATCTCTTAGGAGCTTTATCCTTTAGCTCTTAACTTGTTTGTTCACCAATTGTTATCCTTTTTCCTATTGCTTTACTTGTGAATGGTTTTGAACTAACATTTTCATGTAGGTGCATGGTAAGTAAGAGTGTGGACTTAGTTCCACATACACTTCTTTCTCTTATAGTCTCTTATTTCTTTTAAACTTTCAATTTGTGTTTGATAAGCATTTACATGCTTCCTTTGAATAACTTCTTCTTCATCCCTCTTTAAGATCAACTTAACTTCCATTTTGGAAGTAAGTTGTTTCTTTTGCTCTTCTTCTTCTTTCTTTTAGAAGTAAGTTTGTTAAAGGCCATTGACCATAGGATCACCATGTATGATAACATTAGGATTGAGTCTTAGTATCCCTCATTAGATTTTCACCTTTGATTCACTTTTGAGTATCTTCTTCTCATCTTTAAAGAAAAGTAAAAAACACTTAATAATGGCAAGACATGTATTGCACTTAAACCTAGAGTGTGGGAAATGGAAGGAGGGGAGATTCTCTCCACTTTCCTAGAATGTTTATCATACGGCCTGTTAGGATGACCATGCGACGCATTCGATCTTATACGATAGACTTGAATGCAATATGAGTTATAAAAACAAAAACAATCAAAATACTTCTTTCTTAAAAGACAAAAACAAACGATAATGTCTTTCCTTCGAGAATTCTTTGCTCATTTCACTCATTCTCAACGTACGAACGCGCTCCTCCTCGTTCTCTTGCAAGATGGTAACGCACTCGGACCAGCGAGCCTGCAACACCTGAGCTAGAACGTTAGTCGCTCCCTAAAAAACACAAACGATCCATCCCTAGTGAGGGGAACTACGTCGCTCTGATTCTCATGTTCCCGATGAGATACGTAGGCAGTGGGGTAGGGCCCATTCGAGCACTTCTTTTATTTTCCCTACATTTGTTTCTCTTTCTCTCTCCTTTCCTTTTCCAGTTCTCCAGCTAGCAGTTCCTTTTCCAGTTTCCTACACCCTTTGATCGAGACAAGCAAGCGTGGATCCCATCGGGTACGATGGACGCATGGGGGTGCTAATACCTTCCTCTCGCGTAACCGATTCCCGAACCCAGTTCTCTTGGTCGTAAGACCATGCTCTATCCTTTCTCTCAGGTTTATGCGGTGTTTCCTTTCCCTCTCTTGGGATAAATACACATTGCTGGCGACTCTGTTCCGTGCCACTTTCGCGTTTGTACTAGGATGAAAATCCCGGGAGCGACATAAGGAAGATGAATTCTATTGAGAAACAAATGTGAGTTGTGTTGAGAAAAAAAAATTAAGTCCCACATTATTTAAAAAAGTGGAGGGTGAGCATTTTATAAGTCAGAAGACTCATACATCTGTCAATTTTTTTACTCCAAAAATTACCTCTTTGCCACCAATCTTCCAAAACTATAAATGCATCATTCATGCTTCATTCCAAACTGGTGATACCATAAAATTAGCCTGCTTTTGCTCATCATTTTCAACCTCTGTCCTATCTCTACACACAGACAAATCACACATAATAATATTTTGTTGGGGTGCCAGCTAGGCGAAGGCCTGATAACGTCCGATTAAGTTCTTTTGTAGTCGAGAATATCGGGTTGAGATTTGTAGGGGTCTTCATCCGAAAAAAACGCGGGTTTGTCCTCCAAGATCGAGTGAAGATTTGGGGGTTTTCGTGCAAGAAAGTCAAGAGAGGATTGCGTCATCGTGAAATCCTTTGGAGATAAAGTACGTAAAGGACCCTTTGGAGATAAAGAACACAAAGGAAGTAACGGAGAACGTTGAATCAAATTGAAGTCTTGTGGAACAATCGGTGCAATTGATCTTGTGCGAAAGCTTTGGAGATAAAGAACACAAATGAGTAGCAATATCAACAAGTCAATTGGCATCCATTGTTGTCTTGGTCTTGCTCAAGATCAAAAGAAGAAAAGGGGTTGAATCAACATCAGAACCAATGTGTTTGTATGATTGCTCTGAACATTTTTCTTGTATATCGACTTTTTTGCATAGTAAGAAAGTATCCTAATTCCACATTGGAAATTAGGCGCAGATGTACCCACACGCGAGGACGAAAGTGGGGAACTGCGTGAACAAATCCTGGCGTCGATCTTTCTATTTTCTCTTTACTCGTTTTATTTTTCATTACACAATTTTTCGAATAACATTGATTAATTGATCGACTCGTAAGAATTTTCCTATGATCTTTTTGTTTTAAACTTGATTGTTGATTAGATTATAATCACTTTTGATTATAAGTGGTTTCCATATCAATAACAACTCAAAGGAAATTCTGAAAATTCGTTCGCACACCAAGTGTTCAATAAATTGCATAGTTTAATATTTTTGCTTATTATCATTGGAAATAGCATTACTAAGTTCATTAGTTTAAACGAGTAATAACGTGATATTCGATTAAAGGTTAATTTTGATTATTGTGTTTGTCATTCCAAATTTGGTTTTGCATATCCGAGTTTCAATAACTAGGTTCGTATAGACGGCCTTTATCGATCCATACCAAAACCTTCCGCGCTCTCTTTTTCTAACAAATTTAAAAACCCAAATTTTATTTGGTGATTTTGGATTGTGTGTCTATTCACCCTCCTCTAGACAAGTCGTCGTTGTCTAACAAGTGGCATTAAGCGTCTGGTTCATTCTATGCTTCGAAAAGCTTTTTAGAAAATGGCTCACGAACCTAAAGGAGACTATAAAAGAGCTCCAATTTTCACGGGAGAAAACTATAGTTATTGGAAAGCTTGTTTCCAAATTCATGGAAACTCTTATGATAAAGGTGTTTAGGAGGCCATTCAAATTGGTTCTACACCGATAACACATCGTGTTGATGGTGTTGATGTTCCTAAGCCCGAAGCACTATGGAATGAGGAAGATAATAAGAAGTGGGCATACAATTGGAAAGCGAAAACATTCGTATCGGCTCTTGGTTGAAATTCTGGCATAGCAGATAACAGATGTCCTAACACATGTCACAACATTGTTCTCTGCATAACTTTTAAACAAGGATAAAATAAACAAAATGATATTCTGGATATCAGCAACAACGCAAGACAGATGTTTCGACATCTGTTACAACATGTTAATTAAAACTGAACTATAAATTGCAGAATGATAAATAACACAGAATATGATGACCCAGTTTAGTGCAAATCACCTACATCTGGGGGCTACCAAGCCAGGAAGAAGAATCCACTATCAGTAGTATAGTTTTATGTAAACAACCTCTGGTTTACAGTAAATAACCTCGGGTTTACCTATCACTACCCAATGGAAACTTTATCATTAGAAGTCACATCTAATTGATAAGAGAAACTCATCTCACTCCCTAAAACACAACATGTGATCACTAACAGTTAAAATCGACAGCAACTGTATCATCCTACTTGAAAGACACCTCTTTTAATACAAAGTTCAGTCGAGCATTCTTGACTAACAACACAACTCGGATTTGCTTCAATGCTTCATCCAAGAGTAATACACGATTCATTACCTACAGGTTTCTGAATCTGTATAAACAAGTATGTCTACCACAATGTATCAAACTGATACAAAGGGAGACTTACAACACAAGAAAGCCAACGACTTTCAAAACCCTAAACCCTATTTTCTACTTTACAAGTATTACAATAGGATTCCTCAGTATTTTTTCTAACCTAGGTCTTGGCCTTCTTATATAGTCTTCTATCCTGGACTTCAAATCTTTAGTTCAATGATTCCTTGATCCACTACTGTGATTTTTCCTAGAATCATGAAACAGATTTAAAACCTGCTATATCAGTCCAGGATGACGAATCTGGATTTTGAAACATTGTATTCGACATCTTTGTCTTCTGCAGCATTCTTCATGTTGTTCATCTTGTTCTCTGGAAAAATGATTCAAGTTGGAATATTGTGTTTGACATTAGGTTTTACCAAAATTTAAGTCAAATCTTTTAGAGTCTTCAATCTCTCCCTTTTGACAAATTTTGGCTAAAACTCCTTTTGTACAATAAAGTCAGGATGCTCCTAACGTCTCTTCACCCTGAGTGGCGGTTATGATTGGAATACTGATGAGACTCCACTCACGTTGGTGTACATGAGGAAGAGGATGACCAACATTCCCCCTTACCCCATGAATCTATACTTCCTCACCTGGGGGGAAGAATTTTGCTACTGAAGCAACCAAACACCAACGTGGGTAACTCAGAACACAGGACACGACTGTGTTCATATCTCAGAGCACAAGACACAAAGGAAGGACTCAGAACAGAATGGAAACTTGAGACTCGGACAGAATGTCATAACATCCTGTCCAACATCCTTGCAAAACAGCTGCAAGAACAGACTTAACCCCTGTATCTTTTTGTCCCCCTTTTTAGCCAAAAATTGACAAAAGCAGCCAAGACAGCCCCAAACCCAAACATTACTTATCCAGACACGAAAAATGTCATTAAAACACAACACAACATGAGATAGAAGAAGCTAAGGACCCTCTTTAAATACCCGAGCAATTACCTTAGGATGTAACGTAACATTGAAAGTAACACATGTCCATTCAATGAGCGCATTAAATGTGGGATGTAACTTCACAGACAAATGTGCATCGACTAAATCGCATTTGACTGTTTCTTCTTTTAACGAGGACTGTCCAAGGAATATACATTCACCGAGACGCATGTTTAACACGCGTTCCCTTAAACACATTCTCTCCACCGTCCAAGACAACCATCCATACGTTCTAACCAATGTCCTAACCCCTTGTCAGACTTTGTTTAGTCCCTCTTGTAATCCTCTGATGCATAGTAGCAGTGCCTTTCAATGAGCCCCATGAATAATCCTTCTGACCAAGATGTTAAGACATTTCTTCAAACATCTCCCAGATAGCAACAAAGACTCTCAAGAAGCTTGTATAACTCTGATTCAATCCATTGGCATCTCAATGACAGAATCACAATTAACCAGTCATGTCCACCCAGAACTAAACCAGTAACACAATGTCATGACATCTCGTCTGACATTACACCCTCACCAGAGGTATTCTATCACAGACTGCTTGAAACCACAAATAATCTTGATAAACAACTGCACTACTACAGCAACAGATCCTAGACAGAAGTCCAACTCCCCCTGTTAAGGATAACCAGTGCTCCTTTGCAAGAAGAACACCTTAAAGTGAATGAAAAACATAAGACTCATCTTCATGTCTTCAAGAGCGCACCCCCTGTTCAACACACCTGCTGAACGTATTCACTCAAAGCTTGATCCACAAGCAATCCATGTACCACACTAGTACACCTATCAGACAGAAGTTCTCCCCTATCTTCCAGAAACGATGCTCCTTCCAACAAGAAACACCCAACATCATCACATGATATCACATGACCAACTTCATGTTCATATAGTGAGAGAGTACCAGGATCACATCCTTGTACCACAACCAACAAACTCTTGGATTGAGACCAAAATTGCCATTGATCCCTCTCATCCAGAAACCATCCATACCCTGTACAAATCCACCTTGAATTTTACAGCCATAGATATCCTTGTTCCTTGAGATAAAATCCAATTGAATCTGGAATGCTTCACATTCCTCAAAGAGACTTACAGAATCTCTTAGTTTGTTAGCTAGCCCAAATGTCATTCACACTTGAAAAACATAAAATACATGCTCCAGAAATCCTCAGCTTACTTGCTTCACAAGCACCAAACTTATACACTTCTTTCAAGAGTTACTTACAGCAGAAGAAACCACCTCTCCACAAGAATTCTGACCTCAACAAGAGTCAGACTACCAGATAATCACCCCATGATTCAAGAAAGTTTTCACTTCATCATTCTCCTATATGATAAGTTAGAACACTTCTGATTCAACTAGCAAATATCAGCTTCCACAATTTGGACTCCAAGTTCATAAAACATGATGATGTTCTGACATCAGTTAGAACATCCTGATCATATCACAAACAGCATACACTATGGTTCTTGATACAATTACCACTGGACTTACTATCTGCATAGTAATCCAACTGGAGATTTTCAGAGAACACAGCTCCACCAGCTTGATCAATAAGAACTCCAAACAACCAAAAAGAGAAATAAACTCTCATATATATATATATATCCCAAAAGAAGGTAATCTTCCATAAGCAACTTAGGGCTTCTACCACAAGCCCTAAGATATGAACAGAACCAGAACCTCCTTTGATTAAATTATCTTACGATGATGCACCACAACATCAACTAAGACCCTGAAGCTTCCACTTAATGTCACAATATCTGATCAGACATCCAGCTGGAGAGTTCAGTCATTCATTCTGCCACTTAGAAGAACCTGCTCCCTATAACATAACAAGAGTTCCATGTTCTCTTAGACTTGATTAATGATAGCAAGTTAGAGTAGACAACCTCCATCTTTTTTTACTGTACTACAATAACCACCTCATCTTCAGAGAAACCAAACATGCCAAAGCTTGATTCTTCAGAAGAGATTAGACACACAAGATCGTTATAAAAGGAATCTCACTTTCCTTAAGTAGAGATTTCTTTAGAAAGTCATAGATAACTACCACTTATGCTTGACCTCCAAGATGAGCAAGATCACGTGCTCCTAGAGTAGAGTAAGGAACACCCTTCTTGTACTCCAATGCACCTAGATCAGAAATAAACTGATCCAAAAAAAAGTCGTCATCTTCACTTCCATCAACACTACATTCTAGATAAGCTTCCCGTCACGAAACTTCCTAGTCTGATTACGTGCCTTACAATACCAGAATAAAGACATATCCTACCACACACATGTATGGTACCAAGATTATCGGCTACATCTCATTTGCTCTAGAGAATCACTCCTTGAATCAACAAGATTCTGCATAATCTCTGTTGATAGAATGTTTCAACATCTGGTTGAACATCAGATCCTTGTGGAAGCCCAGACAGATCCGAGGACTCGATACTTAAAAATTAATGATGTAACAACTGATGAGACACCTAGACTTCATCTTCCTTGATCACCAACTAAGGATAATCCATTAAATACTTGTGACTATCACAAATAGCAATGAATCTTAAATCCTTATAAGAGAAACCTTCTTGGATCCTCCACCTGATGTTAGTCCTTGAGTTGTTACAGTGATGCACCTCCTGATGAACCATCTGACTCCAGCAATCTTGATATTCAAAATACAAGAATAATCAATTAAATATTTGTGAATTCCACAAATAGAAATTGATCTTAAATCCTTGTCCACAAAACCATACATCCTGCAGGATATATGATCTACCAAAAATCAACATAAATCAAGAATTTTTGTGTCAACATCTTTCTAGTCAAACAACATGTTGAGACATTAAGTCTGTCATCCTTGACTCAACCTGCCTATGACTTTCCTTTGCTAATAGAATCCTTGAAAATCATGAATGGTGAAAATAAATCACCTCCCATTATCTCCAAGTTGAATAACATCCATCAGCACTAGAGATCTTCAGAAATCTATCTTCAGCATGAGAACCAGATTATCCTTCTGAAAGAGCTCTTAAACACGACCAGAGATGCCTTTATGAGTGGACTTGAGTGAAAGATCAAGTATCTTTGGCAACTTTGTCGAAAATAATATTTACCTAATTCATAGAGCATGAACTTGATAAACACGATCTCAACTTATCTTCTCTTCAAACTGACTTCAAGATACAAGATGGAACCAGACTTCCAAGTACCAAGTTAACATGACAGAAATCAACTAATAACTCTCTCCATTCCATTGCTCCTGACTTTGGAACGACTAGAGCTTTCATAGATGTTGATACTTCAAGAATAGAAGCCAACAGTCAAGATCTTCCACCATCTTTCTTCTATCACAACTCCAGAATTACATAAATACTAGAGTTCTTCCATCATAAACATATGCAGGAGAACCACCAAAGAACATCTTCAACATGCCCAATAAGATGTCAAGACATCTTATAAGAAACCATACAGAAGAACTAGCCACTCCTCCTGCAGTTTTTGTAGAAACTCTTCAGAAAAACTTGAACAACCATCAATAGTTGTTACCTTTGATCCAGATTATCCAACCCATCCATTAATACCTTTGAGTATGTCAGAGTGAATGATCTGAACTCACACACACCTTGTTTAAAAACCAGAAAGTATCTCCCAAGATCTCATCCAGAAACAGACAAGATGACTGCTCTGATACCAATTAAAATTCTGGCATAGTAGGTAGCAGATGTCCTAACACATGTCACAACATTGTTCTCTGCATAACTTTAAAACAAGGACAGAATAAACAAACTGATATTCTGGATATCAGTAACAGCAGCAAGACGATGCTTCGACATCTGTTACAACATGTTAATTAAAACTGAACTATAAATTGCAGAATGATAAATAACACAGAATATGATGACCCAGTTTAGTGCAAATCACCTACATCTGGGGGCTACCAAGCCAGGAAGAAGAATCCACTATCAGTAGTATAGTTTTATGTAAACAACCTCTGGTTTACAGTAAATAACCTCGGGTTTACCTATCACTACCCAATGGAAACTTTATCATTAGAAGTCACATCTAATTGATAAGAGAAACTCATCTCACTCCCTAAAACACAACATGTGATCACTAACAGTTACAATCGACAACAATTGCATCATCCTACTTGAAAGAGATCTCTTTCAATACAAAGTTCAGTCGAGCATTCTCGACTAACAACACAACTTGGATTTGCTTCAAAGATTCATCCAAGAACAATACACGATTCATTACCTACAGGTTTCTGAATCTGTATAAACAACTATGTTTACCACAGTGTATCGAACCGATACAAAGGGAGACTTACAGCACAAGAAAGCCAACGACTTTCAAAACCCTAAACCCTATTTTCTACTTTACAAGTATTACAATAGGATTCCTCAGTCTTTTTTCTAACCTAGGTCTTGGTCTTCTTATATAGTCTTCTGTCTTGGGCTTCAAATCTTTAGTTCAATGATTCCTTGATCCACTGCTGTGATTTTTCCTAGAATCTTGAAACAGATTTAAAACATGCTATATCAGTCCAGAATGTTGAATCTAGATGTTGGAACATTGTATTTGCCATCTTTGTATTCAGCAACATTCTTCATGTTGTTCATCTTGTTCTCTGGCAAAATTCTTCAAGTTCGAACATTGTGTTTAACATCAAGTTTTACCAAAATTTAAGTCAAATCTTTTAGAGTCTTCATTGGTGTTGATGAGTTTTATCACATTTCTCATTGTGTGACCGCTAAGGACATATGGGACACTCTACAAGTTGCCCATGAGGGAACTAATGAGGTCAAACAAGCCCGAATTAACACACTTAATCAAGAATTCAAACTCTTTCGCATGAAGCATGATGAAACCATTGCTCAAATGCAAAAGTGGTTCTCACATCTTATTAATCGTTTAAACTTTCTGGGTAATCCTATTTCCAATGCTATTGCTACTAACAAGGTTTTGAGATGTCTTACTAGGAATTGGTAACCAAGGGTTACGGCCATAAAAGAAGCCAATGATCTTACAACACTTGATCTCACCACCTTGTTCGGAAAGTTAGAAGAACACGAGCAAGAAAAAAATTGCTTGGATGAACATGAAAAGAAGCTTGAGAAAAAGAAGAAGAAGGAGAAGAAAGATAATAAGGAGGAAGTAATGAAGTCTAAAGCTTTTAGGACTTCAAATTCTAGATCCTCAAATGAAGAGCACGATAATGATAGTGACTCGTGTGATGAAGAAAACTCGAATGATGACCAAATGGGACTTTTTCTTAGGAGATACAATCGATACATTCGAAAGAATGGTGTCAAACACTCCGACAAAAATCTTGTGAGATTCAAACGACAATCTACCTCCTCCAAAGATAAAGACAACAAAAAGGACAAGGGAAAAGGTATATGCTATGAATGCGGAAAGCCGGGTCATTTTAGACCGAATGTTAGTAAGAAAGGAAAAAGTCAACAATACAATTCTAGGAAGCCTAGAAAGGCTTATGTTGCTTGGGATAGCGAAAGTGATGTCTCAAGTGAGAAAAGCTCAAGTGAGAGTGATGAAGAAGTAAATTATTATTTCATGGCAAATCAACGACAATGCAAGAAAAAGAATGTAAGTCATTCTAAATACTCTAACGTTGACAAGTTGTCTTTTATTGATTTGAAAAAGGTTTTTGAAAATCTACAAAAGGAAGTTATTCATGCTTATAAGAAATTAGCTTCCAATGAAAAAGTTTTTACACACTTGAAAGAAAAGGTTGAAGAAACCGAAAAGAGATTTGAAGCATTAAAGCGATCTATTGTAGATGGTCAAAAATATAAAAATGGGGATGAGGAACCATGTCGGTTCGGTTGTGAAACTTGTCAAATTTGGCAACGAGAAGTTAGTTCTCTTGAAACCAAAGTGAACAAGGCTTCACAACCATGTGATACTCTTGCCATTAGTTCCTCAAAGGTTGAAAAGCTTTATAAAAATTATAATTTGGTTAGGAAGGATTCAAATAGAAAAAGTAAAGCTCATCGTAGATTGATTTGTCACTATTGCTGCAAGAAAAATCATACCATAGAAAAATGCAAATTTATGTGCTTTCTAGTACCAAATGACACTTTTCAATGGTTGCCCAAATGCAACAATTATTTCACTTACTCCCAAAGACCCAATGAGAATTGGGTACCTACCACTTTTGTTTGATTTTATGTAGGTTGAGTGTCTTGACTCTATGACGGGAAAATGGATTCTCGATAGTGGATTCTCAAGGCATATGACGGGAGACATCTCTCCATTCCGCGAATTTGTGGCGAAGAAGAAAGGGCATGTGTCTTACGGTGATAACAACAAAGGTGCCATACTTGGAAGAGGTAGTATATGTAATTCCTCAACTATTACTATCTCAAATGTTATGCTAGTAGAATCCCTTAACCATATCCTTCTTAGCATTAGTCAATTATGTGACAATGGGTACAAGGTAACTTTTACCAAATATTGTTGTATAATTGCGCATAATGAAAAGAAGGATTGTATGTTTAATGGTGTGAGGGTAGACAATATATATATGCTAGACTTAAGAAGCGTATCCATGAATAATGCCAAATGTCTTGTTACCGTGAGTGAAGATTCATGGTTATGGCATCGACGTTTGGCACACGTTTTATTTGATCTACTTAGTAAAATTGTCGTAAAAGATTTAGTAATTGGTTTACCAAAGATAAAGTTTTCAAAAGATCACCTATGTGATCCATGTCAAAAGGGGAAGCAATCAAGGATCTCGTTTAAATCTAAAAACACTATTTCAACATCGAGACCCCTTGAGCTTCTTGACATGGATTTATTTGGACCTTCACGGACTAAAAGCCTAGGTGGGAATTATTACGGTTTAGTAATTGTAGATGATTACTTAATATTTTGCTGGACCTTTTTCTTACGTAGTAAAGATGAAACGTTCTCGGCTTTCGTACGTTTTGCCAAGTTATCTCAAAATAAATTGAACTCCAAAATATTTTCCATCCGAAATAATCATGGAGGAGAGTTTGAAAATCATCTTTATGAAAACTATTATGATAAACTAGGGATTGAACATAACTTTTCAGCTCCCCGAACGCCACAACAAAATGGGGTTGTGGAGTGCAAGAATCGCGTTTTAGGGGAGTTGGCAAGAACAATGCTCAATGATTGTGGTCTATAAAAATACTTTTGGGCCGATGTCGTGAGTGCGACATGTTACGTTTTGAATAGGATACTTATTCGTCCTATTCTTGACAAAACCCCATATCAATTATTAAAGGGTAGAAAACCAAATTTATCACACATTCATGTATTCTGATGTAAGTGTTTTATTTTGAATAATGGAAAAGATAATCTGGAAAAATTTGACGCGAAAGCTAATGAAGGTATCTTTCTTGGATACTCACAATCAAGTAAAGCGTATATAGTCTATACTAAGAGATTACTTAGTGTTGAGGAGTCTGTTCATGTTACCATTGATGAGAGTTTCCTAAATAGTTTTGGGAAAGTATTTCTTTTCTTGATGTAGGTGCATCTACAAAAGACATGCTTAATGAAACTGAAAAAGGGAATGATCAACCTAAAGTGGTGGACATTGAGAAGGAGGAAGATGTCAACCATGGAAAACATGATGATGAAAATTAACAAGAGAATGATGGTCTTCCATTGGAGTGGAGAACCTACAAGGATCATCCAATATACAACATTATCGATGACATCACAAAAGGGGTAACATCGCTCTCTAAAATAAGTAATTTATGTTGTTACCATGCTTTTGTTTCACAAGTTGAACCTAAAAATGTTAGGGATGCCTTACTTGATGAGCATTGGCTTTTATCAATGCAAGAACAATTGAATCGATTTGAAAGAAATGATGTTTGTGACCTTGTCACACGTCTACAACATCATCAAGTCATTGGCACATGATGGGTTTTTAGGAAGAAACTTGACGATCATGGTGTGATAACACGAAATAAAGCCCGACTAGTAGCTTAAGGGTACAACCAAGAGGAAGGAATTGACTACGGGGAGACTTATGCTCCTGTAGCCCGACTCAAGGCTATCCAGCTGCTACTCGCTTATGTTTGTGCTAAGGACTTCAAATTATATCAGATGGACTTAAAAAGTGCGTTCCTTAATGGTCACATAAATGAAGAGGTGTATGTCTCACAACCTCCCGGTTTTGAAAATTTTGAGTATCCTAATCATGTCTTTAAGCTAAAACGTGCATTGTATGGTCTTAAACAAGCCCATCGGGCTTGGTATGACCGTCTTAGCAAGTTCTTGCTTGAGCAGGGATATTCAAGAGGAAAGGTGGACACCACTCTCTTTATTAAACGTTAAGGAAAACATATTTTACTTGTTAAAATATATGTTGATGATATCATTTTTATATCAACTAACATGAATCTTGTCAAGGAGTTCTCGAAGCTTATGCAGGGAGAGTTTGAAATGGGTCTTATGGGGGAGCTAAACTATTTCCTTGGACTCCAAATTAAACAACTCTCAAATAGGACATTCATTTGTAAAACCAAGTATTGTCTCGAGCTACTGAAAAGATTCGAAATGGGCAGTGCAAAGGATATTGACACACCTATGGCAACTAACAGAAATCTGGATAAAGATGAAAAGGGTAAGGATGTTGATGTGAAAAAGTATTGAGGTATGATCGGATCACTTCTCTATCTTACGACATCTAGGCCCAATATCATGTTTAGTGTTTGCATGTGTGCTCGATATCAATCGGCTCCCAAGGAATCACACTTTAAAGCAGTTAAGCGTATTCTTAGATACCTTATTGCTACCTCTAAGTTTGGACGTTGGTATTCCAAGGGAAGCGATTGTAGCTTGGTTGGCTATTCCAATTCCGACTTTGCCGGTTGCAATTTGGATAGGAAAAACACTAGTGGCACTTGTCACATGTTTTCAAAATCTTTGGTTAGTTGGCATAGTAAAAAGCAAGTATCTGTAGCTTCACAGTCAAGTACATCTCAAGGCATATTCAACTCCAGTCATCTCCCATTCTAACTTTACATCTACTCTCAACTCACACTCAGATCTTAGACTTCATTACATTGCAAATACAAGACTCGAAACAAAGCTGGAGCACTGTTTAAACACAACAACAAAGGAGCTATATTCAATGCTTGTCAATCTCGATGCTAGTTGTGTGCCACGAGCCTTAAGCAATGGAGAATAATGAGAGGGACTAGTCATATCCTTGTCTAGACTATCTCTGTGTGCGCGGCGTAGGTCCTAGTAACTAAGAGTGTTTGCCTCCATTCATAGACTTTAGTGCAATTCAAATCATAGGATTGACAAGTCTTATTCAACACTGCAACGATCATCAACACTTTGAATGAAACAACCTCTTTGGCTTCCATTTTCCTTTAGGATAAGCACCTCTTGGTCAAAAATATTTTCTTTTGCTCTTTGGAGTTTCATACTCTAGCAATCTCTTCTTTTTCCCTTTGGAGTTTCATACTCTGGCAATCTCTTCTTTTGCCCTTTAGAGTTCATACTTTGGCAATCTATCTTTTCTTCGCCCTTTGGAGTTCATACTATGGCGATCTTTCTTTTCTCTCGCCCTTTGGAGTTCATACTCTGGCGATTTATCTTTTCTCTCGCCCTTTGGAGTTCATACTCTGTTGATCTATATTTTCTCCGCCCTTTGGATTTCATACTCTAGCGATCTATCTTTTCTCTCGCCCTTTGGAGTCCATACTCTGGCGATCTATCTTTTCTCTCGCCCTTTGGAGTTCATACTCTCTCGATCTATCTTTTCTTCGCCCTTTGGATTTCATACTTCGGCGATCTATCTTTTCTTCGCCCTTTGGAGTTTATACTCTGCCGACCAATCTTTGTATCGTCTTTTCCTCTTTGGAGTTCATACTCTGACAACCTTTCTTTTATCTTTTTTTACCCTTTGAAGTTCATACTCTAACAATCTTTCTTTTTGACGTGTGGAGTTTCATACTCTAGCAATCAATCTTTCTATTTTCTTTTGCCTTGTGGAGCCTCATGCTCATAGAATTCTCCTATTTCCTTTTTCCATGTGGAGTTCATACTCTGGCAACTTCTCGTTTATCTTTCTTTTGCTCTTATGAGTTCATACTCTGGAAACCTTGCATTCCCTTTCTTTCATCTTTTGCCCTTATGAGTTTCATACCCTGGCATCCTTGCTTTTCTTTCCTTCTGCCCTATGGAGTTGATACTCTGAAAGCTTTTCTCATCCTTAGTACCATGAACTACGAAGCTCTGACTTCATCATTGGATCATGAGGATACGTAGGCAAAATATTGCGAGATCTTGGCGAGCAACCTTCTTCCAAACTTTCTTTCAACCTTCCTTCATTTTCTCCCCTAGTTCTCCGAACTACGGAGCTCTGATTTTCTCATTGCACTATGAGGATACGTAGGCACGAGGGCCCCAATCCTCTCCGAGCACCCTAATTTAAAATCTTTTCCCCTTTAGCAAGTAATCCTTAGATAGTAGCACCCATCGAGTAAAGAATAAGCAAAATGGTTCCCGTCGAGTACGACGGATGTGAGGGATGCTAATTCCTTTCCCTCGCATAATCGACTCCCTTACCCGTTTCTCTTTCCCATGAGTTTTATCGATATTTTCCCTTTCCCTTTAGAATAAATAAATTTTTATGGCGACCCTGTTGTACCATCGAGCGTGCGATGCGTTTGGGTATATTTCCGCTAGGCGATTGTCATAACAACATTATTTTAAAAACTGTTAAATATTTTTCTATATATTATTTTAAAATCCTTTTTTTGAAGCCTTCACATTGCCTCCTCTCCAAACTCACAAACAAAATGTGATTTGAAAACAAATTAAACATTAATCAATTAACAGAACTTTAAACACAATAAAACTTCAGCACATACAAAAGACAAACTCTTGTCATCATTGCAACTTCTTTTTTTTTATAGTAAACAACACCATTCATTAAATAACAAAGAGAAAGTTCATGAATAGTGGAAGACATTGTGTAAGGGCATTTTCCATCCACATTCTAAAAACACCAATAATAACTAAATCAACAAAGATTTGGACACTAATAAATATAGAAAAATCAGAAACCAACGGAGTATTACCAATCCAACTCCTTAATCCAAACAACCAAGCAAAATTCTTCCACACATAAGAAGTGAGTTTAGGAGCCACAATCTTTATATCTATCTAGTTACAGATCATTTTTGTAACTTTGAATCGCACAATTCGATTATACATGCTCGCGAGTTTGATTAGACTCACCATATGTGAAGAAATCGTTTATTAAGTGGAAAAGAGAGTCTAATTTGCAACAACCACAGTCAGATTCTTTCTCATCAACAAGTTTTTTTCATCCAAACTTCTTTGGGGTATTTCATCAAACACCTTAAGAGCAAACTTAATATAACCTAAACATAAGAACAATAACACACACAACAGAGACAAAACAGAAAACAAAACAATAACTATAACAAAATCACAAACACAATATCTCTGAATTTTTGCATCTTCCGGGGGAGGAGGCTCTGGAGGAGGTCGTTTTCCATATTTGTACGATTTTGGCCCATTGGTTGTTGAAGATGGTTTCGGCGTTGCAAGATCTCGTTGGTTGTTGGAGGAGAGCATTGAGACCATGATGAAGTTTGGAGTTAGAGTAAGATAAAGATCCCTTAGAGTTGAATGATTGTCATACCCCAAATTTTGACCACTAAGATTTCCCATCATTGTGAAAATCATCATCAGAATATGGAGGAACCATCATACTTCATCAGTCTCCCCAAAGATGGGTGAGCATCCACTACAATCAAAATTAGGGTTTCAAGCCCTCTCTGAGTGCTTAGACAAAGGATCAATCAAGGAATGACATGATCTTCAAATTTTTTAACCTCTCAAACATCCACAATGGATCAAGAGGACTCCCACTTCAAGGATTAAGCACAAGGTTGCTCCCTTCAAGGTGGATCAAGCCCCAAGATCGCCAGTGTCACCAAATTAGGGTTTTGGTCAACCAGGGCCTCCAGATGGAAATTCTCCTCTGGGCATGAGCCAATGCTTCAAGGAATGACCTATGATGCTCTAAGGGACATCATAAACCCAATCATCAAGTCAATTTTGCCTTAGGGGATGCATTCATCAAAAATCAGGAATTAGGGTTTCTTGACCTAATTCACCCCTAAGTTGACTTTTAGGGCAAATCATGAGCCAAGACCTCAAGAGATGGTTTGATGGTCTCTAATGAATTATATTGATCCATTTGGAACAATGGATTAATCCAAGAAGCTTAAGCAACAAGTCTCAATTTCATCTGCACCACAATTAGGGTTTTAAGGAAAAAGTCAACTGTAACTTTGACTTTTGACCAGGACATGCTCCCAAGCCCTAAGACATGATTCAATATGCCCTATGACACCCATGGAACATGTCCATCAAGTTTGATTTAGGTTAAGGACATGATTTCCTGAAGAATTGCACAGTTTGGAATTCATCTGATAAAAAGTCAACTGTGCACAAAAGTCAACTTTGACTTTTTGAGATTTTTCACCAAAATGATTTTTTAACCCTAAAATGATGTTAATGTATGATTTGAATCATCATTCATCAAGGAAAATCAAGAAAATTTGGATAACTTGTAAAAGGGGTAACCATAAAAACTTAGAAAATTTTCTAAGTTAAAAATAAAGTGACAAGGGTACCAACTTTGGAGGATCATAACTCCTAAACCACAAAGCCATTTTTCCTCATCCAAAGATGGATTTGTAGCCCTCATTACCCTCTACAAAAACTTCAACTAGACCTAAGTCCAATTCATTAAGGATTTTGAGTTATGGAGTGATCAAAATGGCTGAAAAGTGAAAATGTCACTTTTTCCAACACTTAGTGAAATTTTCACTAAGTCCAAATCTGTCTTCACTTTTTGCCAAATGTAGGGGGATTTTTCACTTGGATTCAAAAGAGATCAAAACCAAACATGTTCAAACAGTTGTTGTATCATGTAAGGGCTTTCCAAAATGGCCAAGAACATTACCAAATTCAACTTACACCATGAGATATGACATTGGCAAGTTGCCTTGCTGAAATCTGTCAAAGGCAAGGCAGAATTTGCAATTTTACTCGATTTGCCAAAATCATCCAAATTCAAATGCTCATATCCACTTGGACACATCTGAGGATTGAATCTAAAGGGGACAATTACTAAGCCAAACCTCCAAAGTCCATGGAACAAGAAATAGCATGTTGAACCTAGAATGGCCAAAATAGGGACAAGACTCCAAATTTGGATTGAAGCATTCAATGGAAGCATCAAGGTGGCATAGACTGAGCCATTCTCATCTGAAATCAGTCAAGACTTATCCAAGACCAAGGGAACCACAGCCCTGTGCCCTAACCTCTAGTCAATGGCTAGAGGAGACTTGCATTTCCATTGGCCAACATTGAACAAACACCTGCTGCAGTTGCCATTCATTGTGGATCCTAAAACAAACTTGCTCTACTATAAATAGAGCTCAATTGTGTTCAGTTTGAGTACCCCAAAGCCATCAAACAGATGCTTTCCTCAAAATCTCTTCTTTCACCTCAAACTTGCCTTCCAAAGCAAGTAATTCTGAGTTTTTGAGCTAGAGAGCAATTCCACCCAAACTAATCACACACACACCTCATATATATCATATGTAAGCTGTGCAAACCATCAAAAGTGACCTGTAATCACAACATCACAAAGTCACCTCTCAAAACCTCAAAATAGCATTTTTTTGCATTTTTCAAGCCATGTCTTGATTCAGTCACTTTCCAAACCAGATAAAACCTCAAACACACTCCAAATATCATCCTTGAACTGTCCCAAATGGTTCCCACCATCTGGAACACCATTTGAGGGAGTTGCTATTTTGGTCACTTTTAACCCCTTTTGCAAGAAAGGGATTGTTTGTGTTTTTGCAGGTACCAGCTGATTCCAATCATCCTAAAAGCATCCAAGGGATCATTTGAGGTGGTTCACATAAAATCATATCTGGAGCAAGAGGGTTGACAGATTGCAGAGAAACCTCCAAAATCCCAAAGAAGGGTAAGCCTCTCAACTTGCACTCACCAAAACATGTGTGCATTTGAAGTCCACTGAGTATGCATCCATTGTACATGTCATATGTGTTGTGTTTGTGCCAATTGATCATGTAATTCATGCCTGTATCCAAGTGTAGCATAGAAAATGTAATCATAGGCCATTTTCAAAACCACTATCGGGTTTTGAGGAGGGAGTGTGATCTGAAAAAACCACCACCACCATTGGATTCCTTGTGAAATTCTGGCCCAGATACATATAAATTTTGTCTCCAACCATTAAGAATTGAGAAAGTCATGACCTTCACGTTTTTGAGCCAAAACTTGCCTTGGGCAAGCCAAAACCAAGGCATGACTTGTGTATTTGTTGGTTTGTTTCAAACAATGGATGTATCACCACCCCAGTGGTAAGGCGCGCGCCTTGTATGCTTGAGGTCGTGGGTTCAAACCCCACCCATGCCATTTTGTGATTTTTCACATTTTTGCTATTTTTCCAACTATTTTCATGTTTTGTTAATTATTTGGAAAATTAATAACTCTTTCAATTTTAATTATTTTTTATTGGTTCTTTTTGCAAAAAATCACAAAAATGTTGAAATATTTTATTCCACAAAAAAAATTAAGTTTGTATTATTTATTTAATATAATTAGTATTTTTGTGAATAAATTCATTTTATTTGTTTTTAAACATTTTAAAATGAATATTCATCTTGAAAAATCAAGACCAAATGAGTTTTAATATCTCTTGTGATTTATAACTCATTTTTAAACCTTAAACAAAAATCACAAGTGGTTTATTCAAACCTATTTGGTATTTTTCATTGATTTTCTTTAAATATTTACTTTTAAAGAATAAAATTAGGGTTTCTTTGATTTTCACTCAAACAAATTATTGTCAAACACTCATGGGCCTCTAATAGAGTGTAAGACCCAATCCTTTTTTGACCAAACCATTTTTGGGCCTCAGTGTATTGTATAAGTCCCCATACCGTAAAAAACAAACGGCGCGATCGTCGCCTTTTGAAAAATAACTTTTTGGGCCTCTCCTTGAGCTATAAGACCCATTCAAAATTTTTGGGCCTCTAATAGAGTGTAAGACCCAACCCCCTTTTAACCAAAAACATTTTGGGCCTCACTTATTGTATAAGTCCCTCTGCGTTAAAAGGAAACCTCGGCGCGATCGCCATTTTTAAACGAAAAATCATTTGGGCCTACCCTCGTGTTATAAGCCCCACTCTTTTTCTTAAAACTCACTTGGGCCTCTTGAGAGAGTGTAAGACCAATCCCTTTGTACATAAAACCTTTTTGGGCCTCAGTCACTTGTATAAGTCCCTCTGTACAAATTCAACAGTGCGCTCACTGATAAAACCCCGGGTCTCTCCTTGAGCTGTAAGCCCCAAATCTTTCTTTTTCAAAGCACTTTCTCCTTTGATTTTGAATATACTGTTGTTTTAAATCTTTCTTTGTTGAACAACTAACCAAACAACATGGAAGCTCTACAACCGAGTAAGTGTTTACCCGCTTTCATTTACCGCTTTCATATACATATAACTGTATTGTGGGGCTGTTTCACTGTAAGTCTTCTTTCGTAAACTCATATCAACTGTGTAATAATAGTATAGATATTTCGAGTTTCCCCGGCAACTACGTCTAGAACTAGGTGACGCCGTTTCGTTTATTCGTAGAAATAGACAACTAGATCCCCAATAGGACCACCAGATACAGTCTTCTCTTCGGCTGTCCTCATTAGGAGTTGTCAAGAAACTCTACTCCCAGAGATGAATGTATTCTCCGTGAATGGCATCTTTGAGTTTCTTCCAAATTCTCGAACTTTCCTGACTTGATATATTCCTTGTGAATAGCTTGCCTTGAATTTCTCGGGGTTTGGGGACCCATAGGCTTCTTAAAAGCATCGGCCTCCTCTTGGGCATCATACAAGGACCCACAGGCATCCTAAAAGCAACCCCGCCTCCTCTTTGGCTTAGTACAAGGACCCTACGGCTTCTTAGAAGTATTCACAGCCTCCTCTTAGGCTTCGTATAATGATCTCTTCCTCTGAGAATGATAACCTTCTCTTAGGCTTCGTACAAGGACCCGTCGGCTTCTTAAAAGTTTCCAGCCTCCTCTTGGGCTTCGTAAAAATTGTCTCGACGACCTCCTAGAGGTATAGGAACAGAACTTAGTCATCTTCATAGAACAATCCTTTCATAGAGTCTACTACTGTTTCTCAAAACACAGTACAAAAGATGACACTCTAGACTTGGACAGTCTAACCTCCTTGAGTCTCAAAGACATTCTCAAGTGACCCCTTCGTTAAATAGGAAGGAAACCTGCAGACTTGGACAGTCTCAATACCCTTCGGATTTCCCGTTTCCTTAAAGAAAAGGAAATATCCCTGATCCTCGAATCAAATCCATGAGTACAATGTTGTTCATATAAGAACTGATTTTCTCTTTAAAATCAGTATACTGGACCTGTCACTTAACTGAACAGTCACCATAGCCTCCTCTTGGGCTTTGTACAATGATCCTCCCCAGCGGAGTCAAACAACGTTTAGCCTCTCTCTCGGGCCTTGTACGAGACACAAAAGAGACTCCATCGTTGAGTCAATCACCCCTTTCGCCTCCATCTCGGGCTTTATACGAGATACAAAAAAGGTTCTTATTGAACCAAACAAACAATAGCCTCCATCTCGGGCTTTATACGAGATACCAAAAGACTCCATCGTCGGGTAGAAACCTTTTAGCCTCTCTCTCGAGCTTCGTACGGGACACATATTAGCCTCCTCTTAGGCTTTATATAAGAAAACCATTGGTTGATCCAATCAACCTTTTAGCATCAAAGTTGTGCCTCATTCACAGTACACAAACATCAACCACTCCTTTTCCCCTTCATCTAATCGCTGTAAGCGGCAAGCCTCTGGATCATCTACATCCATGCCACTGTCCCTCCTTTAGTATGAGAAATTCCTAAGGAAAGATATCATTACTAAACACTGAGTTAAAGTCTTCTCCTTCAGGTTAAAACCCCCTATAAAGGAAATTATGGCATTGCTAGGATCCGTGTATCCCAGTTAAAGTAATTCTCCTTTATAAAATAGTTGTGACATACAACCCCCCTCTTTAGAGATGACAAATTCTCTCTAAAGTCAGGACCTTCAGCTTCACATCTTGGGCTTTGAACAAGATACAAATCACCTTTCGCTTCACGTCTTGGGCTTTGAACAAGACACCAAAAACAACCATTTCCTCCCATAGACTAGGAGGAACTACGAACGCTCTGATTTCCCTGTTTCGGTAAACGGGAATACGTAGGCATAAGATCGAAAGAAAAGATCTTAGCGAGCACACTAAACAAAAACCCAAAATCCCATACTCTCATATCTATCAAAAGCATCAGTCCTAACATCCTAACCCTTGTTCCCCTCCAGAAACCTTCTGTCAAGATAAAAAGAAAGAAAACAGTATTGACGAAAATACAAATAACCAGTACAAAGGCCCCCCGACATTGATAGCATTCGTAACCTAACAGACCGCTGTTTAAACTCAGTATGCAAAGCAGGGTTAATTGGAGAAATCTATTTCCCTTCCTTCATCAGCTCACAATAGGATAAAAAATGAATCGACCTGTAGTTTAAGCTCAAACCGCAGAGAGCGACCAGCGCTTAAGAACCGTGTCCAAAATCGCTCGCTACAATGATTCAATGGGATTGAAAGAAAAAGATAAAACCCCATGATATAGGAAAAAGCTCCATAGCAGAGAGGAGAGCCTCCATGTCGGAGGGGAGAAACACCGTTACCGGAGGGAAGACTCATACAAGAGGAGAGGCGGCACAAATCTATTTTCGAAAACCCTAGTTTTAGAGAGAAGGGAGAGCCTCTCTCTCAAACATAATTGTCTTCTTAATGTTATTTACAACTTCAACATGTACTGGCCAATAAAATTGATGTAAAGGAAACAAAGAAAACATAAAATGACATACAGAGCAAACTCCACAAGCTTCACCGCTTCGGTATCAAACAAAAAACCTTTATGACACCTGAATGTAACATATTTACAATGATATGTATAACACAAAACCTTTAGAACAAGTTTGCGGTGATAAAAATGTTCTCATTTGCCATGAGTAACACTAACTAATTGATAACTAACCGGTCCTCTAACAAACTCAACATCCTGTAACAGAAACAAATTATGGAATTGATCTTGAATGTCAGACACCCCATACATGGTATACTCGTCAGCATTTTTACCAACAACATTCTCAAACTTTACAATCATGTTTTCATAAGCCGGCATTAACATGTTTTCTAAATAAATTATTATTTGCTTCTTTAGCTGCTTGTTAAAAACACGCCATTTAGGATGAATTCTACAAATCACCTTGAACTTTTGATTGAACAAATTAGGTTCTCTTTAGTTAAATCTATTTTAGAATCGGCCGCCACTGACTCGATGATATTCATCTTCAAAATGTCTATCACCTTTTCCCATGAGTTTTTACAATAGAATTCCAAGTATTGAGTCGCGTATTTGCAAAATCTATCATCCCAAAAAGTTTCCAGTAAGTACTCAACATGACTTATATTATTCATCATGAAAAAATAACACAAAGCAGGGTCCTCATAAATCTGCGACTTAGCTTCCAAATTTCTCTCAAACTGCTCCATTATCAGTTCCATCCGCGAGTAGAACAAAGATGTTCCTACTCCATCAGCACCAACCACGGAGTATTCTCGTAAAACTTTCTCCAGGTTTTGTCTTGACCGGAAAGCCGAAAGTATGTTTCCAGTGGCTTCGAAGGTCATTGGATGAACCCCGCCATCAGCCCAACAGTCTAACTTCCCAACCGGTGTAAGAAAGATCAGATTCTCAAACTCAGTGAAAATGTCTCTACTTATTACTCCCATTTTGTTCTTTATTTTTATTGCTTCATTCACCAATGAATCAGTAAACAATGATTCAAATTCAGGAATCAAATCATCTATAGTCTTAAACAAGTCAAGAATTTTAAACAAACTCCATGGTGAGGTGATTCTATTCGCAAACAAATCAGCAAAATTCAACAGTTCTATCGTTGGTCCATGACAAACCTTAGTGAAACAGATATCAGATGATATAGAAGTGGATTCCGAGAAGACAAGATCATAGAGTCGACGCTCACTAGGAAATAGTATTCTAAGAGCAACCTTGAAAAATTTAATCCATCTTCCAATCACATAATCTTGAAATCCCATCTTTTCCAATCCTAATAATTTATTTATCAATACACTTTCCAACCATTCTTTACGCATAACAATGTACAAGTCGGAACACACCTTCTCAAACCCAGCATCCACCATTGATTTAACCCTTTTGTGAAAGTGATAGATTGTTTCAACTGCAATGGCATCAACTATGAAGTTGTGATCAGTTGCCACTAATTTATAGTTACCTTTCACCTTCTCTAAAAGCATTTTCGTAATGTTTGAATTATTCTGCTTAAGCTCATCCATACAGGTCAAAAACTGTTGCATGATGTTGGTATTGTTAGATGCAATTCATGTTAGTTTGTCGAAGTCGAAGGGGTTTTATAGGTTTTGGTCGAAGTTGTATATAGTCAATCGAATAGTTGTAGTGTTGTGTAGGTCAGCTGTATTCGACAGAGTCGAATATAGCTGATAAAGAGTTAGTCGAATTGTTTTGGGCCTGGGCTTTGATAGCCTATATAAAGGGCATTGTAATTTGTAATATACACAACAGCTTCATAATAAAAAAAAGAAGAAGTTTCCAAACCCTAATTTTTCCTCTCTTTCTTTCTTCTTCTTCTTTCTCTTAAACATTCATCTTTCTTGGAACCCAGTTCCAACAATTGGTATCAACGAGCCTGGTTGCGATTCAGAGAGAATCTAAATGGCAAACGGAACAACAACGTCCACACAATTTTCAGCGAATCTACCGGTTTTCAAAGGGGAAAACTACCAACGGTGGGTGGCGCAGATGAGGGTTATCTTCAGATTTCAAGATGTGGTTGAAATCGTGAATGATGGTGTAACGGAATTGGGGGCAAATGCTACTGATGAACAGAAAGCTGCGTACAAGGATCAAAGGAAGAAAGATGGTAAAGCGTTGTTCTTGATTCACCAGTGTGTGGATCCGAATGTGTTTAAGAAAATTATTGAAGAAGAATCTGCAAAAGGAGCGTGGGACAAGTTAAAGAACTTGTATGGAGGTGATGAGAAATTGAAGAGGGTGAAGTTGCAAACCTTGAGAAAGCAATACGAAATGATTCAAATAAAGGAAGATGAATCAGTTTCGGAGTTCTTTTCAAGATTGGTAATGCTGACGAACCAGATGAAGTCTTGTGGAGAAACAATCACAGATTTGCAGAAGATTGAGAAGGTACTAAGATCTCTGACTGCAAATTTTGATTACATTGTAGTGTCTATTGAAGAGTCCAAGAATCTTGCTGAGGTGAAGGTTGAAGAGCTACAGGCTTCTTTGGAAGCTCATGAGATGAGATTGAAGCAAAGAAGTTCAAAAAGAGAAAAGGTATCGGACCAAGCACTACAAGCGAAATTCACCAAGAAATCTGGGAAGGCGAAGCAGGGAAGGAATCTTGCTAGTGATGAGAAGTCAAGCAAGAGTTCAAAGAATCATGATGATTCAAAGAAATTCATGGGCAACAAGTATTCTGGGAAGAAAATTGACATGAAAGACGTGCAGTGTTACAATTGTCAAAGTTTTGGTCATTATGCTCGAGACTGTCGAAAGAAGAAGGAAGCACGAGAAAAAGAGAGTGACAAAGCGCAGTATCCACAGGCAGGAGAGAGTGATTCTGAAGGTGTGCTACTAATGGCAGACACTCAGTAGAATGATGATGAAACAAATTTGTGGTATCTTGATTCAGGTTGCAGCAACCACATGACTGGTAACAAGAACTGGTTCAACAAGCTTGATGAATCAGTTAAGAAGGTGATAAAGTTTGCAGATGGAGACAGATCACGTCAGGTGGAAGAGGAAACATACCTGTAATGAGAAGAGATGGTAGAAAAGCCAACATTACTGATGTGTTGTATGTGCCTTCTATGACAAGTAACTTGATAAGTATAGGTCAATTACTTGCCAAAGGACATAATATGAAGCTCGAAAATAATCAAATGAAGGTGTATCATGCTGATGGTAGGTTGGTACTAAAAGCACCATTGGCTGATAACAAGACGTTTAAAGTTCAGATTAACATGATTAATCATGAATGTCTTGCATCAACTACAGAAGAGGAAAAGAATTGGCTATGGCATCATAGATATGGGCATCTAAACTTCAGGAGTTTGGGTATGCTGAATCAGAAGAAGATGGTGTATGGTTTACCTCAGGTGAAGGAACCAAATCATGTGTGTAAGGAATGCTGCAAAGCAAAGCAGGCTAGAAAAGCATTCAAACATGATCTACCAATTAAGTCGAAAGGAAAGTTGGAGCATGTTCATTCTGACGTATGTGGACCTTTTGAAGTTAGGTCGAATGGTGGAAAGCATTACTTCTTAACTTTCATTAATTAATTCACCAGATATATGTGGATTTATATGATCGAAAGTAAGAGTGAAGTATTCACAATGTTCAAGAAGTTTAAGTTGCTTGTCGAAAAGCAAAGTGGTTGTAAGCTAAAAAAACTGAGAACTGATGGTGGTGGTGAATACACCTCTCGAGAGTTTGCTAGATTTTGTGAAGAGAAAGGTATAGAGCATGAGATTATTGCTCCCTATACACTCAACATAATGGAATAGCTGAGAGGAAGAATAGAAGTATACTGAATATGACGAGAAGTATGTTGAAGGCTAAAGAGGTGCCAAAGAGATTTTGGGCTGAAGCAGCTTCGATAACAGTATACATTCTGAATAGATGTCCAACGAAGAAGTTAGTCGAGAAGACTCCTTATGAAGCTTGGACAGGTGAGAAGCCCAATGTAAGTCATCTTAGAGTTTTTTGATCAATATGTTTTAGGCATGTTCCTGAGCAATTGAGAACAAAACTAGATGATCGAAGTCAAACCATGGTGCTCATAGGTTATCATTCGACTGGTGCATATAGACTATATTCACCAGAAGATGAAAAATTTGTGATCAGTCGAGATGTTCTGGTAGATGAGAATAAAAAATGGGAGTGAAGTCATGGGTCAGTTCGACAGAATACTGGTCGACAGATGGAAGAGACAGTTCCGATGGTGTTTGAAGAAGGCCAACAAACTGAGGCCACGACAAGTCGAAATGAAGAACCTCCTGAGCAGAATGTAAGAAGATCAACTAGAGCAAGAGCTGAGTCGACAAGGTAAGCTGGATATGAGAGATTTCCAGATAACACAATCGATGCAGATGGTGACTTAATAGAAGAAGCAATGATGATGGCTGAAGCAGAACCAATTAATTTGGATGACGCCATGAATGATTCGAATTGGTGTGAAGCCATGAAGGAAGAACCCAGGGCAATTGAGAAGAACAATACCTGGGAACTTGTCGAAAGAGCCAGCAAGAAGCCTATTGATGTGAAATGGGTTTACAAGCTGAAGCGAAGGCCAAATGGTGAAATTGTCAAGCATAAGACAAGACTAGTGGCAAGAGGATTTCTGCAGAAACCTGGTGTTTATTTCGACGAAGTATATGCGCCAGTGGCTAGGTTGGAAACAATCAGGATTGTTGTTTCGACAGCAGCGTATAGAGGATGGAAGATACATCAGTTGGATGTGAAATCAGCATTTTTGAATGGTCCCTTGGAGGAAGAAGTTTACGTCAGTCAACCACCAGGATTTGAGATTAAAGGGCATGAGTCGAAGGTGTACAGATTGAGGAAGGCTCTCTATGGATTAAAACAAGCTCCTAGGGCTTGGACCAGAAGAATAGATAGTTTCCTAATCGAAGCAGGGTTCACAAAGTGTGTGTCTGAGCATGGAGCTTATGTAAATGATGTCGACAATGATAGTCGAATCATTTTATGCCTGTATGTTGATGATTTTCTAATTACAGGTGCAAATGAAGCTGAGATAAGAAAAGTCAAGTCGAAGCTAATGCAAGAGTTCGAAATGTCCGACCTAGGGATTTTGTCATATTTCTTAGGGATGGAATTCAAAGACACAGTTGAATGTGTGTTCCTGCACCAGAAGAAGTATGCTCAAGATATTTTGAAGAGGTTCAAGATGACTGACTGTAAAGCTGTAACAACTCCATTGGAAACAGGAGAAAAGTTGAAGAAGGTAACTGATGATGAGTTTGTAAGTTCGACACTGTACAAACAAATTATTGGATCCTTGAGGTATCTTTGCAATACAAGGCCAGACAATTGTCAGAGTGTCGGATTGTTAAGTCGATTTATGGAGAAACCCCAAGAATGTCATCTCATTGTAGTAAAGAGAGTACTGAGATACATTAAGGGTACGATTGATCATGGTGTGTTGATGCCATGTCGAAATAAGTCCAAGTCAAAAGATGCTGAGGTATATGGTTATACTGATTCAGATTTCAGTGGAGACCAAGATGAGAAGAAAAGTACTGCAGGCTATATTTTCATGATCGAAGGAGCTCCAATCTCTTGGAGTTCGAGAAAACAAAGCATTATGGCTTTGTCATCATGTGAAGCTAAGTATGTAGCTGCATCGTATGCAGCATGTCAGACAGCATGGATAGATATGTTGCTCGAAGAACTCAAGATCAAGGAATATGGGAAGATGAAATTGTTTGTAGACAACAAGTCAGCTATTGATCTTGCCAACCATCCTATGTTGTGTAGGTCAACTGTATTCGACAGAGTTGAATATAGCTGATAAAGAGTTAGTCAAATTGTTTTGGGCCTGGGCTTTGATAGCCTATATAAAGGGCATTGTAATTTGTAATATACACAACAGCTTCATAATTAAAAAAATAAGAAGTTTCCAAACCCTAATTTTTCCTCTCTTTCTTTCTTCTTCTTCTTTCTCTCAAACATTCATCTTTCTTGGAACCCAGTTCCAACAGGTACCAGTATTGAAATTTTCATGTTGTTGTGAATCAACTCGAATGATTATACGCTGTTCTTCGAGATACTGATTTTCGGATGAAACACTTAAGGAAGAGAAAATAGAACGAAGAATAATAAGACAGTAGCTATAACATGCTCCAATAATAGCTAACACCAATTTAATCTCATGAGTTGTACAATTAAACATCCTAGATAAAAGTACATAAGATCCACTTCGAATCTGCATCGAAATTGTCTTGATAGACTGAGTGACATGAGAGCAAAGGCAGCATATGAAATTGGACTATATAGATCTGGGTTTCCAGTTATAACTTTATCAGAGAAAAAAGAATAGAAAGAGGTAATTACCAATACCTGAAATGCTGAATGTGCTTTGAACCGAAGACTTGTTGAGTCTCGCCATGTTCTTGCAAACAAAATGATTAGACAAATGATGAAACTGAAAACAGTGTAAAGAAATAATTTCATGAAATTCCAATTTCCAAATAGATGGTTGAAGGAAGAACTTAGAACATAACAAAGCAATCCAACAATAGCTGATGCAAAGCCAACAAATCTCCACACCTTCGTATCCATCATCCACCTCTGAATTTGGATGGCCAACAGTGTCATGTTCTCTTTAATAAAATGATTAATACAACACCTTAATGACTTATAACAGTTCTGTGAGATATTGGATCGAAGGGTAACTTGTGGTTCGACAGGAATTAAGCATGAGGTCGAAGTCAATTCGCATGTTGTTGTCGGAGTAATGCATGTTGTAGTCGAAGTTTGTTCTAACATGTATTAGTCAATATTGCTAGGGTTGTTCGCATGTTGAATTGGACCTTGTGTTAAGGATCCAATTGTTTAAGTTAGCTTGTACACTAAGTTAGCTTGTAATGGGTAATTTGTTAAAGGCCCATTAGTTTAGTGTGCTAGGTTTTATTATAAATAGCATGCTAGTCTCTCATTCTAAAGTGTGACAACACCTAATAAAGGTGAGAGAGGTTAATTTGTTATTCTTGTATACTTGTAATCCTTGTTTTAAGGAGAAAGGAAAGAATAACAGTTTATAACCAATCCTTGCTGTGTTTCTCTTGTTTTTTCCTTTAACCCTAACCCTTGTGTGTTTCTTGCCTATAAAGAAACGTTTAATACGTTGTTTAAAGGCATCCTTATTCACAACAAATTGGTGCGGTGAGCGTGGAGAAGATGTCTTCAACAAATTATGAGATTGAAAAGTTCACCGGAGTGAACGATTTCGGTATGTGGCGCTTGAAGATGAAAGCCCTAGTGGTTCAGCAGGGTTGTTTCGAAGCGTTGAAGGGACATGCAACCATGGACACTGCATTAACGGAAAGAGAAAAGACTGTCATGATCGAAAAATCCCATAGCGCAATACTGTTGAGCCTTGATGATAAGGTCTTCGACAGGTATCAAAGGAGACTACGGCATCAGAATTATGGGTGAAACTCGAAAGTTTGTATATGACCAAATCCCTGGTGAATCGACTCTACCTGAAGCAAGCTTTGTATTCATTCAAGATGAGTGAAGACAAAATGATGGCTGAGCAGTTGGATATGTTCAACAAGCTGATTCTTAATCTTGAAAATATTGATGTGAAGATCGATGATGAAGATCAAGCATTGTTGTTGTTGTGTGTTTTGCCCAGAACACATGCTCACTTCAAAGAAACTCTCTCGTATGGAAGGGAGTCCCTGACCTTTGAAGAAGTTCAATCAGCCTTGTATTCTAAGGACTTGAAGGAACGAAAGGAGCACAAACCTTCGACGGTTGGTGAAGGTTTGGCCGTTAAGGGAAAATTCTTGCGAAAGGATAGTAAGTTCGACAAGAAGAAAGGTAAAAGTCAGTAGAAGTCTTATAGTGGCGAAGCATCTGGTTTTCGATGCTATCATTGTAAGAAGGAGGGTCACACAAGAAAGGTGTGCCCTGAACGCCTGAAAGATCATGGAGGTAAGGATAATGGCAACGCAACCATTGTTCAAGATGACTTCGACTTATGTAATGTCCTTGTAGTTTCAAGCGGCGACTCAAGAAAAGAGTGGATTATGGATTCAGGTTGCACTTGGCACATGACTCTAAACAGAGAATTGTTCGAAGAACTATGTGATCAAGATGGTGGATCTGTGCTGCTGGGAAACAACAAATCCTGCAAAATTACAGGTATTGGATCTGTGAGATTCAAGCTCCATGATGAGTCAATAAGGTTATTGACTGAAGTCAGATATGTACTTGATTTGAAGAGAAATTTAATTTCTCTGGGTGAATTCGACAGAAAGGGATATGTTTTCCAAGGAGAGAAAAATATCCTAAGAGTCATGAAGGGGTCGAAGGAAGTCTTGAGAGGCGTGCAGAAACAAGGCTTGTATACCCTTGAGGCTGAGGTTGTAAGTGGTTCGACAAATGTTGCATCCACGAAACCTGTATCGAAGACAGAATTATGGCACAAGAGATTGGGCCATGTCAGCGAAAGAGGCCTGGTCGAATTAGGGAAGCAGAACCTGCTAGGTGGTGACAAAGTCGAAAAGTTAGAGTTTTGAGAATCTTGTGTATTTGGTAAATCCTGTAGGGTGAAGTTTAACAAAGGCAAGCAAAGAACACATGGATCCCTGGATTACATTAATGCTGATCTTTGGGGGCTTGCAAGGAATCCTTCACACTCAGGTGCAAGGTATTTTCTATCCATCGTTGATATCTATTCCAGAAAGTTATGAGTATTCATTTAGAAGACGAAGGATGAAACTTTTGAGAATTTCAAAAGTTGGAAGGTTCTGGTCGAAACTCAAACTGGAAGAAAGGTTAAGAGGTTGAGAACCGACAATGGCATTGAGTTTTGCAACGAAGCATTCGACAGTTACTGTGTTAAGTCTGAGATTGCAAGGCATAAGACTGTAGCAGGTACTCCTCAACAAAATGGCTTAGCTGAGAGATTTAATCGAACAATCCTTGAAAGGGTTAGATGATTGTTGGTTAGTGCTGGATTGAAGAAGGTGTTTTGGGCAGAGGCTTTTTCGACAGCAGGTTATCTGATAAATAGATGTCCCTCGACTGCCTTGGGAATGAAGACACCTGAAGAAGTCTGATCAGGAAATCCACCTAGTCTCGACAGACTGAGAGCATTTGGCTATGTGGCCTATGCTCACATTAGGTAAGACAAGGTCGAACCTAGAGCTCTGAAGTGCATGTTCATGGGATACCCTGAAGGAGTAAAAGCTTATAGGCTATGGTGCCTAGAGCTAGGTCACAGGAGGTGTATCACCAGTCGAGATGTAGTTTTCAATGAAACTGATATGGCTTTCAAGAAAACTGATGATGCTGACGAAGAGCTGGAACATGAAGAGATTCCTGTTGAGGTGGAGCATGTTGGTGCTGAATTGCGTACCCCAAATGAAGTCGAAGAAGAAGCAGACGATGTTGTCGAAGAAGAGGAGACTGATAATGACTACCTTCTATCAAGAGACAGGTTGCGAAGAGTTATCAAGCCACCTCGGAGACTTGGGTATGCAGATCTTATAGCTTATGCCTTAATCTCTGCAAGTGAGGTTCTCGACGAAGAACCTAGAGATTATAAGGAAGTTATGAGGAGTCGAAAGAATACTGAATGGCTGAAGGCCATGGATGATGAGATGAAATTCCTTCATGACAACTACACATGGGAACTGATCAAGAAACTTGTTGGAGCCAGGTTAATCAGCTGTAAATGGATTTTCAAAGTTAAGGAAGGAATCGAAGGAGTGACGTCGAAGAGATACAAGGCAAGGTTGGTTGCTAGGGGGTTCACTCAGAAAGAAGGTGTCGACTTCAATAATGTGTTCTCTCCTGTTGTGAAGCACAAATCCATTTGAATGTTACTTGCCATAGTGGCACAGTTCGACATTGAACTAGAATAGATGGATGTGAAGACTGCGTTCTTGTATGGTGATCTAGATGAAACAATCCTGATGAGACAACCTGAAGGGTATGTCGAAAAGGGGAAGGAAGATTATGTGTGCAAACTGAAGAGATCATTATATGGACTGAAACAATCTCCTCGACAGTGGAATATGAGATTCGACAAGTTCATGGCACGCATAAGTTTCATTAGAAGTCAGTTCGACCACTGTGTTTACTTCAGATTTTGACTTGGTAATTCATTTGTTATTTGTTGATTTATGTGGATGATATTCTAATAGCAAGCAACAATGTCGAAGAGGTAATGAGGGTGAAGGCTGAACTCAATAAGGAGTTCGAAATGAAGGATCTGGGAGCTGCGTCCAGGATTCTTGGGATTGATATCCGAAGAGATAGAAAGCAGTCGAAATTATGCTTATCTCAATAGGCATACCTACGGAAGATTCTCGAAAAGTATGGTATGTCGAATTCAAAGCCTGTTGTGACTCCGAAAAACCCTCAATTCAAGCTGAGTATAGATCAGTGTCCCAGTACAGATATAGAAAGAACTTATATGAATAGCGTTCCATATGCTAATATAGTTGGTTCTGTGATGTATGCTATGGTCTGTACTAGACCCAACATAACATATGCAGTAAGTCTTGTAAGCAGGTACATGTCAAATCTTGGAAAGGCTCACTGGCAAGCATTGAAGTGGATTTTAAGGTACATAAATGGGTCTCTGAATAGAGTCATAATTTATGGTGGAGCCTTGGGTGATGATAGTAAAGCAACAATCGAAGGATATGTCGACTCTGATTATGCATGTTGTATGGATTCCAAAAAATCTATTTCTGGATATGTGTTCACTATGTTTGGGACAGCAATCAGTTGGAAAGTGTAAGTTCTTGTAATTGGCTGTAATTTTGTTAAAACAATGTTGATGTCATGGTTGATGTTGCAACATGAGCTTCTAGCATTATTGAATTGATTAGGTAACATTCAGGTTGTTAAAGATGTAAGGGTTGCAGCTGTATGCTGATGTTACACCCGATGTCGTGACATCAGTAGTGGACATCAGGTCTGAGATGTTTAGGGCTGCACATGGTTTTAATTTAATGAAATATTCTGTTGAAGAAAATCAGAGATTGCAGGCGAATATCATGGGAGATATATTCTGTTGCAATCATGTGTGAAAAAGAATAGTTTGTTGCGAATTTAATGCATAAAGATATGGAGAATATTTAGAGTTAATTAATTGAAGATTTGATTGAAGATCTATTTAGTAGCAGAATCTGTTGCAGATTGGGAACAGAAGATTTGATATGTTTTAAAGGCCCAAATCCAGTTGGGATTATATTATAAATAGAATGCTTGTAACCTAAGAAAAGGTACGGGTCCAAGATGTAGATCATTAGGGCTTTGTCTAAGTGAACCACTCGGGTTGTGAGATGGTCACTGTATTATTACTCAGAAACCTATAGGTAATGAGTATTGTATTGTTCTTGGAGGAAGCTTTGAAGCAACTCCAAGGTGTGTCATAGAAGTGTGTCTTCTACTTTTCTGTGGTTGAAAAGTTGTTGGAAATCAAGCTGTGGCGGAGATGTTGACTGCTAGACATCATTGCGATGATTGGGAGTGAGATGGAGTCTCTTACCTAGGGAGGACTTAGGTAGAAGGGTCACTGGGTAGTGATTGAATTAGGTAGATTGTCAACTGGTCTGTTGAGTCTGTAATTTGATACTACTAATAGTGGACTTCCTCCCTGGCTTGGTATGCCCCCAGATGTAGGTTGTTGAACCGAACTGGGTGAACAATCCTTGTGTGCTTTTCTGTTGTTTTACATTGCAGAGTGTGTTGTTGTAACATCACACATAACATAGCAGGTTCTTAGTGTCTTGTTCATACAGCAGATATTGATGTTGTGACATCGCACTTAACATCACATATCTGGTACCAGAATTTCAATTGGTATCAGAGCAGGCATCCTGTCTGTTTCTGGATGAGATCTTGGGAAGATACTTTCTGGTTCATGAGCAAGGAAGAGAGTTGTTTGGATGATCCCTTGGAGTGAAGGATGGACTTTTCATGATAAAGTATTGTTGGCACGTGGTGTGCAAGGATTTTTTAGTAGTGCCTGAAGGTTGTTGAGGAGTGGTTATGTGTTCTGCTGCATGGTATCTATTGTAACCCTGGTTGGTTCTTGTATCTCTGGTGTTGAGATTCTAGGAAGGTATTCTCTTGGAATTAGGGTTGGTCTCCTCAGCAGGATATTCTATGATGGTGTAGTTTATGCAGACAACTTCAACCGTTTTGTTAGAGATGCCAAAGATACTTGAAGATTATCTCATATCCCTGTTTGGGAGAGAAGTGTTCATAAGGTGAATGAAGCTTCTAAAGACTGTTTGACATGGAAGGATCAGAATAAGAACATATTTCAAGTCAGACATTGAAGACCAATCTGTTCAGAACAGTGATTCCTTCTTTATCATCTTTCTTGATGGTGAAAGAAGAGGGGAGTGCCAAAGCAAAAGAGTATCACTGTCAAATCCTTTATGCGGGAGTGAAGATCTTGATAAGTTATCTCTTAAGCTTAGGTGTGGTGACCTAATTAGGAGGATCTTCCTAGTTATGATGTCAAATGTGGTTCTGGTATATCTGGAGATGAATTCTCTTGGGAAGATACATGAACTAGAGGAAGATTCATCAAGAAAGAAGCTGAGCTTAATATGTCAATGTCTCGACATCGCGATACACATTAGCAGCTTATGGTAGATGCCAAGTCTAAAACCTATTAGATTGTAGCTGCTTTGAAGGGTCACTGAAGCTGTGAAGTTGAACTTTGTTTGAGATGATAGCACCTCAGATGGGCTGGTTGTAGAAAAGGTAGTAATCCTTGAGGACAATCTTAAAGGGAAAAGGCATCCAAGAGTTTGTGTGCAGTAGCAATGCAGCCTGTGGTCAATTGGTGTTTGCTCGAGCTCTTTCAGTTTTGTGCCTTGATGAATTTAAAGTAGCAGATTGTCTATGGTATGTGTCTGCAGAAGGATGGCAGTTATTACTCTTTGGTTAGACAGGAGGTCTGAACCTGGTGCTTATAAGAAGAAGCTTCTGGAAGAGTGTGTTATGCAAGTTACTGCAGTTTTGTGATATGAGTGGTTGTCATCAGCAGATAGCGGTTGTGTGAGAAGGTTACCTTGACAGGAGTTGAGTATTTGTCTGCTTTTGATAAGGTTGTGCATCTAACCGATAGTGAATACTCTGACGGAAGCTGAGCATTTATCTAAGATGTTGTGCATTCAACTAATGACAATATACATTGACGGGAGACTATGTATATGTCTGATGTAAAAGTGCAGGACTACAGAAGTGTTGAGAATTTACTGTATATTTCTCTTTGTGGTGTGTGACGACCTGAATTATGTTGTTGAAGATGGAGATGGAAGACTATGAAGACATCATAGTCTTGATGATTGGATCAGTTTATTTCTGATCTAGGTGCTTTGGAGCATGGGTTTTGTTGTGTGAAAGTCGAGGATATGTGGATGTTATCTCTGGCTTTCTACTGACGGCTCTACTAAGGGAAGTGGCATTTTGTAGTATAGTTATGGGGTAGTCTTGGACTACTTATTTTTTGAAGATTCAGATGTGGTAGGAGTCTCTGAGCAGGATGAAGGTTGTCTACTCAAACTTGATTGTTGAATCAAGTCTATGAGAGCATGGAAATCTGTTTCTGCAAAGGGATGAGGTTCTTCTGAGTGGCAGAAGGAAGAGCTGAATTCAACAGTTGGATGTTCTGACATCTAGCTTAACATCAGGAGTCTCAGCTGGTGATGTGGTACATCAGCTAATGATAGGGTGATCTACAGGAATGAATAATAGGATGCTTCAAAAAGATCGTTCTCAGGGCAGTTGCGGGAGCTGCAGGAACGAGAAGATGTTACATGACCATGGCTTAGAGAGTCTAAGTGTGTTTGCTTTTGAGCAAGTGGAACATGTGACTTGAAGATCATGTTTCAGTGGTAGATCAAGATAGCTTTGCGAGAGTCCTGACAAACGTGATAAAGGTCAAATGTGACATTTGGTTGATCTCAGAAGTGGTTTCGAAGAATCAAGATAATCAGAGTATGGCAGCTGGTTATTATTGAGGATTGTCTTGGAACAAGTGACTCTTGGGCAGAAGGGCGATGAGTTGAAGATTCAAGATGTTCTAACCTGTATTAGGACATTATCTGCCTGGATATCCTTGGTGAAGGATAATCATGCCCTGGTTCAGAAGATTGGTGCCTACATCAGGCCTAAGGAGCGTCTACATAGTCACACGGGAGAATGATGAAGTAGAAGGCCTGCCTTGGATGGAGAATGTAGAGAAGACTGAAGTAGATCAGGAAGTCTGAAGATGAGGAGTATGATAGAGAATGAATGCCTTTAGAGAAAGGGACAGTGGTTCCAAAATGCATGTGCTCAGAAGTGTGCTCAAATGAGCATTAGTTAACCATGACTGAGGGAGTACTTGTCTTTGGATTTTGCTGAAGATTGCATGCTGATCAAGATTGTGAAGTTTGGTTGAATCTTGTGAGGATATAATGTCAGATATCATGTTATGACATTAGGTTGTTGGATGACATGTTGGTGTAGACATGAATGATTCTAGCCATGAGAAGCATATTGGTTGATTCATATGCACACATGCTTCTGAAGAAAAGTCTGAAGGGCAGCTTTGTCAGTGTCTGGGAGAATTTTCTTTTCTCTACAATTTCTGGAAGAACTCAGTAGGGGTTTTTGTTGATGGGAGATGTCACACTTGTCTAGGTGTGTGTTCAAAGTAAGAGGACTTGACTTAAAGTGTAGTGGAAGGCAGTGTACTTGTGCCTCAGAACTTGTGGATATTTGTGTGAAGCATTCCTGACAGGATGAATGAAGACTATGTCTGGATCAAGAGGTTCATTCCTGAAAGAAGTTGATCAGCTTGGCAAGATGTGAGTTTTGGAGCATAAGAAGATAACCAATCAATAGGGAATCATGTGATTTTTGGATTGTTTGAGGATTAAACATTAAGTGAATGCGTTCAGCAGGTGAGTTGAACAGAGGGTGCGCTCTTGAAGACATGAAGATGAGTCTTATGTTTTCCATTCATTTAAGGTGTTCTTCTTGCAAAGGTGCACTGGTTATCTTAGATAGGGGGAATTGATCTTCTTTTTCGGCTGGTCTAAAGGAATCTAGAAAGGATTGTGTGTTGTGCGGATCAATAGATGTTGTGCTTGTGTTTTTGGAATCTTTCAAAGTATCTTGGAGTGTTAATGTTGGGATTCAGCAGACAATGTCTGATACGATGTCAGAACATGGAATAGGACATGTTTTTGAGCCAAACAAGGAAGTATTTTGGACGGTGGTGTAAGGATAAAGTGGAACACGTGGCTTCAACTGTGCATGGAACTGTTTTGGCACAATTTATGGTAAAAATCAGTTAGGAAACAATAAAAGTGGTCAAGAATGTTTTGGATGATAAACATTGAATTTGAGTAGAGTTTTTAGTGCCTAATATAGCGTTTCTATGACTAAGAACCTTGACTATTCAAAGCTCGGTTATTCCAATGTAACTGATCAGCTATTTATAAGGATTATTTTGTTCCCCTTCAGCTAGTGAGCGTGCTTGTTTCATAAGTTCTATGGCGTTTGTTCGTTTTTGGGTAAGCACTATTTGGGTCTGGTTCTGTGAGGGCTTCCTTTGCCAATTTGTGGCTAAAAAGGGGGAGAAAGGAGAGAGTCTTGCTGAATGGTTTGCGCAGATGCTATGCCTGGAGTCTGCAGTTCCAGCTGTGGAAGAGGATGTCCTATCCTTAAGTTGGTGTTGAGTCTTTGTGACTTGTGTCCTGAGTTATGAACACAGTTGTGACTTATGTTTTGAGTTACCTGGGTTGGAAGATTGGCACTTCTTATGTGTCATCGTGTGCCACAGGTCGACTGGGGGCGTCTGATCAAATATGGTGTGCAGAATTCTCTTATACCACCATTGGTCTTTGATGTCTAGACAGACATTTCTTTTCTGGAGGAGTCTTCTACATTTGTTCTGGGTCTTACCTGGAAGGAAAAAGAAATGTGTTGTGTTGAGGGGGAGTGTCAGATATCTTCTTCCTCATGTGCACCAATTCTTCAGGACTGTCTTGTTCTTAGGTCCTGATGTGCTGCCTGGAGTTGCTGTTATATGATGATGTTATGCCCAACATGATGTCCTAACATCATTCAAAATTAGCCAAGAAGATGATTCTCCATGGATACAGTACACAGCAGCTACTGTTGTTTATTGTTAGGATCAGATGACTTCTAACAGTAGTATAGGGTTGTAATTGCTGCTGTAATTAGAGCTGTAATGTTTATATATGTGTTTTAGCCAAAATTAGCCAAAGGGGGAGATTGTAAGTTCTTGTAATTGGCAGTAATTTTGTTAAAACAATGCTGATGTCATGGTTGATGTTGCAACATGAGCTTCTAGCATTATTGAATTGATTAGGTAACATTCAGGTTGTTAAAGATGTAAGGGTTGCAGCTGTATGCTGATGTTACACCCGATGTCGTGACATCAGTAGGGGACATCAGGTCTGAGATGTTTAGGGCTGCACATGGTTTTGGTTTAATGAAATATTCTGCTGAAGAAAATCAGAGATTGCAGGAGAATATCATGGGAGATATATTATGTTGCAATCATGTGTGAAGAAGATTAGCTTGTTGCGAATTTAATGCATAAAGATATGGAGAATATTTAGAGTTAATTAATTGAAGATTTAATTGAAGATTTGATTGAAGATCTATTTAGTAGCAGAATCTGTTGCAGATTGGGAACAGAAGATTTGATATGTTTTAAAGGCCCAAATCCAGTTGGGATTATATTATAAATAAAATGCTTGTAACCTAAGAAAAGGTACGGGTCCAAGAAGTAGATCATTAGGGCTTTGTCTAAGTGAACCACTCGGGTTGTGAGATGGTCACTGTATTATTACTTAGAAACCTGTAGGTAATGAGTATTGTATTGTTCTTGGAGGAAGCTTTGAAGCAACTCCAAGGTGTGTCATAGAAGTGCGTCTTCTACTTTTCTGTGGTTGAAAAGTTGTTGGAAATCAAGTTGTTGATGCAGTGGCGGAGATGTTGACTGCTAGACATCATTGCGATGATTGGGAGTGAGATGGAGTCTCTTACCTAGGGAGGACTTAGGTAGAAGGGTCATTGGGTAGTGATTGAATTAGGTAGATTGTCAACTGGTCTGTTGAGTCTGTAATTTGATACTACTAATAGTGGACTTCCTCCTTGGCTTGGTATGCCCCCAGATGTAGGTTGTTGAACCGAACTGGGTGAACAATCCTTGTGTGCTTTTCTGTTGTTTTACATTGCAGAGTGTGTTGTTGTAACATCACACATAACATAGTAGGTTCTTAGTGTCTTGTTCATACAACAAATATTGATGTTGTGACATCGCACTTAACATCACATATCTGGTACCAGAATTTCAGAAAGCAACACTTCAGAAGGTGGTTGCCTTATCAACCACTGAAGCAGAATATATTGCTTTAACTGAAGCTGTGAAGGAAGCGTTGTGGCTTGAAGGTTTTGCAAAGGAGCTGAAACTTCAAGGTCCAGTTATCACTGTTAAATGTGATAGTCAAAGTGTAATACACTTGTCGAAGAACTCAGCCTACCATGAGTGAACCAAGCACATTGATGTGAGGCTGCATTTTGTCAGAGGGATAATTGAGCGTGGAGAAGTCTAAGTGCTGAAGGTTTCGACAAATCATAATACTGCTGATATGATCACCAAGACGTTGCCAAGTTACAAGTTTTTCCACTGTATGCAGTTGATAAAACTGCATGAAGAAAGCTAGTTAATTCCTTGATGTTATAGAGTTTATTTCAAGGTGTAGATTTGTGAGATATTGGATCGAACTCTAGTATGGTCAAAGGGTAGCTTCTGGTTCGACAGGAATTAAGCATGAGGTTGACGTTAGTTCGCATGCTGTTGTCGGAGTAATGCGTGTTGTAGTCGAAGTTTGTTCTAACATGTATTAGTCAATATTGCTAGGGTTGTTAGCATGGTGAATTGGGCCTTGTGTTAAGGATCCAATTGTTTAAGTTAGCTTGTACCCTAAGTTAACTTGTAATGGGTAATTTGTTAAAGGCCCATTAGTTTAGTTTGCTAGGTTTTATTATAAATAGCATGCTAGTCTCTCATTCTAAAGTGTGACAAAACCTAATAAGGGTGAGAGAGGTTAGTTTGTTATTCTTGTATACTTGTAATCTTTGTTTTAAGGAGAAAGGAAAGAATAATAATTTATAACCAATCATTGTTGTGTTTCTCTTGTTTTTTCCTTTAACCCTAACCTTTGTGTGTTTCTTGCCTATAAAGAAACCGTTTAATACTTTGTTTCAAGGCATCCTTATTCACAACAAGCTCTTTATCAAATATTTCCATCATGGGCAAGGTAATTGATTAAAATCAGGTCATCTAATCGATTGGGCCTTAAGCCAATTGATTGGCTCATCAATTCCGCCGACAGATTATTTCTTTTTTTTTATTTCTCTTAATCCTATATAAATGAGGCTCGCTTCCTCTTTATTTAACGCCAGTTTATAAAACTTACATTCTATTAGGTATTTATCTCTCTATTTGCTTTCTTTCTCTCTCTAGAAATATTTATTTATCACTTAAGTTCTTTTAGAGCTTTTGAGTAAAACTTAGCTTGTAAGAAGTTTTGTAAGTGGCTTTGCCAGTTGTTTAATTCTCAAGAGTGTGATACTCTTGGGAGATTGAGTTTGGTTTGTGAGATAAACCAGACATAAAATATCTATTTTGGTTTCTAGAACTTAGTTAGAAAAAGTTATGTTTTGGTCATTGAGATCAGCCTGAAAATCTCTATTATGGTTCATTAGTTTAGCCCGTGGTAAAAGATATCTTTGGTTGAGGATATGCCTATAAAAATATCAAGACCATATTGTATAAAGTTTAATGGGCATAACCTATAAAAGCTCAAAGTTTATAGTCAAAATATCAAGAAGATCTCTTGGGGACAAGACTATGCCAAAGTTTGATCAAACCTGGACAACTCTCTAGTGAAATCTCTCTAACCCCAATCTCTTTAAATTATGCTATTTATTTTTACCGTTTTTATTTCCACTGCTATTTACTCTCTCCTTAAGAAATTACTAAGGAAATTTCAAGTGTAACTAAGAAAACCACTAAAGTAATCGCAAATTTTGAATACCTCAATTCACCCCCTCTTGTGCTTGAAGTCACTTGTCCAACAAGTGCCATTAGAGCCCAACTCCTGTTAAGGACTAATTGTCTCAGGAGGAAAAATGACTTCAAACTATTCACTAAACAAACCCCCATTCTTTAATGAAAAAGAGTATAGATTGTGGAAAGAGAAATTGAAGTTTTTCATAGAAGGGATGAATCATGGTATTTTGAAGGTTGTGAATGAAGGTCCATTTGTTCCTACACACAAATCTGATGGTGTTGTAGAAAATAAACCTGAAAAGGATTGACCAAAGATGATAAATAAAATGTGTAGCGTAGTTTGCAGGCGAAAGTTGTCATCACTATTACTCTCAGTCTTGCTGAGTTTATGCGAGTTTCTCATAGTAAAACTACAAAAGAAATGTGGGACATCCTCCAAATTACCCATGAAGGAACTACTGAGGTAACGAGGGAAAGGTTGGACACATTAACCTATGAGTATGAACTCTCAGAATGAAACTTGAAGAGAGCATAAATCAAATGCAAACACGATTCATCCATATCACGAGTCATATGATAACTTTGGAAAAAATATTTTCAAATGAGGAACTAGCTGTAAAAATTCTTATATGCCTAAACCGTAGCTGAAAACTCAAATTCACTATGATTTGTGAATCTAAGGATTTAGCGACTATTTACAATATGAATGATAAAGGTAATTCTCCATCTTATGTCTATAAATGGTGCACTTTAAATTCCTAGATCATATACTCAGAAGCAAGTGATCATTATTTCTCTTCAAACTCTTGGTTTTATTCTTACAATAAAATTAATCCTATCAATGTTAAATTGCTCAATGGGTCAATGGGAAATTTCCTTTAGCCAAGCATATTGGTACAATCATGTTTTCCCCTAATTTCTTTATAATTGACGTCAACTATCTTAATATCAGTTTCAAAATTATGTCAAGAATCAAAATGCAAAGTTAGTTTTACTGATGTCAACTATTTAATTCAGGATCAGACATCAATGAAGATAAATGGTTTGGCAAAATAATGGTCTCGAGTTTTTAATGCAAAAATTTTATGCTTCCAAAGGTATCTCACACCAAAAACCTATTGTTTTGAGTCTCCTCAATAAAATAGGGGTGGAGAGAAAGCATCAACACATCTTGAACATAGAAAGAGACTTGATTTTTCAATATAATACTCCAAAAATATTTTGGTCTTATGTTATTAACCATGATGTTTACATCATGAACAGAGTTAATAGTCGCATCTTAAACAATAAGTCACCTTAATTTCTTTTGTTTAATGAAGAACCTGACCTGCATGGTTTAAAAGTTTTTGGAACTTTATCTTATGCATCAATCATTCAATCTCATAGAACAAAACTTGATTATAGAGGTAGAAAGTGTGTTTTCATGGATTTTAAGCAAGGTGTCAAAGGTGATATTCTTCTTGACACAAACAACAATGAAATCTTTATATAAATAAATTTCATTCATCATGAACATATATTTCCCTACATACCAAATTGGCATTATCATACTACTTCAAATTCTAAATTTTTATCATCTCCTAACACAATCCAACCTGAACCACAGCAAACTATACATCATTAACCATTACATCATGAATCCCCACAACCTGATCTTTCACTCATTTCAGAAAATAAACCATTAGAACCTATACAACCTTTTTCACAAGTTGAAAGTCCCGATCTTCCTTATCACAGCATTGATCAAAACAACCCCCTTCAATGGCTAGTCAGGAAGAAACATCCTCCAACTCACCTTAATGAATAAGAATGTAATTCCTCAAACAATTCAGACCATACATCATTTTCAGGCATTGTCTATCCTATCTCGTCTTTTTATTCCTTCAAAATTTTGTCTCCTTCTCATAGAGTCTTTGGTTCATTAGTAACAAATGATTTAGAGAAAAAAATCTATGACGAAGCTTGTAGGAATGAAAAGTTGTTAAGAGCCATAAATTCTGAATTGGAAGCACTAGCTATTAATGGAACTTGGAAATTGGTTGACTTGCCGCCAAATGTCAAACCTATTGGTAGTAGACGGGTTACAAAATTAAGCACAAATCTGATGGATCCATAGAAATATATAAGGCAAGGTTGGTTGCCAAAGGTTATAACCAAGTTGAGGGTTTGGATTTTTTTGACACATTCTCATTAGTTGAAAAGTTGTCTACTATTAGAGTTTTACTTGTAGTAATTGCCATAAAAAACTGTCATTTACATCAACTAGATGTAAACAATGCCTTCCTCTATGGTGACTTAGAGGAGGACGTGCACATGGTTATTCCTCAAAGGATTAAATTCACCATGCCAAATCAGGTTTGTAAATTTGTTAAAAGTCTATATGGTTTGAAATAAGCAAGTAGGAAACGGTATGAGAATCTTACTTCCCTGCTTTTAAAACTTGATTATAATCAGTCAAATTCAGATTATTCTATGTTCACTCTTTCCAATGATAATCAAATCACAGTTCTACTTGTTTAGGTAGATTATGTGATTTTAGCTGGCACATCATTATCTGAATTTGATAGGATCAAAGGTATCTTGCATAGCAACTTTAAAATCAAGGACCTAGTAATTTTGAAGTACTTCCTTGGTATTGAGGTGGCACATTCTAGAGAGGGAATTGTCATTTCACAAAGAAAGTATTGTTTAGATCTATTGATGACACAAGTTTACTTGCATATAAATCTGTCGCTACACCTTTGAATCCTTCCATAAAATTGCATCCGGATGATAGCAAACCCTTAGAAGACATCACATCTTATAGAAGACTCATTGGTCAATTGCTACATTTGAATAACACAAGACCAAACATCACTCTTGCAACATAGAAACTGAGCCAGTTCCTACAGAATCCTACACAATTGCACTATAACATAGCTTGTAGAGTGATCGAGTACTTGAAACAAAATTCTGGCAACGATTTGCTTTTAGAAGACATCACGTCTTATAGAAGACTCATTGGTCAATTGCTATATTTGAATAACACAAGACCAAACATCACTCTTGCAACATAGAAACTGAGCCAGTTCCTACAGAATCCTACACAATTGCACTATAACACAGCTTGTAGAGTGATCAGGTACATGAAACAAAATCCTCGCAACAGCTTGCATTTTCCCAGGTCTTCAAAGATGTAGATTTTAAGATACTCTGATGCAGATTGGACAGGATGTGTTGATTCCAGAAAATCCACATCAAGATATTGCTTTTTCATTGGCTCATCTCTTGTGTCATGGAAAACAAAGAAACAAACAACAATCTCTAGATTCTTTTCTAAAGCAGAATATAGAGCATTACAGTCAGCTACATGTGAGTCAATTTGGCTCTTATACATTCTTAGAGATTTGAACATTACTTCTAAACCACCTATTTTGTATTGTGATAACCAAAGTACCATGCACGTAGCATTGAATCTTGTTTTTCATGAAAGAACAAAACACCTAGAGATTATTGTCATCTTGTAAGGGAGAAGGTTCAACAAAGACTTCTAAATTTGTTGCCAATATCTTCTCAAGAACAATTGGCAAATTTTCTTACCAAGCCTTTGAACACAAGAAAATTCAATAACTTCATATCCAAGCTTGGCATGATCAACATATATCATGCTTAAGCTTGAGGAAGACCGTTGAAAGTATAAAGTTGATTCACAAGGTCTTTGAAGTCTTTCTCATACTTGTAACAACCTTTCATTTTTCAGTAACTATTTTCAAAACTTAGTTACTAAGTTTCCTCTTTAGGAAACTGGTTTGTTAGGGTTAGTTTTCAAATTTGTTAAAGTTAGTTGCAGATTATTATGGTTAGTTGGACATAGATTGTATGTTATCCTTTGACCATATAATCTCAATCATTGTATGATCTCATTTTCAAGCTCTATGAATCATTTTTGGAGCTTCTAATTCTCTCTCTTTTTTACCTTATTCTTTCTTATATTTTTCTTCTTCATCTCTTTTCTTCTCTACCTCTCTCTTTCATGAAAAATTTGGTTTTCTAACACAAATTAAACATTAATCAATTAGTGACCCTAAGTGAAATCAGTTTGAAATGTAAATTGTAAATTTGCACTCAAACATAATTACAGATGTTCAAAAGAAATCATATATAGATAGCGCAATGCAATGAGGTGGAGCAACGTACTCATCTGCTGGGACACCAAAAATCATATGAGGTGGAGCAAACTCCACAAGCTTCACCGCTTCGGTATCAAACAAAAAAAAACTTTATGACACCTGAATGTAAAATATTTACAATGATATGTATAACACAAAACCTTTAGAACAAGTTTGCGGTGATAAAAGTGTTCTCATTTGCCATGAGTAACACTAACCAACCCTTACTAACTAGCTAATTGATTACTAACCGGTCCTCTAATAGACAACGTCCGGTAAGATAAACAAATTATTGAGTTGATCTTGAATGTCAGACACCCCATAAATGGTATACTCGTCGGCATTTTCACCAACAACATTCTCAAACTTTGCAATCAAGTTTTCATAAGCCGGCATCAACATGTTTTCCACATAAATTATTATTTGCATCTTTAACTGCTTGTTAAAAACACGCCATTTAGACTGAATTCTACACATCTCCTTGAACTTTTGATTGAACAAATTGAGCTTGTTTTTAGTTAAATCTGCTTTAGAATCGGGCGCCACTGACTCGTTGATAGCCATCTTCAAAAAGTCTATCACCTTTTCCCATGAGTTTTCACAATAGAGTTCCAAGTATTGAGTCGCGTTTTTGCAAAATCTATCATCCCAACAAGTTTCCAATAAGTACTTAATTTGACTTATATTATTCATCATGAAAAAATAACGCAACGCAGGGTCCTCATAAATCTGCGACTTAGCTTCCAAATTTCTCTCAAACTGCTCCATTATCAGTTCCATCCGTGAATAGAACAGAGCTGTTCCTGCTCCATCAGCACCAACCACGGAGTATTCTCGTAAAACTTTCTCCAGGTTCTTTCTTGACCAGAAAGCCATAAGTATGTTTCCAGTGGCTTCGAAGGTCATTGGATGAACCCCACCATCAACCCAACAGTCTAACTCCCCAACTGGTGTAAGAAAGATCAGATTCCCAAACTCCATGAAAATGTCTCTACTTATTTCACCCAATTTGTTCTTTATTTTTATTGCTTCATTCACCAATGAATCAGTAAACAACGATTCAAATTCGGGAATCAAATCATCTATAGTCTCAAACAAGTCAAGAATTTTAAACAAACGCCATGCTGAGGTGATTCTATTTGCAAACAAATCAGCAAAATTCAACAGTTCTATCGTTGCTCCATGACAAATCTTAGTGAAACAGATATCAGATGATATAGAAGTGGATTCCGAGAAGACAAGATCATAGAGTCGACGCTCACTAGGAAATAGTATTCTAAGAGCAACCTTGAAAACTTTAATCCATCTTCCAATCATATAATCTTGAAATCCCATCTTTCCCAATCCTAATAATTTATTTATCAATACACTTTCCAACCATTCTTTACGCATAACAATGTACAAGTCGGAACACACCTTCTCAAACCCAGCATCCACCATTGATTTAACCGTTTTGTGAAAGTGATAGATTGTTTCAACTGCAATGGCATCAACTATGAAGTTGTGATCAGTTGCCACTAATTTATAGTTACCTTTCACCTTCTCTAAAAGCATTTTCGCAATGTTTGAATTATTCTGCTTGAGCTCATGCATACAGGTCATAAACTGTTGCATGATGTTGGTACCAGTATTGATATTTTCATGTTGTTGATAATCAACTCGAATGATTATACGCTGTTCTTCGAGATACTGATTTTCGGGTGAAACACTAAAGGAAGAGAAAATAGAACGAAGAATAATAAGACAGTAGCTATAACATGCTCCAATAATAGCTAACGCCAATTTAATCTTCATGAGTTGTACAATTAAACATCCTAGATAAAAGTACATAAGATCCACTTCAAATCCGCATTGAATTTGTCTTGATAAACTAAGTGACATGAGAGCAAAGGCGGCATATGAAATTGGACTATATAGATCTGGTTTTCCAGTTATAACCTTATCAGAGAAGAAAGAATAGAAAGAGGTAATTACCAATACCAGAAACGCTGAATGTGCTTTGAACCGAAGACTTCTTGAGTCCTGCCATGTTCTTGCAAACAAAATGATTAGACAAATGATGAAACTGAATATGGTGTAAAGAAATATTTTCATGAAATTCCAATTTCCAAATAGATGGTTGAAGGAAGAACTTAGAGCATAACAAAGCAATCCAACAATAGCTGATGCAAAGCCAACAAATCTCCACACCTTTGTATCCATCATCCACCTCTGAATTTGGATGACCAAAGGTGTCATGTTCTCTCTTTCTACCTTTGCTGTTATGGAAAATTGCTTACACAAACAGATGAAACCAATTTCTACTTTGGATGAGAAGCTTTAGAGAAAACATGAGTAAAATTCTAGACTCTAGACAATAATTTAGAGTAACTAATTTATGAAAATATTTCAACATGAGTTTTTGACTTTGTCAACAACTTGTGAATTGTGATCACTTATTATAATAGATTTTTTTGAAGATACTTTCTACATCAAACTCTTGTCTGCTTTTAGGAAAACATATCTGGTCATACGAATACCCAATAGACTAATAAAGAAATAGACTAATAAAGAAAAAGCTATGGAGAATATTAGTTTTTTTTTGTCATGTATCGTTGGACTCATTTCTTATGCATTCAGCTCTACTTTCAATCATCGTTTGGAGAGTGGAACTTCATTATAATTAATGTTTCCACTGGTAAGTTTCATTATCAGTAGCATGATGTTATTTTGTAAAAAATTGAAACTTTGAAGGAGATTCTTGTTGAAAGCTCATTTGGGTTCTTGTTTTGTTGCTAACATCTTTGTACACTTTTGCAGCCTTTCCTTTAATGTCTTTTTGCTTATCAAGACATATTGATTTTGCTTTTGAATCTGATCTCCTCAATTTCTATTTTGGAATATTTACTCTTAAATAGAATAAAAATCAATTTGAAGCTATCTATTGTTGTTGGTACACAAGGTTAAAAGAGATGAATAGAATGAAAAAATAATTTTATACTCTGCAAATGACGGCTACAAAGTTGTTAGGAAAATATATAATAAATGACATCTACCACTAGTCTATTTATACAGAGAAAACTAGGGCCACATAGACAACATACTAAAGTACTAAAATACCCTATAATAAACTTAATCTCCAAGTAATAATAAAATATAAATTATTTCTAACACCATCCCTTAATTTATATTTATCCAAAACAGACAACACCAATTCCATCCCTTAAGCGAAAAAATTGATCGGTCTTGATAGCCTTCGTCAGAACATCTGCCAACTGCTTATGGGTGCTACAGTGCACAACTTCTAGCACTCCATACTGAACCTGATTTCTCAGAAAATGATACTTAGTCTCAATATGCTTGCTTCTCCCATGCAGCACTGAGTTTCTGACAAGATTGATTGCACACTTGTTATCAATAAACAGCTTCAGAGGCTTGTTAACTTTGATATTCAAATCCTGCAGTAAGTTCAGAATCCACACAGCTTGACATGCAGTCACAGCGCCTGCGATATATTCAGCTTCATAAGTTGACAGCACAACAACAGGTTGTTTCTTGGAACACCAAGAAATAGGACCTCCTAGAAACTTAAACAAATACCCAGAAGTACTTTTTCTGTCAACTCTGTCTCCACACCAATCAGAATCTGAATAACTCAGAAGTTCTGATTCAATCTTTCTTCCAGAAGGAAATAACACTCCATACTTCATAGTTCCCTTGATATACCTCAGAATTCTGACAGCAGCTTGGTAAATGGACCACTTGGGTTTACTCATGAACCTACTAACCATTCCAACTGCATAGCAAATATCAGGTCTGGTACTACACAGATACCTCAGAGAACCAACCAACTGTTTGAAGGTTGTAGCATCCACATCCTTACCATCAGAATCAAAATCCAGTTTCTAATTTGTATCTACAGGTGTAATAGCAGCCTTACAATTTTGCAGCTTAAATCTCTTCAGAAGCTCAAGTTCATACTTCAGCTGATGCAAAATGGTACCCTTCTCAGAGTATATAAACTCCATCCCTAGAAAATATGTCATTTCCCCGAGATCAGTCATTTCAAACTCATTCATCAACACCTTCTTGAACTTAGCTATCTCTTGTTCAGAACTCCCTGTCAGCAGTATGTCATCAACATACAAACACACCAGAATCATACTGCCTTCAGAAGTATGCTAAACATAAACACCGTACTCCATCTCACATTTCTAAAACCCCTGCTCCTTGAAAAATGAATCAATCTTCAGATTCCAGGCTCTGGGCGATTGTTTCAATCCATACAAAGCTTTATGTAATCTGTACATCATCCCTTCCTAATTCTTTTTAACAAATCCAGAAGGTTGTGACATGTATACCTCTTCTTGTAATGGACCATTCGGAAATGCAGATTTCACATCTAAATGCATCAGAGGCCAATTCCTGTTAGCAGCTATTGCAATCACAAGTCTGAATGTTTCATGTCTTGCTACAGGTGCAAACACTTCAGAATAATTCAGCCCAGGTTTCTGCAGAAATCCTCTTGCTACTAACCTTGCTTTGTGTTTTCCAATTGATCCATCTGGCTTTAGCTTCTGCTTGAAAACCCATATGATGGTGATGGCTTTCTTGTCCTTTGGAAGTTCTGTCAGCTTCCAAGTCTTGTTTCTCTCTATGGCATCAAGTTCTTCTTTCATGGCCTTCAGCCAGACTTTCTTCTCAAGAGCCTCTTCCGTGCTTACTAGTTCAGAGTCTACTAATATGGCACACTGAATAACTTCTCTTTCAGAATCTACTTCAGTGTCTTGTAGCATGTCAAACTCTGCAAATCTTCTCAGAATGTTTCTAATTCTTTGTGGCCTCAGAACTCGTTCAGAATCTCCTTCGGATGCTTGTACTCCAGATGTTCTATCTTCAGAAGCTCTTGCTTCAGAAGTTTGACCTCTTCCAGAACCTTGACCACCTTCAGAGTCTGGAATATTCCCAGAATCTGAATCACCATCAGAATCTGAATCACCACTAGAATTTGGATCAGAATCATCTTCACCTTCTAAGTCTCCTTCAGAGTCAGAATCACCATCAGAGTCTACTTCAGCTTCAAAATCTTCTCTAGTTTCTGACTCATCTTCAGAAACTTCTAATTCTGAACTTTCTTCAAAAGTTCTCACATCAGAGTTCGATTGAGACTTGTTCCAATACCAAGTTTTTGATTCCTTTACAATGACGTCTCTGCTGAATTCAACTTTATTAGTTTCTGGACAATAGAGCTTATACGCACCTGTATTGTGGTACCCCACTAGTAACATTACTTTGCTTCTATCATCCAGCTTCTGTCTTCTGGCTTCTGGAACATGTTTGTAACATACAGAACCAAATACCTTCAGATGGCTAACACTTTGCTTATCTTCAGTCCACTTCTGAATAGGAACTATTTCCTTCAGCTTTTTTATTGGACATCTGTTTAGCACATATGCTGCGGTGGCAACAGCTTCTCCCCATAAGGTATGAGGAAGCTTCTTCTCCTTCATCATGCTTCTCACCATATCAAGCAAAGTACGATTTCTTCTCTTAGTAAGAACATTGTGTTGAAGAGTATAAGGAGCAGTAACCTCATGCTCAATTCCATTCTCCTCATAGAACTTTCTGAACTCAGTGGAGTTATACTCACTTCTACCATCGGTTCTGAGAATCTTCAGAGTCTGACCACTCTGATTCTCAGCCTTCATTCTGAACTTCTTGAATTCAGCAAACACCTTGTGTTTGAACTTTATAAGGGATACCCATGTCATTCTTGTGAATTCATCAACAAATGGCACGAAGTATTTATTAACTCCAATCGATGCTATTGGAAATGGACCACACACATCAGAATGCACTACTCCCAAGGTATGTTTTGCTCTTGGAGCTACTTCTGACGCAAATGGCAATCTTGGTTGCTTTCCTTCCATGCACACTTTGCATGACTTCCCAGGCTTCTTAATTGTAGGAATTCCATGTACCAGCTTCTTCGAATTCAGATGCCCTAAGCTTCTGAAATTCAGATGACCAAATCTTCTGTGTCACAGCTCACTTTCCTTCACAACACTTGTTGCACTAAGACATTAGAAGTCTGCAGTTCTTACATTCACCTTGAATGTTCTATTCCTTCCCTGTTCTGACTCCATAATCAGCTTCTGATTACAGTCATACAGCTTCAGAAGATTGTCCTTCATGGTAACTGAAAAACCTTTCTCAATTAGTTGCCCCACACTCATCAGACTGCTTTTCATGCCAGGTACATACCACACTTTCTGAATCAATGTTGTTTTCCCATTGTTCACAATGACTCTGACATTTCCCATACCTTCAGCGTTGAGGTATTTATCATCAACACATATGATCTTTGTCCTCTTTCCATATTCAAAGCCAACCAGCCATTTCTTATTTCTAGTAAGATGATTTGAGCAGCCAGTGTCCATATACCACCAGTCTGCCAAATCCGTATCATCAGATTTAGAAGCCATCAGTAGCACAGATTCATCATCAGAACTTCTGGCTATATATGCTTCTTCTGACTTTCTTTCCTTGTTTGACCAGCAATTAGCAGCAAAATGGCCAAACTTCTTACAACAGTAGCACTGGATCTTCTTCTTGGCATACCTCTTTTCCCTTCTGAGCATTCTTCTGCCTATCAGAAGTTGAGGTTTCTGACTTCTGAACACCATCAGATCTTCTCCTGGCTCCTGACCAAGATTTTTTCTGATGCTTCTTACCAGAAACTGCTTTCAGAGCCTGTTGCTCTACTTCCCTTTCAAAAGTTCTATCAGTCAGATGCAACTTTTGTGCCTCTAGACTACTTTGCAACTCTTCAATTCTCATGGTGCTCAGATCTTTAGAATGTTCTATTGCTACCACAATGTAATCAAACTGAGGGGTAAGGGATCTCAATACCTTCTAAATGATTACTTGTTCAAAAAATATTTCTCCACAAGCTTTCATCTCATTAGTGATCAGAATCACTCTAGAGATGTACTCAGATACCTTCTAATTGTTTTTCATGTTGAGATTCTCATACTGCTTTCGTAGGGACTGAAGCTTCACCTTCTTCACTGATGTTTCACCACCATAGCACCTGACCAGTGTATCCCACGCAGCCTTCGCCATCGTTGAATCAACGATTTTATCAAACACATTTGCATCCACTTACTGATGGATGTAGAACAATGCTTTCTGATCTTTCTTCCTCGTATCTTTCTGCGCGTTCTTTTGTTCCTCCGTTGCATCTGCTGCTACTGGAACGTAACCTTAAGTAACAAGATCAAGCTCATCTTGAGCACCGAACAGTACACGCATCTGAATCATCCAACGAGTCCCATTTTTTCCATCATACACTGGAAGCTTGGTGCTCAGACCACCGTTTCCGTTCAGCTTCAACCTTGTGCAATCACTCAGATTTCACCAAACACAGTGTTTCCCAATCCCGCAGAATCAGAAAATGTGATTCTGTTACGATTCCGTTCAAGATTCAACATGAATTCAAGAAATGAAATCAACCACACAACGCCTCACCGTTTCACTCGTGTTTCCCGTGTTTCTCGTGGATCCGAACCAGAGCTCTAGATAACAATTGTTGGTGCACAAGGTTAAAAGAGATGAATAGAATGAGAGAATAATTTTATACTCTACAAATGACGGCTACAAAGTTGTAAGGAAAAGATATAATAAATGACATCTACCACTTGTCTATTTATACACAAAAAACTAGGGCCACATTGGCAACATACTAAAGTACTAAAATACCCTCTAATAAACTTAGTCTTCAAGTAATAGTAAAATATAAATTATTTCTAACAATTGTTGCTGCAATCTTCTATTATTCTCTTATGATTCTTCATAATAATTCGGATCCCGCCACGAAATTAGAAATTTGAGAGTGGAAAATGGTAGCGATCATCATCGTGATGTAAATGAGACACAATAGATACACATAATTATTGCATGCCTACGTCTATAAGGAAGATGAATTCTATTGAGAAACAAATGTGAGTTGTGCTGAGAAAAACAAATTAAGTCCCACATTATTTTAAAAAGTGGAGGGTGAGCATTTTATAAGTCAGAAGACTCATATATCTGTCACCTTAAAATTTTGGATGAATATGTGGTATCTCTCTCATTTGTTTAGGTGAGTCTTTGACATTTAGGTGAATGTTTGACTCAATGTGAATGATTCCCCCTTTGATGACCCATAAGTGGTATCAGAGTTTGGTTCGAGTAAGGGACCGACTCCTTGTATCGAAAGTCTTCCTGACATGGTGGTCAGGCAGTGTGTTCCGTTGAAGTGCCTATTGTGAGTGTAACGTCACCATGAGATGTTTTGAATGATGTCAAAACATTGCAACTACTTCACAGTTTGGTATATTGGACAACAACTCTGAGTATATGTGTGGCACCCTTGCATTAGAGGTTTTAGGAATCATCAAAAACCACTTCAAAATTGTCCAAAATCATGAAAACCAGTTTCTGCACAAAAATGCACTGCATGTGCCGGCACATTCGCATTTCAGGCCGACACATGTAACTCATTATTTATGCCCGTAAGTTTTGTTTCATTCTTGTCGACACATACCTTCTTCAAGACAACACATACTGGAAGTTTCAATAGTATGTGCAGACACATACATGTTTCAGGCCGACACATCTACTGTCCTAAATAAGGCTGTAGGTTCTGTTTCTCTTTGGTCGGCACATGTGTGATTTCAGGTCGGCACATGCTGTCATTTTTGATAGTATGTGCCGACACATCCATCGTTCAGGTCGGCACGTGCTGTTAAGTTGTCAATTCTGTCAATTTTTTTACTCTAAAAATTACCTATTTGCCACCAATCTTCCAAAACTATAAATACATCATTCATGCTTCATTCCAAACTGGTGATACCATAAAATTAGCCTGCATTTGCTCATCATTTTCAACCTCTGTTCTATGTCTACACACTGACAAATCACACATAATAATATTTTGTTAGGGTGCCAGCTAGGCGAAGGCCTGATAACGTCCGATTAGGTTCTTGTGTAGCCGAGAATATCGGGTTGAGATTTGTAGGGGTCTTCATCCGAAAAAACCGCGGGTTTGTCCTCCAAGATCGAGTGAAGATTTGGGGGTTTTTGTGTAAGACGGTCAAGAGAGGATTGCGTCGTTGTGAAATCCTTTGGAGATAAAATACGCAAAGGAAACTTTGGAGATAAAGAACGCAAAGGAAGTAGCGGAGAACGTCGAATCGAATTGAAGTCTTGTGGAACAATCGGTGCAATTGATCATGCCCAAAAGCTTTGGAGATAAAGAATGCAAAGGAGTAGCAATATCGACAAGTCAATTGGCATCCATTGTTGTCTTGGTCTTGCTCAAGATCAAAAGAAGAAAAGGGGTTTAATCAACATCAGAACCAATGTGTTTGTATGATTGCTCTGAATACTTTTCTTGTATATCGAATTTTTTGCATAGTAAGAAAGTATCCTAATTCCACATTGGAAATTAGGTGCAGACGTACCCATACGCAAGGAAGAAAGTGGGGAACTGTGTGAACAAATCCTCGTGTCGATCTTTCTAATTTCTCTTTACTCGTTTTATTTTTCATTACACAATTTTTCGAATAACATTGATTAATTGATCGACTCGTAAGAATTTTCCTGTGATCTTTTTGTTTTAAACTATATTGTTGATTAGATTATAATCACTTTTGATTATAATTGGTTTCTATATCAACAACAACACAAAGGAAATTCTGAAAATTCGTTCGCACACCAAGTGTTCAATAAATTGCATAGTTCAATATTTTTGCTTATTATCATTGGAAATAGCATTACTAAGTTCATTAGTTTAAACGAGTAATAACGTGATATTCGATTACTAAGTGGGGAACTGCGTGAACAAATCCTCGTGTTGAACGCTTATTAGAAAATGGCTCACGAACCTAAAGGAGACTATAAGAGAGCTCCAATTTTCACGGGAGAAAACTATAGTTATTGGAAAGATTGTTTCCAAATTCATGTGAACTCTTATGATAAAGGTGTTTAGGAGGCCATTCAAATTGGTTCTACACCGATAACACATCGTGTTGATGGTGTGGATGTTCCTAAGCCCGAAGCACTATGGAATGAGGAAGATAATAAGAAGTGGGCATACAATTGGAAAGTGAAAACATTATCGTATCCGCTCTTGGTTGAAATTCTGGCATAGCAGATAGCAGATGTCCTAACACATGTCACGACATTGTTCTCTGCATAACTTTAAAACAAGGATAGAATAAACCAAATGATATTTTGGATATCAGCAACAACGCAAGACAGATGTTTCGACATCTGTTACAACATGTTAATCAAAAATGAACTATAAATTGCAGAATGATAAATAACATAGAATATGATGACCCAGTTTGGTGTAAATCACCTACATCTGGGGGCTACCAAGCCAGGAAGAAGAATCCACTATCAGTAGTATAATTTTATGTAAAAAACCTCTGGTTTACAGTAAACAACCTCTAGTTTACCTATCACTACCCAATGGAAACTTTATCATTAGAAGTCACATCTAATTGATAAGAGAAACTCATCTCACTCCCTAAATCACAACATGTGATCACTAACAGTTACAATCGACAGCAACTGAATCATCCTACTTGAAAGACACCTCTTTCAATACAAAGTTCAGTCGAGCATTCTCGACTAACAACACAACTCGGATTTTCCTCAAAGCTTCATCCAAGAGCAATACACGATTCATTACCTACAGGTTTCTGAATCTGTATAAACAACTATGTCTACCACAGTGTATCAAACCGATACAAAGGGAGACTTACAACACAAGAATGCCAACGACTTTCAAAACCCTAAACCCTATTTTCTACTTTACAAGTATTACAATAGGATTCCTCAGTCTTTTTTCTAACCTAGGTCTTGGTCTTCTTATATAGTCTTCTATCTTGGACTTCAAATCTTTAGTTCAACGATTGCTTGATCCACTTCTGTGATTTTTCCTAGAATCTTGAAACAGATTTAAAACCTGCTATATCAGTCCAGGATGTCGAATCTGGATGTTGAAACATTGTATTCGACATCTTTGTCTTCTGCAGCATTCTTCAAGTTGTTCATCTTGTTCTCTGGTAAAATTCTTCAAGTTGGAACATTGTGTTTGACATCAAGTTTTACCAAAATTTAAGTTAAATCTTTTAGAGTCTTCAATCTCCCCCTTTTGACAAATTTTGGCTAAAACTCCTTTTGTACAATAAAGTCAGGATCCTCCTGACGTCTCTTCACCCTGAGTGGCGGTTATGATTGGAATACTGATGAGACTCCACACACGTTGGTGTACATGAGGAAGAGGACGACCAACATTCCCCCTTACCCCATAAATCTATACTTCCTTACCTGGGGGGAAGAATTTTGCTACTGAAGCAACCAAACACCAACGTGGGTAACTCAGAACACAGGACACGACTGTGTTCATAACTCAAAGCACAAGATGTAGCGGTAAAAATTGTGAGTATAAGCTATTGGTTAACTTAACTCATAAAACGAGAGTCGCCACCGCACTTTTATTTTATCCAAAAAGGAAAGGAAAAAGAGCGAACAAAACCTAAAGAGTTCTAAAAAAAACAAACAGAGACTGGGTAAGGGGGTTGGTTAAGCAATGGGAAGGTGTTAGCACCCAAAGTGTCTATAGTACTCTATAGGAACCCTTTGAAATATCTATCGCTTTTGGTTTGAAAATGGTTTGTTTGAAAGAGATTGGGGAGATGAGAAGAGAAATATTTTTTTAAGATTTTTGTGTTTGGAGAGACTTATCGCCTCATGCCTACGTACCCACGAAGTGAAATGTAGGATCAAAACCTCGTAGTTCGTGGTACAAATAACACAAATTATTGGTTATAATTCATTTTATCTTGAAAAGACAAACCGTCATTCTCAAGAGAGAATACTCAAATAATTACCCAAAGGTATTGGAATGAGGCATTTGCATCACATTAAGATGGAGGATTTGCTTGGATTACAATCAACAAGACTATCGCTTCAACATCTAAGTGGAAAATGGTCATACTTTACACAAAATACCATGGTTAGGAGCTTTACATCTCAACCAAAAAATGACTCATGTCTAATTATTTTTGAAAAGTTTAAAAGAAAAAGGTGCATAAAAGCACAAAAAGTTTGAATGAGTTTTTGTATTTTTTTATGTTTTTTGAAATGGTCAAAATATGATTAATATTGATTGACATTTATTAGAGAAAACAAAGTTTGAAAATCACTTGACCAAAGTCAAGGCTTTATTATGAAAGCGGTCTTGAGTTTGAAAACAAGAAGATTTTGAAAAAGATAGGAGATTTTGAAAATTGAAGAAGGGGTGGAGAAGAAGTGACTATCCTAGTGCAAAAAATAAAAGCTAAGGTAAGAAATATCTAACCACATGGAGGCACTCTTCAAAGCATAATAAGAAAAAGAACTCCATCTTCTTGAGCCAATAAGCAAGCCAGATAAAGGCTAGAATACCAAACTCCATAATGATCCAAAGCACAAGGGAGAGAATCCTAATTCTAGGTCCATAAGTCTATAATCAAGAGTATAGGTCCTCCAATGCAAGAGATATTGACCATAGTCCAACAATTAAGAGTACAAGTCTTTTAGTGGTTTAAGCCTTTATTAATGTTTTTTTAGTCCAAATGGACAAAAGAAAAACAAAAGCACAAGATAATATGGTACAAATGGACAAAAGAAAAATGACATAAACATAAACATGATATGATATAATGACATAAAGCATATATAATAAAGAGAGATAGGGAGCGAGAAGGAAACATAAAGGTAAGGTTAGAAGTTAGTAATTAGTAGCACAAGTGCTCTAGTGCCATAAGCCTTAAAAAATTAACACCGATTATTCCGCTTCGCGTCTTGAACTATAATTATTAAACAATGTACTTAGGTCAAGGTTAATGAAGACTTGTTAGAAGATTGATAGAATCAAAGCCTCTACGCAACAAGCTTCAAAGATTTTGAACCTAATACAAAAGATTAACCATCCTTGGGTGGACGATCATAAGTTCGGGCCACGAAAGTTCAGGTTTCGATTCAGATGGGGAGGGACAAATGTAGCGCTATGTTAAGCAATCACCAAGTGATTTATAAAGAAATCACCCTACTCGAGGCCGGTCAATAGTGATATTTGTGCTAATGCATGCTAGATGAACGATATGTAAATCATCATCCGAAAGCAATACCGTACGAAAAGAAAATAGGTAGCGATCTAGTCTTGATCAAGAATTCAACAAAGAAATTCTAAGATCTATAAGACTTTCATCGATCAAAATAAAAAGAAATAGATGAAGAGAAACCCAAATTAAATTACACTTTTAAGATCCTTTAATCTTCAAGTTCAATCACCTTTATTTGATAGGTTTAAGTGTGAAAACATATCACTAATTCCAAGCACCTCAAATGAATTCAATAATTCATTAAAGATAGATTTGAACTAATGAATGCTTAATTACTTTAACCATATCCAAAGTCCATTGAAATTGAGGAGAAATTAATCTCAACAATGTATTTCAAGGCTAAAACAAGAAGAAAGGGGAAGAAAGAGGAAGAAAAATCAAAACAGTCCCAAAAATAGGTGAAAAACACCATTCTGCACTATGCAAATTGATTGCACACTGACAGGCAGCAATAAAATCAGCATTTAAAGGGAAAAAAACCATGATCAATCATTTCTCCAAACACCTCATGATCATGGAATCAAAATTGCACGAAATTTTAAGTAAAACAACAGTGAAAAACAACAATTAAACACAATTACAAGATCCAAAGGATCAAGTAACAAGGATCTCCAAAGATCTAAATTATGGAAGATGAAGATGAAGCTTCAACAATGGTGAGAGATGAATTACCACTTCAAATCTGAAAATTCCTTCAAATTACTTCAAGATCCACACACCAAAGTCTTGATCTACAAAAATTAATGAAGAAAACAAGTTTGGATGAAGGTTTAGCTCAAAGTTGAACAATATTCAATGTGAATTCTTGTTAACTTTCTGAAGATGGCTGGTTTATACCTGAGTGAATCGCACACTCAAAGATACAACAGAGTCGCCACCGAACTTTATTTAGTCCCAGCGGACAGGGAAAATATCGATAAAACCCAAGGGGAAGAGAAACGGGAACGGGGGTCGGTTATCCGAAAGGAAGGTACTAGTACCTTACGCATCCGTCGTACTCGACGGGAACCATTTCGCTTGCTTCTAGGCTTGGATGGGTTATCTATCTAAAGGCTTTTAGCTAAAATAAAAGTAGAGAAAGGAGAAAGAAAGAAAAGAAAGAGAGAAAGAAAAGAAAGTGCTCGCAGAGGATTAGGGCTCTCGTGCCTACGTACACTCATAGTGCAATGAGGAAATCAGAGCGCCGTAGTTTAGAGGAACCAGGGAGAAGAAGGAGAATGGAAGAAGGTGGAAGGGTGGAAGGGCGGAAGTGTGCTCGCCAAGATCATCGCGATCTCGTGCCTACGTATCATACATTCGAATGAATGCATAATCATAGCTTCCGTAGTTCGGGGAACTAAGACGGAAAACCAAACAAAGAAAGGAAAGTAGTGTCAAACCAAGAGCAAAAGAGGTAGAGACATATCCGCTGGGGATGCAAAAGAATGGGTGTCAGAACCAAGAAAGGGATGCAAAGGGAAAGAAGGGACTCTACTAGGGAGAATAAAAGGATAGTACTGGGGACCAGAGGGTAGTGACCCTACTGGGGGATCGAAAGGATAAAAGCTCGGTATATTAACTGACGGGCAGTGGTTAACCGGATAGGAAAAGAGATTAAGACTATGTGGGGAACAGAGACTTGGTGTCAACAGGCAGACTGTGATGAACCAAAGAGAATAGAGTACTGAACCAAGAAAAGGTGTTTGACTCTGCGGGGATCTCGATATATTAACTGATAAATAGTGGTTAATCGAGAAGAGAGAAAATCATAACTTTGTAGGGATAAAGGTTTTAACAGATAGACTGTGATCAACCAAAAGAACGGGTGTAGAACCAAACGAAATTTGTAACCCAAAGGACGGGTTTGGAACCAAGCAAAGGTTGTGACCCACTGGGGATGTTGATACTGACTGAACAAACAGTACTTGACCAACAAAAAGGGTATTGGAACCAAAAGAAGGTTACTAACCCAAGGGAGCAAGTATTCGAACCAAGAAAAGGTTGCTAACTGCTGAGGATTCGGTATGAACAGAAAAACTGTGATTAACCGAAAAGAAAACGAGTGATTAACCCAACAGAAGGTGATTAACTCAAAAGGCTCAGTATTTTAACAGACAGACTGTGGTTAACTGATAAATGGGTGATTAACCAAGAGAAGGTGATTAACCCGATAGGAACTCAGTGTGTTAACAAATAGACTGTGGTTAACTGAGAAGGAGTGCAAATTGGTGTTTTAACTGACAGGCAGTGGTTAACCAAACAAAGGGAGAAGAACCAAAAGGAGGTTGCGAACTCCTGGGGATACGGTTGTAACAGGAATACTGTCTTTAACTGAAGAAAAGGAATTCAGACTCTTCAGGGGAATCAAAAGACGATGATTGACCACAAGAAAAGAACAAGGTATTGAAACAAAGAGAGCTTTCTACCCAAAGGGGCAATGATCTTAACCAAGAAGGTGATTAACCAAAAGAGAGAGATTGAAAGAGATAGGAGTGATCAAGGATCGACTCGACTGGGAAAAAAGGTACACTACTGCTTGGGGATAGAGATGACTAAGCCAAGCACAGGGTCATTCGTCCCCTACCTGAAGTAGTCAGAATGAGAGTAGGAATTCTCCCTTCTCATTCCTTCTCTAACACACAGGGTGTAGTGCAGAAGTTGAAACAGACAGAGTAACAGCTCCAAGTTATACAGTGCTCCAGTGTCGCGCGAAACTCCAATTCAGCCGGAGACCAAGAGAAAGCAAGTTCTAAAGGAAGCCTAAAGAGAAGCGCCAAGGGAGAGATCAATAATCGAAACAAAGTTTCGATTGATTAATCAAAAGGGAGGAAAATGCTAATAATTTTTCAAATGAATGAAAAATTATTAAAGCAACAAGGTGTATTATTGATTGTACAAGATTAAATTCATTCTTTTGAGAACAAACCTAATGCAAAGCAATGGGAGAAAGTGCAAAACAGTGCCAAATGATACACCAAAACATGTAGCATGTGATCAAATAAAAATTCAAGAAAGCATGTATTCACATAATGCCAAGAACGTGATTAAATCGAATAATCGAAAATGCATCGAAAGTTCGTGAATGTGCTTCAAACAGAAGTTAAATGACACTTAAAACATCCATCAAAATCAAGCATGACAATCAATGGAAGTTAAAAGGAAGAAAGCATGGCAAACACACCTGAAAAAGCAAGAAAATGGCCTTCTGGTTCAGTGTCAATCGATTAACACTTTTGCACTGCAAAGTGTTAATCGATTAACACTTGCAAAACAGCAAAAAATTGAAAAAATAGAGTGTTAATCGATTAACACTTTTGCACTGCAAAGTGTTAATCGATTAACACTGGCACTGGGGCTGAAAAATAGTTTTCAAAAGTGCTTTTGGCCAACTTAATGATTGTGCAATCACTCCAATGCTAGGGCAAACAATTATGCACGAAAAATCAAGTTTAAAATAGCAAATGATCAACAATAGAATCAGTTAAATCATCAAGATCATGGATCAAGCAATGGTATAATCAATTCACATGCAAAACAACGAAAATACATTGCGAATGATACGGAAATGTTCGAAACAGAAAAATGAAAGAGATCTATTGTCATACCCTAATTTTTGACCATAAGATTCTACCTCTCTGTGCATCATTTTGTATGTTTGAATGATTTATCACTAACGGATTAGTGCAGGAATTTTAATTTCAAGTGGAGATAGTCCTCTTTCTCACAGTTAAGTGTTTCAAGATGTGACCAATAGATTCTGATTCAAGAGACCCTATAGTTTTCTACTGGTTGAATCTTCAGCTGGTTCTTATCATCATCTTGGGTATCTTCCCATCAAAGGCTTTAGTGTGTCTCAAGGACATTAGGGTTCTTTGTCCATTTGGTGCTGATCATTAGAGGATTGGTTGGAATTTTATGGTGTGTTGCTTTATAAGTGGTATCCTCACTTTCAAAGGATTTTTCAGGGCATAGTTTAGTTTTACTCGCAAAGTCGGATCATTAGTTGTCAAGCGAAAGAGTTTGGACTTTTAGTAGTTTGTGAACCATGAATTTTGAAATGTTATTCGTGGACGAAGGAGTGAAATTAAGGTTTAATTTGGAAAATGTTACAAATGAGTCCATGAGTTCAAGTCAATCAAGGTCATGTCCCATGATACTTTCAAGAAATGTTCGAGCTGATTTGTGCCAATAAATTAAATTCAAATTCCATTTCAAGTCACGTTTGTTTTATGAGCCATAAGAGGCATGTTTCCAAAGTCCACATTGACTTCAAGATTCATCTAAGTTTTATTCCAAATTCAAGAACTTCATTTCAAGATGCCATTTCAAAGTTTAAAGTCCATGCTTTAATGTGCAAATAAATTCTTTCACAAGATTGGATTCAAAGTCAAAAGACTTTTTTACAAAGTACAAGCATTCTTTACTCAAGATTTCATGATTTAAGATTTACAAAGTTCAAAAATTAATAAATTGATCCAAACAAAGTTCCTATTGAAAATCCACTTTAAATAGGCCAACGGAAAATCTGATGTTTAAGTTGAGAGAAATAGAAGGGCATTTTGTGCTCATATTGCAAAAGGAGGTGATTGGAGAATATAGAAAACTTCTAAAAAGGTATTTGACTTCCAAATGATGGAATCCTTGATTCAGTAAGTCTGACATTAAGAGTACGATGCAAATATAGGTGCCACCGTGTGACACCTTGGATGGAACGCTATCATCTGCTCGTGGAGTTCATACAAAGGCAAATGAACAAGATTACTCCAAAATTTCAAAATGTACAAGGTTAATGCAAGATTTAAAAGTAGGCAAAACACAAAGACAAAATTGCTACTTTTGAAGTCATTAGCCTGTATTTGCAGAGGAGACTTGTATAGTTGAATTAAATGCTACAACGTGACTCCAACCAAGTTTATATGGCCCACAATTGAAATGGTGTGAATACTTCTCGAATGTTGTCCATGACTTTTGATGGTCCAGTAGTTACTGTAGCTACTTAATATCCAAACTGTAAGTACGTGACGCGCCTTCTCATCTGTCATAAGTTCTGCCAACATGGACAAAAAGATAAATCAATCTCATTCAAGTCAAGATAATCACAGCATTATTTTTACTTCCAAAATTGTCAAGACAAAATCAAACATCATTCAAATTCTTCCCAAAGCAAGAGCAAACATGTTCCCTTGGAAATCAAGCATCATAAATAATTGTTCCAAGACATATTCAAGTGTTTTCCATATCAGCATATCGACACTGTAAGAAGCAGTCACGACACAAAATTTCCATCATTAATCATGAATTGAATTGCAAAACAGAGAAAGAATCAAAGTGTGCACAACATGACCAAACATAAGCCATAATTGCAATTGAATATTCTGATTTGTTCTAAGGAAATTAAAAGCAAACATTCAAACAATTACCAAACATGTCGGTACGGATACGGAAAACATTCATCATCAGATAATCACAGCCATAATTTCAGTTCCAATACAAGAATCAACAGCATTCAAAGCTTCAATCAGACCTGAGCCTATATAATGTGGTTTTCACACACAACAGATACGACCAAAAGAACATTTCACCAGAAAAATTCATATACACCCACACGCCCCAGTTGGAAGCAAGTTCATACATCAATTCACGCAGCATCAAAGTCCACACAAAGAAAAAAAGGTTTTCACAACACACATTTAGAGGAAAATCAATACGATAGCAAGGAAAATATCAGCAAACGACAATACGGTTTCGAGGCACCATGTTCAGAAATTCGCAAGTAGGCGCAGAAGAAACGTTCACACAAATTCAACAACACAACGCCACACGAACCAACAACAAAGACGCAAGGAGATCTTCATACCTGTAAACGCGAGGACCTCTGGTTTTCTTATTCGCTTCGCCGCCGAAGACGCGTCGGACGAACTCCGATAGGTAATCTCGCTTCGAACTTTAAAGCCTTGATGTAATTTCTTGATCACGAATCCTATTTTGATTGCTGCTAGTTGTTCAATAATTTGTGTTGATCTTTGTTATTGATTCGAGCGATCCTCCGCCACTATTATTGCTAGTTCCGCCGGACATGAGTAGATGCAAGGATGGAGTTCTCGGAGAGAGAGAACACGTTTGAGAGGGTGAGCGAGAATAGAGAACATGGAGGAGAGTGAAGTCACGATCGGAAAAGGACGAGGGAAGAGAATTAATGGAGAGGGCGATGGAGTGATCGAGAGAGATTGAGGTTCTGAGAATGGGATGCTTGGAGAGTTGTCCTGTTGTTGGATCGGTTGAAGAAGAAGAGGAAAGTGAGAATGAAAGGGTTACTGACCCTTAGGTTTTTTGTTTCTCAATGTTGTTGTAGTACGGGTCGGATAGGTCGCTTAGAGCCTGGCCCATCGTGTCTTTCTTTTTTTTTTTTAATTCAAGTTTCTTTTTTTGTTGTCTTGTACCTTTTATTTATTTATTTTATTTTTGCTCTTTTATATTCTAATTTGTTTTCTTATGGTTAAAATAATTAGAGTTTAATTTATATAGAGTTCAATTTATAATTTTAATTAGAGTTTTGCTCACTTAGTTAAATAAGATTAAAAAAAATGTTGTTTCTAATTAGATTTATTTCTCAATTGAATTTCTCATTAGTATTCGATTAGATTTTATTTTACCTAACTAATTCTCTTATCTCACGCCACCGCGCAATCGAGACTTTCTCCCTTTATCCTAGCCTTAGGATCGGAGTCACCGCACTCTATACATGTGTTCTACCATGGGCACTTTCTACCATTTCAACTTAACTTTAACTTTAGAGTCGCCGCACTCTATGTAGCGTCTTGCCATAGACGTTACCACCCCCTGTAACCTTGACCACAGTCAAGAGTTCCTCACCCTCTTTGAGGGGAACTACGGATACTCTGATTCCACTTCCGTCAGGATACGTAGGCACAAGATGCGATGTCTTGGCGAGTATACTTAAATACTAACCCCTAGGCCCTTTCCCTTAGCACATACCCTTAGCAAGCAAGCAATAGATAACATAATAAAAATAAGAGGTTCCTGTAGAGTACTACAGACGTTTAGGATGCTAATACCTTCCCTAGACGTAACCAACCCCCGAACCTAGATTCTCTTAACTTAGGTTTTTTCGAGCTTTAACCTTTTCTTTGGATAAATCAAAGACCGATGGTGAATTTCAAAATTGTGATTCAAGTTAATCCAATAGCTTGATATCTGATTCTCACCGCGACAGAAATGACGACTTCACTGGAGACGACTAACTTAGAGGGTTAGGCCTAACTTGTTTAGTATTCTTGTTTTATTCTTGCTTATTTATTATTTTTGCTTGTTTATATATCTGTTGTGCTTGGTTTTGCTGTGTGTTGGGGTTCTTGAGTGGTGAGGAGTCCTATACCCGGACTTGAGTGCAATTATGATAGGAGATGATATGTTCAATGAGACTTTGAGGGAGTCGATTCCTGAAAAGTTGACTTGAGAAAATCATCGCTCAGTTTAGGTTCTTTTGAACTTAATGTTGTTTGAACGAGTCCATTCGTGAAAACGATATTAATTTCGACCAAGAATCCATGAGACTGAGGACCGTAGTACCTTTAACCCAACTTGGCCTATTAGGATATAGTGCGGGGACTATGAGGGAGTCTATTCCTGAAATAGTTGCTACGCGATACTACACTCAGACGAGATTCTCTTGAGAATATTATTGACTACCAAGTGATTTGGAAAATCGATAATATCCGAAAGATGGATTGTAGACTCTGGGAACTTTGTAGAACTCGTTCGGCAGGTACATTTGAAACCATAGTACACACCTATTAGGATGGTTAGACCTTGGCTCCATGCTGTGACCTTTCAAACCTAGGGCCCTTTGCCTGTGTGCTTTGCTTATGTTTATGCATCCATCCATTCATGAATTCATGAATAACCCTTTGGTTTCAAGGAACTCAATTATTCTTTCGTTTGCAAAATCAATAAAAATCCTGGATTATAAAATGAAACTTTGTTTTTCCGAAATGTTTGCAACCTACTTTTGAGTTCCTTGAAACCATTGCATCGCATTGCATATCATTTGCATCTTTTCATGCGTCCGTTTGTCCAGCAACTCATTTCCAGATGTCTCTATCTTCCAGTGTCACCTGTGAGTCGTCAAGCTGATTCCTCGACATAGATATCGGACTAGAGCTAACTACAGACGCATAATGTCAGAGCAAGAAACACACAACACTGAGGTCCAAATGGAGATCGATGACCTTAAGTCAAGCATAACCAAGCTCACTGAAATGTTCCAAGTCTTGATTACTAGAGGAGAGCCACCCCAAAGGATTATTATCCAGGAAGTTTCAAATGCTGATCCTCAGCCTCTTCAGGTGCTACCTTCAACTTGGCCGGAGTTTGGTTTGCCACACAACTACTCTCCACTTCTTGCATCTACTGCTATGATTGGTCAGACTTCCAGACCAGTGTTTCAAGCTCCAGTTTTCGCCAAGCCTAGACCTCTGGTTCATGTTGTTGCCCAGACTACTCGACCTCCCTTTGAGAATCCTCTCTATGAGCATATTGCTGCCAGATCACACCGAGTGAAGCTTCAGTCGACTTTAGCGAAAAATTGGTGTTCCAGACAGGACATCTCATCTTTGCTTCTGACTAGTCACTAGGCCATGTTCCTTGTTGTTTGAATTTTCTTTATTTTGTATTAGTTGTTTGCTGTCAACTTATGTTTGTACTTTCATAATTAATAAAATGAGCATTGCAACTTTTGGATTCAATTTCATTTGCTTTTGTTATTTACATCGTTATGCTTTATCTTTAAAAAAAACAACAACAAATAAAAAACAAAAACAAAAAAATATTTTATTTCTTTTCCTCTTTCTTTCCGATTATGCAAAGATTTGAAGGAGGATGATGAAATGTAAATACCCAAACTGCTGTTGGTATGCTTTCAAAGCAAAACTTTGCTGACGATGTAAGGCATTGTTTCAATCTCCCAAACACTGGAGAAATAAGGAAGTTAACCCCTCGTCAACCCCTTTGAGCCTTGAAGTAGGAGTTTCTTTTCTTTACAAATAAAAACCCGCAATCTTAACCTGGGGCAGGGTAGTTCTCAGTTAAATTGATTGTGCATTCAAATACGAGAGTTTCGTGCAAGACACCTTTCACATAAAGGTTGCATTCTCAAACAACAAGCAGGTGTCGAAGATGTCTTTCAAACCGGAAGCCAATGATGGTTCACCGTAATCATCAAGCCAAGCATTCACAACCTTTCAACTCTTCCAAATCAAATGAACAAATGTTGTACAAGTTGTTCCCAAAGTGACAAATAAAGAAGGATCCTCAAGAAATCCTTACTCAAAAAATGAGTCGAGTCCCTTTCGAGGCAAAAGCTAAGAAAGATGGGAAGCTCACGACCTTACCTTATGCAAAGATAAATGAGAACAAGCTTGTATGACAACCAAAGTTGTAAGGAAGCAGTGACGGCCATCTCAAGAGTCCCTTACCTTCTGAACCATCATTATCATCAGTGCAATTTCCAACCTTCTGGGAACCTGAGTGCATAGTTTGAGTTAATTGAGCGTAGGACTGGAGATCATCACGAAGATTGGGCAGGTACAAATAAACTTTGAGCCTTTATCTTTGTTTCTTCAACCGTGAACCATGCCACATTATAACCCTCAAAAGACCTAATTGAAGCAAGGTTATTTTGAAAGCATACTATAGCAAGGTTGCGTAAATTGACTCCAAAAGATCTTTGCCAATCATTTGTTTTGGCATTACACCTTTTGCTTAAACTTTTCACTTTGATGTCTTGAACCGTTGTGTTCAAACCGATAACTCATTTGTTTTGCATCTTTCCAAAAATGATTTTAATTTCAAAAGTTGCATGAACTTTGCATTTACTATGTTTGTATGAACACTTTTGTTTGCGAACTAGCTTTCTTCTCAAGGAATTCTCAAACAGTTGAGAAACTTGGTCGATGATCCTTTCAGGGGCAAGTTCCTTCCATATCCTGTCGATAATCACTTCAAGATTTGTGGTTCAGTCAACTCCTTCTCAGAATTGGTTCATACAGAAGACTCATACTGAGGCAGGCTTTCCAAGCGCACAGTGAAACAACCATTTACAAAATCAACCAAGCTGAAGCAATTATCAGTTCATCTACAACAGACAGTTAATCTAGGGGCAATCAACTTGAAGAATCCCCATGCAACTTTCCTTTCTTCCTACAAGGATCAGCAAATTGATACAATTTACCAGTGTGGTAGATATGTGTTCAACAGTAGCATCTTTAGTCCCTCAGCAGAATGGTAGTGATCTACGTGTTGAGGAATCAGTCTTCCAGCCTTGTCTTCTCCACAAAGAGTCGAGCCTTGTCGTCGACGTCTGCACTGCATCTGCATTTGCATTTGATCATATATCATGACATAATTCATATACATATGCATAGCAAGAGTTTCATCCTCATTTGCACTCATTTTCATTCTCCATAGGTCGTGTCGTTATCAACGTCTCACCTTGTCGTCTAAGTCCAACTCACTTGGCACCTACCAAACAGATATTGTCGTGTGTATCCAATGCCTTCTTGGGTATCACCTTGTTCAAATTCATCCAATGCTTTCTTGGATACTTTGATTCCTTCTATCCAATGCTTTCTTAGGTATCTCCTTGTTCACATTCGTTCAATGCTTTCTCGAACGTTGTGATTTTTTTTCATCCAATGATTTCTTGGATCCTTACTTTGTTCACAGTCATCTAAAGCCATTATTAGATATTATGATTATACCTTTCATTCAAAGCCATTATTGGATGATAGGTTTCTTTACCTTGTTCACTTTATCTAAAGCCATTATTAGATATTGTGATTGTACCTCTCATTCAAAGCCATTATTGGATGATTGGTTCCTTTTTCATTCAATGCCATTCTTGAATGTAGTCTTTGTTCACAGTCATCTAAAGCCATTATTAGATATTGTGATTATACCTTTCATTCAAAGCCATTATTGGATGATAGGTTTCTTTACCTTGTTCACTTTATCTAAAGCCATTATTAGATATTGTGATTGTGTCTTTCATTCAAAGCCATTATTGGATGATTGGTTCCTTTTGCATTCAATGCCATTCTTGAATGTAGTCTCTGTTCACAGTCATCCAAAGCCATTATTAGATATTATGATTATACCTTTCATTCAAAGCCATTATTGGATATCTGGTTTCTTTACCATCTGATGCTCTTTCGGATGGGTCCCTCTTTCTGATGTTCTTCCAGATCGAGTATTTGTTTACATTCATCTAAAGCCATTATTAGATATTGTGATTGTACCTTTCATTCAAAGCCATTATTAGATGTCTAGTTTCTTTACCATCTGATGCTCTTCCGGATAGGTCCCTCTTTCTGATGTTCTTCCAGATCGAGTCTTTGTTTACATTCATCTAAAGCCATTATTAGATATTGTGATTGTACCTTTCATTCAAAGCCATTATTGGATGTATGGTTTCTTTACCATCTGATGCTCTTCCAGATGGGTTCCTCTTTCTGATGTTCTTCCAGATCGAGTCTTTGTTCATATTCATCTAAAGCCATTATCAAATATTATGAGTCATACCTTTCACTCAAAGCTACTATTGAATGATTGGTTTCTCTGCATTCAATGTCATTCTTGAATGTAGTCTTTGTTCACATTCATCTAAAGCCATTATTAGATACTGTGATTATACCTTTCATCCAAAGCCATTATTGGATGGGTGGTTTCTCTACCTTGTTCACTTTGTCTAAAGCCATTATTAGATATTGTGATTATGCCTTTCATTCAAAGCCATTATTGGATGACTGGTTACTTTATCTCACATTCATCTAAAGCCATTATTAGATATTGTGATTGTACCTTTCATTCAAAGCCATTATTGGATGTCTGGTTTCTTTACCTTGTTCACTTTCATCTGAAGCCATTATCAGATATTGTGAGTGTACCTTTCGTTCAAAGCCATTATTTGATGACTGGTTTCTTTGTGTCCGATGCCTTCTCGGATTACATTATTTTGTCTCATTCTCATCTGATGCCTTCTTAGATATTGTGAGTTTACCTTTCATCCAAAGCCATTATTGGATGTTTGGTGCTTTTTTTTCATCCAATGTCATTCTTGGATGATGTTTTCCAGATACTTTGCTTTGTTTCAATTCGTTTCTGACACAACTGTAACACCTTTTCCCCTGTGGCACCATTCCCCATAGGATCTCTGTCTTTGCATTCATTTCATATCATATCATCTCATGTCATGTCATATGCATTTGTGGCATCTAAGGGCCAAAAATTGTGTATGTTTGTATTTAAGCCTCTCCTATCACGTCGAGACGAAGATTCCAATCTCCATATCTCCGGATAGAAGAAACTTAAATAGGGGCATCTGTCATACCCTAATTTTTGACCATAAGATTCTACCTCTCTGTGCACCATTTTGCATGTTTGCATGATTTATCACTAACGGATTGGTGCAGGAATTTTAATTTCAAGTGGAGATAGTCCTCTTTCTCACAGTCAAGTGTTTCAAGATGTGACCAATAGATTCTGATTCAAGAGACCCTATAGTTTTCTACTGGTTGAATCTTCAGCTGGTTCTTATCATCATCTTGGGTATCTTCCCATCAAAGGCTTCAGTGTGTCTCAAGGAGATTAGGGTTCTTTGTCCATTTGGTGCTGGTCATTAGAGGATTGGTTGGAATTTTATGGTGTGTTGCTTTATAAGTGGTATCCTCACTTTCAAAGGATTTTTCAGGGCATAGTTTGGTTTTACTCGCAAAGTCGGATCATTAGTTGTCAAGTGAAAGAGTTTGGACTTTTAGTAGTTTGCGAAATATGCATTTTGAAATGTTATTCGTGGACGAAGGAGTGAAATTAAGGTTTAATTTGGAAAATGTTACAAATGAGTCCATGAGTTCAAGTCAATCAAGGCCATGTCCCATGATACTTTCAAGAAATGTTCGAGCTGATTTGTGCCAATAAATTGAATTCAAATTCCATTTCAAGTCACGTTCGATTTATGAGCCATAGGAGGCATGTTTCCAAAGTCCACATTGACTTCAAGATTCATCTAAGTTTTATTCCAAATTCAAGAACTTCATTTCAAGATGCCATTTCAAAGTTTAAACTCCATGCTTTAATGTGCAAATAAATTCTTTCACAAGATTGGATTCAAAGTCAAAAGTCTTTTTTACAAAGTACAAGCATTCTTTACTCAAGATTTCAAGATTTAAGATTTACAAAGTTCAAAAATTAATAAATTGATCCAAACAAAGTTCCTATTGAAAATCCACTTTAAATAGGCCAACGGAAAATCTGATGTTTAAGTTGAGAGAAATAGAAGGGGATTTTATGCTCATATTGCAAAAGAAGGTGATCGGAGAATATAGACAACTTCTAAAAAGGTATTTGACTTCCAAATGATGGAATCCTTGATTCAGTAAGTCTGACATTAAGAGTTCGATGCAAATATAGGTGCCACCATGTGACACCTTGGATGGAACGCTATCATCTGCTCGTGGAGTTCATACAAAGGCAAATGAACAAGATTACTCCAAAATTTCAAAATGTACAAGGTTAATGCAAGATTTAAAAGTAGGCAAAACACAAAGACAAAATTGCTACTTTTGAAGTCATTAGCCTGTATTTGCAGAGGGGACTTGTATAGTTGAATTAAATGCTACAACGTGACTCCAACCAAGTTTATATGGCCCACAATTGAAATGGTGTGAATACTTCTCGAATTTTGTCCATGACTTTTGATGGTCCAGTAGTTACTGTAGCTACTTAATATCCAAACTGCAAGTACGTGACGCGCCTTCTCATCTGTCATAAGTTCTGCCAACATACACAAAAAGATAAATCAATCTCATTCAAGTCAAGATAATCACAGCATTATTTTTACTTCCAAAATTGTCAAGTCAAAATCAAACATCATTCAAATTCTTCCCAAAGTAAGAGCAAACATGTTCCCTTAGAAATCAAGCATCATAAATAATTGTTCCAAGACAGATTCAAGTGCCTTCCATAACAGTATATCGACACTGTAAGAAGCAGTTACGACACAAAATTTCCATCATTAATCATGAATTGAATTGCAAAACAGAGAAAGAATCAAAGTGTGCACAACATGACCAAACATAAGCCATAATTGCAATTGAATATTCTGATTTATTCTAAGGAAATTAAAAGCAGACATTCAAACAATTCCCAAACATGTCGGTACGGATACAGAAAGCATTCATCATCAGATAATCACAACAAATCACAGCCATAATTTCAGTTCCAATACAAGAATCAACAACATTCAAAGCTTCAATCAGACCTGAGCCTATATAATGTGGTTTTCACACACAACAGATACGACCAAAAGAACATTTCACCAGAAAAATTCATATACACCCACACGCCCCAGTTGGAAGCAAATTCATACAACAATTCACGCAGCATCAAAGTCCACACAAAGAAAAAAAGGTTTTCACAACACACATTCAGAGGAAAATCAATACAATAGCAAGGCAAATATCAGCAAACAACAATACGGTTTCGAGGCACCACGTTAAGAAATTCGCAAGCAGGCGCGGAAGAAAGGTTCACACAAATTCAACAACACAACGCCACACGAACCAACAGCAAAGACGCAAGGAGATCTTCGTACCTGTAAACGCGAGGACCTCTGGTTTTCTTATTTGCTTTGCCGCCGAAGACGCGTCGGACGAACTCCGACAGGTAATCTCACTTCGAACTTTAAAGCCTTGATGTAATTGCTTGATCACGAATCCTATTTTGATTGCTGCTAGTTGTTCAATAATTTGTATTGATCTTTGTTATCGATTCGAGCAATCCTCCGCCGCTATTATTGCTTGTTCCGCCGGACATGAGTAGATGCAAGGATGGAGTTCTCGGCGAGAGAGAACACGTTTGAGAGGGCGAGCGAGAAGAGAGAACATGGAGGAGAGTGAAGTCACGATCGGAAAAGGACGAGGGAAGAGAATTGATGGAGAGGGCGATGGAGTGATCGAGAGAGATTGAGGTTCTGAGAATGGGGTGCTTGGAGAGTTTTCGTGTTGTTGGATCGGTTGAAGAAGAAGAGGAAAGTGAGAATGAAAGGGTTACTGACCCTTAGGTTTTTTGTTTCTCAATGTTGTTGTAGTACGGGTCGGATAGGTCGCTTAGAGCCTGGCCCATCGTGTCTTTCTTTTTTTTTTTTAATTCAAGTTTCTTTTTTTGTTGTCTTGTACCTTTTATTTATTTATTTTATTTTTGCTCTTTTATATTCTAATTTGTTTTCTTATGGTTAAAATAATTAGAGTTTAATTTATATAGAGTTCAATTTATAATTTTAATTAGAGTTTTGCTCACTTAGTTAAATAAGATTAAAAAAAATGTTGTTTCTAATTAGATTTATTTCTCAATTGAATTTCTCATTAGTATTCGATTAGATTTTATTTTACCTAACTAATTCTCTTATCTCACGCCACCGCGCAATCGAGACTTTCTCCCTTTATCCTAGCCTTAGGATCGGAGTCACCGCACTCTATACATGTGTTCTACCATGGGCACTTTCTACCATTTCAACTTAACTTTAACTTTAGAGTCGCCGCACTCTATGTAGCGTCTTGCCATAGACGTTACCACCCCCTGTAACCTTGACCACAGTCAAGAGTTCCTCACCCTCTTTGAGGGGAACTACGGATACTCTGATTCCACTTCCGTCAGGATACGTAGGCACAAGATGCGATGTCTTGGCGAGTATACTTAAATACTAACCCCTAGGCCCTTTCCCTTAGCACATACCCTTAGCAAGCAAGCAATAGATAACATAATAAAAATAAGAGGTTCCTGTAGAGTACTACAGACGTTTAGGATGCTAATACCTTCCCTAGACGTAACCAACCCCCGAACCTAGATTCTCTTAACTTAGGTTTTTTCGAGCTTTAACCTTTTCTTTGGATAAATCAAAGACCGATGGTGAATTTCAAAATTGTGATTCAAGTTAATCCAATAGCTTGATATCTGATTCTCACCGCGACAGAAATGACGACTTCACTGGAGACGACTAACTTAGAGGGTTAGGCCTAACTTGTTTAGTATTCTTGTTTTATTCTTGCTTATTTATTATTTTTGCTTGTTTATATATCTGTTGTGCTTGGTTTTGCTGTGTGTTGGGGTTCTTGAGTGGTGAGGAGTCCTATACCCGGACTTGAGTGCAATTATGATAGGAGATGATATGTTCAATGAGACTTTGAGGGAGTCGATTCCTGAAAAGTTGACTTGAGAAAATCATCGCTCAGTTTAGGTTCTTTTGAACTTAATGTTGTTTGAACGAGTCCATTCGTGAAAACGATATTAATTTCGACCAAGAATCCATGAGACTGAGGACTGTAGTACCTTTAACCCAACTTGGCCTATTAGGATATAGTGCGGGGACTATGAGGGAGTCTATTCCTGAAATAGTTGCTACGCGATACTACACTCAGACGAGATTCTCTTGAGAATATTATTGACTACCAAGTGATTTGGAAAATCGATAATATCCGAAAGATGGATTGTAGACTCTGGGAACTTTGTAGAACTCGTTCGGCAGGTACATTTGAAACCATAGTACACACCTATTAGGATGGTTAGACCTTGGCTCCATGCTGTGACCTTTCAAACCTAGGGCCCTTTGCCTGTGTGCTTTGCTTATGTTTATGCATCCATCCATTCATGCATTCATGAATAACCCTTTGGTTTCAAGGAACTCAATTATTCTTTCGTTTGCAAAATCAATAAAAATCCTGGATTATAAAATGAAACTTTGTTTTTCCGAAATGTTTGCAACCTACTTTTGAGTTCCTTGAAACCATTGCATCGCATTGCATATCATTTGCATCTTTTCATGCGTCCGTTTGTCCAGCAACTCATTTCCAGATGTCTCTATCTTCCAGTGTCATCTGTGAGTCGTCAAGCTGATTCCTCGGCATAGATATCAGACTAGAGCTAACTACAGACGCATAATGTCAGAGCAAGAAGCACACAACACTGAGGTCCAAATGGAGATCGATGACCTTAAGTCAAGCATAACCAAGCTCACTGAAATGTTCCAAGTCTTGATTACTAGAGGAGAGCCACCCCAAAGGATTATTATCCAGGAAGTTTCAAATGCTGATCCTCAGCCTCTTCAGGTGCTACCTTCAACTTGGCCGGAGTTTGGTTTGCCACACAACTACTCTCCACTTCTTGCATCTACTGCTATGATTGGTCAGACTTCCAGACCAGTGTTTCAAGCTCCAGTTTTCGCCAAGCCTAGACCTCTGGTTCATGTTGTTGCCCAGACTACTCGACCTCCCTTTGAGAATCCTCTCTATGAGCATATTGCTGCCAGATCACACCGAGTGAAGCTTCAGTCGACTTTAGCGAAAAACTGGTGTTCCAGACAGGACATCTCATCTTTGCTTCTGACTAGTCACTAGGCCATGTTCCTTGTTGTTTGAATTTTCTTTATTTTGTATTAGTTGTTTGCTGTCAACTTATGTTTGTACTTTCATAATTAATAAAATGAGCATTGCAACTTTTGGATTCAATTTCATTTGCTTTTGTTATTTACATCGTTATGCTTTATCTTTAAAAAAAACAACAACAAATAAAAAACAAAAACAAAAAAATATTTTATTTCTTTTCCTCTTTCTTTCCGATTATGCAAAGATTGGAAGGAGGATGATGAAATGTAAATACCCAAACTGCTGTTGGTATGCTTTCAAAGCAAAACTTTGCTAACGATGTAAGGCATTGTTTCAATCTCCCAAACACTGGAGAAATAAGGAAGTTAACCCCTCGTCAACCCCTTTGAGCCTTGAAGTATGAGTTTCTTTTCTTTACAAATAAAAACCCACAATCTTAACCTGGGGCAGGGTAGTTCTCAGTTAAATTGATTGTGCATTCAAATACGAGAGTTTCGTGCAAGACACCTTTCACATAAAGGTTGCATTCTCAAACAACAAGCAGGTGTCGAAGATGTCTTTCAAACCGGAAGCCAATGATGGTTCACCGTAATCATCAAGCCAAGCATTCACAACCTTTCAACTCTTCCAAATCAAATGAACAAATGTTGTACAAGTTGTTCCCAAAGTGACAAATAAAGAAGGATCCTCAAGAAATCCTTACTCAAAAAATGAGCCGAGTCCCTTTCGAGGCAAAAGCTAAGAAAGATGGGAAGCTCACGACCTTACCTTATGCAAAGAGAAATGAGAACAAGCTTGTATGACAACCAAAGTTGTAAGGAAGCAGTGACGGCCATCTCAAGAGTCCCTTACCTTCTGAACCATCATTATCATCAGTGCAATTTCCAACCTTCTGGGAACCTGAGTGCATAGTTTGAGTTAATTGAGCGTAGGACTGGAGATCATCACGAAGATTGGGCAGGTACAAATAAACTTTGAGCCTTTATCTTTGTTTCTTCAACCGTGAACCATGCCACATTATAACCCTCAAAAGACCTAATTGAAGCAAGGTTATTTTGAAAGCATACTATAGCAAGGTTGCGTAAATTGACTCCAAAAGATCTTTGCCAATCATTTGTTTTGGCATTACACCTTTTGCTTAAACTTTTCACTTTGATGTCTTGAACCGTTGTGTTCAAACCGATAACTCATTTGTTTTGCATCTTTCCAAAAATGATTTTAATTTCAAAAGTTGCATGAACTTTGCATTTACTATGTTTGTATGAACACTTTTGTTTGCGAACTAGCTTTCTTCTCAAGGAATTCTCAAACAGTTGAGAAACTTGGTCGATGATCCTTTCAGGGGCAAGTTCCTTCCATATCCTGTCGATAATCACTTCAAGATTTGTGGTTCAGTCAACTCCTTCTCAGAATTGGTTCATACAGAAGACTCATACTGAGGCAGGCTTTCCAAGCGCACAGTGAAACAGCCATTTACAAAATCAACCAAGCTGAAGCAATTATCAGTTCATCTACAACAGACAGTTAATCTAGGGGCAATCAACTTGAAGAATCCCCATGCAACTTTCCTTTCTTCCTACAAGGATCAGCAAATTGATACAATTTACCAGTGTGGCAGAGATGTGTTCAACAGTAGCATCTTTAGTCCCTCAGCAGAATGGTAGTGATCTACGTGTTGAGGAATCAGTCTTCCAGCCTTGTCTTCTCCACAAAGAGTCGAGCCTCGTCGTCGACGTCTGCACTGCATCTGCATTTGCATTTGATCATATATCATGACATAATTCATATACATATGCATAGCAAGAGTTTCATCCTCATTTGCACTCATTTTCATTCTCCATAGGTCGTGTCGTTATCAACGTCTCACCTTGTCGTCTAAGTCCAACTCACTTGGCACCTACCAAACAGATATTGTCGTGTGTATCCAATGCCTTCTTAGGTATCACCTTGTTCAAATTCATCCAATGCTTTCTTGGATACTTTGATTCCTTCTATCCAATGCTTTCTTAGGTATCTCCTTGTTCACATTCGTTCAATGCTTTCTCGAACGTTGTGATTTTTTTTCATCCAATGATTTCTTGGATCCTTACTTTGTTCACAGTCATCTAAAGCCATTATTAGATATTATGATTATACCTTTCATTCAAAGCCATTATTGGATGATAGGTTTCTTTACCTTGTTCACTTTATCTAAAGCCATTATTAGATATTGTGATTGTACCTCTCATTCAAAGCCATTATTGGATGATTGGTTCCTTTTGCATTCAATGCCATTCTTGAATGTAGTCTTTGTTCACAGTCATCTAAAGCCATTATTAGATATTGTGATTATACCTTTCATTCAAAGCCATTATTGGATGATAGGTTTCTTTACCTTGTTCACTTTATCTAAAGCCATTATTAGATATTGTGATTGTGTCTTTCATTCAAAGCCATTATTGGATGATTGGTTCCTTTTGCATTCAATTCCATTCTTGAATGTAGTCTCTGTTCACAGTCATCCAAAGCCATTATTAGATATTATGAATTCAAAGCCATTATTGGATATCTGGTTTCTTTACCATCTGATGCTCTTTCGGATGGGTCCCTCTTTCTGATGTTCTTCCAGATCGAGTATTTGTTTACATTCATCTAAAGCCATTATTAGATATTGTGATTGTACCTTTCATTCAAAGCCATTATTAGATGTCTAGTTTCTTTACCATCTGATGCTCTTCCGGATAGGTCCCTCTTTCTGATGTTCTTCCAGATCGAGTCTTTGTTTACATTCATCTAAAGCCATTATTAGATATTGTGATTGTACCTTTCATTCAAAGCCATTATTGGATGTATGGTTTCTTTACCATCTGATGCTCTTCCAGATGGGTTCCTCTTTCTGATGTTCTTCCAGATCGAGTCTTTGTTCATATTCATCTAAAGCCATTATCAAATATTATGAGTCATACCTTTCACTCAAAGCTACTATTGAATGATTGGTTTCTCTGCATTCAATGTCATTCTTGAATGTAGTCTTTGTTCACATTCATCTAAAGCCATTATTAGATACTGTGATTATACCTTTCATCCAAAGCCATTATTGGATGGGTGGTTTCTCTACCTTGTTCACTTTGTCTAAAGCCATTATTAGATATTGTGATTATGCCTTTCATTCAAAGCCATTATTGGATGACTGGTTACTTTATCTCACATTCATCTAAAGCCATTATTAGATATTGTGATTGTACCTTTCATTCAAAGCCATTATTGGATGTCTGGTTTCTTTACCTTGTTCACTTTCATCTGAAGCCATTATCAGATATTGTGAGTGTACCTTTCGTTCAAAGCCATTATTTGATGACTGGTTTCTTTGTGTCCGATGCCTTCTCGGATTACATTATTTTGTCTCATTCTCATCTGATGCCTTCTTAGATATTGTGAGTTTACCTTTCATCCAAAGCCATTATTGGATGTTTGGTGCTTTTTTTTCATCCAATGTCATTCTTGGATGATGTTTTCCAGATACTTTGCTTTGTTTCAATTCGTTTCTGACACAACTGTAACACCTTTTCCCCTGTGGCACCATTCCCCATAGGATCTCTGTCTTTGCATTCATTTCATATCATATCATCTCATGTCATGTCATATGCATTTGTGGCATCTAAGGGCCAAAAATTGTGTATGTTTGTATTTAAGCCTCTCCTATCACGTCGAGACGAAGATTCCAATCTCCATATCTCCGGATAGAAGAAACTTAAATAGGGGCATCTGTCATACCCTAATTTTTGACCATAAGATTCTACCTCTCTGTGCACCATTTTGCATGTTTGCATGATTTATCACTAACGGATTGGTGCAGGAATTTTAATTTCAAGTGGAGATAGTCCTCTTTCTCACAGTCAAGTGTTTCAAGATGTGACCAATAGATTCTGATTCAAGAGACCCTATAGTTTTCTACTGGTTGAATCTTCAGCTGGTTCTTATCATCATCTTGGGTATCTTCCCATCAAAGGCTTCAGTGTGTCTCAAGGAGATTAGGGTTCTTTGTCCATTTGGTGCTGGTCATTAGAGGATTGGTTGGAATTTTATGGTGTGTTGCTTTATAAGTGGTATCCTCACTTTCAAAGGATTTTTCAGGGCATAGTTTGGTTTTACTCGCAAAGTCGGATCATTAGTTGTCAAGTGAAAGAGTTTGGACTTTTAGTAGTTTGCGAAATATGCATTTTGAAATGTTATTCGTGGACGAAGGAGTGAAATTAAGGTTTAATTTGGAAAATGTTACAAATGAGTCCATGAGTTCAAGTCAATCAAGGCCATGTCCCATGATACTTTCAAGAAATGTTCGAGCTGATTTGTGCCAATAAATTGAATTCAAATTCCATTTCAAGTCACGTTCGATTTATGAGCCATAGGAGGCATGTTTCCAAAGTCCACATTGACTTCAAGATTCATCTAAGTTTTATTCCAAATTCAAGAACTTCATTTCAAGATGCCATTTCAAAGTTTAAACTCCATGCTTTAATGTGCAAATAAATTCTTTCACAAGATTGGATTCAAAGTCAAAAGTCTTTTTTACAAAGTACAAGCATTCTTTACTCAAGATTTCAAGATTTAAGATTTACAAAGTTCAAAAATTAATAAATTGATCCAAACAAAGTTCCTATTGAAAATCCACTTTAAATAGGCCAACGGAAAATCTGATGTTTAAGTTGAGAGAAATAGAAGGGGATTTTATGCTCATATTGCAAAAGAAGGTGATCGGAGAATATAGACAACTTCTAAAAAGGTATTTGACTTCCAAATGATGGAATCCTTGATTCAGTAAGTCTGACATTAAGAGTTCGATGCAAATATAGGTGCCACCATGTGACACCTTGGATGGAACGCTATCATCTGCTCGTGGAGTTCATACAAAGGCAAATGAACAAGATTACTCCAAAATTTCAAAATGTACAAGGTTAATGCAAGATTTAAAAGTAGGCAAAACACAAAGACAAAATTGCTACTTTTGAAGTCATTAGCCTGTATTTGCAGAGGGGACTTGTATAGTTGAATTAAATGCTACAACGTGACTCCAACCAAGTTTATATGGCCCACAATTGAAATGGTGTGAATACTTCTCGAATGTTGTCCATGACTTTTGATGGTCCAGTAGTTACTGTAGCTACTTAATATCCAAACTGCAAGTACGTGACGCGCCTTCTCATCTGTCATAAGTTCTGCCAACATACACAAAAAGATAAATCAATCTCATTCAAGTCAAGATAATCACAGCATTATTTTTACTTCCAAAATTGTCAAGTCAAAATCAAACATCATTCAAATTCTTCCCAAAGTAAGAGCAAACATGTTCCCTTAGAAATCAAGCATCATAAATAATTGTTCCAAGACAGATTCAAGTGCCTTCCATAACAGTATATCGACACTGTAAGAAGCAGTTACGACACAAAATTTCCATCATTAATCATGAATTGAATTGCAAAACAGAGAAAGAATCAAAGTGTGCACAACATGACCAAACATAAGCCATAATTGCAATTGAATATTCTGATTTATTCTAAGGAAATTAAAAGCAGACATTCAAACAATTCCCAAACATGTCGGTACGGATACAGAAAGCATTCATCATCAGATAATCACAACAAATCACAGCCATAATTTCAGTTCCAATACAAGAATCAACAACATTCAAAGCTTCAATCAGACCTGAGCCTATATAATGTGGTTTTCACACACAACAGATACGACCAAAAGAACATTTCACCAGAAAAATTCATATACACCCACACGCCCCAGTTGGAAGCAAATTCATACATCAATTCACGCAGCATCAAAGTCCACACAAAGAAAAAAAGGTTTTCACAACACACATTCAGAGGAAAATCAATACAATAGCAAGGCAAATATCAGCAAACAACAATACGGTTTCGAGGCACCACGTTAAGAAATTCGCAAGCAGGCGCGGAAGAAAGGTTCACAAAAATTCAACAACACAACGCCACACGAACCAACAGCAAAGACGCAAGGAGATCTTCGTACCTGTAAACGCGAGGACCTCTGGTTTTCTTATTTGCTTTGCCGCCGAAGACGCGTCGGACGAACTCCGACAGGTAATCTCACTTCGAACTTTAAAGCCTTGATGTAATTGCTTGATCACGAATCCTATTTTGATTGCTGCTAGTTGTTCAATAATTTGTATTGATCTTTGTTATCGATTCGAGCAATCCTCCGCCGCTATTATTGCTTGTTCCGCCGGACATAAGTAGATGCAAGGATGGAGTTCTCGGCGAGAGAGAACACGTTTGAGAGGGCGAGCGAGAAGAGAGAACATGGAGGAGAGTGAAGTCACGATCGGAAAAGGACGAGGGAAGAGAATTGATGGAGAGGGCGATGGAGTGATCGAGAGAGATTGAGGTTCTGAGAATGGGGTGCTTGGAGAGTTTTCCTGTTGTTGGATCGGTTGAAGAAGAAAAGGAAAGTGAGAATGAAAGGGTTACTGACCCTTAGGTTTTTTGTTTCTTAATGTTTTTGAAGTACGGGTCGGATGGGTCGCTTAGAGCCTGGCCCAGCGTGTCTTTCTTTTTTTTTAATTCAAGTTTCTTTTTTTGTTGTCTTGTACCTTTTATTTATTTATTTTATTTTTGCTCTTTTATATTCCAATTTGTTTTCTTATGGTTAAAATAATTAGAGTTTAATTTATATAGAGTTCAATTTATAATTTTAATTAGAGTTTTGCTCACTTAGTTAAATAAGATTAAAAAAAATGTAGTTTCTAATTAGATTTATTTCTCAATTGAATTTCTCATTAGTATTTGATTAGATTTTATTTTACCTAACTAATTCCCTTATCTCACGCCACCGCGCAATCGAGACTTTCTCCCTTTATCCTAGCCTTAGGATCGGAGTCACCGCACTCTATACATGTGTTCTACCATGTGAACTTTCTACCATTTCAACTTAACTTTAACTTTAGAGTCGCCGCACTCTATGTAGCGTCTTGCCATAGAAGTTACCACCCCCTGTAACCTTGACCACAGTCAAGAGTTCCTCACCCTCTTTGAGGGGAACTACGGATACTCTGATTCCACTCCCGTCAGGATACGTAGGCACAAGATGCGATGTCTTGGCTTGTATACTTAAATACTAACCCCTAGGTCCTTTCCCTTAGCACATACCCTTAGCAAGCAAGCAATAGATAACATAATAAAAATAAGAGGTTCCTGTAGAGTACTACAGACATTTAGAATGCTAATACCTTCCCTAGACGTAACCAACCCCCGAACCTAGATTCTCTTAACTTAGGTTTTTTCGAGCTTTAACATTTCCTTTGGATAAATCAAAGACCGGTGGTGAATTTCAAAATTGTGATTCAAGTTAATCCAATAGCTTGATATCCGATTCTCACAGCGACATCTACTAACCTACAAGCCGGAGATTTGGCTTGGTGATTGTTGCAAAGAGGCCTTGGCAAAGATAATCAAAGAAAACCAGAGGAATCTTCAACTATAGCCGAAACATATCGAAACCGAGCAAAATGCGATGAAAACTCCGAAATGAGCATTATCACCGAAGAAGCTTGAAATAATCACTTGAGATGAATCCAAAAGCTACTGAAGCTCCACAAAAACCAGAGGAATGGAATGGTGATGAAGGTTAAGCTCAAGAAAAAGCACTTTCAAGGTGAAAGTAGGTTTTCTTCAATGGAGAATTAAGAGCTTTGGTGAGGTTTTGGAAGAGAATTGAGATAAAGATGAAGATGTAGCAGAGAAAAATCAGAGAGAATGTGAGAGAATTGAGAGTGAAGTATGAGGAATTTGTGTGAAATGGTGGACCCTTTGAAAAGTGAGTGAAGGTGTGTTTATATAGACTTTAGGTTTGGAGTGTGAGAGGTTTGGATTTTGGTTTGGACTTAGCTTTGGGTAGTTTGGAACTAGGATATGAGTTAGTTAGGCTTGACTCACTGAGTCAAGCGGTTAACTCGGTTAGTTAGAACCAACTCGGTAATAATCCCAAGGTGAACTCCAATATCCAAAGGTCCACATACTTGGAAACCAAGGAACATGGTGCACTTATTTGAAAATGATGCATTGGAATAAATTTGAGTGAATTCTTGAATACTCCAGAATGTTCCACATGTTACTAGACCAATGTAGAAGTTCAAAATGTGGAGGGAAAGTTGTTGTCTTGAAAAAGCAGCAAATTCTGCAAAATTTGCATGTGTTAATCGATTAACACATTTGCACTACAAATGGTTAATCGATTAACCAAGCCAAAAATGCCCAAATTTGCCTGAAAAATGGTGCTGTGGCCACGGTTCCGATTTTCAACCTCTTTCTTTGATGAATAAGCATAGAAACCCTTGTTTTGTGCTTGTGTTGATGATGAGATGACCTTGTTAGGATGTGATTAATCGGCCTTGGAAAACCTGAATATTCCTGCAACAAAATCACAGAGAAAAAGTGCGAATGCGTATGCCAGCAATGCGAATGCACATGCTTATGCAAAAGGCAAAAGAGGAGGTCAAATTTCGGGTTACGACACTTTCAAGAGAAGAAAAGTGAGCTTTGAGTGAATTTTGTGGTTGGGAAGAGAATTTGCAAGAGGTTTGTTGGCTATCAAAAGCTTCAAGAGAAATTTTAGCAAGGTGAATTTGGCTCTCAAAAGCTTCAAGAGAAATTTTAGCAAGGTGAATTTGGCAATCAAAAGCTTGAAGAATGAATGAAATGAGGCCTCTATTTATAGAATTTAGGCTTGGAAATTTTGGTGGATTGGAATTTGGTTTGGAAATGAAAATTAGGCTTGCAATTTGAATTTGGACGAAAATCATCAAAAGAGTGGTGATTAGTGGAGGTACATGGTGGGAATTAATTGTGATTATGTAGGGGAATTATTTTTGGGTGATCTAGAATATTCTCAAATGATGAAATTGGTGCCAAATGCTTCAAAATTTGAAAAATACTGATTTTGGCCAATTCTGTCTTTGTGCAATCGATTGCACTGTAGCGCGAATAGATTGCGTTGCTGAAAGCTTCAAAATCTAGGCAAAAAAAACATGGTGCAATCGATTAGACCAATAGTGCAATCGATTGCACAGTTGAAAAACTTGGAAAATGCCCTGTTGGCTGGATTGTTCTAGCTCTGGCTCGATTCTTGACTTGTCGAAGAAGGCATGGAAATAAACACATGAACCTTGGAGTCTCTTGAATAATAATCAATTAAATCTTGGAAACTCTTGATCGGATGAATTTTGAATTGTTTGCAGATCAACTTTGACTTTGTTCAGATGAAATTCATTCGAGCTGAGGGACTAATTTTAATATCCTTGATCCAAATTCTTCCTGAAAAAGTTAGTAAAGGAAAAAAAAACATATTTTTGGATTTTAATTAATGGTTAGTAAACATAAACAAATACCAACATCAAACAAACAAGAGAATAGGGGTGCTTGGCGATCTCACTCAAGAACAAACCTTCGGAGGAGGGAAAAAGAACTAAAGCTTGTGATCTTGTTTGTGGTATGAAATGTAAAAAGACATGTGGGATCTTAGGGGTAAAAATTAGGGTATTACAGCTGCCCCTATTTAAGTTTCTTCTATCCAGAGATACAAAGATGGGCATCTTTGTCTCAACGAGATAGAAGAGACTTAAATATAACAACAACCCAATTTTTGGCCCTAAGAGACCACAAAATGATATGATCATGCAGATGATATGCAGACACAAGACCTCTGTGGGGAGAAAACACCACAGGAGACAAATAAAAGCTGGGGAGCAAAGAGAAAAGACTCCACAGGGGAAAACAAAAGAGGGAAAACACATCCCAACAGGGAAGGAAACAATCTCCACTGGGGAAGAAAATAAGAGTAAGATTTCACTGAGGAAAAAAATCACCAACACCAGAAATAAAAGAGGGAAACTCGTCCCAACAGGGAGGGAAAAACATCTCCGCTGGGGAAAAGATCGTCTACTACCAAACATCCGATAATAACATGATCAAAAGGAAGATTGCCAACTACCAACCAAGTGATAGATACAACAAGGCAGTTAACCAAAAGGATATGAGAAAATATTACCTGCTACCAACAAAGGGCAGAACGACAAAGGTAATAATCTCAAAAGGAGTACGAGAGATATCGCCTACTACCAACTAAAGGGCAGGACGACAAAGGCGATAATCTCGCACGGGGAGAGGTTACCAGCTATCAACCAAGTGATAGCTATAACAAGGTAACCAAACCGGGCTATATTACCTACTACCAACTAAATGGGAAGGACGACAAAGGTAATAAGCCAGCTATATCACCTACTACCAACTAAATGGGCAGGACAACAAAGGTGATAAGCCAAAAAGAGGGATTACCAACTATCAACCAAGTGACAGTTAAAACAAGGGGATCAACCAAGAATATGCGAAAAATTACCTACTACTAACAAAAAGGCAGGACGACAAAGGTAATAAGCTCAAAAGAAGAAATTTGAATGAAATCTTCTAACAAATTCCACTTGGAGAATCTACTGCCGAGGTCCAATGTGGGGATTTTAGAAGATATCAACTAGAGGAGTCTACTACCGAGACTCTGAAAAGAAAACAACTATCTGTCAAATTTTAAAGAAGCATCAAAGTTAACCAGAAAATCTACTGCCGAGATCCTGGAAAGAAAGACATCTTCCGCTGAAGTCTGTTGGAAATCTATTGCCGAGATTAACCAGAGAATTTACAAATGAAACCCCTTCTTCCAAGGTTTAACTGAGAACACACTCACTGTCGAGGTTTTTTTTTTGCTGGAAAATATTCTGCCGAGATTTAACCAAGGATTCTACTGCCGAGATCCTAAAAAGAATATACCTTCTGCCGAGGTCAACTGGAAATCTTCTGCCGAGATTTGCCAGGAAATGAAAGGAAACACCTTCTGCCAAAGTTTGCTGGAGACAAGATAAATTGACGGAGTCACAACAGACTTCTCAAATAAAGAGATGTCACTTGAAGTCACGCAATAGATTCCAGGAGAGTGTTGCAACAACACTATTGGGAAAACAAAATCTTCATCTTCTGATGGTAATCATAAACAGACCATCTACTGAGGAATACAAAATCCCCAAGGATGCAAAATAAATGCACTCCCAATCACCTTGGTTGCATAGCCTAGAGAATTTCAAAGTAGTCACTGTCGGGGACCAAAGCTCAATCCAGGAACAAACTAGGGAGAAATGGTCAAACAAGACTCATCCCGAGGAGGAAATATCTCAACTGGGGATTAATTCCATCCAGATAATGAACTGGAAAGGACAACTGAAACAAAATTCATCCACGAGGCATAAAATCAGTGGGGAATTAACAAAGATAGGCATTTTCTGCTTACGGGTCGACGCTCTAAATGGAGAAAGGACACACACGCTCCGCGGGGGTAACAGTACCAGAAAGCAAAGAAGCACCAACACAGATGCAAAATGCACAATGCAACAACAACATGCTATGCAAAACAAAAGAATGCGCATGCAATGCGTATGAGTATGAATATGCTGACAAAACAGACATAAGGATAAGCAGAGGGTGGAATGAACATCACAACACCACTGAATACTCGGCTAATCTCACCAAAATAGAGATATCATTAGCAGCTCTGCTAGGGATTTAGCTTAAGAAATCCTGCAAGAGATAAACAAAAGCCATCAAAGGAGAAAAAATCCTCCTACGAGGCTCAAATCTTGCTGGAGGAATGAAGATACTCCTTGGGGAGAAACCCAAATATCAATCTTCTAACATCAAAAATCCACAAAGAGGATAACAGCATAAAATCTGCTTTGAGGATGGCAAGAAGCTGTTAGGGAACTATACAACCCAAATCTTCTGATTCTTCCTGGGGATAAAAATTCACAGGAACTTCCACTTCAATAAGATGAGGAGATCTGCCACGGAAAAATAATGAATCCGCTGGGGATTGTAGACATATAAACATCTACGTATAATCCACTGGGAAAATAAGGCAGGTCAGTGAGGATACGAGGACACTCTCAGGGGGATTAACCGATTCTGAGTAAAGCATTCTGGACTTGCTAAGGAAAAAGAAAAAGGTCAAACTGTGGGGGATTTTAGATCCATACTCATCATAAATGAGAGAAAACCCAACAGGTGACTACTATATCAATACTCCTTAAATAGAGATATCATCAGCGACTGCACTGGGGAACAGCCGTAATAGTGATGCACAATCTTCACTGGGAGGAAAATAATCTGGAGAGAAGTGCATCTTGGACTTGCCGCAGAAAATAAGAAGTTAACATCACTGCTCTATGCTTAGGAAACAATCGAAACAATAATGCACTGCCTCTGTTGGGGAATCAGCAAGGCTAAATCAACCTGGTGAGAAATACATCCACAAGGCAAGATAAAAATCCAACAAATAACCACTATGTCAATGCTTCTTAAAGGAAAATAACAATACTCTCTATTTGGGGACATCCAAAGCAACAACAACACGTCTAGAGTATGAAACTCTGAGTGAGGATTCTTCACATGACTTTTGCTGGGGATAGCAAAAGGTTGAATCTCTGTGTGGGAATTGACACCAATGAGAGATGGTCTTCAAAACTGCTCAACTGCTTGACTATAACATAATCAGCTAGAGAAGATATGGATCGAAACATAGCTGGGGAAAAAACCGAACAACACTCGTCAGAAGAAAACTCAAACCGGTAATCAACTTGGAAATACTGGATTTTATGAGTCCATCACATCATAACAAACTTTTTAAGGAAACCATCATTTTGTCAACAACTGGTTATATAAACAAACCCTGCTGAGGAAATATCAATAAACTCTACTGGGGAGAACACCAAAGAGAACAAACTCTGCTTGGTCTACAAAATTTCTCCTCGAGAAGAAACATTGTACCAAAAGGACTTTCAATAATCTGCCCCAGCATTTTCAAACTCTGAGAGATTCGTCGAATCTCAACGTAACTGCCCCAGATTAACTGAACTTGGCACATTCTTTGATCAATGGAGTATTCAAGCTTTGCCCCTGTGAAAACATCAACTAGGAAAACCAACTTGCTCATGCTCAACAAAATCTTCAGGTAACATGCCCCTGGATATGATAATTCTTTGAAACAATTGGCCAATTACTCATAAGAGCTTTAAGCTTTAAAATATCAAGTTCATCACTGATGCTCATATGTAAGCTTCTATGATGTCAACAAATGTATGCGAGCAGAAAATGTTAATTCTGAGAATGATAATTCTAATGCAATTATACATGTTTATCTTGAAGTTTTTACTAAAAAAAAGATTTCGCAGAACCTTGTGAACGAATTACTAGTTAAGATGTGACATTGATTTTTTTGAATGCATATGCAATACCAACAAAGATCGTTTAACACAACTCATGGGAGTCAGGAACACTATCTTGTTAAAGTATGCTTTCAAAATAAACCATGCTTCAATTAGGTCTTTTGAGGGTTGAAATGTGGTCTGGTTCATGGTTTTCAGAAAAAAGGATTTTTAGGATCAAAATTTATTAGTATCCGCCCATTCCCCATGATGTTCTTCAGCCCTACAATTTAGCTAATTTGACATGAATGTTCATCTCTCAAAGGGATTTTGTGATGGTTGAGGAACCAATGAAATGATGGTTTAAGAACCAATGAAGTTTTTCGGGGAATAACAGTCACCCTTTTGTCTTTTGGGTTTGTAGCCATATAGACTTGTTCAGGATTTTTCGTGGTAGTCATATCTTTTCGCTTTTCGCATTTTTTATTCTTTTGTTTTTCCCTATATTTTTCCTGGACTAAATCTTCTAAGATTTTTGATGTCCAGCGAGATACCCTAATTTTTGCCTAAGTCACTTGTTTTCAATATTTTTCGACTTAGTGGGCTTTTATTTTTTTTATTTATTTCTTTCTTTCTTTTTTGAACAAATCATGTGACATTGGCTTATTTGACATGTTAAAAGGGTTGTGGCTGCCTCTTCCCTTTGGAATGAGGGATAACCATTGTGGTTGGTCCCTGGATACACACTCCTTTTGAAATTTGGACACTTGGTCAAATTAACTGAAGACTACCCTGCCCCAGGTTAAATGTAAGGGTTTTTTCATTTAGAAAAGAAACTCCTACTTCAAGGCTCAAAGGGGTTAAAAAGGGATTATCTTCCTTATATCTCCGGTGTTTGGGAATTTGAAACAACACCTTACATCATCAGCAGGGTCTTATTCAAAAGCATAGAACTAGAAATTTTGTGTTTTCACTTCATCATCCTCCCTCCAAGAGTTTAATCAAGAAGTTGGTATTACAAATGCAGGAAAATAATTTATGAGTGAATGCGAATGGATTACTTCAAGACAAACATACTCATTGCATTATGATTAATATTCAAAATCAAGCAAGTTTCTACATGCATACAAACATTAACAAACATAAAAGATTACAAACAAAATTGCAGTAATAAACTAAAGATCTAAGGAGATTGTCTCAATCTGAGCTTGAAAGAACATCCTCAACTCTCTTGGGAGACACAGAAGTAAATGTACGACCGCTGAGGGTCACTCCACTAACATCGACAATAGGAACCTCCTTGAGTTTTTATCCTCATCATCATAAAGGTGTTCCATCCACAAATGGGCTTCCTCCCTTGAAGGTCAACACCTCATCATCAATAAACTCTTGAACCTTTTCCTGGAAAACCTTGCACTCTTCAATGGATGCCCTATTACTCCATCATGAAATTCACAACTGGTATTTAGATTGTACCAATGAGGATGAGATTTCATGACTCTGGTCTTTCTGGGTGTCATTACCGAGTTTCGGGCAAAATAAGACCACAATTGGCCATAGGTCATTGGGATTGGATCAAACTGACGAGTCTCCCCTTTTGAATTATTCGGAGGTTTATGTTGATTGTGGCACTAAGAAGAATCTTGAATCGCATCAACTTCAACATTTTCTTCACAAGCTTGGTCATTTAAACCATCTTGGATTCTTCCACTTTTGAATACATTTTCGATGTTTACTCCGACTTCCACAATTTTGGAGAACTCTAGAGGCACAACGCCTACCATCCTGACATAATAAGAGTCTGACAGTGTTCTTAGAAACATTTTGGACAGTTCTTTATCTAAGAGTGGTGGATGAACTTGGGCTGCCAATTCTTTCCACCGTTGTGCATACTCTCTAAAGGATTCGTTGTCCTTCTGACTCATACTCATCAATTGATCGCTGTCTGGAGCCATGTCCAAATTGTAAATGTACTGTTTCACAAAAGCGTCAGCTAGGTCTTCCCAAGACTGAATATGGTTCCTTTCTAGCTTCATATACCACATCAAGGATCCCCAATATAAACTTTCTTGAGAGCAGTGAATCATCAACTTATCATTGTCGACATGAGCGGTTATCTTTCGGTAATACATCGTTAAATGGTGCCTTGGACAACTAACACCCTTGTATATTTCAAAGACATGCATTTTGAACTTCGGGAGAATAACCACACCCGGAACTAGACATAAGTCAAGAGCCTTAAGACCAGATACATTGAGTTCTTTCATCATCTTCAATTGTTCTTTGAGATTATGAAACCCTTCCTCAATCTCCATAACACTAGGATCAATCACCTTTGTCACAGGGTGGACATTCTGAGGATTTGGCATATACCGCAACAATTGGGAATCATCTTGAACAACCAGGTTATTTTTCACAGGTCGAGATTGAGTAGGAACATCCGCTCGTGGAGCATTGTCACCTAGAGGAAAATCGTACATAGGATTGGTCGTTGTCATACCCCAAATTTTGACCACCAAGATTTCCCATCATTGTGCAAATCATCACCACAAGATGGATGTACCATTATACCTCTTCAATCTCCTCAAGGATTGTTGGGCATTCACTACAATCAAGAATTAGGGTTTTGAGCCATCTCAGAGTACTTAGACAAAGGATCAATCAAGAAATGACATGATCTTTAACTTGTCTAACCTCTCAAACACCCATAAAGGATCAAGAGGACTCCCACATCAAGAATCAAGCACAAGGTTGCAACATTCCAAGTGGATCAAGCGTCAAGATCGCTTGTGTCACCAAATTAGGGTTTTGGTCGCCTGAGACCTCCAGATGAAATTTTTCCTCTGGACATGAGCCAATGCTTCAAAGCATAACCCAAGATACTCTAAGGGACCTCATGGACCCAATCATCAAGTCAATTTAACCTCAGGGGATGCATTTACCAAAAATCAGGAATAAGGATTTCTTGACCTAATTCACCCCTAAGTTGATTTTTGGGACAAAGCATGAGCCAAGACCTCAAGACATGATTTGAGGGCCTCAAATACACCACATTGATCCATTTATAAACAATGGATTGATCCAAGAAGCTTGATTCACAAGTTTCAATTTCATCAGGACCACAGTTAGGGTTTCGGGGAAAAAGTCAACTGTGCCTTTGGCTTTTGACCAGGACATGCTCCCAAACCTTGGGACATGATTCAATACACCCTATAACACCTATGGAATCTATCCATTAGGTTTGATTTAGGTCAAGGACTTGATTTCACAAAGGATCGCATAGTTTGGACTTCATCCAATAAAAAGTCAACTGTACAAAAATCCAAAGTTTGACTTTTTGGATTTTTGGTCAACCAAGGTTCCTTAACCCTAAAACAATGTTAATATGTGATTTGGATCATCATTCATCAAGAAAAACCAAATAAAATGAGTTAACTTGTAAAAGGGGTAACCATAAAAAACTTAGAATTTTACTAAGTTATGGAACAAAATGGCAAGGGTACCAACTTCCAAGGACCATAACTTGAGATCCAAGCAACCATTTTGGATGGTCAAAAGCTGGATTTGTAGCTCTCATTACATACTTCAAAAGCTTCAACTACATCAAACTCCAATTCCTCATGGATTTTAAGTTATGGAGTGATCAAAATGGTAAAAACCATGAAAATTACATTTTTCCAACACTTAGTGAAATTTTCACTAAGTCAGAATCTGCCTTACTTTTTCCAAAATGCAGGGACATTTTTCACCTTGATCCAAGTCAAACCAGGTCTAGGGGTGAACATCAAAGTTAAAGTATGCCATAAGGGCTTTCCAACAAGTACCAGATCATCTCCAAATTCAATTTGAGCAAGGAGATACAGCCCTTGACACATGTCATCATGAACTGGTTTTACAAGGCAGTATTGTGCACATTTGCTCGATTTGTCCAAATCTGATAACTCCAAGCCTTGTCATCAATTTGGACACATCTGAGGATCAAATCCAAGGGGGTGATCTGATCTCCAAGCCTCCCAAGTCCAAGAATCTACAAGTAGCCATGCCAAACCTAAAAAGGCTAAAAGATACCAAGACTCCAATTTTGTTTCCAAGCATTCAACGGATGCACCAAGGTGGCATGAACTGAGCCTATTCCAACTGAATTCAGTCAAGACTTATCTCTGAACCAAAGCTACAAAGCCTGTGCCCTAATCTCAGGTCAATGGCTAGAGGAAACTTGAGATTCCTTTTACATAACATTGGCCAAAGGCCTGCTGCAGCTGCCATTCACTATTGCTTGCAAAACAAACTTGCTCTACTATAAATAGAGCTCATTTGTGCTCAGCTTGAGTACACCAAAGCACTACAACACTTGCTTTCCTCAAAACCCCTTTCTCTAGGCCAAAATGCATTCTTTTGCAAGGTACCTCTGAGTTTTTGTGTTAGAGAGCAATCCATCACAGCTCATGATCCAAACACCTCTAATATGTTGTATCTAAGCTGTTTAAACTCTCACATGTGACCTGTAACACCAAAATCACAAAGTCCACTTCCAAAACCTCAAAATTGGACTTTTTTTCATTTTTCAAGTCATGTCTTGATTCAGTCACTTTCAAAACCAGATAAAACCTCAAACACACTTCAAATATCATCCTTGAACTATCCCAAATGGTTCCCCTCATCTGGAACACCATTTGAGAGAGTTGCCATATTGGTCACTTTTGCCCCTTTTGCAAGAAAGAGCTCAAACTTGTTCCTGAGGATTCCAGCTGGTTCTAACCATTCTAAAAGCTTCTAAGGGATCAATTGAGAGTGTCCAAAGCATCAAATTACTTGTGGCACAAGGAACTTGGAAGATAGCCCAAAAAGCTCCAAGAGGTAAGTGCATCATCACTTGAACTTTCTAAATTATGCATTGCTTTGAAGTCCACTGATCATAAACATCTCATACATGTTGTATATGTTGTGTTTGAACCAATTCATCATGTAATTCTTGCCTGTATCATGAGGTAGCCTAGAAAATGCAAATATAGGCCTATTTCAAAACCACTATCGGGTTTTAAAATAGGGACCTCATATGAAAAAACCATGACCACCATTGGATTCCTTGGGAAATTCTAGGCCAGATGCATATAAATTTTGTCCCAATCCATGGAGAAATGAGAAAGTTAGAGACTTCACGTAAATGGCCCCAAAGCTGGCCTTGCCCAGGCCTAAAACAAGGCACCCCTTATGTATTTATGGGGTGGTTTTGATACACGGATGTATCACCACCCCAGTGGTTGCGCGCTCATGTGTTTGGCTTGGAGGTCTGGGGTTCGAATCCCCTCGCCCCAGACCCTTTTTTATCACTTTTTTTTTTTCATTTTTTGTATTTTCATATTATTTTCTTAAATGATTTGAAAAATTAATTTCACTCTCAATTTTAATTATTTTTGATTGGTTCTTTTTGCAAAAAATCACAAAAATGTTAAAATATTTTATTCCACAAAAAAATCAAATTTATATTATTTATTTAATATAGTTGATATTTTTGCAAATAAATTCATTTTTTATTATTTAAAACATTTCAAAAAATTAATTTTCATCTTGGAAATCAAAACCAAATGAGTTTTAATTCATCTTGTGATTAAAACATCATTTTTCAAACCTTAACCAAAAATCACAAGTTGTTTATTCAAACTTATTTGATGTTTTTATCATTTTTATTAATTTTCTTTGAATAATTACTTAAAAAAATGATGAAATTAAGGTTTCATTGATTTTCCCCCTAACAAACGTTTTTCAAATACTTTGGACCTCTGATAGAGTGTAAGACCTAATCCTATGTAAATACAAAAACCATTTTGGGCCTCAGACATTGTATAAGTCCCACTGTAGTTTCAAAAATATCGGCGCGATCGCCAATTCAAAATTAAATCACTTGGGCCTCTCCCTGAGTTGTAAGCCCCATCACTTGTACAAAAATAAATCTTTAGGCCTCTTGAAAGAGTGTAAGACCCAACCCTTTTGTAAATAAACCTTTTTGGGCCTCAGTCATTGTATAAGTCCCTCTGCGATTCTAAAAAACGACGGTGCAATCACTGTCTTTCATTGGGCCTCCCCTCGTGTTGTAAGTCCCATCTTTCTTTTTTTAAACACTTTTGGGCCTCTAATAGAGTGTAAGACCCAATCCCTTTTTAACCAAAACCATTTTGGGCCTCAGTCGTTGTATAAGTCTCAGTACGATCTTCAAAACAACGGTGCAATCATTGTCAAACCTTGGGCCTCTCCTTGAGTATAAGCCCCAACAATCTTTTCAAAACAACTTCTCTTTTGATTTAGGTTCAAATATACAGTTGTTATCAAAAGTTTCTTTAATTTCTTTGAACAACTAATAATATAGCATGGACGCTTGCTCGCCTGTAAGTTTTTATCAGCTTTCTTTTACATGCTTTAATATATATAACTGTATTGTGGGAAGCTACGCACTGTAAGTCCTTCTTTCATATCCTTTTAAATACTTGTCATATATCAACTGTATATATACTAGTATAGTTATTTAGAGTTTTCCCCGGAAACTAGGTCTAGAACTAGGTAAAGCCAGTTGGTCACTCTTTAAATACAGTCAAAACTAGATCCCCATAGGATTTCCAGATACAGTCTTGCCTTCTCTTGGGCTTAAACAATATGGAACAAAGAGAAATGTAGTATTCTCGGTGAACCTTTTCTCAGACTGTCACTATTAGAATTCGTCAAAGAAATTCATTCCCCAGAGAGGATTAATTCTCGGTGAAACCTCTCTTGAATTTCTTCAAACCCTAGAACTATTCACTAAAGAAAAGATTATTCTCGGTGAAACTTTTCTTGAACTCTTCTTAAGTTTGGAACCACGGGCTTCCTAAAAGCATCCCCGCATCCTCTTGGGCTTTGTACAAGGACCCTCCAGCTTCTTAGAAGTTCTCATGCCTTCTCTTGGGCTTAATACAAGGACCCTAAAGACCTCTTAAAGGTATGAGATAGAACTTAGCCATCCTTTGCTAGATCAGTCTTTCCCATGTCAAAAACCTCAGACCACTTTAGGGTTGATTCTCATCCCTTAAAACACTCGCCTCCTCTGAGGCATCATACAAAAGATAAAAATCTTCCACACCTATAGACTTGGTCAGTCTAACCTTGAGTCTCAAAGACATTCTCAAGTTCCCTACAAACATAGGAGAAACCCCGATCGTTCTGGATCAATCTCCAAAGGAGTTAAAACCCATGGGTTCTAAAAACCCAGTTTCTCTCCTTAAAAAACCCCAGCCAGGGTTAGTGTACCATCAGTATAACATTATCCCAAATTAGAACCTCAAGGAATCTGATATCTCAACTCTTCTGTAACCCTCAGCAAGAGTTGATTCCCCATTTGGACCTGCCTCGGGATCTCAATAATTCCCAGCAGAAGATAGCCTCCTCTTAGGCTTTGTATAATAATCTTTCCTCAACAAAGATAGCCTCCTCTTGGGCTTTGTACAATGATTCTCCCCAGCGGAGCTAATCTTTTCAGACTCTCTTGTTGAGTCAAAACTTTCAAGACTCTCTTGTTGAGTCAAAACTTTCAAGACTCTCTTGTTGAGTCTATAACCTTTTCAGACTCTCTTGTTGAATCAAAACCTTTTTTAGACTCTCTTGTTGAGTCAATCACCTTTTTCAGACTCTCTTGTTGTGTCAATCACTCTCTTGTTGAGTCAACCTTTTTAGCCTCAATCTCGGGCTTTGTACAAGACAGATAAAAACACTCTCTTGTTGAGTCCATCTTTTCCAGCCTCCTCTTAGGCTTGATATAAGGATTTCCCCTAGCGAAAGTTAGCCACCTCTTAGGCTTTGTATAATAATTTCTCCAGTTTGTTCAGCCACAATCCTGGGCTTTGTACATGACAGATAAAAGCACTCTCTTATTGAGTCAAACCCTTTTAGCCTCAATCTTGGGCTTTGTACAATACTTAAATCTTCATAACCTTCTCTTAAGCTTGGGACAAATATATTCCTCAACAGAGTCAATTCCTCTCAGCCTACTTTTAGGCTTTGAGAAATAATACCCTAAGCAGAGTCAATCCTCTTTTCAGCCTCAATCTTGGGCTTTGTGCAAGACAGATAATACTCTCTCGTAGAGTCAAACTCATTTCAGCCTCAATCTTGGGCTTTGTACAAGACACTTAAAATATCCTCAGTCGAGTCAGTCTCATTTTAGCCTCGATCCTGGGCTTTGTACAAGACAGATAAGGATTTCTCTCCCACTGAGTCAGTTTCTTTTTAGCCTCAATCTTGGGCTTTGTACGAGACAGATAGAACCTTTTCCCCAGAAAAGCCAAACTTTTAGCCTCCTCTTAGGCTTTGTATAATGATATCCCCGAAGATTCAGTCTCTCTTCAGCCTTCTCTTAGGCTTTGTATAAGGACTTCCCCAGTGGAGTCAATCAACCTCTTAGCTTTAACCTTGGGCTTTGATCAAGGCACACAAAAATCAATATCCCTTATAAAGGAAATCATGGCATTGCTGGATTCATATATCCCAGTTAAAGTAATCCTCCTTTATAAACAGTTATCCAACAACTGTGATAAACAGACCAAATGTCTCCCTTTAGAGATGACAAGTTCTCTCTCAGTCAAACCTTTTAGCTTTAATCTTGGGCTTTGAACAAGACACAAATAAACCCTTTTAGCTTCAATCTTGGGCTTTGAACAAGACACCAAAACATCTTTTTCCTCCCATAGAATAGGAGGAACTACGATTGCTCTGATTTCCCTGTTTCGTTTAAACGGGAATACGTAGGTATAAGATTGCGAAATCTTAGCGAGCATACTAATCAAAAACTCTAGGTCTAGTACCTTCACATATCAATCAAAACTTAGGTCCAGTACCTTATCAAAAACATCGGGAAAACCCGAGCATCAACATCAACTCACTCTCTCTCTCATATTTCCCAAGAAACTTTCCCAACCCATTAACAGATAAACACCATCAAGTACAAAGCAAAACCTAAAGCTAACATCCTGTGGATAACCACATATAGGATGGGTAATTGACAACTCCCCATTGTATAACCTGACCCCGACTCCCCGAATCTCTTTAAGCGTTTGTTCAGTTAAACATTCGCGTGCAAGGTTAGTTTTAGATAACTTCCCTTTCCCTTCCAGCTTCATGGGATAAATAAGAAATCAGAAAGTAGCACCCCTCATCTTCATTGAGGAGAAAACCCAAATTCCGGGATAAGGTTGTCGCGTCACCGACAAAAATTGCGCGCTACAGCAAAATGGCGACTCTGCTGGGGAGTCATTGTCTGTATAGGACTAAGATTATAGCTCTTAAAAGGTCTAGGATGTTAATTTTAGGAATAAATATATATATATCGCTTTTCCTAATTGATATCCGTGTTTATTTTTCTGCTAATGGGACTGTGGGTGATGCCGCGTCTGGAAAGTTTGAGTGATACCTAAGATAAGTGATGGCATAGACGGGTAATCTTACATGGAGTGACTCCCGAATAAGAGATCCCGGTAGCCCATCGAATCAGTGGAGATACCCTTTGCGGATTCAATGTCTAAACGACTTCGATTGTTGAAAGCAGACTGTTCGATTGTGGTATCCATGAAACTGAGGATTTAGTTGACTAAGACCATGTAACTATTTTGTAGTGCGGAAGCTATCGGAAATAGTTGTCACACGATGCTACCCTTATTTGAGATTACCCTAAGATACTGCAGCTCGCTCGGGTGAACCAGCCTGTTGTTGTTATCCCAAGGGGGTCAACGATTTGAGGACAGGTACAAAAATTCACCAGTACAACCTTTCGGAATGGGTAGAGCCATGACTTCATGACACTGAACCTTTGACCCCATGTTTTTTCTATGTTTTTGTATGCTGCATTCATGCATTCATTTCATTAAAAAACTTTAAACAAAGAAAAAATCTTCTTTTCTAGTTTCTCCTTTTCAAATTAAACCAAGTCAATGATTGCAAATATCAGAGAGAAAGATTGCGTTATGGATTTTGGTAGAAGGAAGACTCACAAGTACACCTTCAGGGTTCCAAAAATAGAGGATTTAAGAGGGTTGGCAAGGATGATCACTAACCCTGAGGCTTTTAGAGCTAAGTACGGAGGACTACTGTCATTGTTAAGGGTCCATGTAATTAAAGGAATACTGTCTACTCTGATTCAGTTTTACGATCCGGTCTATCACTATTTCACATTCCCGGATTACCAACTGGCAACAACACTGGAGGAGTACTCTCACCTGACTGATTTACCCATCACTGACAAGCTCCCTTTTCTGGACTGGAAGAAATTCCAAAGGATCAAACCATTGCAAGCGCAATCTATTTGAACGAGTCAGAAGTCAGGATTCACATGACCATTAAGGGTGGAATCTAAGGTTTACCAGCCAAGTTCTTGATAAAGAAGGCCCTGTACTTTGCCAGTATAGGGAACGTGACTGCTTTCGAGAGCATCTTTGTCTTACTCAGCTACGAGTTATTTCTGTTTCCCAACATTGATAACTTCGTTGATATCAATGCCATTAAGATATTTCTGATTGGAAATCCCGTACCGACTTTGCTCGCAGATGCCTATCATTCTGTACACTTAAGGAATTTGTACATCGGAGGAATAATCACATGCTGTGTACCCTTACTATACAAATGGTTCACTTCCCATTTACCTAAGTCTGCTATTTTTTGGGATTATAAGAGTACTCTACATTGGTCACAGAGAATCATGTCTCTTACCAACTCTGACATAGATTGGTACAATCAGATCTATGAAGGGATAAGAATCATTAACCGTTATGGAAACTTCCCTAATGTACCCCTCATAGGAACTAAAGGAGGAGTCAACTATCATCCAATTTTAGTTCGCCGTCAACTCGGATACCCGATGAGACATATCCCGCGTAATGTTCATCTGGAAGGTCTTTTCTTCAAGGAAGGAGAAAATGGCAGGGCACTAAAGACATAAATAGTGCATGCCTGGAAACATGTTCATAGGAAAGGAAGAGAGTCTCTAGGAAAACCAGACTGTGTCTTAGTGGAACCTTATCTCCACTGGGTACAAACTAGAGTTCTCAAGTTGAGGATGCCTTACCCTCATCAAGAAGTTCTTCCGTTAAAGGAATATGTCCTTTATTTTATGTCTGATACGGAAAAACTCCAGGTCACTCTTAACAAGGTTCAACGGGAAAAGAAATCTTGGAAGAACAAGTACCGCATTCTCAATGTAGAGTGTACCAAAATACAACAACTGTTAAAAGAAAAGGATGCTCTGATTGAGATTTTAGAGCAACATGCTGTAGAAAATCAAGATGCCCGAAGGAATTTGCTCGCTCCTTTCACTTGGAAAAAGGATGACAACCCGACAACGGCTCAAGAGCCCCAGTCAAAGAAAAGGAAAATACCAGAACCAGCACCTGAGCTCTCTTCAGAGAGGACTCAGGATCCATAAGTTTAGACATTTCCTTTTACAACACTTTGTAAATTACTGTATTTCCATTTCCGAAATCTTTGAATTTAATAAAACGGGGTCTCCCCATTGTATGATATTTGCAATCCAATTGTCGAAGTTTTTTTTTATTATTTTTTTTTTAATATAATCATTACATATCATTCATCATTCTCACATAACGTATTCTTCTTCCCTACGAATCTCATGTTTGTGTCTCGATTCTAGCGTCAAACTGTCTCATTCGTACAAATCGAAAAAAGAAAATGGATGATCTCGAGGAAGAGAACAGAGAGTTGAGAGAAGAAATCGACACTCTGAAAGAAGATTTGAGAAAACTTCGCAATGACATGCAGTCTCTGGCAGCAGCTTAGATACAACAACAAAGGACTATAATCTCAGAGATCACATCTACGCCCATAGTGAAAAAGTATGATCCTCGGTATAACATGCCTAAAGATCGTCCCTAGGGCATGCCACTCAACTATATCCCGGAAGGATATATTCCGCCGATCACGAAAGATCCGGAAACTGCAGTAGGAGCCGCTGGGCCTGAAGGTTACAAACTTCGGGAAAGCGAAGATGCAAGGGGCATGACAGCAACTCCTGAAGGTTACAAACTTCGGGATAGGGAAGCACCAAGAGTCATAGATGTAATAACTATACCACCACCCGTGGTACACACTGTCCCGGAAGGACAGATTCCAAAGATACCTTCTGGTGGAAATGAAAGTATGTACGACAGATTGAATGAGTTCCAGGAGCAATTCTTGGAGATACAGAAGGAACTGCATACCATTCGCGGTCAAGATCTATTCGGAAAGGACGCCGCAGACCTTTGTTTGGTCCCTAATGTGAAAGCTCCGCACAAATTCAAGGTGCCCGATTTTGAAAAATACAAGGGCAACTCTTGCCCTCAAAGTCATTTGGTGATGTACACTCGAAAAATGTCAACTCATACTGAGAACCAACAACTACTGATCCAGTACTTCCAAGATAGTTTAACCGGTGCCACACTCAAATGGTACATGGGTTTAAACCGCACTAAGATCGTCACTTTCAGAGATCTTGGCGCTGCCTTCGTTCAGCAGTATAAGTATAACTTGGACATGGCACCAGACAGAGATTAACTCAGACCCATGTCGCAAAAGGATAAGGAAACCTTTAAGGAATATGCTCAGAGATGGCGTGAAATTTCCGCCCAGATTTTTCCACCTCTTGAGGAAAAAGAGATGACAAAGATCTTTTTGAAAATCTTGAGCTCATTCTACTACGACCGAATGGTCGCCAGTGCACCCAGCGACTTTACTGAAATGGTAAACATGGGAGTTTGTCTTGAAGAAGCAGTCCGAGAAGGACGTCTGGTCAAAGAGGATGGACCATCAAGCAGTACCAAAAGATACGGTAGTTCTTTCCCTAAGAAAAAAGAGCAAGATATTGGTAATATCTCTCTCGGAAAGCAAAGGCGACGGTACCAACCAGTAGCAGCTGTAACTCCTGCTATCAACCCTGCACCTGTTCCGACGTATCAACCTCAGGTTGCGCAAAGCCAACCGAATCAACAACAATATCAGCAAAGGACACAACAGCCTCTTCAGCAGGCTCGTCCTTAATACAACAAAAACCGTACAACACGGCCACCAGGGTTCGACCCTATACCGATGTTGTACGCAGAACTATTTCCACTACTACTGGTCAAGGGGAACGTCCAAACCAGGTCTCCTCTTACAGTACCGGAAAATTCGCCTTTTTGGTTTAAAGCAGATCAGACTTGTCCTTACCATCAAGGAGGGCCAGGGCATAACATAGAAAACTGTCTCAGCTTCAAATCCGATGTGCAGAAGCTTGTCAGGAACGGAGTCTTATCCTTCAAGGATACAAATCCAAATGTTCAGACGAACCCATTGCCTCAACACGAGAAAACTGCACTAAATTTGATAGAGGAAGAGTCTAACCACAACTATCAAATTTATTATGTACTCTTATTGGGAACCAACCTGGTCAAGATGCATTGTAGACAAAGTGGATACGGTCATGTACCGTCTCATAACTATCACCAGTGTAATGTCTACTCTAAAGACAATCAAGGATGTTCTGTGGTGCAATCAGCTCTACAGGAACAGATGGATCTCGGATGGATCCAAGATCACCGAATTCGTGAGGTCAACATGACTTATATAAATTCCAACATCATCCAGAACCACGACATCCGTGTGATGAATGCCAACTTGGTGACAATGCACTCAAGGCAAAGCCAACATCATGATCTGCCACGACACGATTATGATTCCTGTCTGATTTGCTCGGTAAACAATCAGGGATGCTTTTTTGTACAAGAGGCCCTCCAACGTCAGATGGATCTAGGATGGATTCAGGATTACCGTGATAGAAGTCATTATCAAGTTAATATGATTCAAATCTTTGATATTCGTTTGGTAAATACCAGCTTGGTGGAATTACACGCTAAGTAAGTTCAGCTCGGTTTTCTGACTTCGCACGATTATCAGAACTGTAAAGTATGTCGTGGAAATGACCAAGGATGTGCACTTGTTCAAAGAACGCCTCAACACTTGTTGAACCACTGGTGGCTTCCGATCTATCTAGATGAAGACACACAACAAGTCAGTATGACTGATGGGAACCCTAGTAGGCATCAAAGTCGGGATGTTCGATCAATGGAAACAGATCTAGTAAGGTTACACTGCATATAAAGCGGACGTGGCTGGGTGCCACCACACAACTATGAGCGCTGTAGAGTTTGCTCAGAGGATAACCAAGGATGCTATCTCGTGCGAGCGGCCCTCCAAAGCCAGTTGGACCACAAAGAGATTCAACCATGTTCAATCTCTGGTTCAATTAACAAAATGTCAGACTATCTTCCCAATCGAGGCAAAGAAGTTGTCTTGATCCCTAAACGAGACGTGGTCAAAGATGTATGCGCCATAATTCCTTTACTCCATGAATCAAGAGTTCCTCTTGATAGTGGAAAGATTCTCAACCTTGAACCAATTGAGGCTGACTACGTTGGTCAGAAGAATCAAAAGGATCCTGTAGTTATCTATCTGTCGGGACCAGTACCGTACAAATTCGATAAGGCTATCCCTTACAAGTATGATGCAACAACAATTGAGAATGGAAAGGAAACTCCATTACCCTCCGTCGTGAATATTGCAGACATCAGTAGAGTAACACGGAGCAGTCGGATCTTCAACCGAGGAGTTAGAGAACCTACCAAAGAAAAGGAACCTCCGACAGAAGTTCCTGATCAACCAGTCGGTCAATCCAGTGATCCCGACCTTTCAAAGAATAATGATGAGATTCTGAAGCTCATCCAGAAGAGTGAGTACAAAATTGTTGACCAACTGTTGCAAACTCCTTCAATGATCTCTGTACTATCTCTTTTACTCAGCTCTGAAGCCCACAGAGAGGCTCTACAGAAAGTCTTAGAGCAAGCCTTTGTGGAACAAGATGTGACAATAAGACAATTCGACAGCATCATCTCCAACATCACTTCCTGCAACAACTTGGGGTTTAGTGATGAAGAACTGCCGGAAGAGGGCCAGAATCATAATATGGCACTCAACATTACAGTCAACTGCCAGGACGATGCTTTAGCCAGCGTATTGGTAGACACCAGATTAGCTCTAAATGTTATGCTAAAATCCACTTTAATGCGACTATCCTTTAAAGGATCTCCAATGAGAGGCAGTGAGGTCATCATCAAAGCATTTGACGGGTCCCAGAAAATAGTTATCGGCAAAGTCGACCTTCCCATAACTATCAGTCCTCACACTTTCTAAGTCACTTTCTAGGTCATGGACATCTGAGCAGCATACATCTATTTGTTAGGAAGACCTTCGATACACGAGGCTGGGGCAGTCACCTTGACACTTCACAAGAAGCTGAAGTTCGTCAAGAATGACCAACTAGTCACAGTCTGCGGAGAGCAAGCTTTGATCGTGAGTAACTTATCGTCGTCCACTTGTGTAGAACCCGAGGAGGTTGTAGGAACCCAGTTCCAAGCATTTTCGGTGAGAAATGACAATCAATTAGAAAAAGAAACATCAATTTCCTCGTACAAAGATGCTCTCGAAGTGATCAAAGGTAACAATGCAAGAGGATGGGGACATCTTGTCATTCCTACTGACAATAAGAGAAAGAAAGATCTTGGTTTTTCCTCAACCTGTACCCAGACTGCTAATAACGATGAAAGTCTTCATCCCATTCAGGACTTCTTCCACAGTGGAGGTTTCCTTCACCCAGTGTCTCAAGAAGTACATACCATCAACGAGGGTGATTCATCCGATATAGATGAAGAATGGAAGTCCTATCTCAACGAAGACGGTTATATGTCTCAGGGAGAGGTGCCTACGCCATTTTGCTATCCCGCACAGAGTCCGAGATATATACCGAGGTCAGATGTCAAAATGATATACGGAGATTGTGATCCGGAAGGATGTCGTGCTCCACCAAACTCATTAGAGGAGGACACTCTGATGAAAGACAACTTTGACCATGACTATTATGGCCCAATGGATGGCCTTCCTATCTGGCAGCCGTACCCAGGAGACTTGGGGCAAAAGAGTCAGTCGAACGATGCTTATCAGCTGAGCATCATTGAACAGAATACCTGCGTCCCCACCAAGTCATGGGGTCATTACTCAGGGCATTCAAAAAATATCCAGCACGACGATGAATTTGCAAAGATTGCAGGACAACCGTTCATCAACTATGCTTTTCCCGAGGTCAACGTCATTGAAAGGGATGACTCCTCCAGTTCCAAAGAAGTATGGGACACCTTAGGACAACCGAGTGGCAAATACGACTTCATGGTCAAGTACACCGCTCCTGAAAGCTCTCATATCAGGCTCGAAGACATCCAACCCACTGGAGAGGAGATCCACCTGAGAGTGCAAATATTGTGCAAGATATAACAGAAGAGTTCGCCTACGACAACTCTGCCCGGGAGACAGATTCCAATGATCCTGCTCTGCCAGAAATTAGCGTTATTTCTAAAGATAAATCAAGAAGGAAGGTACCAGACTTTGTGATTCACCGAGGAGTTTGCCGCCAATGGGTTACTGTCAACGTTCTGAAAGTTGTTCATAAGTCTAAGTAATTGTCGTCTTTGTCTTAACCTTTCACTCTGCCCAGGTGAAACGAATGTTTTGATAGGGCTCACTTTCTGTAAATTTCTCTCTTCACTTCGCCCAAAGCGACTGAGTTTTGTTTTATAGGGCTGTAGTTTCAAGAATCGACAAGATCATAAATAAAATAATGTCGTTCTGTAATTTCCGCATTTATTGCTGTTTTCAGAAAATGGTAATCCTAAAAACAACTCAAATAATAAAAACAAGCAGTTTTCAAAAAAATACACTGCACACACTCTTGCATTCTCTCTATCCCTTCTAAAAACAATCATCACGTCATGGAGATTTCTTGTTTTAAACCCCGTTGAAACACGTGATCAAATGCCTTCTCCCAACTTTGAATTCCCGGTATTTGAGGCCGAAGAAGAAAATGACGAAGAAATTCCAGAAGAGATCTCCCAATTACTCAGACAAAAGGAAAGATCCATCGAACCTCACAAAGAGCCATTGGAAACGGTCAACTTGGGTTCAGCAGAAGAGAGAAAAGAAGTCAAGATTGGGGCACTGCTCAGTCCAACTGTCGAAGAAAGCTTGATAAGACTTCTCAAAGAGTTTCCAGACGTTTTTTCTTGGTCCTATTAGGACATGCCAGGGTTGGACACCAGCATCGTGGAAGATCATCTACCATTAAGATCAGAATGTCCGCCGGTAAAACAAAGGTTGAGAAGAACTCATCTAGACATGGCCATCACAATCAAAGAGGAAGTACAGAAACAGATTGACGCGGGTTTTCTCGCCACCTCAAAATATCCTCAATGGTTAGCCAACATAGTACCAATTCCGAAAAAAGACGGAAAATTCAGAATGTGTGTAGACTACAGGGATCTGAACAAAGCCAGTCCGAAGGATGACTTTCCCTTACCACACATAGACATGCTGGTAGACAGTACATCAAAGTTCAAAGTATTCTCCTTCATGGATGGATTCTCGGGCTATAATCAAATCAAAATGGCGCTGAAAGACATGGAGAAAACTTCATTCATCACCCCATGGGGCACTTTTTGTTACAAGGTAATGTCGTTCAGTTTGATGAACGCCGGGGCAACCTATCAAATGGCCATGACTACTCTATTTCATGACATGATACACAAAGAAATAGAAGTGTATGTCGATGATATGATTGCCAAATCTAAGACAGAAGAGGAGCATGTGGCCCACCTGTCAAAGCTATTCGAGCATCTAAGAAAGTACAAACTCCGCTTGAATCCCAATAAGTGCACATTCGGTGTCCGCTCAGGAAAACTTTTAGGGTTCATCATCAGCCAGAAAAGAATTGAGGTTGATCCTGACAAGGTCAAAGCCATTCAAGAAATTCCTTCTCCAAAGACTGAAAAACAAGTCAGGGGATTCTTGGGACATTTGAATTATATTTCTAGATTTATATTCCTCATGACCGTGACATGTGCGTCGATTTTCAAACTACTCAAAAAGGATCAGGACTACGTTTGGACAGAAGACTTCCAAATTGCCTTCGACACTATCAAGGAATACCTGTCGAACCCACCAATTCTATCACCTCCAGTGGAAGGAAGACCGTTGTTTATCTACCTAACAGTCTTGGAAGACTCTATGGGCTGTGTACTTGGACAACAAGATGAAACCAAAAGGAAAGAGTGCCATATATTATTTAAGCAAGAAATTTACCGACTGTGAAACTCGGTACACTATGCTTGAGAAAACTTGCTGCGCTCTAGCTTGGGCAGCCAAACGTCTTCGCCAGTATATGATTTGTCACACTACTTGGTTAATCTCCAAAATGGATCCAATCAAGTATGTCTTTGAAAAACCTGCTCTCACGGGAAGGATAGCCTGTTGGCAGATGTTGCTATTAGAATACGACATCAAGTACCATGTTCAGAAAGCCATCAAAGGAAGTATTTTAGCCAATCATTTGGCTCATCAACCGATTGACGATCAGGAATCAGTCGGATTTGACTTCCCGGACGAAGATGTCATGTACTTGAAAATGAAAGACTGCGATGAACCGCTACCTAGTGAAGGGCCAGAACCAGGTTCCCAATGGGGACTAATCTTTGATGGAGCTGTCAACCATTATAGAAACGGAATTGGGGCAATCATCATAACACCTCAGGGTACCCATAATCCTTTCACTGCCAGACTGACATTCAAGTGTACAAACAACGAGGCCGAATACGAAGCTTGTATCATGGGTCTCGAAGAAGCGATTGACTTGAGAATCAAGAACTAGGATGTGTATGGAGACTCAGCCCTAGTTGTCAATCAGATCAAAGGAGATTGGAACACATACCAATCATGACTGATTCCTTACAAAGACTACGCGAGAAGGTTGTTACCATTCTTCAACAGAATCGAGTTTCATCACATCCCTCGTGAAGAGAATCACATAGCTGATGCATTAGCCACTCTCTCTTCCATGATTTGTGTAGGTCAATGGAACGACTTACCTAAGATTGACATAATGCGCCTTGAGAGACCCGCTTACATTTTCGCAATTGAAGCAGTCATAGACGACAAACCTTGGTATCACGATATCAAATACTTCCTTCAAAAACAGGAGTACCCACCTGGGGCATCCAGAAAGGAAAGAAAGGCCCTCAGAAGGCTAGCATGCAGTTTTTTCCTGAGCGGTGATACACTCTATAAGAGGAACTTTGACATGCTCTTGCTTCGATGTGTAGACAGACCAGAAGCAAACATGCTGATAAAATAAATTCACGAAGGATCCTTTGGCACTCATGCCAACAGACACACAATAGCGAGAAAAATTCTAAGAGCAGGGTACTATTGGTTGACCATGGAATCTGATTGCTACAAGTACATGAGAAGGTGTCACAAGTGTCAAATATACGTAGACAAGATCCATGTACCACCAACACATCTCAAAGTTCTTTCTGCCCTGTGGCCTTTTTCCATATGGGGAATTGACATGATTGGCATGATCGAACCCAAGGCTTCAAACGGACATCGGTTCATCCTAGTATCCATTAACTACTTCACCAAGTGGGTCGAAACAGCGTCGTACACCAATGTAACCCGACAGGTGGTAGTCCGTTTCATCAAAAACAATCTCATATGCCGTTATGGTGTTCCAAGCCAGATCATTACTGATAATGGATCTAACTTAAACAACAAGATGATGAAAGAGTTATACGCTGAGTTTAAGATCGAACACCATAACTCATCTCCCTACCGACCCAAGATGAACTGAGCGGTAGAAGCGGCTAACAAGAATATTAAGAAGATCGTTCAAAAGATGGTTGTAACCTACAAAGACTAGCACGAGATGCTACCCTTTGTTCTTCACGGTTATCGCACATTTGTCCGTACTTCAACAGGGGCAACCCCTTTCTCTCTAGTATATAGCATGGAAGCAGTTCTCCCCATAGAAGTAGAGATCCCATCAATCCGGGTATTGATGGAAGCTAAGCTAACAGAGGCTTAATGGTGTCAAAGTCGACACGATGAACTAAATATGATCGAAGAAAAGTGAATAACGACTTTATGCCATGGTCAGTTGTATCAGTAAAGAATGAAAAAAGTGTCTGACAAAAAGGTCTGACCTCGCGTCTTCAGAAAAGGAGACCTTGTGCTCAAGAAGATACAATCATTTCTCACTGATTACCGGGGCAAATGGACGCCGAATTATGACGGCCCATATGTGGTCAAGAAATCCTTCTCAGGCGGCGCCTTGAGACTTGCAACCATGGATGGAGAGGAATTTTCCTACCCTACAAATGTTGACGTAGTCAAGAAATACTTCGCCTAAATAAAAAAAAACGTCTCGGTGGATTGAAAACCCGAAAGGGCGGTCCATGAAAAAATTAGAGACATAATCAAAAATCATCCCGATGGATTGGAAATCTCAAAGTACAATCCAGGAAAAAATTAGGGATTAATGGCAAGTAACTACGTCTAACAAAGGGGCAAATCCCCCAGCAGCAGTCATGCCATCCATCAGGAAAACTCCAGTCAAGGTCATCTTCGACAGAAGTTCAGGATGTCCAGAATTCAAAGTTGGTAGAAGGATAACGGTCGTTATGTTTCGATGTAGCCCTTTTTCCTTAAATTACCATTTTCTAACTTTCTAAATACTCTATGGAATCACGCGTTTGGCTTATTTCCATCCTATCAATAAAATTTGAGCCTTAGTGCTTTTGTTTGCAATTCTTATTTGTTTTAGCTTTACAGAACGACATTTTAACATGATTAACGATTCTTGAAATAAAACAAAATAATGAATTTACTTGTCAAATTTCTCTGCTTTTAAAATAAAGATGGCAATTCTTTTGACTGTTGAACATCGAAAGAACATCGATTGCTTCTCCAAAGGCGATTAAGCTTCAAAGTGCAGAATCAAAGTACTCCTTCTAAACCAGTACGCCTAAACGAAGGATCAACTATATCAGATGTGATTTTCCCATCTGATATCCCCGACAGAGTTCTTGTCTCCTAAGCCCGACCAACGTTTTTCCCCGCGAGAATTACTTTTTCCTAAGTAAGGCAGAATTGCTATCTTGAACTAGTGATACTTCTCATTCCCTGCAGTGGCCGAGTATCCAGTCGTGTTCATCCATTAGTTTGTATGTCGTTTCAGTTTTGTCAGCATAAACATACATACATCATGAATTATTGATTTGCATTCATATTCATATTGCATCACTATCACTCTAGTCAGTCTTAACTCTAAGTGGTAAAGTCCTCTTGTCAATCGAGTTGTCAGTTCTTTCCTCGTCAGGAAGCGAATCATCTAAGCAATCTCTCCCCAGTTTATTTCTGGGATGGAGACGATCCTCGACCACTTTGATAACTTGAACCTCTAAAAAGCAAGAAGGCATTCGACAAACGTCACTCTTCACCATTAAAGATGATATTTTCGCTTTCCCGGATTAAGGAAACTCCCCAGAGAAAGCCTCACAACTAAAGACTCTCAACAACACATTGATTTTTTTCTCCCCAAGAGAGTCAATGATAATGAAGTCGTCAGCACCTCAAAATTGGATAACATCGTATGGCATTTCTCCAAGAAGATCTCGAAGAAAAGTATGATGTAATATCCCCGAGCAGGAAACAGCCTCTCAAGAGACTCATTTTCCCCAGTAGAGTCGACAAATGGCATCTCCAACAGAGAAGTTTGCACACCTCTACATCTCAGATGAATGGGTTCCCAGCAAGTCTGACATCAAAACTTTTTCCCATCAAATGGCATCTCCCCAGGAAAATTCGGCGAGAAGTTTGAGGAAAACTGATACAAATAACGCCCCTTGTAAAAAAGTTTATTGACAAAAGAAACTGAGACCAGTTCCATGGCTAAAAACCAGGATCGAGGGGAAGTTTATATCAGAAACTGAGACCAGTTCCTTGGCTGAAGATCAAGATCGAGGGGAAGTTTATTGAAAAAAGAAAACTTAGACCAGTTCCAAGGCTGAAGACTAGGATCGAGGGGAAGTTTCACCCTTTTCTAAGTATCATTGCTTAGCAAAAGAAGATGGATGAGCACGCAGCCATTCATAACCACCATCAAAATTTTGGGTATTCCGATATTTAATCCTCTTGCACCCCGAATGCCCAAATACCTTCGCCATTCACACCTTCGGGTCCAAGAAGAATAAATAGGGGCATCTGTCATACCCCAAATTTTGACCACCAATATTTCCCATCAATGTGCAAATCATCACCACAATATGGGTGTACCATTATACCTCTTCAATCTCCTCAAGGATTGTTGGGCATTCACTACAATCAAGAATTAGGGTTTTGAGCCCTCTCAGAGCACTTAGACAAAGGATCAATCAAGAAATGACACGATCTTCAACTTTTCTAACCTTTCAAACACCCATAAAGGATCAAGAGGACTCCCACATCAAGAATCAAGCACAAGGTTGCAACATTCCAAGTGGATCAAGCCTCAAGATTGCCTGTGTCACCAAATTAGGGTTTTGGTCGCCTGAGACCTCCAGATGAAATTTTTCCTCTGGACATGAGCCAATGCTTCAAAGCATAACCCAAGATACTCCAAGGGACCTCATGGACCCAATCATCAAGTCGATTTAACCTCAGGGGATGCATTTACCAAAAATCAGGAATTAGGGTTTCTTGACCTAATTCACCCCTAAGTTGACTTTTGGGACAAAGCATGAGCCAAGACCTCAAGACATGATTTGAGGGCCTCAAATACACCACATTGATCCATTTACAAACAATGGAGTGAACCAAGAATCTTGATTCACAAGTTTCATTTTCATCAGGACCACAGTTAGGGTTTCGGGGAAAAAGTCAATTGTGCCTTTGACTTTTGACCAGGACATGCTCCCAAACCTTGGGACATGATTCAATACACCCTATAACAACTATGGAATCTATCCATTAGGTTTGATTTAGGTCAAGGACTTGATTTCACAAAGGATCGCACAGTTTGGACTTCATTCGATAAAAAGTCAACTGTACAAAAATTCAAAGTTTGACTTTTTGGATTTTTGGTCAACCAAGGTTCCTTAACTCTAAAACAATGTTAATATGTGATTTGGATCATCATTCATCAAGAAAAACCAAAGAAAATGAGTTAACTTGTAAAAGGGGTAACCATAAAAAACTTAGAATTTTTCTAAGTTATGGAACAAAATGGCTAGGGTACCAACTTCCAAGGACCATAACTTGAGATCCAAGCAACCATTTTGGATGGTCCAAAGCTGGATTTGTATCTCTCATTACATACTTCAAAAGCTTCAACTACATGAAACTCCAATTCCTCATGGATTTTAAGTTATGGAGTGATCAAAATGGCAAAAACCATGCAAATGACTAAGCGAACGTTTTACTCGCAAAGCGAGCCTCAAAAAGTGGCACTTAAGTGCCTCTGAAATGCTAAACCGCCTTTGCAAAATTCCAGATGTTCACAGTGCGAACGATTTATTCGCAAAGCGAATGCTCGCTGCACAGTTCGCAAAGCGAACTTTGGTCCTTTTCTCCCCTGTCTAATTCTGGGAGCCTTCCCTGGGAACTCGCCAAACATTCGCTGGCACACTCGCAAAGCGAACATGACAGCAAACCAGCTCTTATTTGGACCACAACTTCTGCACCGTAACTCTGATTTATGCACAGTCGGAAGCGCTGGAAAGCTTATTCAATGCTATAAATGAATGTGGCAAGATATCCTTGATTGAATACCTGCAAAAAATGAGAGAAAATCAATTAAACTCAATGATATTTACACGATACACAATATATACACTAAAATATAAAGTAAACGTATTTATAAACAAATTGGGGGTTTATTCGAACGATATAGACAAAAGTATCGATAAGTGCACCAAAACCTATATACAAAACTAGGTATATTTTGAACTCATCAGTCTCCCAAACTTAAACTTGTTTGTCCGCAAACAAGAATCAAGCAAACTTAAAGAAACACAAAAGCAATAACCAAAGAATCACGAATCAACAGGTTTTGAAAAACGGGAACAAATGAATGGTTCAAATGAAAAACGGTACACACAAAATAAATACTTACCATTAAACTACGACGACAAGATAGTCACGAAACGAATGCAAAATACAAAAATCATGCCAAACCATCCTAAAACAACACAAGTTCAAATGTGAATCACACCTAGCAAAAACAATCATCAGTAGATGAAAAACACAAAATAAGGTACTTATCACTCACACAACAATCATGCAAACAATAGACTAAATTATGCAACCATCCAAAAATCATATTGAACATACAAAGGCAAGAATCACAAGGGCTTTCAAGGTTATAGCGTGGTCGGGTAAACAAACAAGGGGCAATTTCTAAAGGTAATTGAAACAAAAACTAGCCTAACCCTAAGGGAGTGATCAACTCACAAAGATTCAAACCAAAAATTCCAATCAACTTCTTCCAAAATCCCAAATGTTACACAACACACAATACTTATTTAGCACAATTATTTGAACTCTTTTTGTTTCCTTTCTCAAGGATTTTCTTTTTCTCTCTTTTTTTTCATTTCTTTTCTTTTCTTTTTCATATTTTTCTCTTTTTTTTTTCTTTTTCATCCTCATAGAAACCAACCACATAAGTGAACAATCATTCTCTCCCCAACTTAAATTCAACCCCATCATCATGTGAATACTCCCTACTTTCTAAGGCAAGACAAAAATTCATACAACAACACAAAGTTGAGGGTTCAAGAAAAAACAAAATCCATTCAAAAATAAGTGAACTAAATACTCATAGACAAGCATTAATTCAAATAAAACATGGATCAAAAAGCTCAAAGGGGTTACGAATGATCACACGCGCACAAGGTGAATGACTATTTGGATAGGTAGTTGTGCTCAAATTGAAACAAAATGCCTTGATCCTTTTCATGCTTTCATATAATCAACACAAACAAAAGATTAAGCATAATAAAATCCAGTTAGAACAAGAATGTTGGTACTCCACGCATATATGAACAATGGAAAGCTACCTCACAAAAAAGGTGGGAACTAAAGTGATTCACAACAAGAACAAGTATACAAAAGAATGAATGGCATGGAAGTTTGTAAAATGCCTAAGTATCATGAATATGCTAAAGTCAAGAAAGCGATAAACACATACCTTGGACGTGTACCAAACTTTAAACACTATCATTACCATACATCCGCAAGTTGAAACGATCAAACTTGGAACATCACCAAATTTCCTCAAGCTACTCAAAACAAGTTCATTGACAAACACGAAAACTATTAATATGAACAAACTGAAAAATCGGCAAAAATTGTCTAAACAAATACACAACATGCTTGTTTTACGTCATAAGCTCGACGCCTTTACAATGCTTAGCTAGTAACGTCCTTCCTTCATGCCATAGTGATGCATCACCGCGCAAACCAAAAGCAAGTGCCCAACCAAACACTTGAACAAACGTTACGGGAACAAAATGTATACAACACTTGAACAAACATAATGGAAATAGACAATATATACGATATATACAAAACTCAAAAACAAAGAAACTATTGCAATGCGATCCAATATCAAAACCAATCCCCGGCAACGACGCCATTTTGTTGGAGCGGTAAAGCGGCAAGCAACAAAAATTTTGGAAGTATTTTCCCGGGAATTTATCGTATCCACAGAGATCGGTTCGAGGGAAAGAATGTCGTTCGACAGTATAAATGTTAAAGAGTTTGGGTTTAAAATGGGTTTAAATTAAATGCGAGAAATAAAACTATTGAACAGAAAAGAATTAATTCTTTGGAGAGTAGAGAACTCTCGGGTTTGCATTTCATCTACCTTATCAAATACTCAAACTTACTACTCATTTGCACGCAACCTAAATCACTCATCCACATTATCACGTATCGCCCACAACAAAGGTTATGTCTAACGCAAAGTTGAGAGAACAACCATATCGCCTCGGAGGCGATGTCTCACGCAACTCGACCACACTGAAGCATTAAGAATCGATACTCATGTGAATATTAAGCCTCAATCTATCTCTAGAGTCAAGAACCTAATAAATGTTCATCCTAATTCCGGATTCAAGGAGGATATGTCTACCGCAACTGAAATCCATACATAAAGCGATTAAAACTAGGATAACACCAATAGAGATTTGTAAAATAGCTCGCATACAAAGCCATGACCAATAAATATACATACTATCAAAGTAAACTTACATACAAACTCACACCAATGGAAACTACAAAGGGAAGAGAGAAGAGGAATCAAAATATCCGGCAGTGTCAATCACGATCCAAGAATCATCCGCCTCCAATCGTCAAGTTGCAACCACCATTGATGATTTTCTAAGCTCTAAACTACAAAGAATGAAGGTTTGATGAATTGGGAACAAATACCCCAAAACATAACCTAAAAAATGGTAAAAATGAACTTATAGACATTACAAAATTGATAAGTGCAAAATGTACGTATTTTTGTATATATGTTTTGTTGCACTTATCAATGCTTTGTGGTAAATATCGTGCGAATAAAACCCGATTTGTTTATAAATACGTTTACTTTACGTTTTCGTGTGTATAGTGCGTTATCGTGTAAATATCATTGAGTTTAATTGATTTTCATTTATTTTTGCAGGTGTTCCAGCAATGGGATCTTGCCATTGTTGTATAGAGCATTGAATAAGCTTTCCAGCGCTTCAAACCGTGCGTCAATCGGAGTTACAGTTCAAAAGTTATGAATAAAACAGTGCTGAATTTTCTGGTGTGATTCGCCCCTGCTGCCCCGGGCGAAAATTCCGCCGGGCGAAACTGCAAAAGCGCCGGGCGATGCCAAAATTCTGCCAGGCGAAGCGCAGGCACAGAAATGTCACAATTCTGGAACTTGCAAAAATAAACCGCCTTATTCCGTCGGGCGAAGCCAGAATTCCGCCGGGCGAATTTTGACGGGCTGAAACTCCATTAAAGGTTTTTGGTTCCAAATCCATCCAATAGCATTTTTTGACCAGAATTAGGCTAGAAAACACATTGGAGCATGTATTAGGATGATCCGGAGTCGAATCCTTCATCAATCGGAGCCGAAAACTCAAGAAATGTTTGGTTTTTCTCCATTTCTTCTCTATGTTTTTCTCTATTTGTTGGGTTATGTTTGTATTGTTACTTTAAACCTATGTACATGTATTGATCATGGTTGTATAATATATATGCTTTACAAATCATTATCGATGTCTTCCTTGATCTTTTTGCATTTATGTTTGGATTTGTGTTGTGTTAGAGATAAACATCACGAATCTTGATTAAAGATGGATATCTATTGTCTAGATGTTAGAGATAGATTTAGATAATAATATTTATGGTGTCGGAACTTAATGTCTTCCGTGTTTCGAGGCGTCGTGCGCAAGAGTGACGACGAGAGTGATACGGTTGCTCTCTCAGCTCAGTGTGCCAGAGATGGACACTGTTGTGAGCGATACGTGATGATTTTGATGAGTATTGTATGTTTAATGCGACCGATCGATAGGTTTACGTTTGTTTTGAGTAGTGTATATTCATGCTTGATAGGTTTCTTCTCTTCAAAGAATGTACTCTTTTTATGTTCATATTTACATTTCCGCATTTAATTCAAACCATTTTAAAACCAAACTCATTAACATTGATATTGTCGAACGGCAGTTCAATAGCCGATCTCTGTGGACACGATAATTCCCGGAAAAATACTTCCAAATCTTTTTGCTTGCTTGCCCTATACCGCAACCAACAAAATGGCGCCGTTGCCGGGGATTGGTTTTGATATTGAATCGCATTGCGATAGTTTCTTTGTTTTTGAGTTTTGTATATATCGTATATATTATCTATTTCCATTATGTTTGTTCAAGTGTTGTATACATTTTGTTCCCGTAACGTTTGTTTAAGTGTTTGGTTAGGACACTTGCTTTTGGTTGCGCGGTGAGACATCACCACGACATGAAGAGAGGAAGTTTCTAATTAAGCACCGTAAAGGCGTCGAGCTTACGACGTAAAACAAGCATGTTTTTATTGTTTTTCATTTCTAATGTTTTTGGTTGTTGTTTGCTCGCAAATTTTGATTGACTTTTTTGAGGATGCTTTGGTGATTTTCCAAGTTGGTTCGTTTCAACTTGCGGATGTATGGTAATGATTTTGTTAAGTTTTGTACACGTCTGAGGTATGTATTTATCGCTTTCTTGACTTTAGCATATTCATGTTACTTAGGCATTTTACAAACTTTCATGCCATTCATTCTTTTGTATACTTGTTCTTGTTGTGAATCACTTTAGTTCCCAACCTTTTTATGAGGAAGCCTTCCATTGTTCATATATGCTCGGAGTTCCAACATTCTTGTTCTAACTGGATTTTATTATGTTGAATCTGTTTATGTTGTGTATATGAATGCATGAAAAGGATCAAGGCATTTGTTTCATTTTGAGCACAACCACCTTAGCCAAATAGTCAATTCACCTTGTGAGCGTGTGATCTTTCGTAACCCCTTTGAGCTTTTTGATCCATGTTTTATTTGAACTTAATGCTTGTCTATGAGTATTTAGTTCACTTATTTTTGATTGGATTTTGTTTTTTCTTGGACCTCAACTTTGTGTTGTTGTATGGATTTTTTCCTTGCCTTAGAAAGTAGGGAGTATTCACATGATGGTGCGGTTGAATTCAAGTTGGGGAGAAAATGATTGTGTATTCATTAGTTGGTTCTATGAGGAAAGAAAAAGAAAAGAAAAAAAAAGAGAAAAATTTGTGAAAGAGAAAAAGAAAGAAGAAAGGAAGAAAAAGAAAAATCCTTGAAAAAGGAAACAAAAAGAGTTTTAATAATTGTGCTAAATAAGTATTGTGTGTTGTGTAGCACTTGGGATTTTGGAAAAAGTTGGTTGAAATTTTGTGTGTGAATCTTTGTAAGTTTTCACTCCCTTAGGTTTAGGCAAGTTTTTGTTTCAATTACCTTTAGAAATTGCCCTTGTTTGTTTACCCGACCACGTTACAACCTTGAAAGTCCTTGTGATTCTTGCCTTTGTATTCTCAATATGAATTTGTGGATGTATGCATAATTTAGTCTTTTGTTTGCATGAGTGTTGTGTGAGTGTAAAGTACCTTATTGTGTGTTTTTCATCTACCGATGATTATTTTTGCTAGGTGTGATTCACTTTGGAACTTGTGTTGTTTTAGAATTTTTGGCATGATTTTTGTATTTTGCATTTGTTTCGTGACTATGTTGTCGTCGTAACCAGTGGTAAGCATTTACTTTTTGTGTGTACCGTTTGCATTTGAACCATTCATTCGTTTCCGTTTTTCAAAACCTGTTGATTCGTCTTTCTTTGGATATCGCTTTTATGTTTTCAAGTTTGTTTGATTCTTGTTTGTGGACAAACAATTATGTAAGTTGGGGAGAGTTGATAACTGCAAAATGTACCTATTTTTGTATATATGTTTTGTTGCACTTATCAATGCTTTGTGGTAAATATCGTGCGGATAAAACCCGATTTGTTTATAAATACGTTTACTTTACGTTTTCGTGTGTATAGTGCGTTATCGTGTAAATATCATTGAGTTTAATTGATTTTCATTTATTTTTGCAGGTGTTCCAGCAATGGGATATTGTCATTGTTGTATAGAGCATTGAATAAGCTTTCCAGCGCTTCAAACCGTGCGTCAATCGGAGTTACGGTTCAAAAGTTACGAATAAAACAGTGCTGAATTTTCTGGTGTGATTCGCCCCTGCTGCGCCGGGCGAAAATTCCGCCGGGCGAAACTGCAAAAGCGCCGGGTGATGCCAAAATTCCGCCAGGCGAAGCGCAGGCACATCAATGTCACAATTCTGGAACTTACAAAAATAAACCGCCTTATTCTGCCGGGCGAAGCCAGAATTCCGCCGGGCGAATTTTGACGGGCTGAAACTCCATTAAAGGTCCAAAAACACAATTTTTAGGCATGGGTTTGATATTTTTGGTTCCAAAACCATCCAATAGCATTTTTTTACCAGAATTAGGCTAGAAAACACATTGGAGCGTGCATTAGGATGATCCGGAGTCGAATCCTTCATCAATCGGAGCCGACAACTCAAGAAATGTTTGGTTTTTCTCCATTTCTTCTCTATGTTTTTCTCTATTTGTTGGGTTATGTTTGTATTGTTACTCTAAACCTATGTACATGTATTGATCATGGTTGTATAATATATATGCTTTACAAATCATTATCGATGTCTTCATTGATCTTTTTGCATTTATGTTTGGATTTGTGTTGTGTTAGAGATAAACATCACGAATCTTGATTAAGGATGGATATCTATTGTCTAGATGCTAGAGATAGATTTAGATAATAATCTTTATGGTGTCGGAACTTAATGTCTTCCGTGTTTCGAGGCGTCATACGCGAGAGTGACGACGAGAGTGATACGGTTGCTCTCTCAGCTCAATGTGCCAGAGATGGACACTGTTGTGAGCGATACATGATGATTTTGATGAGTATTGTATGTTGAATGCGACCGATCGATAGGTTTGCGTTTGTTCTGAGTAGTGTATATTCATGCTTGATAGGTTTCTTCTCTTCAAAGAATGTACTCTTTTTATGTTCATATTTACTTTTCCGCATTTAATTCAAACCATTTTAAAACCAAACTCATTAACATTGATATTGTCGAACGGCAGTTCAATAGCCGATCTCTGTGGACACGATAATTCCCGGAAAAATACTTTCAAATCTTTTTGCTTGCTTGCCCTATACCGCAACCAACAAAAATCTTCCACGTTCGCTAAGCGAACGTTTTACTCGCAAAGCGAGCCTCAAAAAGTGGCACTTAAGTGTCTCTGAAATGCTAAACTGCCTTTGCAAAATTCCAGAAGTTCGTAGTGCGAACGATTTATTCGCAAAGCGAATACTCGCTGCACAGTTCGCAAAGCGAACTTTGGTCCTTTTCTCCTCTGTCCAATTCTGGGAGCCTTCGCTGGGAACTCTCCAGACATTCGCAAAGCGAACATTCGCTGGCACACTCCCAAAGCGAACATGACAGCAAACCAGGTCTTATTTGGACCACAACTTCTGCACCGTAACTCTTATTTACGCATGGTCGGAAGCGCTGGAAAGCTTATTTAATGCTCTAAATGAATGTGGCAAGATATCCTTGATTGAATACCTGCAAAAAATGAGAGAAAATTAATTAAACTCAATGATATTTACACGATACACAATATATGCACTAAAATGTAAAGTAAACGTATTTATAAACAGATTGGGGGTTTATTAGAACGATATAGACAAAAAGTATTGATAAGTGGACCAAAACTTATATACAAAAATAGGTATATTTTGCACTCATCAGTCTCCCCAACTTAAACTTGTTTGTCCACAAACAAGAATCAAGCAAACTTAAAGAAACACAAAAGCAATAACCAAAGAATCACGAATCAACAGGTTTTGAAAAACAGGAACAAATGAATGGTTCAAATGAAAAACGGTACACACAAAGTAAATACTTACCACTAAACTACGACGACAACATAGTCACAAAACAAATGCAAAATACAAAAATCATGCCAAACAATCCTAAAACAACACAAGTTCAAATGTGAATCACACCTAACAAAAACAATCATCGGTAGATGAAAAACACAAAATAAGGTACTTATCACTCACACAACAATCATGCAAACAATAGACTAAATTATGCAACCATCCAAAAATCATATTGAACATACAAAGGCAAGAATCACAAGGGCTTTCAAGGTTATAGTGTGGTCGGGTAAACAAACAAGGGGCAATTTCTAAAGGTAATTGAAACAAAACTTGCCTAACCCTAAGGGAGTGATCAACTCACAAAGATTCAAACCAAAAATTCCGATCAACTTCTTCCAAAATCCCAAATGTTACACAACACACAATACTTATTTAGCACAATTATTTGAACTCTTTTTGTTTCCTTTCTCAAGGATTTTCTTTTTCTTTCTTTTTTTCATTTCTTTTCTTTTCTTTTTCATATTTTATCTTTTTTTTTTCTTTTTCATCCTCATAGAAACCAACCACATAAGTGAACAATCATTCTCTCCCCAACTTAAATTCAACCCCATCATCATGTGAATACTCCCTACTTTCTAAGGCAAGACAAAAATTCATACAACAACACAAAGTTGAGGGTTCAAGAAAAAACAAAATCCATTCAAAAATAAGTGAACTAAATACTCATAGACAAGCATTAAGTTCAAATAAAACATGGATCAAAAAGCTCAAAGGGGTTACGAATGATCACACACTCACAAGGTGAATGACTATTTGGATAGGTAGTTGTGCTCAAAATGAAACAAAATGCCTTGATCCTTTTCATGCTTTCATATAATCAACACAAACAAAAGATTAAGCATAATAAAATCCAGTTAGAACAAGAATGTTGGTACTCCGCGCATATATGAACAATGGAAAGCTACCTCAATAAAAATGTGGGAACTAAAGTGATTCACAACAAGAACAAGTATACAAAAGAATGAATGGCATGTAAGTTTGTAAAATGCCTAAGTATCATGAATATGCTAAAGTCAAGAAAGCGATAAACACATACCTTGGACGTTGAAGATGGCTGGTTTATACCTGAGTGAATCGCACACTCAAAGATACAACAGAGTCGCCACCGAATTTATTTAGTCCCAAAGGACAGGGAAAATATCGATAAAAACCAAGGGGAAGAGAAACGGGAACGGGGGTCAGTTATGCGAAAGGAAGGTACTAGCACCTAACTCATCTGTCGTACTCGACGGGAACCATTTCGCTTGCTTCTAGACTCGGATGGGTTATCTATCTAAAGGCTTCTAGCTAAAAGAAAGGAGAAGAAGGAAAAGCAAAGAAAGAAAGAAAGAAGAAAGTGCTCGCTGAGGATTGGGGCCCTCGTGCCTACGTATCCTCATAGTGCAATGAGGAAGTCAGCGCTCCGTAGTTCATGGAACCAGGGAAAAGAAAGGAGAATGGAAGAAGGTGGAAGGGTGGAAGTGTGGAAGTGTGCTCGCCAAAATCATCGCGATCTCGTGCCAATGTATCATACATTCGAAAGAATGCAGAATCAGAGCTTCCGTAGTTCGTGGAACTAAGACGGAAAACCAAACAAAGAAAGGAAAGTGGTGTCAAAACCAAAAGCAAAAGAGGACGAGCAAGCTACGCTGGGGATGCAAAAGAATTGGTGTCGAAACCAAGAAAGGAATGCAAAGGAAACGACAATAACTGTGTTGAGGATAACGGGCAAGAATGGTGTCGAAACCAAGAGGGTAAAAGAGCAAAAGGAATAGAAGGGACTCCACTGGGGAGGTAAGAGAACAAAGGATTGTGCTAGGGACCAGAAGGTAGCGACCCTACTGGGGAACAAACAAGGGTGATGGTGTTGAAACCGAAAGAAAAGGGGTTCGGTGTATTAATTGACTGGTAGTGGTTAATTGAAGAGAAAGAGTAAGACTCTGTGGGGAAAAGGTTTTAACAGATAGACTGTGATCAACCAAAAGAACGAGTGTAGAACCGAATAAAGGTTGTAACCCAAAGGACGGGTGTGGAACCAAGCAAAGGTTGTGACCCACCGGGGATGTTGGTACTGACCGAACAAACGGTACTTGGCCAACGACAAGGGTATAAGAACCAAAAGAAGGTTACTAACCCAAGGGAGCAAGTATTCGAACCAAGAAAAGGTTGCCAACTGCTGGGGATTCGGTTTTAACAAAAGGACTGTGATTAACCGAGGAGGAAATGAGTGATTAACCAAGAGAAGGAGATTAACTCAAAAGGCTCAGTATTTTAACAGACAGACTGTGGTTAACTGAAAAAATGGGTGATTAACCAAGAGAAGGTGATTAACCCAAAAGGCTCAGTATTTTAACAGACAGGCTGTGGTTAACTGAAAAATGGGTAGATTGGTGTTTTAACTGACAGGCAGTGGTTAACCAAACAAAGGGAGAAGAACCAATAGAAGGTTGCGAACTCCGCAGGGGTTTCGGTGTTTTGACAAGAAGACTGTGTTTAATCGAAGGAAAGGAATGAGACTCTTCTGGGGAATCAAGAAGCAATGATTGCCCGCAAAAAGAGAACAGGGTATTGAAACAAAGAGAGTTTGCTACCAAAATGGGTAATGATCTTAACCAAGACGAAGGGTGATTGATCAAAAGAGAGAGATTGAAAGAGATAAGAGTGATCAAGGATCGACTTGACTGGGGAAGAAGGTACACTACCGCCTGGAGATAGAGGTGACTAAGCCAAGCACAGGGTCATTCGTCCCCTACCTGAAGTAGTCAGAATGAGAGTAGGGGTTCTCCCTTCTCATTCCTTCTCTAACACACAGGGTATAGTGCAGAAATTGAAACGGAGAGCACAACAGGTCCAAGTTGTACAGTGCTCCTGCGTGTTGTGAAATGGACATCGTAACAGCTTCAGTTTGTACAGTGCTCTAATGCCGTGCGTAGTGCGAAACTCCAACTCCGCGGGGGGTCCAGAAAGAGAAGCTCTAAAGAGATCCTAAAGAGAGGGAAGGGGAAGATCAACTAATCGAAACATGGTTTCGATCGATTAATCAAAGGGAAGTGCTATGCTAACAATTTTCCAAAGAGAATGAAAAATCATTAAAGCAAAAGGTGTGAATTATTGATTATACAAAATTAAATTTGCTCAATCAAGAACAAACTTAATGCAAAGCAAGAAATGAAATGCAAAAACAGTACCAAATGATAATTAGTATGCATTACAAAACATGTTAACAAGTGATCAAATGGAATGCAAGATGTTCATGAACAAACATTGCCAAAGTTGCAAATAATCGATAAATGAAAAATCGAGCATCGAAAAATTGACAAGCATGCTTCAAACATAAGTTAAACAACACTTAAAACATCCACAAATATCAAGCATATCGATCCATGGAAGTTAGAGGAAGAAAGGATGTCAAACAAGCTTTAAAAAAACTAAAAAATGGCCATTCTGTACAGTGGTAACCGGTTACTCACCACAGGGTAACCGGTTACTTGCTTGAAAACTGTGTTTTTTGGTGAAAAATACACTGAGTAACCGGTTACTCACCACATGGTAACCGGTTACCATTGTGACAGTGGCAAAAATAACAGCAAAAACAGCTTTTTAAAAGTGATTTTCAGCACTTAATCACTTATGCCAACCACCACATGCTAGGGTATGAACTTGTGCACGAAAATTACATCATGTAAGAGCAATTGAACAAAAATTACAAGCATTAATCATGGAGATCAAAGATCAAGCAAATGCATGGCAAATCAAACCGAAAAACAATCAAAATTACATCGTAAATGCGCGAAAACGATCGAAACAATGAGTAAAGTGAGATCCACCAACCTACAAGGCTGAGATGTGCCTTGGTAATTGTTGCAAAGGATTCTTGATGCAGAAAATCAAAGAAAACCAGAGGAATCTCCAATTTGTTGACGAAACGTACCGAAACCAAGCAAATTGCGACGAAAACTCCGAAATACGAATTCGAACAGTTGAATCTTGAAGTAAACACTTGAGATGAATCCAAAAGTCAATAGAATTCCAGAAACTCATTGCAATGTGATGAAGGTTAAGCTCAAGAAATAATCACTTCCAATGTAGAAGTGATTAATCTTCAATGGAGAAGAGCTATGGTGATGTTTGGGAAGAAACTTGAGATGAAGATGTAGAAGTTGTGGAAAAATGCAGAGAGAAATGAGAGAATTGAGAGTGAAGAAAGTGTGAATTTGTGTGAATGATTGTGGAGAGTTTGTGAAATGGTGGAGCTTTGTTTATATAGAGTTTAGCTTTGGAGTGTGAGAGGTTAGGAATTAGGCTATGAGCTAGCTTTGGGTGGTTTGGAACTAGGCTAGGAGTTAGTTAGGCTTGACTCGGTGAGTCAAGCAGTTAACTCGGTTAGTTAGAACCAACTCGGTAACAATCCCAATGTGAGCTCCAATATCCAAAGGTCCACCTACTTGGAAATCAAGGAACATGGTGCACTTTAGGGATGCTCAAATAAACCGGTTATTTAAATAATCCATATCCATATCCAAATCCGGTTATTAAAAATCGGTTAATTATTAGAATGGTTTTAACCAAATCCATATTTTGGATATATTTTTAATATGGTTTTAACCAAATCCATAATTTGGACATCCATATCCAAAATAAAAACCAAATTAGTCAATTTTTTTATTAAAAAATACTTTGAAAACTTTTTCAAAAAAAATAATTTTTTTTGAAAAAAAAATTTCCAATTTTTTTTTTTCAAAATAAAATAACTTTTTTTCAATTTTTTATTTTTTTTAAATCTTTTGTTTGAGACTTTTTTTTAGAAAAAATATATTTTTTTTTTAAATTGTAAAAAATGGTTTTTAAAAACACCTCTTCAAGCTACTACAAAAGATAGTGATTTTTAAAAACATATATTATAATTTTAAAAATGATAAAAAATGATTTTTAAAAACACCTCTTCAAAAAATTATAAAAAATTATAAATTTTCTAAGGTATCATTTCCTAACAAAAAATGATATCTCTCAAGATTTCACGCTATGTCCAATTTTCCAGACCCATAGATTTCAATCGATTGCAAATATCAATCTGCTTCTTCAAATCCGCCAATAAATTGTTTGAACCGTATAAAGGAATGATTTTTAAGTTTGGGGCATTTTCTAATAAAAACTTCAAAAATTGGATTTCAGCTTCATCTCCATCAAAATTAGAAAAGCAAAATAAATTGAGACGAGTTTTAAAACACAAAGGCACTGAATTCATTATCCAGTCTTCACCGTCCATGCAAATAATTGGATCAAATCCCTGAATAAAGATCAATCAACAAGTCAATGAGCAAAAATAATACTTCTAACCTACCTTAAAACACACGAAAAATGCAAGTATTGAAACATGATATTTAAACGTACACTAGGAATCTCAAGTGCTTCCAGTTTTGAGTCTTTTTGCGAAAATCCATTACAAATGTATTTGTATAACCAGCAACAATTCCAAAATTCACATCAAGACGTTTCAAATCATAGAATAAAGGAAGGAAATAAAAATTATCTTCTACAAAGGAAAGACACTATAAAAAAAATTGTGTAAAATTCATTTATAAAAACTGGATTTTTTTTTAAGAATATGAAAAAAAAAATTGTGTGTAAAATTCATTTATAAAAGCTGGATTTTTAAGTCAAAAACCGGTTTAGCTTAAAAACCAGTTGTAAAAAAACAAATATCCAATTTTAAAAACTGGATTTTTATATCCAAATCCGGTTTTAAGTTGAAAATCGGTTATGAAATATATAACCGGTTATAAAGTTTGGTTATGGATATAACCGGTTTATAACCAGTTTTGTAAAAACAAAACCATTTATATGGATTGGTTATAATAACCGGTTAAGATAAATGGTTTTATATTGGATATGGATTGGTTATGGGAATAAATCAACGTTGAGCATCCCTAGTGCACTTAATTTAGAGTGAAGCCTTGGAATAAATGCACTTGGAATGTCTTGGATAGTCTTGAAATGTCTAGAGATGTCTAGAATATTCCACATGCTGCTAGAACACTGTAGAACCAAAGACCAAAGAGTGTACACAGCTGCTGTCCCAAAAAATGCAGCAGGAACTGCAACTTTGTACAGGGTAACCGGTTACTTCAGCCAATTTTGCCCAAATTTGCTTGGGAAATGATACTGAAGTCCCTGTTTCGATTTTCCACATCTTGTTTTGATCAGTGATGCGTCCGCAAGCGCACGGATTTATCAGAGTAATATAAAAGATTGTCGAACCACAGAGACCAATATCAACCTATCGTTATCTATCGTCACTTTGTAAAGCTAAGGCTAAAGATAATTGATTAAAGGGAAACTAGAACTAAATCAGAAAAAAAGAAGGAAAAAAAAATAGAAAACGGAGAGACTGGAATATGGATTCCGCGTTCCTAAAAGACTCTGAAGAATTCGAGTGCTAATAAATACTAAATCCTAGTTTCGAAGGATAAATTAGTTTAAAAGTCTTCAACTCACACTCTCGTGGTCTTGCCTACAACTATATTCCTAAATCCTATTGAGCGCTCTCGCTGTTTCAATTTGAGTTAGAAATACCTTTTGAAAACCAATAATATCCTAAACGCGTCCAAAGCGCTCTCGCTGTATTTAGATTTGTCGCCTAATTTCTACTATCCGGTTCGCTCCTCACGCTCTCGCGGATCTCGGCTCAAACCTTAATATGCTTCTCACTCTCATGACAAAGCAATGTTAAATAACATCTCACTCTCATGACAATGTTATTTAAATTACACATAAAAATTAAGACCAAAACAGAATAGTAATCATAAATTCGCGCCTAAAGTTTCTACGGAGTCCCGTCGGTAACGACGGTCCCCATACGCCAGACCCAAAATAATTAGCTAGACATGGACAATAAATTAAATATGCAAATACGATAAATAACTAAAGACAGGAACATAATTTGGAAATTAAATAAGAAGACAGTAAAATAAATAATACTAAATAAAACCTGGAATTAAATTATGCTTGGAATAATACATTAAGTCTTGACATCTTGAAAGCGATTGCAGGAAAACAAAATACGGAAAATGAAATCCTAAAACTAATGGTGTGGTAGTTCCTCAATGTGAGAAACTACCACTTTTACATGGTGAGTTTTCTGCCTAAAAACTAAGAATGAAATGAGCAGAGCTTCCGCGCATAAAAACTTCCACCCGGTTAAAAGCTACGAAGACTCCCATTTATAGAGAGAGGTTTCCTCTGTAACTTCCATCAAACATGAAATGAGTAGTGGAGTGGTGGAGAAAGTGGGAGTAAAAAATAGGGAAAGTGGATGACTCAGTGGCTTGACTTCGTGTGTTTCTATTTCCACGTTTATAGCTTTGGCCGTGTTACGCTCGTCATGCCCTGTTACGGGCGTTTTCCTTCATAATTCACCGTGTTATGGTCGTAATGGAGTTGTTACGGTCGTAATGCTTGGAAAAGGCGCGTTACGGTCGTAATGGAGGTGTGACGACCGTCACACCCACAAAATTCAGTCTTCTGCATATTTCTTTCGTTCCTTTTCTGTTTTCCAGATTTTGGTGCCATGACGGTCGTAATGGAGGTGTTACGGTCGTAACACCTTCTTAACTTTTCCAAAAATGTAGATCTTTCCGTTAGCTTTCTAACGCTTCGAACGGGGCGTCATTCCGATTTACGGTTCAAGAGTTATGGCCATTTTCGTCAGACAACTCCTTGTATGTAGATTTGTTCCATTTCTTCTATTTTTCGCCTGATTTGCTTCCTTTCTTTGCATACAACTCTTAAATGGTTGAATACCTGGAAATAAACAAAATAAACAAAATACCAACGTAATATGGTGCAAATGCAAATCAAAACGACTACAAAATATGCATTAATCAAGTCAAATAAACGATGTATTTTCACGTCATCAAACTCTCCCACACTTAAATCTTTGCTTGTCCTCAAGCAAAACATGACTCGTACGAAAAATAATGCATACGGATACTCATCCTATTCTACCAACTCTACTTCGGTTAAGTTTGTGAAGATAGGTACTTGCTCTCACACTAAGGATATCGTAACAACGCAATTCCGCTTTTGCGGTCATTAGCCTCCCTCCCATCCAAACCAATCTGAATCATGTCGTTATACTTAAGTCTAACTCACTCATCCTCCTTTCATCCCTATTCATTCTGGTGCAATCACATTAAGCCCGTTATCCTCTCACACTCATGGTAGGATAGCCTGTTAGTGACTATGATCTCATTATCATCAAATTTTCATCTTTTGCCCATAATAAAATAAAGAAGTTTACACCGTTGGGCTAAATGATCGAGTGAGGATCACCTAACTTAGAAGGAGCATTTCTTTTCATTCATTCATTTTTTTCTTTTCTTAATTCTTTTTAAGCTTGAGATCATACACTTATTTGCATCGGCTTCCTACTTAGTGTGTGCTTAGGATGGTGCTGACTGCTAAATAAACTAATCAGGGACTACTAAAGGGGTAAGAACTTAAGGCTATGGCATAACAAGTACTCAAATTGATTTCCATAATTGGGAGCCTAACGGTGTTAAAACGATACCGATCTTGCGGAATTTTCCCGAGTCTCACAATCTAACCTTAATTTTGTCTGTAGCCTAAGGTTTTCAAAAGAAACACTATTTTTGCAATTCAGAATTTTTCAAATTATTTGGTGTGGCTTAAGGAAATGGTGAATCGATAAACACAAAAATCGCATATAAAGACTTGACAGCACATGCAAAGACGCAACTAAACAGAAAAGATTTTAAAAATTTTAAAATCATGCTAAAAAATAGTAAATCTAACTAGAAAGCGGTAAAAATAACTAGAAAGCGGTAAAAATGAATGTGATAGAGTTCCTCCCCCACACTTAAACCGAACATTGTCCTCAATGTTTTGATAAAAGGTGGTAAGGGAAGGATAGAACCTGTATGAATGCCTTTGTTTGTCTGCTGAAACTTCACTTTCCTGAAGCCGCTCATCATATCGTCTATTTCCGAAGGAAGTACTCATCATCGGTGTCACCACCAGCAGCGACATTCGTAGGAATGTGCGTGGGCACCAACTCATCTTAAGGGATTGTCATCTAGAGCTCTTTCGCCTAAAAGTAGCTGAGACGTGACAAACGATACAATTCTTTATTTCCTGCAAACAAAAACAATAAAAGGAAACTATTAAATTAAATACTCGTGGGTTACCACCCACGAGGAGTTTTGTTTAACGTCGATAGCTCGACGGATGGAAGTGTTGATTTTCGGTTTCCATGGCCATTTATCAAGCCATCTCACATATCCCTCCCCTTTCCTTTTCTTCCTTCTGTGGGGTGGTTCATTCTTTTGAACTTGTGGTGGTGGTTCTGGATCTATGCTAAGTATCAGCTTTCCTTGTTTGGGCTTAGTCGTTTCATCCATCACCTTAAAGTCGAACATTACCCTCTTTACACTAATGACTTCCTTAGTTTGGTCTTCAAATTTTCTCTTTTTATGCAAGACCTCAGACAAAGGTGCGTGGATAATTTTCCATACATGCACATACGTTTTGGAGTCTGCAAACTTATGCGGGAAAGGATATGGTGGGGTATATGGAGGGTGGTCAACAGTTCGTGCTTCATTCTCTACCTCTTTGGCAACCTCATTTGTGGATGAATTTATCTCAATCTCAACTCTTTCCTCAACCTCATTATCACTCGCCTCGGGATTTTTGAGTTGTTTTTCACTACTGGCTGTTATAACATACGCATTCTCCTCAAGGGAGGGACCTATAGGTGTCAGTGCAAGCAGTAAGGTTTGGGTCTCCAATGCCTCAGTGTGAGTCACGAGGGACTCGACCATCGTGTTCAGCCGCCTAAGGGTTTCATGATTATCGATATGTTGTCTTTTAAGTTCTTCATTCTGGATAGTTTGTGCGTCCACAAAGTGCTCCATCATAGATTCTATTCTAGCATTGGTCGATGTTTCAATGAAATCCTCCATTAATGTTTCGAGGTTGGACTGAACGAATTCTTCCGGTTCTTCAAAATATTGAGAGTGGTAATTTGGGCGGAAATGAGATAGCGTCGTGTGGAAATCTTCCATTAGTATTTCGAGATTTGAATTGTACGATTCTTGGGGTTCCTCGAAATATTGGGAATGGTAATCATCGGGAAGATTTGGGTGCGATTCCTCAAAATTTTGGAAGTGATAGTTATAGAGGTTATTTGGGTGAGAATGGATGAACGAAGGATTGAAATTCTCCATATGTATTTCGAGGTCGGGATTATGGTATCCTTGAGATTCCTCGAAATACTGGGAGTGGGGATTGTAGAGTAAGTTTGGGTGAAACATAGTTATAGAGATAAGAAAGAAAATGCCTTAGTCTATACGATGCAACAACGGAATAACAATATTGACTGTTGGTCCCCGGCAACGGCGCCAAAAACTTGATGCGTCCGCAAGCGCACGGATTTATCAGAGTAATATAAAAGATTGTCGAACCACAGAGACCAATATCAACCTATCGTTATTTATCGTCACTTTGTAAAGCTAAGGCTAAAGATAATTGATTAAAGGGAAACTAGAACTAAATCAGAAAAAAAGAAGGAAAAAAAATAGAAAACGGAGAGACTGGAATATGGATTCCGCGTTCCTAAAAGACTCTGAAGAATTCGAGTGCTAATAAATACTAAATCCTAGTTTCGAAGGATAAATTAGTTTAAAAGTCTTCAACTCACACTCTCGTGGTCTTGCCTACAACTATATTCCTAAATCCTATTGAGCGCTCTCGCTGTTTCAATTTGAGTTAGAAATACCTTTTGAAAACCAATAATATCCTAAACGCGTCCAAAGCGCTCTCGCTGTATTTAGATTTGTCGCCTAATTTCTACTATCCGGTTCGCTCCTCAAGCTCTCGCGGATCTCGGCTCAAACCTTAATATGCTTCTCACTCTCATGACAAAGCAATGTTAAATAACATCTCACTCTCATGACAATGTTATTTAAATTACACATAAAAATTAAGACCAAAACAGAATAGTAATCATAAATTCGCGCCTAAAGTTTCTACGGAGTCCCGTCGGTAACGACGGTCCCCATACGCCAGACCCAAAATAATTAGCTAGACATGGACAATAAATTAAATATGCAAATACGATAAATAACTAAAGACAGGAACATAATTTGGAAATTAAATAAGAAGACAGTAAAATAAATAATACTAAATAAAACCTGGAATTAAATTATGCTTGGAATAATACATTAAGTCTTGACATCTTGAAAGCGATTGCAGGAAAACAAAATACGGAAAATGAAATCCTAAAACTAATGGTGTGGTAGTTCCTCAATGTGAGAAACTACCACTTTTACATGGTGAGTTTTCTGCCTAAAAACTAAGAATGAAATGAGCAGAGCTTCCGCGCATAAAAACTTCCACCCGGTTAAAAGCTACGAAGACTCCCATTTATAGAGAGAGGTTTCCTCTGTAACTTCCATCAAACATGAAATGAGTAGTGGAGTGGTGGAGAAAGTGGGAGTAAAAAATAGGGAAAGTGGATGACTCAGTGGCTTGACTTCGTGTGTTTCTATTTCCACGTTTATAGCTTTGGCCGTGTTACGCTCGTCATGCCCTGTTACGGGCGTTTTCCTTCATAATTCACCGTGTTACGGTCGTAATGGAGTTGTTACGGTCGTAATGCTTGGAAAAGGCGCGTTACGGTCGTAATGGAGGTGTGACGACCGTCACACCCACAAAATTCAGTCTTCTGCATATTTCTTTCGTTCCTTTTCTGTTTTCCAGATTTTGGTGCCATGACGGTCGTAATGGAGGTGTTACGGTCGTAACACCTTCTTAACTTTTCCAAAAATGTAGATCTTTCCGTTAGCTTTCTAACGCTTCGAACGGGGCGTCATTCCGATTTACGGTTCAAGAGTTATGGCCATTTTCGTCAGACAACTCCTTGTATGTAGATTTGTTCCATTTCTTCTATTTTTCGCCTGATTTGCTTCCTTTCTTTGCATACAACTCTTAAATGGTTGAATACCTGGAAATAAACAAAATAAACAAAATACCAACGTAATATGGTGCAAATGCAAATCAAAACGACTACAAAATATGCATTAATCAAGTCAAATAAACGATGTATTTTCACGTCATCAATCAGTAAACATGGAAACCTTTATTTTGAGCTTGATTTGACGACGCAATGACTTCGTGAGGATGCGATTAATCGGGCAAAAAACCTGAAAATCATGCAACAAGAAACACATAGAGAAAAGTGCGGATGCATATGCCAGCGATGTGAATGTTCGTGCTTATGCAAAAGGCAAAATAGGGAGGTCAAATTTCGGGTTACGACTGACGTGTACCAAACTTTAAACACTATCATTATCATACATCCGCAAGTTGAAACAATCAAACTTGGAACATCACCAAATTTCCTTAAGCTACTCAAAACAAGTTCATTGACAAACACGAAAACTATTAATATGAACAAACTAAAAAACCGGAAAAAATTGTCTAAACAAATACACAACATGCTTGTTTTACGTCATAAGCTCGACGCTTTTACAATGCTTAGCTAGTAACTTCCTTCCTTCATGCCATAGTGATGCCTCACCGCGCAAACCAAAAGCAAGTGCCCAACCAAACACTTAAACAAACGTTACGGGAACAAAATGTATACAACACTTGAACAAACATAATGGAAATAGACAATATATACGATATATACAAAACTCAAAAACAAAGAAACTATTGCAATGCGATCCAATATCAAAACCAATCCCCGGCAACGGCGCCATTTTGTTGGAGCGGTAAAGCGGCAAGCAACAAACATTTTGGAAGTATTTTTCCGGGAATTTATCGTATCCACAGAGACCGGTTCGAGGGAAAAAATGTCGTTCGACAGTTTAAATGTTAAAGAGTTTGGGTTTAAAATGGGTTTAGATTAAATGCAAGAAATAAAACTATTGAACAGAAAAGAATTCATTCTTTGGAGAGTAGAGAACTCCCGGGTTTGCATTTCATCTACCCTATCAAATACTCAAACTTACTACTCATTTGCACGCAACCTAAATCACTCGTCCACATTATCACGTATCACCCACAACAAAGGTTATGTCTAACGCAAAGTTGAGAGAACAACCGTATCACCTCGGAGGTGATGTCTCACGCAACTCGACCACACGGAAGCATTAAGAATCGATACTCATGTGAATGTTAAGCCTCAATCTATCTCTAGAGTCAAGAACCTAATAAATGTTCAGCCTAATTCCGGATTCAAGGAGAATATGTCTACCGCAACTCAAATCCATACATAGCTCGCATACAAAGCCATGAGCAATAAATATACATACTATTAAAGTAAACTAACATACAAACTCACACCAAAGGAAACTACAATGGGAAGAGAGAAGAGGAATCAAAATCTCTCACGGTGTCAATCACGATCCAAGAATCATCCGCCTCAAATCGTCAAGTTGCAACCACCATTGATGCTTTTCTAAGCTCTAAACTACAAAGAATGAAGGTTTGATGAATTGGGAACAAATACCCCAAAACATAACCTAAAAAATGGTAAAAAGGAACTTATAGACATTACAAAATCTGCCACGTTCGCTAAGCGAACGTTTTACTCGCAAAGCGAGCCTCAAAAGGTGACACTTAAGTGCCTCTGAAATGCTAAACCGCCTTTGCAAAATTCCAGAAGTTCGCAGTGCGAACGATTTATTTGCAAAGCGAATGCTCGCTGCACAGTTCGCAAAGCAAACTTTGGTCCTTTTCTCCCCTGTCCAAATCCAGAAGCCTTCGCTGGGAACTCGCCAGACATTCGCAAAGCGAACATCCGCTGGCGCACTCGCAAATCGAACATGACAGCAAACCAGCTCTTATTTGGACCACAACTTCTGCACTGTAACCCTGATTTACGCACGGTCGAAAGCGCTAGAAAGCTTATTCAATGCTCTAAATGAATGTGGCAAGATATCCTTGATTGAATACCTGCAAAAATTGAAATAAAATCAATTAAACTCAATGATATTTGCACGATACACAATATATACACTAAAATGTAAAGTAAACGTATTTATAAACAAATTGGGGGTTTATTCGAACTATATAGACAAAAAGTATTGATAAGTGCACCAAAACTTATATACAAAAATAGGTATATTTTGCACTCATCATGCAGCAACCACAAACAAGATCACACAAAGCACACGGGTTCAAGGTACCCATAAAGCTCTGCATTACTGTTGTACTACTGACTGATCAAGGCCCCTATTCCACTGTGATCAGAATACCAGAAACCCAGAAATCCAGCATATCGGCCAGAATACTAGAATATCGCGATGATAAGTCCACACTGATAAGAAAACTAGAATACCGGGTAGGTTGAAGGTCAAAGTTTCCTGCAAACCTGCAAACACCCAGTCCCTCTCACATGTGGGTTCTAGAAAATCAGAGGATCCTCAGCTTCACGGGCTCTCAAGTCGAGAAATGATGACACGTTCACCATTTCTGGTTTGGCATCATCATCAATCGAGGAGGCCTCAACTGATTCCCCTCAAAAAGGTTATCCTATAGTGAGTTCCCAGCTTCAGGTCCTCGGATCAAGAAGCATAATGGGTTTGCCATTTCTGGTCTGCCATTACTACCTCTTGGGAGGAGTGCCTCAACTGAGTTCTCGGGGAATGGTTGCCAGATGTCATACCCCAAATTTTGACCACTAAGATTCCCATCATTGTGCAAATCATCATCACAATATGGATGGACCTTTGTACTTCATTAGTCTCCCCAAAGATGGGTGAGCATTCACTACACTCAATAATTAGGGTTTCAAGCCCTCTCTGAGCTTTAGACAAGGATCAATCAAGAAATGACATGATCTTCAACTTTTCTAACCTCTAAAACATCCACAATGGATCAAGGGGACTCCCACAGCAAGAATCAAGCACAAGGTTGCAGCATTCTAAGTGGATCAAGCCTCAAGATCGCCAGTGTCACCAAATTAGGGTTTGGTCGACCAAGGCCTCTAGATGGAAATTTTCCTCTGGGCATGAGCCAATGCTTCAAATCATAACCTAAGATACTCCAAGGGACCTCATAAACCCAATCATCAAGTCAATTTAGCCTCAGGGGATGCATTCACCAAAAATCAAGAATTAGGATTTCTTGACCTAATTCACCCCTAAGTTGACTTTTGGGACAAAACATGAGCCAAGACCTCAAGACATGATTTGAGGGTCCCTAACACACTACATTGATCCATTTGCAACAATGAATTGATCCAAGAAGCTTGAGCAACAAGTTTCATATTCATCAGAACCACGATTAGGGTTTCACGGGAAAAGTCAACTGTGCCTTTGACTTTTGACCCAGACATGCTCCCAAACCTTGGGACATGATTCAATACACCCTATAACACCTATGAAATCAATCCATCAAGTTTGATTTAGGTCAATGACTTGATTTCATAGAGGATCGCGCAGTTTGGAGTTCATTTGACAAAAAGTCAATTGTGCACAAAAGTCAACTTTGACATTTTGAGATTTTTCACAATTATGGTTCTTTGACCCTAAAATGATGTTAATGTGTGATTGGGATCATCATTCATCAAGGAAAATCAAGAAAAGTGGGATAACTTGTAAAAGGGGTAACCATAAAAACTTAGAAATTTTCTAAGTTATGGAACAAAGTGGCTAGGGTACCAACTTTGGAGGATCATATCTCCTAAACCACAAGGCCATTTTTCCCCATTCAAAGCTGGATTTTTAGCTCTCATGTCCCTCTACAAAAGCTTCAACTACACCTCATTCCAATTCATCATGGATTTTGAGTTATGATTGGGTCAAAATGGCTGAAAACTTGAAATGTCATTTTTTCCAACACAGTGAAATTTTCACTAAGTCAGAATCTGCCTTCATTTTTTTCCAAATGTAGGAGCATTTTTCACTTGGATCCAAAAGGTATCAAAACAAACTATGATCACACATATGTTGTATCATATGAGGGCTTCCCAAAATGACCAAGAACTTCACCAAACTCAATTTAAGCAAGAAGTTATGACAGTGGCAATATGCCTTGCTGCAACTGACATAACAAGGCAGATTTGGGAGTTTTGCTCGATTTGCTCAAATTTTACAAAGGGCAAGCAAGTCTATCTATCTGAACACCTCAAGGGGAGACCAAGGAGGGACAAACACTGATCCATAAGCCTCAAAAGTCCTTGGAACCAAAAGTAGCATGCCAAACCTAGAAATGCCTAAAAGAGGGACAAGACTCCAATTTTGGTTTGGAGCATTTAATGGATGCACCAAGGTGGCATGGACTGATCCATTTCCAACTGAATTCAGTCAAGACATATCCAAGACCAAGGGAACCAGCAGCCTGTGCCCTAACCTCTAGTCAATGGCTAGAGGAGACTTGGATTCCCATTGATCAACATTGGCCAAACCTCTGCAGCAGTTGCCATTCACTATCGCTTGTAAAACAAACTTGCTCTACTATAAATAGAGCTTATTTGTGCTCAGTTTGAGTACACCAAAGTCATCAAAAAGATGCTTTCCTCAAAATCACCTTCTTCCAAATTTGCCTTCCAAAGCAAGTCACTATCGGGTTTTGAGTTTGAGAGCAATTCCAACCAAACCAATCACACACACACCTCATAAACATGATATAGAGGTGATCCAAACACTCACAAGTGACCTGTAACACCAAAATCTCAAAGTCCCCTCTCAAAATCTCAAAATAGGACTTTTGTGCATTTTTCAAGCCATGTCTTGAATCAGTCACTTTCCAAACCAGATAAAACCTCAAACACACTCCAAATATCATCCTTGACCTGTCCCAAATGGTTCCCAACATCTGGAACATCATTTGAGGGAGTTGCTATTTTGGCCACTTTTGCCCCTTTTGCAAGAAAGGGCCAATTTCCATTCCTGAGGTTTCCAGCTGATTCCAATCACTCTAAAAGCTTCTAAGGGATCATTAGAGGGTGTCCAAAGCATCAAAACATTTCTGGAACAAAGCACTTGGTAGATAGCCCAAAAGCTCCAAAGAGAGGTAAGCATCACAACTTGAACTCTCTGGAATATGTCTTGCTTTGAGGTCCACTGATCATGCATCTCTTATACATATTATATGTGTTATGTTTGCACCAATTTATCATGTAATTCACACCTGTTCCAAGAGGTAGCACAAAAAATGCAAAACATGGCCTATTTCAAAACCACTATCGGGTTTTGAGGAGGATTTGTTTTCTGGAAAAACCACCACCACCATTGGATTCCTTAGGAAATTCTAGGCCAGATGCATATAAATTTTGTCTCCATCCATGAAGAAATGAGAAAGTTATGGCCTTCACGTTTCTAACCAAAATCTTGCCTTGCCTTGCCTTGGGCCAGGCCAAAAACAAGGCAAGTCTTGTATATTTGTGGTTGTGTTTCAATCAACGGATGTATCACCACCCCAGTGGTAAGGCGCATGCCCTGTACACAAGAGGTCTGGGGTTCGAATCCCCCTCGCCCCAGATCCTCTTTTTTACCACTTTTTCATATTTTTTTTCATATTTTACTATTTTTCATATTATTTTTAATGATTTGAAAAATTAATAACTCCCTCAATTTTAATTATTTTTTATTGGGTCTTTTTGCAAAAAATCACAAAAATGTTGAAATATTTTATCCCACAAAAAAATTAAATTTATATTATTTATTTAATATAATTGGTGTTTTTGTGAATAAATTCATTTTTTAATTGTTTTTAAACATTTAAAAGTGAATATTTATCTTGAAAATCAAAACCAAATGAGTTTTAATTCATCTTGTGATTAAAACCTTATTTTTCAAACCCTAAACAAAAACCACAAGTGGTTTTTTCAAACTTATTTGGTATTTTCTTTAAATATTTACTTTTAAAGGAAAACAAATTTAGGGTTTCTTTGATTTTCACCCTCACAAATCTTTTTCAAACACCTTTGGGCCTCTAGTAGAGTGTAAGACGCAACCCTTTTTGAAAACCAATATGATTTGGGCCTCAGTGTATTGTATAAGTCTCGATCCCATCAAAAAGTTCAGCGCGATCGTCGCCTTTTTAACAAAAACCCATGGGCCTCTCCTTGAATGGTAAGCCCCATCTCTTGTACAAAAATAAACACCTTTGGGCCTCTAATAGAGTGTAAGACCCAACCCCCTTATAACCAAAACTTTTTGGGCCTCAGATATAGTATAAGTCCCTCCGCGTTAAAAGAAAAATCTCGGCGCAATCGCTAGTTCAAAAATCAAACCATCTGGGCCTACCCTCGTGTTATAAGCCTCATTCCTTTTCTTTAAACACCTTTGGGCCTATTGAGAGAGTGTAAGACCCATCCCTTTGTACAAAAAACCTTTTTGAGCCTCAGTCACTTGTATAAGTCCCTGTACAATTTCAAAACAACAGTGCAATCACTGATAAAACCTTGGGCCTCTCCTTGAGCTGTAAGCCCCAACAATCTTTTCAAAGCACTTTCTCCTTTGATTTAGAATATAATATTGTTATCAAAGCTTTCTTTGTTGAACAACTAACAAAACAACATGGAAGCTCTACAACCGAGTAAGTGTTTACCCGCTTTCTTTATCCGCTTTCATATATACATACAACTGTATTGTGGGGCTGCTCACTGTAAGTCTTCGTTCACATCCTTTTATGTACTTGTCAAATATCAACTGTGTAATACTAGTATAGTTATTTAGAGTTTTCCTCGGCAACTACTTCTAGCACTAGGTAAAGCCCTGTTGGTCACTCTTAAATACAGTCAAAACTAGATCCCCCATAGTATTACCAGATACAGTCTTCCCTCCTCTTGGGGTTAAACAATATGGAAACGTGAAAGGCAGCATTCTCGGTGAACCCTTTCTCAGACTGTCACCCTTAGAAATCGTCAAAGAAACTCTAACTCCCCAGAGATGATCTTTTCTCCGTGAATGGCATCTCTTGAGTTTCTTCCAAATCCTGGAACTTTCCTGGCTTGATCTATTCTCGGTGAATAGCATGTCTAGAACTTCCCTTGGTTTGGGGACCCACAGACTTCCTAAAACCATCCCCGCCTCCTCTTGGGCATTGTACAAGGACCCTTCGGCTTCTTAAAAGTTCTCATGTCTTCTCTTGGGCTTGATCCAAGGACCCTGACGACCTCTTAAATGTATAAGACAGAACTTAGTCATCCTTTGCTAGAGCAGTCTTTCCAACATCAAAAACTTCGGCCGTTGTAGGGTTGATACTCATCCCTTAATGACCCGCGCCTCCTCTTGGGCATTGTACAAAAGATAAAACTCTAGACTTGGACAGTCTAAGACCCTTGAGTCTCAAAGACATTCTCAAGTTCCTTTCCAACATAGGAAGAAACCCCGGTCTCTCTTGGACCTGCTCCATGATCTACAGCGGAAAGATAGCCTCCTCTTGGGCTTTGTACAATGATTCTCCCCAACTGAGCTAACCTTTTCAGACTCTCTTGTTGAGTATAAAAGACTCTCTTGTTGAGTCAATCCCAGTTTTCCTCTATCTCGGGCTTCGTACGAGATAGAAAACACTCTCTTATTGAGTATAAAAGACTCTCTTGTTGAGTCAAACCCCTTTTTAGCCTCCATCTTAGGCTTCATATAAGACAGATAAAAATCACTCTCTTGTTGAGTATAAAAGACTCTCTTGCTAAGTCAATTTCCCTTTAGCCTCCATCTCGGGCTTCGTACGAGATAAAAATCACTCTCTTGTTGAGTATAAAAGACTCTCTTGTTGGGTCACTTCCCCTTTAGCCTCCATCTCGGGCTTTGTACGAGATAGAAAACACTCTCTTGTTGAGTATAAAAGACTCTCTTGTTGAGTCAAACACTTTTAACCTCCGTCTTGGGCTTCATACAAGACACATATAAATCACTCTCTTGTTGAGTATAAAAGACTCTCTTGTTGAGTCAATCTCCTTCTAGCCTCCATCTCGGGCCTCGTACGAGACAGCAAATCACTCTCTTGTTGACTATAAAATACTCTCTCATTGAGTCAAACAACCTCCAGACTCTCTTGTTGAGTCAATCACCTGTTCAAGACTCTCTTGTTGAGTCAAACCTCTTTAGCCTCCGTCTCGGGCTTCGTACAAGACATATAAAAACACCCTCTTGTTGGGTCACTAGCCTCCTCTTAGGCTTTGTATAAAGAAAACCCCAGTTGAGTCAATCAACCTTTTAGCATCAAAGTCAGGCCTTGCTCACAGCATACAAATATCAATAACTCCTCTTTAGAGATGCCAAATTCTCTCTCAGCCAAAACCCTTTAGCTTCACATCTTGGACTTTGAACAAGATACAAACCACCTTTAGCTTCACGTCTTGGGCTTTGAACAAGACACCAAAACAATCTCTTTCCTCCCATAGAATAGGAGGAACTATGATCGCTCTGATTTCCCTATTTCGGGAATACGTAGGCATAAGATTGCAAAAATCTTAGCGAGCATACTAATCAAAAACTCAAAATCCAGTATCTCTACCAAATCAACCCAAAAGCATCAAATCTAAACACCTTACCAAAAACCTCACAAATAGTCCAGACACCGTGTTCTTAACAAAATAACCGAAGAGGGGCCCACGTCTAAATAGCATCTGTAAGCCAACAGTTTTGACTGTTTAACCTCAGTTTGCGAGCAGGGTTAATTGAAGACATCTATTTCCCTTCCTTAATCAGCTTAACAGGATAAAAAATTAATCGAACTGTAGTACCCGAGCGATAGTGCTTCAAGACCACAAAAATCGCGCTACACCAGAGTCGACAGCTCTCTAGGTTACATTCTATCATCTGCCCCAATGCGCAGGATAGAACATTACCAAAGAAAACCTCGTATAGATGTGGAATTTTTCGTGTATACTAAGTATGGCCAAATGTCACACAAGTCACACTACTTTCCACTCTAATCCTAGGTATATACTCAAGCCTGGGTATTGGGCTTATCTCAGCACACAGATCACCAAGCACCCTGACAGAACAATCAATAACAAACAAATCAAACAAAAAGCGATAAATAAATCAAAGTAGGCTAAACCCACTAGGAATCCGGATCTCCCCAGCAGAGTCGCCATTTTTCTATAGCGGTAAAAATTGTGAGTATAAGCTATTGGTTAACATTAACTCATAAAACGAGAGTCGCCGCCGCACTTTTATTTTATCCAAAAAGGAAAGGAAAAAGAGCTAACAAAACCTAAAGAGTTCTAAAAAAACAAACAGAGACTGGGTAAGGGGGTTGGTTACGCAATAGGAAGGTGTTAGCACCCAAAGCGTCTATAGTACTCTATAGGAACCCTTTGAAATATCAATCGCTTTTGGTTTGAAAATGGTTTGTTTGAAAGAGATTGGGGAGATGAGAAGTGAAATATTTTTTAAAGATTTTTGTGTTTGGAGAGACTTATCGCCTCATGCCTACGTACCCACGAAGTGCAATGTAGGATCAAAACCTCGTAGTTCGTGATACAAATAACAAAAATTATTGATTATAATTCATTTTATCTTGAAAAGACAACCCGTCATTCTCAAGAGAGAATACTCAACTAATTACCCAAAGGTATTGGAAAAAGGCATTTGCATCACATTAAGATGGAGGATTTGCTTGGATTACAATCAACAAGACTATCGCTTCAACATCTAAGTGGAAAATGGCCATACTTTACACAAAATACCATGGTTAGGAGCTTTACATCTCAACCAAAAAATGACTCATGTCTAATTCTTTTTGAAAAGTTTAAAAGAAAAAGGTGCATAAAAGCACAAAAAGTTTGAATGAGTTTTTGTATTTTTTTATGTTTTTTGAAATAGTCAAAATATGATTAATATTGATTGACATTTATTAAAGAAAACAATGTTTGAAAATCACTTGACCAAAGTCAAGGCTTTATTATGAAAGCGGTTTTGAGTTTGAAAACAATAAGATTTTGAAAAAGAGAGGAGATTTTCAAAATTGAAGAAGGGGTGGAGAAGAAGTGACTATCCTAGTGCAAAAAATAAAAGCTAAGGTAAGAAAGATCTAACCACATAGAGGCACTCTTCAAAGCATAATAAGAAAAAGAACTCCATCTTCTTGAGCCAATACGCAAGCCAAATAAAGGCTAGAATACCAAACTCCATAATAATCCAAAGCACAAGGGAGAGAATCCTAATTCTAGGTCCATAAGTCTATAATCAAGAGTATAGATCCACCAATGCAAGGGATAGTGACCATAGTCCAACAATTAAGAGTACAAGTCTTTTAGTGGTTTAAGCCTTTATTAATGTTTTTTGAGTCCAAATGGACAAAAGAAAAACAAAAGCACAAGATAATATGGTCCAAATAGACAAAAGAAAAATGATATAAACATAAACATGATATGATATAATGACATAAAGCATATAAAATAAAGAGAGATAGGGAACGAGAAGGAAACATAAAGGTAAGGTTAGAAGTTAGTAATTAGTAGCACAAGGGCTCTAGTGCCATAAGCCTTAAAAAATTAACACCGATTATTCCGCTTCGCGTCTTGAACTATAATGATTAAACAATGTACTTAGGTCAAGGTTAATGAAGACTTGTTAGAAGATTTATAGAGTCAAAGCCTCTACGCAACAAGCTTCAAATATTTTGAACCTAATACAAAAGATTAACCATCCTTGGGTAGATGATCATAAGTTCGGGCCATCGAAAGTTCAAGTTCCGATTCGGATGGGGAGGGATAAATGTAGCGCTATGTTAAGCAATCGCCAAGTGATTTATAAAGAAATCACCCTACTCGAGGCCGGTCAATAGTGATATTTGTGCTAATGCATGCTAGATGAACGATATGTAAATCGTCATCCGAAAGCAATACCGCACAAAAAGAAAATAGGTAGCGATCTAGTCTTGATCAAGAATTCAACAAAGAAATTCTAAGATCTATAAGACTTTCATCGGTCAAAATAAAAAGAAATAGATGAAGAGAAAGCCAAATTGAATTACACTTTTAAGATCCTTTCATCTTCAAGTTCAATCACCTTTAATTGATAGGTTTAAGTGTGAAAACATATCACTAATTCAAAGCACCTCAAATGAGTTCAATAATTCATTAAAGATAGATTTGAACTAATGAATGTTTAATTACTTTAACCATATCCAAAGTCCATTGAAATTGAGGAGAAATTAATCTCAACAATGCATTTCAAGGCTAAAACAAGAAGAAAGGGGAAGAAAGAGGAAGAAAAACCAAAACAGTCCCAAAAATAGCTGAAAAACACCATTCTGCAATATGCAAATCGATTGCACACTGACAGGAAGCACTAAAATCAGCATTTAAAGGAAAAAAAAAACATGATCAATCATTTCTTCAAACACCTCATGATCATGGAATCAAAATTGCACGAAATTTTAAGTAAAACAACAGTGAAAAACAACAATTAAACACAATTACAAGATCCACAGGATCAAGTAACAAGGATCTCCAAAGATCTACATTATGGGATATGAAGATGAAGCTTCAACAATGGTGAGAGATGAGTTACCACTTCAAATATGAAAATTCCCTCAAATTACTTCAAGATCCACACACCAAAGCCTTGATCTACAAGAATTAATGAAGAAAACAAGTTTGGATGAAGGTTTAGCTCAAAGTTGAACAAGATTCAATGTGAATTCTTGTTAACTTTCAAGAGAAGAAAAGTGAGCTTTGAGTGAATTTTGTGGTTGGGAAGAGAATTTACAAGAGGTTTGTTGACTATCAAAAGCTTTAAGAGAAATTTTAGCAAGGTGAATTTGACTCTCAAAAGCTTCAAGAGAAATTTTAGCAAGGTGAATTTGGCTATCAAAAGCTTGAAGAATGAATGAAATAAGGCCTCTATTTATAGAATTTAGGCTTGGAAATTTTGGTGGATTGGAATTTGGTTTGGAAATGAAAATTAGGCTTGGAATTTGAATTTGGAGGGAAATCATCAAAAGAATGGTGATTAGTAGAGGTACATGGTGGGAATTAATTGTGATTATGTAGGGGAATTATTTTTGGATGATCTAGAATATTCTCAAATGATGAAATTGGTGCCAAATGCTTCAAATTTTGAAAAATGCTGATTTTGGCCAATTATGTCTTTGTGCAATCGATTGCGCTGTAGCGCGAATAGATTGCGCTGCTGAAAGCTTTAAAATCTAGGCAAAAAAACATGGTGCAATCGACTGGACCAATAGTGCAATCGATTGCACAGTTGAAAAACTTGGAAAATGCCCTGTTGGCTGGATTGTTCTAGCTCTGGCTCGATTCTTGACTTGTCGAAGAAGGCATGGAAATAAACACATGAACCTTGGAGTCTCTTGAATTATAATAAATTAAATCTTAGAAACTCTTGATCGGATGAATTTTGAATTATTTGCAGATCAACTTTGACTTTGTTCAGATGAAATTCATTCGAGCTGAGGGACTAATTTTAATATCCTTGATCCAAATTCTTCCTGAAAAAGTTAGTAAAGGAAAAACAAACATATTTTTGGATTTTAATTAATGGTTAGTAAACATAAACAAATACCAACATCAAACAAACAAGAGAATAGGGGTGCTTGGCGATCTCACTCAAGAACAAACCTTCAGAGGAGGGCAAAAGAACTAAAGCTTTTGATCTTGTTTGTGGTATGAAATGCAAAAAGACATGTGGGATCTTAGGGGTAAAAATTAGGGTATTCCACAAGACACAAAGGAAGGACTCAAAACAGAATGGAAACCTGAGACTCGGACAGAATGTCAGAACATCCTGTCCAACATCCTTGCAAAACAGCTGCAAGAACATACTCAACCTTTGTATCTTTTTCTCCCCCTTTTTAGCCAAAAATTGACAAAAGCAGCCAACACAACCCCAAACCCAAACATTACTTATCCAGACACGAACAAATGCCATTAGAACACAACACAACATGAGACAAAAGAAGCCAATGACCCTCTTTAAATACCCGAGCAATTACCTTAGGATGTAACGTACCATTGAAAGTAACACATGTCCATTCAATGAGCGCATTAAATGAGGGATGTAACTTCACAGACAAATGTGCATCGGCCAAATCGCATTTGACTGTTTCTTCTTTTAATGGGGACTGTCCAAGGAATGTGCATTCACCGAGACGCATGTTTAACACGTGTTCCCTAAGACACATTCTCTCCACCGTCCAAGACAACCAGCCATACGTTCTAACCAATGTCATAACCCCTTGTCATACTTTGTTTAGTCCCTCTTGTAATCCTCTGATGCATAGTCACAATGCCTTTCAATGAGCCCTAAGAATAATCCTTCTGACCAACATGTTAAGACATTTCTTCAAACATCTCCCAAATAGCAACAAAGACTCTCAAGAAGCTTGCATAACTCTGATTCAATCCATTGCCATCTCAATGATAGAATCACAATCAACCAGTCAAGTCCACCCAGAACTAAACCAGTAACACAATGTCATGACATCTCGTCTGACATTACACCCTCGCCAGAGGTATTCTATCACAGACTGCTTGAAACCACAAATAATCTTGATAAACAACTGCACTACTGCAGCAACAGATCCTAGACAGAAGTCCAACTCCCCCTGTTAAGGATAACCAGTGCTCCTTTGCAAGAAGAACACCTTAAAGTGAATGAAAAACATAAGACTCATCTTCATGATGATGTTTTGACATCAGTTAGAACATCCTGATCATATCACAAACACCTACACTATGGTTCTTGATACAATTACCACTGGACTTACTATCTACATAGTAATCTAACTAAAGATCTTCAGAGAACACAACTCCACCAGCTTGATCAATAAGAACTCCAAACAACCAAAAAGAGAAATAAACTCTCATATATATATATATATATATATATATATCCCAAAAGAAGGTAATCTTCCATAATCAACTTAGGGCTTCTACCACAAGCCCCAGATATGAACAGAACCAGAACCTCCTTTGATTTTCAACCAACTACCCTTCTGCACAAGAGTAATTAGTTCCAGGCACACTGCTTGAATTGACATTAGAGATTAACCAAATGACACTGTTTGGTTAATCTTAGCTTTTCTCCAGAGCTCCAAAAATCTTCTGATGCACCAATGAAACCTAATCTTCAAGTTACATAATCCACCTACTCCATAGCAAGCCATCTTAGATACACCAAGACTCGTACATGTAACATCTACTCCTTCTTGTAGCTCCCACAAACTGCATGAGATAGACCTTTTTGAAGCATTAATTCCATTTATTTCTGCGAAGATTAACTTATCTTACCATGATGCGCTACAACATCAACTAAGACCCTAAAGTTTCCGCTTGATGTCACAACATCTGATGAGACATCCAGCTGGAGAGTTTAGTCCTTCATTCTGCCACTTAGAAGAACCTCCTCCCTATAACATAACAAGAGTTCCATGTTCTCATAGACTTGATTAATGATATCAAGTTAGAGTAGAGAACCTTCATCCTTCTTTTCTGTACTACAATAACCACCTCATCTTCAGAGAAACCAAACATGCCAAAGCTTGATTCTTTAGAAGAAATTAGTCACACAAGATCATTACAAAAACAATCTCGCTTTCCTTAAGTAGAGACTTCTTCAGAAAGTCAGAGATAACTACCACTTATCCTTGACCTCCAAGATAAGCAAGATCACATGCTCCTAGAGTAGAGTAAGGAACACCCCTCTTGTACTCCAATGCACCTAGATAAGAAATAAAATGATAAAAAAAGTCTTCATCTTCACTTCCATCAGCACTACATTCTAGATAAGCTTCCCGTCATGAAACTTCCTAGTCTGATTATGTGCCTTGCAATACCAGAATAAAGACACATCCTACCACACACATGTATGGTACCAAGATTATCAGCTACATCTCCTTTACTCTAGGGATTCACTCCTTGAATCAACAAGATTCTGCACAATCTATGTTGATAGAATGTTTCAACATCTGGTTTAACATCAGATCCTTGTGGAAGCCCATACAGATTCGAGGACTAGATACTTAAAAATTGATGATGTAACAACTGATGAGACACCTCGACTTTATCTTCCTTGATCACCAACTAAGGATAATCCATTAAATACTTGTGACTATCACAAATAGCAGTGAATCTTAAATCCTTATAAGAGAAACCTTCTTGGATCCTCCACCTGATGTTAGTCCTTGAGCTGTTACAATGATGCACCTCCTGATGAACCATCTGACTCCAGCAATCTTGATATTCAAAATACAAGAATAATCAATTAAATATTTGTGAATTCCACAAATAGAAATTGATCTTAAATCCTTGTCCACAAAACCATACATCCTGCAGGATATATGATCTACCAGATATCAACACAAATCAAGAATTTTTGTGTCAACATCTTTCTAGTCAAACAACATGTTGAGACATTAAGTTTGTCACCCTTGACTCAACCCGCCTATGACTTTCCTTTGCTAATAGAATCCTTGCAAATCATGAATGGTGAAAATAAATCACCTCCCATTATCTCCAAGTTGAATAACATCCATCAGCACCAGAGATCTTCAGAAATCTATCTTCAGCATGAGAACCAGATTATCCTTCTGAAAGAGCTCTTAAACACGACCAGAGATGCCTTTATGAGTGAACTTGAGTGAAAGATCAAGTATCTATGGCAACTTTGTCGAAAATAATATATACTGAATTTATAGAGCATGAACTTGATAAACACGATCTCAACTTACCTTCTCTTCAAACTGACTTCAAGATACAAGATGGAACCAGACTTCCAAGTACCAAGTCAACATGATAGACATCAACTAATAACTCTCTCAATTCCATTGCTCCCGACTTTGGAACGACTAGAGCTTTCATAAATGCTGATATCTTTAAGAATAGAAGCCAACAGTCAAGATCTTCCACCATCTTTCTTCTATCAAAACTCCAGAATTACATAAATACTAGAGTTCTTCCATCAGAAACATATGCAGGAGAACCACCAAAGAACATCTTCAACATGCCCAATAAGATGTTAAGACATCTTATAAGACACTATACAGGAAAACTAGCCACTCCTCCTGCAGTTACTGTAGAAACTCTTCAGAAAAACTTGAACAACCATAAATAGTTGTTACCTTTGATCCAGAATATCCAACCCATCCATTGATACCCTTGAGTATGTCAGAGTGAATGATCTGAAATCACACACACCTTGTTTAATAACCAAAAAGTATCTCCCAAGATCTCATCCAGAAACAGACAGGATGCCTGCTCTGATACCAATTAAAATTCAGGCATAACAAATAGCAGATGTCCTAACACATGTCACGACATTGTTCTCTGCATAACTTTAAAACAAGGACAGAATAAACAAACTGATATTCTGGATATCAGTAACAGCAGCAAGACAGAAGCTTCGATATCTGTTACAACATGTTAATCAAAACTGAACTGTAAATTGCAGAATGATAAACAACACAGAATATGATGACCCAGTTCGGTGAAAATCACCTACATCTGGAGGATACCAAGCCAGGAAGAAGAATCCACTATCAGTAGTATAGTTTTATGTAAACAACCTCTGGTTTACAGTAAACAACCTCTGGTTTACCTATCACTACCTAATGGAAACTTTATCATTAGAAGTCACATCTAATTGATAAGAGAAACTCATCTCACTCCCTAAATCACAACCTGTGATCACTAATAGTTACAATCGACAGCAACTGCATTATCCTACTTGAAAAACACCTCTTTCAATACAAAGTTCAGTCAAGCATTCTCAACTAACAACACAACTTGGATTTGCTTCAAAGATTCATCCAAGAACAATACATGATTCATTACCTACAGGTTTCTGAATCTGTATAAACAACTATGTTTACCACAGTGTATCAAACCGATACAAAGGGAGACTTACAACACAAGAAAGCCAACGACTTTCAAAACCCTAAACCCTATTTTCTACTTTACAAGTATTACAATAGGATTCCTCAGTCGTTTTTCTAACCTAGGTCTTAGTCTTCTTATATAGTCTTCTGTCTTGGGCTTCAAATCTTTAGTTAAATGATTCCTTGATCCACTGCTGTGATTTTTCCTAGAACCTTGAAACATATTTAAAACATGCTATATCAGTCCAGGATGTCGAATCTGGATGTTGGAACATTGTATTCGCCATCTTTGTCTTCTGCAACATTCTTCATGTTGTTCATCTTGTTCTCTGGAAAAATTCTTCAAGTTGGAACATTGTATTTGACATCAAGTTTTACCAAAATTTAAGTCAAATATTTTAGAGTCTTCATTGGTGTTGATGAGTTTTATCGCATTTCTCATTGTGTGGCCGCTAAGGACATATGGGACACTCTACAAGTTGCCCATGAGGGAACTAATGAGGTCAAACAAGCCTGAATTAACACACTTAATCAAGAATTCGAACTCTTTTGCATGAAGCATGGTGAAACCATTGCTCAAATGCAAAAGTGGTTCTCACATCTTATTAATCGTTTAAACTTTCCGGGTAATCCTATTTCCAATGCTATTGCTACTAACAAGGTTTTGAGATGTCTTACTAGGAATTGGCAACCAAGGGTTACGGCCATAAAGGAAGCCAATGATCTTACAACACTTGATCTCACCACCTTGTTCGTAAAGTTAGAAGAACACGAGCAGGAACTAAATTGCTGGATGAACATGAAAAGAAGCTTGAGAAAAAGAAGAAGAAGGAGAAGAAAGCTAATAATGAGGAAGTAATGAAGTCTAAAGCTCTTAGGACTTCAAATTCTAGATCCTCAAATGAAGAGCACGATAATGATAGTGACTCGTGTGATGAAGAAAACTCGAATGATGAGCAAATAAGACTTTTTCTTAGGAGATACAATCGATACATTCGAAAGAATGGTGTCAAACACTCTGACAAAAATATCGTGAGATTCAAACGACAATCTACCTCCTCCAAAGATAAAGACAACAAAAAGGACAAGGGAAAAGGTATATGCTATGAATGCTGAAAGCCGAGTCATTTTAGAGCGGATTGTCCATCTCTTGATAGTAAGAAAGGAAAAAGCCAACAATACAATTCTAGGAAGCCTAGAAAGGCTTATGTTGCTTGGGACAGCGAAAGTGATGTCTCAAGTGAGAAAAGCTAAAGTGAGAGTGATGAAGAAGCAAATTATTGTTTCATGGAAAATCAACGACAATGCAAGGAAAAGAATGTAAGTCATTCTAAATACTCTAACGTTGACAAGTTGTCTTTTATTGTTTTGAAAAATGTTTTTGAAAATCTACAAAAGGAAGTTATTCATGCTTATAAGAAATTAGCTTCCAATGAAAAAGTTTTTACACACTTCAAAGGTTGAAGAAACCGAAAAGAGATTTGAAGCATTAAAGCAATATATTGTAGATGGTCAAAAATATAAAAATGGGGATGAGGAACCATGTCGGTTTGGTTGTGAAACTTGTCAAATTTGGCAATAAGAAGTTAGTTCTCTTGAAACCAAAGTGAACAAGGCTTCACAACCATGTGATACTCTTGCCATTAGTTTCTCAAAGGTTGAAAAGCCTCATAAAAATTATAATTTGGTTAGGAAGGATTCAAATGGCAAAAGTAAAGCTCATCGTAGATTGATTTGTCACTATTGCTGCAAGAAAAGTCATACCATAGAAAAATGCAAATTTAGGTGCTTTCTAGTACCAAATGACACTTTTCAATGGTTGCCCAAATGCAACAATTATTTCACTTACTCCCAAAGACCCAATGAGAATTGGGTACCTACCACTTTTGTTTGATTTTATGTAGGTTGAGTGTCTTGACTCTATGACGGGAAAATGGATTCTCGATAGTGGATGCTCAAGGCACATGACGGGAGACATTTCTCCATTCCGCGAATTTGTGGCGAAGAAGAAAAGGCATGTGTCTTACGGTGATAACAACAAAGGTTCCATACTTGGAAGAGGTAGTATATGTAATCCCTCAACTATTACTATCTCAAATGTTATGTTAGTAGAAGGCCTTAAACATATCCTTCTTAGCATTAGTCAATTATGTGACAATGGGTACAAGGTAACTTTTACCAAAGATTGTTGTATAATTGCACATAATGAAAAGAAGGATTGTATGTTTAATGGTGTGAGGGTAGACAATATCTATATGCTAGACTTAAGAAGCGTATCCATGAATAATGCCAAATGTCTTGTTACCGTGAGTGAAGATTCATGGTTATGGCATCGACGTTTGCCACGCGTTAAATTTGATCTACTTAATAAAATTGTCGCAAAAGATTTAGTAATTGGTCTACCAAAGATAAAGTTTTCAAAAGATCGCCTTTGTGATCCATGTCAAAAGGGGAAGCAATCATGGATCTCGTTTAAATCTAAAAACAGTGTTTCAACATCAAGACCCCTTGAGCTTCTTCACATGGATTTATTTGGACCTTCACGGACCAAAAGCCTAGGTGGGAATTATTACGGTTTGGTAATTGTAGATGATTACTCAAGATTTTGCTGGACCTTTTTCTTACGTAGTAAAGATGAAACGTTCTCGGCTTTTGTACGTTTTGCCAAGTTATCTCAAAATAAATTGAACTCCAAAATAGTTTCCATCCAAAGTGATCGTGGAGTAGAGTTTGAAAATCATCTTTTTGAAAATTATTATGATAAACTTGGGATTGAACATAACTTTTCAGCTCGTCGAACTCCACAACAAAATGGGGTTGTGGAGTGCAAGAATCGCGTTTTAGGGGAGTTGACAAGAACAATGCTCAATGATTGTGGTCTACCAAAATACTTTTGGGCCGATGCCGTGAGCACGACATGTTACGTTTTGAATAGGATACTTATTCGTCCTATTCTTGACAAAACCCCATATGAATTATTAAAGGGTAGAAAACCAAATTTATCACACATTCATGTATTCGGATGTAAGTGTTTTGTTTTGAATAATGGAAAAGATAATTTGGGAAAATTTGACGCGAAAGCTGATGAAGGTATCTTTCTTGGATACTCACAATCAAGTAAAGCGTATATAGTCTATAATAAGAGATTACTTAGTGTTGAGGAGTCTGTTCATGTTACCATTGATGAGAGTTTCCTAAATAGTGTTGGGAAAGGTATTTCTTTTCTTGATGTAGGTGCATCTACGAAAGACATGCTTAATGAAACCGAAAAAGGGAATGATCAACCTAAAACGGTGGACATTGAGAAGGAGGAAGATGTCAACCATGAAAAACATGATGATGAAAATCAACAAGAGAATGATGGTCTTCCATTGGAGTGGAGAACCTCCAAGGATCATCCAATATACAACATTATCGATGACATCACAAAAGGGGAAACAATGCTCTCTAAAATAAGTAATTTATGTTGTCACCATGCTTTTGTTTTACAAGTTGAACCTAAAAATGTTGAGGATGCCTTACTTGATGAGCATTGGCTTTTATCAATGCAAGAATAATTGAATCGATTTGAAAGAAATGATGTTTGGGACCTTGTCACACGTCTACTACATCATCAAGTCATTGGCACATGATGGGTTTTTAGGAACAAACTTGATGATCATGGTGTGATAACACGAAATAAAGCCCAACTAGTAGCTCAAGGGTACAACCAAGAGGAAGGAATTGACTACGGGGAGACTTATGCTCCCGTAGCCCGACTCAAGGCAATCCGGCTGCTACTCGCTTATATTTGTGCTAAGGACTTCAAATTATATCAGATGGATGTAAAAAGTGCGTTCCTTAATGGTCACATAAATGAAGAGGTGTATGTCTCACAACCTCCCGGTTTTGAAAATTTTGAGTATCCTAATCATGTCTTTAAGTTAAAACGTGCATTGTATGGTCTTAAACAAGCCCCTCGGGCTTGGTATGATCGTCTTAGCAAGTTCTTGCTTGAGCAGGGATATTCAAGAGGAAAGGTGGACACCACTCTCTTTATTAAACGTTAAGGAAAACATATTTTACTTGTTAAAATATATGTTGATGATATCATTTTTGGATCAACTAACATGAATCTTGTCAAGGAGTTCTCAAAGCTTATGCAGGGAGAGTTTGAAATGGGTCTTATGGGGGAGCTAAACTATTTCCTTGGACTCCAAATTAAACAACTCTCAAATGAGACATTCATTTGTCAAACCAAGTATTGTCTCGAGCTACTAAAAAGATTCGGAATGGACAGTGCAAAGGATATTGACACACCTATGGCAACTAACGAAAATATGGATAGAGATGAAAAGGGTAAGGATGTTGATGTGAAAAAGTATCGAGGTATGATCGGATCACTTCTTTATTTTACGGCGTCTAGGCCCGATATCATGTTTAGTGTTTGCATGTGTGCTCGATATCAATCGGCTCCCAAGGATTCACATTTTAAAGCGGTTAAGCATATTCTTAGATACCTTATTGGTACCTCTAAGTTTGGGCTTTGGTATTCCAAGGGAAGCGATTGTAGCTTGGTTGGCTATTCCGATTTCGACTTTGCCGGTTGCAAGTTGGATAGGAAAAATACTAGTGGCACTTGTCACATGTTTTCAAAATCTTTGATTAGATGGCATAGTAAAAAGCAAGTATCTGTAGCTTCACAGTCAAGTACATCTCATGGCCTATTCAACTCCAATCATCTCACATTCCAACTTTGCATCTACTCTCAAGTCACACTCAGATCTTATACTTCATTACATTGCAAATACAAGACTCGAAACAAAGCCGGAGCACTGTTTAAACACAACAACAAAGGAGTTATATTCAACGCTTGTCAATCTCGATGCGAGTTGTGCGCCACGAGCCTTAAGCTATGGAGAATAATGAGAGGGACTTGTCATATCCTTGTCTAGACTATCTCTGCATGCGGGGCGTAGGCCCTAGTCACTAAGAGTGTTCGCCTCCATTCATAGACTTTAGTGCAATTCAAATCATAGGATTGGGAAGTCTCATTCAACACTGCAACGATCATCAACACTTTGAACGAAACAACCTTTTTGGCTTCCATTTTCCTTTAGGATAAGCACCTCTTGGTCAAAAATATTTTCTTTTGCTCTTTGGAGTTTCATACTCTAGCAATCTCTTCTTTTGCTCTTTGGAGTTTCATACTCTGGAAATCTCTTCTTTTGCCCTTTAGAGTTCATACTTTGACAATCTATCTTTTCTTCGCCCTTTGGAGTTCATACTCTGGTGATCTATCTTTTCTCTCGCCCTTTGGAGTTCATACTCTGGTGATCTATCTTTTCTCTCGCCCTTTGGAGTTCATACTTTATTGATCTATCTTTTCTTCACCCTTTGGATTTCGTACTATAGCGATCTATCTTTTCTCTTGCCCTTTGGAGTTCATACTCTGGCGATCTATCTTTTCTCTCGCCCTTTGGAGTTCATACTCTCTCGATCTATCTTTTCTTCGCCCTTTGAATTTCATACTCCGACGATCTATCTTTTCTTCGCCTTTTGGAGTTCATACTCTGCCGACCAATCTTTGTATCGTCTTTTCCTCTTTGGAGTTCATACTCTGACAACCTTTCTTTTATCTTTTTTTGCCCTTTGAAGTTCATACTCTGGCAATCTTTCTTTTTGACGTGTGGAGTTTCATACTCTAGCAATCAATCTTTCTATTTTCTTTTGCCCTGTGGAGCCTCATGCTCAGAGAATTCTCCTATTTCCTTTTGCCATGTGGAGTTCATACTCTGGCAACTTCTCTTTTATCTTTCTTTTGCTCTTGTGAGTTCATACTCTGGAAACCTTGCATTCCCTTTCTTTCATCTTTTTCCCTTATGAGTTTCATACCCTGGCATCCTTGCTTTTCTTTCCTTATGCCCTATGGAGTTGATACTCTGGCAGTTTTTCTCATCCTTAGTACCATGAACTACGGAGCTCTGACTTCATCATTGCACCATGAGGATACACAGGCAAAATATTGCGAGATATTGGCGAGCAACCTTCTTCCAAACTTTCTTTCAACCTTCCTTCATTTTCTCCCCTAGTTCTCCGAACTACGGAGCTCTGATTTTCTCATTGCACTATGAGGATACGTAGGCACGTGGGCCCCAATCCTCTCTGAGCACCCTAATTTAAAATCTTTTTCCCCTTTAGCAAGTAATCCTTAGATAGTAGCACCCATCGAGTAAAGAATAAGCAAAATGGTTCTCGTCGAGTACGACGGATGTGGGGGATGCTAATACATTCCCCTCGCATAATCGACTCCCTTACCCGTTTCTCTTTCCCATGGGTTTTATCGACATTTTCCCTTTCCCTTTGGAATAAATAAATTTTGATGGCGACATTGTTGTACCATCGAGCGTGTGATGCGTTTGGGTATATTTCCACTAGGCGATTGTCACAACAACATTATTTAAAAAATGTAAATATTTTTCTATATATTTTTTTTAAATCTTTTTTTGAAGCCTTCACATTGCCTCCTCTCCAAACTCACAAACAAAATGTGATTTGAAAACAAATTAAACATTAATCAATTAACGAAACTTTAAACACAATAAAACTTCAGCACATACAAAAGACAAACTCTTGTCATCATTGCAACTTCTTTTTTTATAGTAAACAACACCCTTCATTAGATAACAAAGAGAAAGTACATGGATAGTGGAAGATATTGTGTAAAGGCATTTCCCATCCACATTCTAAAAACACCAATAATAACAAAATCAACCAAGATTTGGACACTAATAAATATAGAAAAATCATAAACTAACATAGTATTACCAATCCAACTCCTTAATCCAAACAACCAAGCAAAATTCTTCCACAAATAAGAAGTTAGTTTAGGAGCCACAATCTTTAAATTTATCTAGTTACGGATCATTTCTTTAACTTTAAATCACACAGTTCGATTATACATGCTCGCGAGTTTGATTAGACTCACCATATGTGAAGGAATCGTTTATTGAGTGGAAAATAGAGTCTAATTTGCAACAACCACAGTCAAATTCTTTCTCATCAACAAGTTATCTTCATCCAAACTTTTTGGGGCATTTCATCAAACACCTTAAGAGCAAACTTAACATAACCTAAACATAAGAACACACACAACTGAGACAAAACAGAAAACAAAACAATAACTATAACAAAATCACAAACACAATATCTCAGAATTTTTGGATCTTCCAGTGGAGGAGGCTCTAGAGGAGGTCGTTTTCCATATTTGTACGATTTTGGCCCATTGGTTGTTGAAGATGGTTTCGCCGTTGCAAGATCTCGCTGGTTGTTGGAGGAGAGCATTGAGACCATGATGGAGGTTGGAGTTAGAGTAAGACAAAGATCCCTCAGAGCTGAATGATTCAATGGAATTAAAAGAAAAAGAGAAAACCCCATGATATGGGAAAAAACTCCATAGCAGAGAGGAGAGCCTCCATGTCGGAGGAGAGAAACACCGTTACCGGAGGGAAGACTCATACAAGAGGAGAGGCGGCACCAATCTATTTTCGAAAACCCTAGTTTTAGAGAGAAGGGAGAGCCTCTCTCAAACATAATTGTCTTCTTAAAAATGTTATTTACAACTTCAACATGTACTACCAATAAAATTGATGTAAAGGAAGCAAAGAAAACATAAAATGACATACAGAGCAAACTCCACAAGCTTCACCGCTTCGGTATCAAACAAAAAAACCTTTATGACACCTGAATGTAACATATTTACATAGATATGTATAACACAAAACCTTTAGAACAAGTTTGCGGTGATAAAAATGTTCTCATTTGCCATGAGTAACACTAACTAATTGATAACTAACCGGTCCTCTAACAGACTCAACATCCTGTAACAGAAACAAATTATGGAGTTGATCTTGAATGTCAGACACCCCATACATGGTATACTCGTCGGCATTTTTACCAACAACATTCTCAAACTTTGCAATCATGTTTTCATAAGCCGGCATCAACTCAACATCCTGTAACAGAAACAAATTATGGAGTTGATCTTGAATGTCAGACACCCCATACATGGTATACTCGTCGGCATTTTTACCAACAACATTCTCAAACTTTGCAATCATGTTTTCATAAGCCGGCATCAACATGTTTTCTACATAAATTATTATTTGCTTCTTTAGCTGCTTGTTAAAAACACGCCAGTTAGACTGAATTCTACACATCTCCTTGAATTTTTGATTGAACAAATTGAGCTTCTCTTTAGTTAAATCTGTTTTAGAATCGGGCGCCACTGACTCATTGATATCCATCTTCAAAAAGTCTATCACCTTTCTCCATGAGTTTTTACAATAGAGTTCCAAGTATTGCCTCGCATTTTTGCAAAATCTATCCTCCCAAAAGGTTTCCAATAAGTACTCAACCTGACTTATATTATTCATCATGAAAAAATAACGCAAAGCTGGGTCCTCATAAATCTGCGACTTAGCTTCCAAATTTCTCTCAAACTGCTCCATTATCAGTTCCATCCGTGAATAGAACAGAGATGTTCCTGCTCCATCAGCACCAACCACGGAGTATTCTCGTAAAACTTTCTCCAGGTTCTTTCTTGACCAGAAAGCCATAAGTATGTTTCCAGTAGTCTCACAGGTCATTGGATGAACTCCACCATCAACCCAACAGTCTAACTCCCCAACCGGTGTAAGAAAGATCAGATTCTCAAACTCCATGAAAATGTCTCTACTTATTTCACCCAATTTGTTCTTTATTTTTATTGCTTCGTTCACCAATGAATCAATAAACAATGATTCAAATTCGGGAATCAAATCATCTATAGTCTCAAACAAGTCAAGAATTTTAAACAAACGCCATGGTGAGGTGATTCTATTCGCAAACAAATCAGCAAAATTCAACAGTTCTAGCGTTGCTCCATGACAAACCTTAGTGAAACAGATATCTGATGATATAGAGGTGGATTCCGAGATGACAAGATCATAGAGTCGTCGCTCACTAGGAAATAGTATTCTAAGAGCAACCTTGAAAACTTTAATCCATCTTCCAATCATATAGTCTTGAAATCCCATCTTTCGCAATCCTAATAATTTATTTATCAATAAACTTTCCTACCATTCTTTACGCATAACAATGTACAAGTCGGAACACACCTTCCCAAACCCAGCATCCACCATTGATTTAACCGTTTTCTGAAGGTGATTGATTGTTTCAACCGCAATGGCATCAACTATGAAGTTGTGATCAGTTGCCACCAATTTATAGTTACCTTTCACCTTCTCTAAAAGCATTTTCGCAATGTTTGAATTATTCTGGTTAAGTCCATCCATACAAGTCATAAACTGTTGCATGATGTTGGTACCAGTATTGATATTTTCATGTTGTTGTGAATCAACTCGAATGATTATACGCTGTTCTTCGAGATACTGATTTTCAGGTGAAACACTTAAGGAAGAGAAAATAGAACGAAGAATAATAAGACAGTAGCTATAACATGCTCCAATAATAGCTAACGCCAATTTAATCTTCATGAGTTGTACAATTAAACATCCTAGATAAAAGTACATAAGATCCACTTCAAATCCGCATTGAATTTGTCTTGATAAACTAAGTGACATGAGAGCAAAGGCGGCATATGAAATCGGACTATATAGATCTGGTTTTCCAGTTATAACTTTATCAGAGAAAAAAGAATAGAAAGAGGTAATTACCAATACCAGAAATGCTGAATGAGCTTTGAACCGAAGACTTGTTGAGTCTCGCCATGTTCTTGCAAACAAAATAATTAGACAAATGATGAAACTGAAAACGGTGTAGAGAAATAATTTCATGAAATTCCAATTTCCAAATAGATGGTTGAAGGAAGAACTTAGAGCATAACAAAGCAATCCAACAATAGCTGATGCAAAGCCAACAAATCTCCACACCTTTGTATCCATCATCCACCTCTGAATTTGGATGACCAACGGTGTCATGTTCTTTCTTTCTGTCTGTGCTGTTATTGAAAATTGCTTACACAAACAGATGAAACCAATTTCTACTTTGGATGAGAAGCTTAGAGAAAACTTGAGTAAAAATCTAGACTCTATACAATAATTTAGAGTATCTAATTTGTAATATTCATTTCAACTTGAGTTTTTGACTTTTAAGAGCTACTGTGTTATCATGTTCACACTATATTATGACTTTGACAACAACTTGTGTGTGAATTGTGATCACAGATTATATAATAGATTGTGAAGTTACTTTCTACATCAAACACCCAATAGGAAAACATATATAGTCATACGAATACCCAATAGGCTAATAAAGAAAAAGCTATGGAGAATATTAGGTTTTTTGCCATGTATCGTTGGACTCATTTCTTATGCATTCAGCTCTTCTTTCAATCACCTTTTGGAGACTGGAACTTTGTCAAAATTGTTGTTTACACTGGTAAGTTTCATTATCATCAGTAGCATGATGTTAGTTTTGAAAAAATTGAAACTTTCAAGAAGATTCTTGTTGAAAGCTCATTTGGGGGTTCTTGTTTTGTTGCTAACATTTTTGTACTCTTTTGCAGCTTTTGCTCTAATGTCTTTTTAGTTATCAAGACATATTGATTTTGGTTTGAATCTGATCTCCTTAATTTCGTCCTAGGGAATTTTTACTCTTGAATAGAATAAAAATCAATTTCATGCTATATATTGTTGCTGCAATCTTCAGTTATTCTCTTATGGTTCTTCATAATAATTCGGATTCTCGCCACAAAATTAGAAATTTGAGATTGGAAAATGGTAGCGATCATCACCGCGATGTAATTGAAACACAATACAAAGGTACGCATAATCATTGAATGCCTACAACGTCTATAAGGAAGAGGAATTCATCATCTGAATCACTTTTGCCTTCAGAGAGTTGACCCATTGACTTGCCGGATCAATTGAATTTTGATGCAGAGCATGAAAGCTCATTCCTATCAATATGAAATGTTGGTAATCCAAGCAGTTCGTTGGTGCGCTCAGTCGCAAACCCATCTGCAACCTGTTTCTACGTTGTTTTGCAAAGATTCTAGAGAAAAAGCTAATACTTTTATGTCAATCTGTTACATCCTTTAATTTGTCAAATAGAAAATTACAATAATACTCCCATAATTCGTTTTTAAACGTCACTTTTTTAATATTTTTTTTTAATTGTTACTTACAAAGTTTTAGGCAGTACTAATTGCATTTTTGTCAAAATCACTCATATATATTTATTACGGAGAGAAAAAGTAAAATAAATATAATTAATAATTCGAGATATTATAGGTAAAAGAAGATTTATGATTTGAAAAGTAACAATATTTATTAGTTTCATTGGTATGTATAAAAAGTGAAAAGATAACACATAAAAAAACGGAGGGAGTAAAATATAACATATTGATATTGATATAATATGTCAACATTACACTTTTTAATTAAAAACTCACTTAGTAGTGAAGTATAATCGATTGACATATTATGTCAACAAATGTTTTAAGTTTTTATTTTATTTGATAATTGTACCTCATCATGTAATTGTATAAATATTCTTAGAATATTTCATGAAAATAAATTGCATATTTTCACCATCAACTATCACTCTCTAATTCTCTCTCACTATCTCCCTCTCCCTTCCCTCGTCACACTCAATTATTCATCAATCTTATGGTTCCATGTTCTAACATTTGGCATCAAGTGTCTGGTTCGATCCATCAAACACCTAGTGCACAAACATGACTTATGTCTCCAATGAAATAATTTATGCAAATCTCCCAATTCTCAATGCGAAGAATTACGACAAGTAGTTCAAACAAATGAACATGTTGTTTGGCTATCAAGATGTTCTTGAAGTGATCAAAAACGGGGTAACTACACTTGTAGAAGGTGCATCGGATGCACAACAGTCTAAGCATAAGGAGGAGAAGACGAAAGATTACAAGGCATTGTTTTTTAGACATCAATGTGTTGATGCGGATAATTTTAAGAAAGTTGGTTATTGCGAATCATCGAAGCACGCGTGGAAAATCTTGGAGAAGGCACATGCAGGGGATGGCAAGGCAAAGGTTGTGAGTTTACAAACTCACAAACGTCAGATTGAGTTGATTAAAATGGAGGAGAAGGAGACCATCAAGGATTTCACGGCGATAATTACTCGGTTGGTGAACCAAGTAAAGGCGTGTGGAGAAACGATCGCATAACAGTATGATGTCGCGAAAATCTTACATTCTTTAACGACAAGATTTGATAACATAGTCGTAACGATTGAGAAATCGAAGGATCTTGCGATGTTAAGCAAAGAGGAACTGCAAAACTCTCTTGAGAAACATCAGCAGAGAATGGAGGATTGGAATGTTGATAAGGCGGAGATCACTTTGCAAGATCGTTTCAATGAGAGAGACGTATGTGTGCCATGAACTTATCAAATCTTTTATTCCACTATCGAGGATATTATTTCAGGACATACAATGACTTATTCAGCTTGCACACATAATCCCCATTTCCTCTTTTTGCATACCCTTTAGGTTGCTTCATCAGAATTGTTTCATCTAGATCACCATACAGGAAGGCGATCTTCACTTCCATATGTTCAAGTTCTAAGTCAAACTTTGCCACTAGAGCCAACAACATTCTAATGGATCTATACTTTACAACACGTGAGAGCACATCATTGAATTCAACTCCTTCTTTCTGAGTGAACCCCTTAGCAACCAATCTTACCTTGAATCTCTTCGACATCACTCCTTCGATTCCTTCCTTAATCTTAAAAATTCACTTATAGATGACTAACCTGGCCCATGCAGGCTTCTCGATCAGCTCCCAAGTGTTGTTATCATAAAAAGATTTCACCTAATCATCCATGGCTTTCAGTCATTCAGTTTTATTTCGACTCCTTATAGCTTCCTTTTAGTCTTCAGGTTCTTCGCCGAGAACCTCACTTGCAGATATTAAGGAAAATGTTATGGGATCTACATAATCAAGTCTCTAAGGTAGCTTGATGACTCCCCTTGCCATGTCCCTTGCCAACAGGTAGTCATTATCAGTCTCCTTATCTTCATCAGCACCTTGTGCTTCTTCTTTGACTTCATCTGGATTATGCAATTCAACATCAACATGTTCCACCTCAACATGAAACTCTTCATGTTCCAACTCATCTTGTGATATCTTTGCATTTCGACCATCATCATCATCATCAGTTTTCCTGAAATTCATTTATGCTTCATTGAAAACCACGTCACGACTTGTGATACACCTCCTATGACTTGGTTTTAGGCACCACATGCTATAGGCTGTAACTCCTTCTAAATACCCAAGGAACATGCATCTCATAGCTCGAGGTTCGACTTTGTCTTGCCTAATGTGAGAATAAGCTACACAACCAAATACTCAAAGTTTGTCGAGATTTGATGGATTATCCGAACAAACTTATTCAGGTGTCTTCATCCCCAAAGTTGTCGAAGGGAACCTATTTATCAGGTATGCTACAGTAACAACAACCTCAACCCAAAACACCTTCTTTAATCCAGCGCTAACCAACATTCATCTAACCCTTTCCAGGATAGTTTGGTTGAATCTTTCAGCTTGACCAATTTACTGAGGAGTATGTGCTACAGTCTTATTCCTAGAAATACCAGACATAGCACAATAACTATTGAAAGCTTCATTGCAGAACTTAAGGCCATTAATGGTGCTCAACCTCTTGACCTTCCTGCCAGACTGATTTTCGACCAGAGTATTCTAACTTTTGAAATTCTCAAAAGTTTCATCCTTAGTCTTCTGATTGAATATCCATATCTTTCTGGAATAATCATCAACTATTGATAGAAAACACCTCGCACCTGAGTGTGGGAGATTTCTTGCAGGCCTGCAAAGATCAGCACGAATGTAATCAAGGGATCCATGTGTTCTTAGTTTGGCTTTATTGAACTTCACTCTACAGGCTTTACCAGACACATAACGTTCACAGAACTTCAGCTTTTCGACCTTGTCACCACCTAGCATATTTTGTTTCCCCAATTCGACCAGACCCCTTTCACTGACATAGCCAAATATCATGCGTTATAGCTCTGTCTTCGACACGGGTTTTGTAGATGCAATGTCTGCTGAACCATTTACAACCTCAGACTCAAGGGTATACAAGCTTTTTCTCCTTTCACCCTCTCAAGACTTCTTTCGATCCCTTCATGACTCTCAGGATACCTTGCTCTCCCTTAAACACATATCCTTTCTTGTCGAATTCACTAAGAGAAATCAAATTTCTCTTAAGATCAAGTACATACCTAACACCAATCAACAACCTAATTGACTCATCATGGAGCTTTAATCTCACAAGTCCAATTCCTGCAATGTTGCAAACTTTATTATTTCCCAGTAACACTGATCCACCATCTTGATCACACCTGCACTAAGCTTTCCTTCTGCAAAAAGTTGATAAGAAATTTATAATAGTTACTACAAATCACCAATCTACAAGGAGAAATATTAACAAAAATAACTTACTTGGTAGCACTATAGACCATGAAATTTAAAATCTATAAGCATCCATATGCATATACTTCATGATTCTAATATCATCCTAAAACACATAGCAGTCTATCATTATCACGACTCAAAATATATCACATATTTTTATATAACTTTGTGAAACTACAATTTAGACTATAACCTTATATCGATTATACAAATTATCAGCTACATCTCTAGTACTTCCATCTTTAATTTTTTTATGCACGCCATTTCATTATAAATATGAGGAATCCTTTACATATCACATTGTAAAGTAACTAGGAGATTCAATTTAAACCTAAAGTAAACAATAACTTTAGCATTAAAGTTATTACTTGCAAGTCCTCAAATAGATCAGGATCATATTAAACACTATTTAGGTCAAATACATAGTGTATGATGAAATATTTTGGCACAACTACAAGGGTCAAACAAACTAAGCCAAAAGACCTGAAATCAACATCCTTCCAATTTGATCATCCATCAATCCTCTTAAATTCATGAAGGTTAAACAAGATAAAGTCCTTGAAGAAGAGACTTCACATGAAGGTCCACCATTTGACTTCACACCATTTTTTTAGAAGAACTAGAACTCACTCCTTTGTTCTTGTTTTTCTCAGCTCCCAGAAATTTAACAATAGCCTTGCTGATACCGGTTCAATTGTTAGAGGAACGAGTCTTTGGATTTTCTGAATTGTGACTCATATTGAAAAACTTAGCACTACAAGGAAAAGAATAAGTAGTTTTCAGAGAGCAAGAAAAGTGAAAGTAGTTCTTGCTTATAACGAAGGACCATATAAAAGGAGGTTTTGAAACAATAAAATGTTGCTTTATTTCATGTGCAGCATATACAAAAAGAAAGAGAATTTCCCCTACACACCTCCATATATAGCTTTGAATGATTCTCACAAATGTAGACACCAAGTGCACCCTTTAACTTTTTTGAGTGGACTACATCTAATGCCTTAGTGAAAATGTCAGCCAAGTGTTCTTCATTTGCCACATGTTCAGGAGGTATTACTTGATCTTCAACAAGCTCCTTAATGTTGTGAGGTTTGAGATCGGTATCAAATTTTCCAATCTTCCCCAGTATCAGTGTGGCATTATGTTGATTGTCGCTCCTCCGTCGACCAACACTCTGTTGATTCCCACATTTCCACCTTCATCCAAATGAATAGAGGCTTAAGGTGTTGTTGCATCCCATAGTTAGGCCTTCTAAAGATGGCCTTATCTTCGCCTATGGTACCATTGTTCATCAGATAGTAGCATAGAGGTTTTTGGTTTGCCAAATCTTCAGCTAACCCACTTTCATCTTCTGTCACCTCGGTGACTTGATCATACTCCACGGGTAACACGGATATGATGTTACAAATTATGTCTAGCTCTTCTCTAGAACTAGAATTGAAACTTTTTGTTGCTATATATTCATCTTCGTTTGGAACAAATTTCCCTTCTTTTGACTTCACCAGAGGTGACAAAGGAGAGAATAATATTTGTTTGACAGGTTGTTAAATCGACTGGAATTGTTTCACGGTTTTGACGTTATTACTTTTGTTCAAACTCTCTACTTCAAAGGCGACATTTTTCTTCCTTTGGTGCCTCCTCCACTATGTCCTGGTCATTAGGTTTTTGCCCATGTAGTTCTTTGAAGTATATGAATACTTCTTTGATGTTTGAGAGTTGTCATGGTACAAAGATCCTACACCAATATTGATTGTTTTCCATTTTCGTTAATCAATGCCAGTTTTCTCCGTGGGTCTCACCCATTTTACGAAGAGGACGTTTGTAGATGGAACATAAGTTCTTCCTGAGCCTTCCGATGGGGAATACCTCTTTTGTCGAAGGTGAAGTTGTATTTCTTGTTAACCTTTCCTAACTTTCGTGGCCAAAACTTTTCCAACTCTTTGGCAGCCTCCTTGTCGAAGACTGTACTGCAGCGCATGCACAAGATTACTTCAGAATCTTTCAGTTTGCACCAGTTAAGGAAATCAATCAATTATTCATCTGCTTTTGGGTACACCACTTTCACTTTCTTTGTGTAGTCGAGTGGACTGACTTCAACCACCTCTGTGTTAGTATCATCCGCAATGTCGACCATCATTACGTCGACAATTTCAACACATAGGGCATCTTCTACCTTAGAGTCTGATTTGCCTTCTTCCTAAGGCTTTGGTTTATCAACAAATTTCAACCTTTCTTCCATGAGAGCATTCTGGACCAGGTCCCTGAAAAGAATACATTATGAGGTTTTATGACTTAGGAAATTTTGAAATTTGCGAAAACCAATTTTATTTCTTTACTCTAATTGTGGTGTCTTTAGCCCCTTTGGGACTATGATCTAACCATCGGTAACTAGTAGGTCGAATATTTCATCACATTTGGTCACATCAAATGTATATGTCTTTGTAACATATTTCTCATTTTTACTAGGCTCGACATGATTTTTCTTGTTTGAAGGTTTTAACAACTTACAAACGTAAGGTGGCCCTGACTTTAACTCTTCCAGATTAACCTCACTCTGCCCGACATAATAAGCATCAGATATTTGGTCAATTTCGTCTATTTCAGCGTAGGATACTTTTTTCCTTTTTATGGTATTTATTTGACCTAGGCTTCTTATCTTTCAGGCGTTCGACTTGTCGAACTGTGTCCGCTAGTAGAGCCATGTATCTTAAATACTGGATGTTTAACTTCTTCCTAATTGAATAGCCTAGACCCATATGGCCAATTCGACTAATTCATGTTCAGGAACTTGAGTAAGGTACCCCTAACTTCATTATCCCAAACATATTGAGGTAGCTGTCTATTGATTCAGCCAACTTTTGTCTCACAGTAGCTAACTCTTTGAGGCTAATCTTGGACTGGCCCATGTAAATTTTCTCATAGAATACCCTATCTAGTTTGTTCTAATTACATATGGAACATGGGGGTAAGGTGGTAAACCATGTGGAAGCATTTTTAGTCAGAGAATTTGGAAATAATTGCATCTTCAAAATCTCGTTATTGGCTATGTCTCCTGCCTCTAACTGATACCACACCACATGTTCGATAGTAGATTGAAATACAAAGGATAAAGGTAAACAACAATAAACAAAGTAAATGGCGTTAATTGCAAGTACTTGAAATACAAAGGATTTGCAAAGAATCTAAAGAGTGGATGCAGACTCACATTTCTCACAAACGGTTTCGCTCGATAACTTGGGTACTTTAGTTCTATAGAGATTAAATGAGAATTTTGTGACCTGTATTGAAAGGCCTAAACCGGCTTTATATAATAGTCCTAAATAACATTCGACGACGGTCGTTTGTCACAAGTTCGACGTGTGTCCTACTACGTGGGCAACTTTTCTCTATCCCGCTTCCACGCGTCTTCAAAGAAAAACAGCTAAAAAAACCAAACAAATCTTGGTGATAACTATGTTGATAGCCGCTTTTGAACATCTTAATTTCCCTTGTCGAGAGCCCTCGATCAATCCCACTGTGTTGAGACATCTCCATATTACATAGTCTTTGGACTTAAAAATATCCTAAGTCCTTAACATCTAATAAGTGTCGACTTCAATGCTTTGTCGAAGAGCTATTATATGACTTTTTTTCAATATATAATAGTGTTAATTTAATTTTTAATTTAGATGTTTATGCATCAAATATTTATGTATTATATAGTGTTAATTAAAATGTTGTAATATATACATTTGAAGCAAACAAATTAACAACAAAAACATAGCAACTCAGTGGTTTGTGCGCCTCTTGCAACCATAAGGTCCTGGGTTTAACACTTGTTGGAGGAAAATGTTTTAATTTTGATATTTAACCTTTTAATACTCAAACAATAAAATAATAATAAAAACCACGCGTGTAATTAAAATAAAATAAAAAATAAAAATCCAACAAAGCATTACATGTCACATAAAAAAAATAAAAATAAAAAAGCCAACAAAACATTACAGGGTCCTTTTTCAAATTCGCCCCAAATGGCAGAAGACAAAAGGTGTATTAACCCTTTAAAAATTATTTATTAATTAAAAACATATAACATTTAATTTACATTTATAGATAGATTAAATAGTATTATTTTGATAAGCAAATATATATTTACAAGGCGTACTACAACCCAACAAACAAGTTATAAAAGAAACAACTCAGGCAAGAAACCTATTCACCTACAAATAGTCAGTTGGGCATTTATACCACTCATAGTAGTTACACTTAACAGAATGAGATAAACCTATATCCAACCACCTTCAAGAAAACAAGATAATTCTCCGAAAAATTACAACATGATTTCCAATTTCATCGTTGAATAAAATATGGTTCCTAGGCCACCATATACACCGGCAAGTTGCAAACCAAATCAAACAGACGGACGATTTACGACACCTACCTATCAACCGTACAAACCAATCCATAACAATTACCTTCAACAATCCACGAAATTCCTACCCAGTCTGCCACCAACTTCCAAACCAATTTGATTCTAGGACAATAAATAAAAACGTGATTAATATCCTCAACTTCATTAAAACAGAAAACGCATACCTTCTTATGATTATTGCTAATTACTCTTCTGATATCCAGGTTTGAACGAGTATGTAAACTATCCAATATCAGTCTCGAACAAAATATCTTTATTTTCAACGGGATATTTGTCTGCCACGGGATATCCAAAGGTGTCTTAGGAGCAATCTTCAGCATCACCTGTCTACCAACCTTCAAGATACTGTCATAGCAGCATTTGATAAAAAATAATTATTGAATGGACCAAGAGGCCACGCAAATGTATCAAAGGACTCCACGGAAGGCCTGACTTCATCCAGCAACTGCAGAATTTCACTCAGTTTTGCTTCCAAGATGCTGCTAGCCTGAAAATAGAAGGGACCTAAGTCCCACTGCTATACATCACCAACTCGGGCTCCCATGTCACTAACCACCCAATGTTTTTTTATCAGAAGCCTCATACCAACCAGGATAAAGGCTCATAAAACTTGTAGGACCAATCCACCTAGAAGACCAAAAATGAATAGAACTTCCCATCCCTAGTTTACATGTTAACTGGATGATAAAACCTGTCTCCTCCAAAGAATCCCTTAACTCCATTAAATCCCTCAACCACAATGATTCATGACCAATAACACAACAAGGTTCATTGCCCAAGATCCTGATTGTCAGATTCGCATACCTAAATTCAAGGATACCCCTCTAAATCGTATTGGTTTCCTTCAAGAATCTCCATAACCACTTTATTATCAAGGCCATATTAAACATACTCACATGTTTGATTCCAACCCTACCACACTCCTTCGGTTTACGCACTGAATTTCAGCTAACCCATGCGACACTTCTTTTATCAATGGAACCAAACCATAAGAATTTCTTCTGAATTGAGATTATATCCTTCACCACTTGTAGAGGGGCCTTAAAGAAACATAGATGATGGATAGGAAAATTTTCGAGTACCGAATTAATCAGAGTAACCCTTCCCCCAATGGACAATAACCTTCCTTTGTAAGATGATAAGCGTGCCTTAAAACAAGAGATGATCGGCTTCTAGTATGACACCCTCTGTGATTGCCCTCAATAGTTATATCAAGAAACTTGAAAGGTAGAGATTCAGACCTGCAAGCCAAGAACTGTTCTGCTGCCTTCAAGAAATGTTGATCAATACCCACCCCAAATAAACAACTCTTCCAAAAATTAATTTTCAACCCCGAAATCATTTCAAAACCACGTAAGATAGATTTCAACCCCCATAAATTTGACCACGAACCATCACAAACTAATATAGTATCGTCAGCAAATTGCAACATGCCGAGAGAGTCTACCTCATTCAATTTAAATTCACGCAGGATATTCATCCTAACCGCCCTCCTTACCAAAGCAGCCAGACCTTCTACTACGATTTAGAAAGAAAAAAAAAGTGACAAAAGGATCACCTTAATTTAAAAATATATTAATGAATGGATTGAAGAGAATTCTCTCCATTAAAATTTTATTAAAAGTTTATTAATGAATGAATTATACAACTTTTATTATAAAAATGATTAGACTTTCTTAAAGATGTATTTAATAAATTATAATAAGCTAACTGTTTCGATTCATTTCTATCATCTAAATCCAAATTAATTCTATCTATCAATTTTGGCACCCTGCTATTACACCCACCTATGTTTGTACGCAACCACCATCTATCATTTGCACTGATAAATATTATTAAGAAAAGTTTCTGCGTATTGCCATTTATTTTAATTTTTTTTTAGTATAAAAGTTATTTTATTTTTCTAAAATCAGATAAAAGACAATAGTTTAGGCGATGCTACCAATATAGTGACCTAAATAGTTTTACGAGGATGCTTATAAAAAATGAAAAGAATTTTAAGACTTTTATTTAAAAGTTAAATCAATGTGGACAAATATTTTAGATTGTCGTAGATTTTTATGTATTCGTTTTTGTTTTGAGTTTTTTTATTGTCTCAGAATGAATTATTTATATTGGATGTGTGGAAATTATGAAAATGTTTTAATAATGGTATATGCTAAATATATCTATTCAAAAAAGTGTTTTAACAAAAATGGTAATATGAATATATATATATATAGTATAGGCTCAAGTATTTCTAAACATTGCCTATTTATATACAGGCTGTATTCCATTTATTCATGCATACTCTACTAAATGTTAAATGAAATTTATGTATAGAGTACAAGTATTCAACTAAATTCAAATGTATTAAATAATTTATCTTTAATAAAAAAAGAGTTTCCAATTTAAAATTTGAATATAAAATCATTTTCAAAAATCAAAATACATTTTATTCATTGTTTGATTTATTATTATATTACCATTCCTATCCTATCCTATCCAATAATTAGATTATTTATGCAATATTAATATTCATTAATTCAAATCTTGTGGTATTATTTAAATGAGTTCTCAAGGAATAAATAGAGAGTGTGCTAGTAGGGAATTAAGAATGGGAATGTGCTGGTTTGTTGGTGTATTGATTGTTTTGGGTTATGTATGCTTGTTGGGTAATACTTTTGGGGTAGAAGGTTACCCTATTGAGGATTTGGTTGAGAGGTTACCAGGGCAACCCAAGGTTAAATTTAGTCAATATGCTGGCTATGTTGATATTGATCTCAAACATGGGAGGAGTCTCTTCTACTATTTTGTTGAGGCTGATCATCACCCTCACAAAAAGCCTCTCACCCTTTGGCTCAATGGAGGTAATAATCAATTATTATTATTGTTATTTATTATTGAGAAGTGTTATCCAAACACAATTTTTTAGGCCCCGGATGTTCTTCCATTGGAGGAGGTGCTTTTACTGAGTTAGGACCATTTTATCCCAAGGGTGATGGACGCGGTTTACGTAGGAATTCAAAATCTTGGAACAAAGGTATTTATATGAGTATGTGTTTTTATATTGGAGAATAATTTGAGTGTATATTGATTCATGATATATGTGTTTGCGTTTATGATTTTTACAGTTTCGAATCTTCTGTTTGTGGAGTCTCCTGCTGGAGTTGGTTGGTCATACTCAAATACATCTTCTGATTATACCATTGGTGATGATGCTACAGGTATTATATACTTATTATCTATGCAAAAGAAAATTTTATATATATTATACTAAATATGATCATAGTTTTTAATTTTTGTTTTTGGCAGCCAATGATATGATTTTGTTCTTGCTGAAATGGTACGAGAAATTCCCTTCCTATAAATCCAGAAAATTGTTTCTGACTGGAGAAAGTTATGCAGGTCCAACAAAACTATAAACCATATCTCAACTTAGTTGATGTAATTAAGTTTTAAAAAATTATTTCTTACTAGCATAATATTATTTATAATGTTATTATTCAGGACACTACATACCCCAACTAGCTGACGCTATTCTTGATTATAATGTGCATCATTCATCTGGTTTCAAATTCAATATAAAAGGACTCGCGGTAAGATATCATTTTTCGTGTCACATTTAATCAATTAATTTACTCATTAAATAAACTAATCGTACTTTTTTCTTGACTTTGTTAGATTGGAAATCCACTTTTGAAATTGGATCGTGACACACAAGCAACATATGAATATTTCTGGTCACACGGAATGATTTCCGATGAAATTGGCCTTGCTCTTACACATGAATGTGATTTTGATGATTATACTTATGCAAATCCTCATAATTTATCCAATTCATGCAATAAAGCTATAAATGATGCCAATAAAATTGTGGGCGAGTATATAAACAACTACGATGTGATTCTTGATGTTTGTTATCCATCCATAGTTCAACAAGAACTCAAACTCAAAAAGATGGTACAATTTTCCTCTGGCTAACTATGTTATTATGAATTTGTGATGATATTTTTTATTAGTTAATTAATTTGGTTATTTCATTATTGTAGGCTACTAAAATAAGTTTAAGTGTAGATGTTTGTTTGGTTTATGAAAGTGATTTTTACCTTAATCTCCCAGAAGTTCAAAAGGCTCTTCATGCTAATCGTACCAGTTTGCCATATTCATGGTCCATGTGTAGTGAGTAAGTTCAAATAATTTTATGTTTAGGGTTTGGAATTTAGAAGTCATTATCTTATTATATGTTGATTATCTCATACACATTTTTTCTTTATTGTAGTGTTTTAAATTATAGTCTATCTGATCCTAATATTGACATGCTTCCAAGTTTGAAACGGATAGTTAAAAACCATATTCCAATATGGATTTACAGGTAATTAATTTTAACAAATGAAATTCATTGATTTTTATGTATTCTAAGTACATTTTTGTAATAAGAAATTTATGTGTTGAATTATATATTGTGACAGTGGAGACCAAGATTCAGTGGTGCCATTACTTGGTACTAGAACACTCATTCGTGAACTAGCTCATGATCTAAAATTCAAGATTACTGATTCATATAGAGTTTGGTTCCATAAAGGCCAGGTAAATGTATATTTTTATTAATAATTGACCATTTTATACATATTGAAAAATGATTGAATTAATATAGTTTTATGATGTTATTGACTTGGATGGAATTTATGTGTAGGTTGGAGGTTGGGTGACTGAGTATGGAAAATTGTTAACTTTTGCCACTGTAAGAGGGGCTGGACACATGGTACCATATGGACAACCTTCAAGATCATTGCATCTGTTTCAATCCTTTGTGAGTGGGAGGAGATTGCCAAATACTACTCGACCTTCAATTGATGGATGAATAATAAAATGGGTTCATTGCTGTATTCAAAATCTGAGTTCTGAGATTGTCAATTCATGTTTCACATTGTGAATGGTTTGTTAGATTGTATATGTGATAGATGGATGTCTCTCTCTAATTCAGATTTGTTTATCTTTTTTATTGCTCTTTTTTATTTTAATCTAATTAAGATATTGTTTCTTCATACGTCATTATCAAATTGTATGGAAATAATTGTTAGGACAACATAAAACATAAAACAGAATTTGGGAAGGTAGTAACAATGGTGGAAAAGAAACTTGGGGAAGAAGATAAATTGAGAGAGAGAGAGAGAGAATTAGGGTAGAGAGAGTAATATTGATGATGAATTATAAAATTGGCATTAACTTTGAAATTGGAATTACATCAAAGTATTTATACATGACAGAATACAACAACTATAATCAAGAAAATCAACTAAAGTGCACTGCTGTTAAAATTCTGTTATTTTTGGAATAACAGCAGGTGTAATCGATTAACAACATTTGGGTAATCGATTACCCTTGCAAAACTTCCAAAAATAACAGCTTTAACAGCTTTCAACACACCACCTCACTTTAGTTGCTCCAAGTTCATCATGCTCAAGCTCTTCAACAGTCTCTTGAACACCTCATTTGTCACACCCTTGGTCAACAAATCCGCAACTTGGTCCTCGCTTCGGCAATAGCTCAATCTAATCTTTCCATCACCGACCAATTCTCTCAAGTAATGAAACCGCATCTCAATATGCTTGCTCCTTCCGTGTGCAATCGGATTCTTTGCAAGATTTATCGCGGAAACATTATCCACAAACAGTGTGGTGGCATCATCATCACCACATCCCAATTCCTTCATTAGATTCACTAACCACATAGCTTGGCAAGCACTCAATGATGCCGCAATGTACTCGGCCTCACAAGAAGAGAGTGCTACAACCGGTTCCTTCTTCTAACACCATGAGATTGGTGTACTACCGAACATAAAGATGTAACCCGCCGTAGATTTCCGATCATCTTTATCTCCGCACCAATTAGAATCGGTGTAGCCAAGTAAAGTACATTTGCGACCCATATCCGATGTGGGAAACAAAATACCACAACCAAGAGTACCCTTCACATATCTAAGGATTCTCTTGACCGCTGCCAAGTGAGACATCTTAGGTCTCTCCATGAATCTACTCGCAATACCGACACTAAAAGCCAAATCCGGTCGAGTATTGCATAAATACCGCAACGATCCAATCAAACTCCGGTAAAGTATTGGATCCACATCATCCTCATCATCACTTTTGGACAGCTGAACTCTAGCCTCACAAGGTGTATTAGAAGCATTACAATGCTCCATTTCACACCTTTTCAAGATATCTAGAGCATACCTTTTTTGATGCATAAGCAGCCCCACTTTTGACTTGTGAAACTCTATGCCAAGAAAGTATCTCATCACACCAAGGTCTGTTATCTCAAACTCACTCATGAGCTCCACTTTGAACCTTGAAATACTCTTGTCATTGCTGCCCGTAATCAAGAGATCATCAACATACAAGCAAAGTATAATAACACCATCAATAGTATCCGATCTCACATAAACACCATGTTCGGATACACACCGTTTGAAACCGATGTCAATAAGAAAGCTGTCTATACGTTTGTTCCAAGCTCTCGGAGCTTGTTTCAAACCATATAACGCCTTGTGTAGCTTGTAGTACTTCTTCTCTTGATTTTTGATCACGAAACCAGGTGGCTGCCCCACATAAACCTCCTCATCAAGAGGACCATTCAAAAATGCAGATTTCACATCCATTTGGTAAATCACCCAATTGTTGCTATGCGCAATTCCAACAACCAAACAAATAGTCTCCAATCTAGCCACTGGTGCGAATACCTCCTCGTAGTCTATCCCCTCACGTTGCAAGAACCCTTTGGCAACTAATCGAGCTTTGTACTTGATTACTTCACCTTTAGGATTTGCTTTGACTTTATAGACCCATCGCACACCAATCGGTTTCTTTCCATGTGGTAAATCGACCAACTCCCAAGTACCATTTTTCTCAATAGATTCCAGCTCATCTTTCATTGCACATATCCATTTAGGATCACTTAAGGCTTCCTCCTCATTTACCGGTTCAGATTCGGCCATAAGTGCAAAATGAACAAAATCACCATCATTGTTCACTTCATTATCTTGGAACCTCTCACAATCTCGGAGTCTATGAGGCAAGGCTCTTTGCCTCACTGGTCTACCATTATTCACAACACCATTTTCCGCTTCAGTAGGTGCAGGTACAGCGGCATCGGAACTCTCAGCATCAAACAAATCAACAAACTGCTGCTGTTCAGCAGGCTGCAATCGGTTAGCAACATCTGGGTAATCGATTACACTTGCTGTTTCAGCAGTTTTTATTTCGTCAAACAGCACGTCCCGGGTTATCACGATTTTCCGATTCCTCTCATCAAACAGCTTGTACCCTCCAGTAGAGTGATATCCAACAAATATCAATTTCTCAACTTTATCATCCAACTTCTTTCTAAGTTGATTCGGTACATGACGATATGCAATCGATCCAAAAACGCGCAAATGATTCACACTTGGTTTGAAACCACTCCAAACCTCTTCTGGTGTAATCTTCTCCAGCTTCTTAGTAGGACATCTATTCAACAAGTAGGTGGCTGTAGACACGGCCTCACCCCACAATTCCTTAGGCAATTTCTTCCCATAAAGCATACTACGCACCATGTTCATTATTGTACGATTTTTCCTCTCGGCAGCTCCGTTTTGTTGAGGCGTATATGGAGGCACCACCTCACGCACGATACCCTCAAGATCACAAAACTTCCCAAACTCACTAGAGGTATACTCACCTCCACCATCCGTTTTGAGAATTTTGAGCTTCCGACCGCTTTGACGCTCCACCATGGATTTGAAACTCTTGAACACTCCAAATACCTCATCCTTCCTCTTGATAAGATATGTCCAACGCTTCCTACTAAAATCGTCAATAAATGTAACAAAATATTGATTGCCGCCATAAGTCTCTACTTGCATCGGTCCACAAACATCGGAATACACCACCTCAAGTAAGCCTTTGGTTCTTCGACCCGCATCCTTGCTAAACACATTCTTGTGTTGCTTACTCGTCACACATTCCTCACACAATTCTGTTGGAACACTAATGTGTGGCAGCCCCGTTACCATTTCACTTTGTTGCAACATTTTGAGATCCCTAAAATTAAGGTGACCAAGACGGTAATGCCATAACCACTCGTCTCTACTTGCCGCGGTAGTTAAACAACGATGCTCCATAACCTTTAACTCAACCTTAAAGGTTCTGTTGGCAGCCATCGGCGCTTTTAGAATCAACACACCATTTGAATCTAAAACGCGTAACATCTTGTTCTCCAACCGAATTAAGTAACCTCTTTCAAGTAATTGGCCAATGCTTAAAAGATTACACTTAATTCCCGGTATATACAAGACATCTTTGATCCTAGAATGTCCACCATTCTTTCTTCCGATCAAAACATCTTCTACCCCTTCGGCTCTTAGAGTGGTGTCGTCGGCAAACTTGACTTTGCTCTTTGCCGCTTGATTGATTTGCACAAACCAATCCTTTCGACCCGTCATATGTGTTGAACAACCGGAATCCAAATACCACTCGTCTTTACTTTGAACTCCATATGGTAAGTAATGCATTTCGACCCGAACGCATTTTTCCGCCACTTTCCAAAACAGTACAGCTGCTGTCCCGCAAACTGTCATCACAGTAGCTGCTGCCAGCAGCATCAACAATGCCATAATTCTCTTCCGTAATCATCACAAGAAGGGTATCTTCATCGTCTACCTCTTCCCTAGCAACCTTAGCCTCATCCGCATCCTTTTCCTTGCGTTTTGAGCGACATTCTTTCGCAAAATGCCCAAGCTTTTGACAATTGTAACACTTCACAGAACTTTTGTCAAACGGCTTGTGGGTGCTTTGATTACCCTCTTTGGAGCTTCCTTCACTCTTTGAATTTTTGTGGATCTTTTCCACCAAAATTCTTCTTACTTTTAGAAGTCCACTTCCCTTTCGATCTCTTGTTCTTCTCATGTAGCCGCGCTTGCAAAGCGATCTCCGCTTTGGCTTTGTCGGCACTTATCTCATCCATCCTTTGTTCATGCGCCTCTAACGAACTTTGCAACTCATCTTTGCTCAAAGTCGTTAAATCCTTCGACTCATCAATAGCCACAACAATGTTATCGAAACGTGATGTTAACGAACGCAACACTTTCGATACAACATTCTGCTCAAGGATCGTTTCGCCACATGACTTGATTTGGTTCACTAACCGGGTAATGCGCGTGATGTAATCGTTGATCGTTTCTTTGTCCTCCATTTGCGTTAACTCTAATTGACATTTGTAAGTTTGTAACCTTACCACCTTCGCTTTGACGGCACCGGCATACGCTTTCTCCAAGATTTCCCATGCTTGCTTCGCGGATTCACAATCACCAACCTTCTCGAAATTGTCGTTATCAACACACGAATGAATCAAGAATAGAGCTTTGTAATCTTTCTTCTTTTCTTCCTTGTATGTAGCCCTACGAACATCGTTAGCATCTGCCCCTAACGGTGTAACTCCATTGATGACGATCTCAAGAACCTCTTGATAACCAAACAACACCTTTATTTGTTTCGCCCATTTGTCGTAGTTCTTCGAATCAAGAATTGGGAGATTGGTGGGAATTCAATCATTGGAAATTGTAGCCATTGTTGTTGCAGTGGATTGGGATCAATAACCAGAGCTCTTGATGCCAAATGTTAGGACAACATAAAACATAAAACAGAATTTGGGAAGGTAGTAACAATGGTGGAAAAGAAACTTGGGGAAGAAGATAAATTGAGAGAGAGAGAGAGAGAATTAGGGTAGAGAGAGTAATATTGATGATGAATTATAAAATTGGCATTAACTTTGGAATTGGAATTACATCAAAGTATTTATACATGAGAGAATACAACAACTAAAATCAAGAAAATCAACTAAAGTGCACTGCTGTTAAAATTCTGTTATTTTTGGAATAACAGCAGGTGTAATCGATTAACAACATTTGGGTAATCGATTACCCTTGCAAAACTTCCAAAAATAACAGCTTTAACAGCTTTCAACAATAATGAAATTTATCGAGGAAAATTGGAAGAGAAACAAAGATATGCGACAAAATCAAACACAGTTAAAACTTGATGTTTTTTTTAAGCAAGTTATCTAATAAAGCGAGAACTAAGGGTTGTCGAACTTGGTTACAAAAGAAACGAGCTAAGAACAGTTCGAACAAAAAGAGATTGTTAACCAATTGCTACTATGATAGGAAAAACAACGGATTTTTACAAAAATCATAAAAATTACAATTGGGTTTAGCAATATCGCCAATGAAGGACCATTTCCATGTCGTTACCTTTACATTCCATACGATGTCGAAAACATTCCAACTATGGTTCTCAAAAATGAAACCATTCCTTACATTCCAAATATTCCAATTTAAAGCCATCCAAACAACTCCAGCTTTCCCATTTTTCACTCCCTGAGATTTGCAAAAAAGAAACCATCTCACAAAACTTTCTTTACAACACTCCGAGTTGTCGTCGATATTATCTACAAAACCAATCCACTCCCTTATATCCCTCCAAATTAACCTCACCACTAGACAACTCAAGAACACATGTGCGACCTTTTCTACAGTATTATAACAAAACACACAAGTAGTATTAGCCTCATTTAAGATAATACCTCTAGAGATTAAGTTATCCATGGTTGGAAGCCTCTTCCAAAATAAACGCCAACCAAACACTTTCACACGCGAGGGAACTTGCGTCTTCTGTAACGCCCCGATTTGTTTAATTCTATTTATTTATTTCATTTATTTGAATTTTGTGAAATGTGTGAATTTATTGTATTTTACTTGCTAATTGGTTAATTTCTCAGATAGATAAAATATTTGTATTAAATTATTATTTCTTTTCAACTTTTATTTCCCGAAATATATTTCATCGGTATGTTTATGTTTTGAGAGCGTTTGCGAGATATTTGGGAGTAGGGGTATTTTGGTCTTTTCGGGGGGTAGATATTTTCATAAAAGGAAAGAAAAGAGAGAAATAGAAAGAAAAAGAAAAAGAAGAGAAAGAAAAGATAAGGGAAGAAAGAAGAGGAGAAAAAGAGGAAAAGAGGAAAATCAAAGATAACTCCATTTCAATCGCGATTAATCGGGTAAGGGTGCGAAACTCGATTATTGTATGCTTGTATATGATTATGTATGTGTGTTTGTGGTTGGTATTGGATTGAATTGGAAAAATTTAGTAAAACCCATATTATGAAAAATTGATTAGAAATCGAATAAATATGTTGAAAATCATGTTTTTAGTGCTCATTATTGTTGTTACATGATAGATACATGTTGTTATACAATGTATTGGTAATTTTCTGGGTGTAGGTGAGAAATTTGAGGATTTTGGTTGAGAAAACGCAGAACTTTGTTCTGCAGAATTTTTTCTGGATTTTCCAGGTCATACGCGTATGGGGCATGTTCATACGCGTATGTGCCTTGGCATTACGCGTAACATGGGCGAGGCATGGGCCAATACGCGTATGAGATGTTACTTTTCTTGGCCATCTGCCCAATTGTGTTTGGTACGCGTATGAGGTTTTACCATACGCGTATGACTCAGGGCACTACGCGTACGGGCAGGAGAATGGTAAAATGGGACTTTTCAAAATATCGCTTTCGTTTTTCTTTCGTAACTTGGATTCTGTTTATCCGATTTTTACATTCTTGGTATCGTTGGAAAGCTATTGAGCTGTACTTTCTTATTATGATGGTTTGGAAATTGTTAGCCGATTTAATTATGTCGGGAATTTGTAATAGTGTCGGTTTGTCGACTTTTGTCGTTATAATTGTGCGTAATTGATGGGTAATATGCAAGGTGCTGTTGAATGATGTAAATGCATGTGTTTAAATGGTGTCGTGATGATTTGTGGCCGTATGGTAATTAAATGCATTGTTTTGGGCATAAGTGCAAAGTGTGATTTTGTTGATGCAGAAGAATGCATTTATGTGTGCATATTAAATGTCATGAGTCATTGTATGTCAAGCATCATGATATGCATTGTTGTGACGTCCTGAGTGACGGTTTGATTCCAGAGGAAATCTGCTATAACATCGTGAGCCTTAAAAATAAGAGGTATGAATAGCCTTCAAAATAAGAGGACCTAAAGCGATGGTTATAGACGATCGTGTGCCCATGTGGGGTGTGAGCGATCGGGTCGTGTGCCCGTGTGGGGTGTGAGCGATCCATAAACGTCGTGTGCCCGTGTGGGGTGTGAACGACGGGGGACATCGTATGCCCGACGGGGAGTTACAGTGATGTAACGAGCGATGATTACAGCAGAGTTCCTGAGTGAACTAGTGATGAGAAACATTGGAAGTCGGTACCGCATGTGCATATGCATAGAGTTGTGGTGTCGGTCTCTTGCATTTGCATAAATCATTAATGTCTGTTTATGTGTGGAACTGTAGATAAATGGATATATGGATATGTGTTGGTGATACTTGTATCTAGCATGGTTGGTATACCTTGGTGATGGAAATATGAATTATACATTGTGTTGTCTTGTGTTTGAATTATGGTGTGAGTTGTGGTGAGAACTGTATATATGTGTATTTTTGTGTTATATATAATTGTATGCAATTATATGATGATTGTTTTTCTCACCCTTCTGCTGTTTTATAATGCTCTATGAGGCATTGCAGATTAGAGTTGCTGGAGGTCTTTTTGTGAAGATTAGTCCTCCGTTCTGTTGTCGGTCTTGGTGTCTGCTCTGATACGTAGTACGGGAGTCGGGGAACGATTATATATATATATATATATATATATATATATGTATACATTTGTGGAATGTATTTTGTAGTACTTTTGTTCATATAGTTGATGTTCTAAAATGATTTATTTTGTAAAACAAGTCGGTTATGGATCTTTCCGCTTTATTCCATAATTGACCTTTCCCTTTATATGGAAAAAGTTTCCCCTTTGAGGGTATTCTATTTTATGCTATGTATCAAATTTATGAGCAGGGGTGATGTTTTGTTTATTTAAATGTGACATCCTTGTTTCTGTCGGAAAAATAAATCTTTAGTTACTCTGATTTTATTTATGTATTATTTATTCGCGATGGGAATTGGGGTGTTACATTAGTGGTATCATAGCAGGTCAGTCCATCCGGCCAAGTTGTTGAGTCAGTTGTTGTGACATTTGAATACTGTCGATGTTATTTTTTGTTCCTTAGTACGTGATATGTGTGTGAAACACTGTCAGTGCTTTCTGGTTTTTCTAATCCTTTGTCTTCAGGATTGAGAGTGAGATAAGTGGGGGAGAAGCTGGTACTTCTCCAAGTTGCTTCAGGTGTGGAGCGTTGGCTCAGTGTGTTGTGAATTGCAAGATTGTAAGTGCTCTTTGGACAGTGTGGTTCCCGGTTCCAGAGGGGATGCGGAGGTAAGGTTTATGTCAACTAAGGATTTGTGCCTTAGGTAGTTTTGTGCGCAGGATGTAAGGAATGCTATTATAGTTTGGTAAAGACGGTTTATGCCCCATCATGATTGTCAGCTGTCTATTGACAAATTGAGGAACTGATCACCCTTAATCTCTTGTTGATAGCAGAAGGGAATTATGTTGGATGGAATAGACGTGTTTTTCCGGCTTTGATAGTGTGTGTATTGAATTGCTTGGAAATTTGAAATGTGTTGGTTTGGAAGAGTTGGATTTTGAGGTGTGGAAACCATGGAAATGTAGCAGGAAATTCTGGTTCTGGTGTGATTCGCCAGGCGAATTGGGAATTCGCCAGGCGGATTAGGTTTCGCCGATAGTTCGCCAGGCGAGGTGCTGGCGAAGGGAGATTCGCCAGGCGAAATCGTGAGTCGCCAGGCAAAATCGGAGAGACAGAAATGTGTTGGCTACTGGAGTTTGGGTTTTCAGAAAAATCTGGTTTCGCCGCTGGTTCGCCAGGCGAAGGGCTGGGGAAGAGGTATTCGCCAGGGGAAATTCTTACTCGCCAGGCGGATCTGGCTGTTTTCCAATAATTGACTTTCCTTCAAAAATTCATATCTTTTGACTCGGGTGTCCGATTTAAGCATTCTTTATATCGATATGAAGTTATGGAAGTGTTCTATGCTATGGAAAGTGAAATTATTGTTTATGAGACAGATTGGAGGTTTTGGTATGTTGGTCAAGTTGGAATGTCTCTGAGGGAGAATGATTGGGTATTATTAATGGTTGTTCTCAGAGAGTAAAGTGTGAACTCAAATTTGACAAAAGTGAAGATTTGAGGTTTGGATCTGCTAAGTAAGTAGAAGACTCTTACTAGATAGGACTAAGATGTTTGTTTTGTCTGGGATGATAGTGTTTTGGGAAATTGGCAGGAAGTCACAGTGTTGGGCCGTCAGTTGTGCATGGTTTTAGGTGTGTTTTTGGATGGAACATTAAGGTGTTGTCTTAGAGAGCTCCAGCTTTGTTAGTAACAAAAAGGGAATGATGATTGAATGGAATAACAAGTATGATGTGTATGATGGTATTGGTATTGAGACTATGGAAAGCGAAACTTAGAGTTCTGGTGAGGTTTGGAGTCTTTGGACTTTTAGACCATTAATGGAAATTTTGAGAAAACCTTAAGTGTGGATGTAATATTTGAGAGTTCTTTTGGGATAGTTGTTGCTACACGTGGGGATTTATGGAATTTGGATTGTTAAGAGAAGAAATTGTGTATGGATTGCTAACAGTTGAATAAGGTAACGATTGAGAACAAGTGTCCACTTTCATGAACAGATGACTGGGATGGTTTGGTCGAGTTTGAGTGAAATCACAATTGGTTGGAATGTTTGATAAGAGTCATGTGAGTGGAGGCTTTGATCGATTTGATGTGACTAGTTATGTTGTTATCATCGGAATAGGCTGTTAATTACTCGGTTAAGCTTGTGTGTGAGTAGCCAGTTACCCAGTGCAAGGTTTTGCAAAAGCTTTGAGAATTTATATCTTTTGGAATTTGGTTGGGCATTACAACGTACAGTGATGTTGTTTGGTGTTAGTAATGCGTCTGGAATGTTTGTGGAGTAGAGGAATCGTATCTTCCATATTTAATTGGATAAGTTTGTGGTGGTTTTGATTGAGGATATTCGAATCTGTTATAAACTCAGAGGAAGAACAGGTAAAGTGTTTGAGATTTGAATTACAAGTGTTAAAAGAGACGAAGATTTATGCTAAGTTATTCAAGTGAGAATTTTGATTGAAAAGGTTAGTTTTCTTGGATATGTTATTTCCGATGATGGTATTGTTATGGATCCATCGGAAGTAGATGCAGTTCTACAATGAGAGGTTTCGAAGTTGGTTAAGGAGATTAGAAACTTTTGGGCTCAGTTGGTTGTTACTGCAGGCTATGGAAGACGTTGTTAAGTTTGTACTTCTGTTATCTCAGTTGACTCGCAAAGGGTGAGTCGTTTGTTTTGTATGTTTGTTGTGAGTACGTTTTGGTGAGCTGAAGTAGAAGTTGTCTACGGCTCCAGTTTTGATTCTGTGTGATCCTAATAAACCGTTTGTGAGGTATTGTGAAGTGTCTCTGAAGAGTGTAGTCAGGTGTTAATGCAAGCGAGTAAAGTCGTGGCTTATGCTTTACGACAATTGAGGATTTATAAAAGGATCTATACTATTCTGGATTTGGAATTGGTTGCGGTCGTATTGTGTTGGAAAATTTGGAGGTATTATCTTTATGGTTCTAGGCTCGAAGTGTTTGGTAATCACAAGAGTTTAAAGTACTTGTTTGGTCTGAAGGAATAGAGTATGAGACAACGAGGAGGGTTGGAATTCGTGATGAGTTATGAGTTTGGCTTGGATTATCCTTCGGGAAAAGCTAAGGTTGTGCCTGAGGAGTTAAGCCAAAAGTTTTTATGTAAGTCTGTTCTGATGGTCAGAGAATTAGAATGATTTGAGCAGTTTCGAGACTTGTGTCTGGTGTGTGAGATAACACAGTAGAGTGTGAGGTTGGGTATATTGAAAGTGAATAGTGATTGTTGGTGAATATGAGAAAGAGTTAGACTTTGGACATGAGATTGGTAGTTTTGACGGTTACGAGTAATCAAAGTGGCACAGCGGAAGCATGGTGTGACGCATTTGGTATATGCGTGTGTGACTTGTAAGAGTTCATAAGTTGAATATTGGAAATATGTAGGAGTGATGAGACCATTGGACGTTTCAAAATGGAAGTGATAAGTGGAAGGTTTCAATATTAATCAGGTACTAATATGTAGTTGGGTGTTTTGGTCGTATGTTCGATTGGTGAAGGGTAGCATTATTGTAATGTGGTGGTGTGACAAGGATGTTGGTATTGTGGTTATGTAGAGGTTGTTGAATCGATGTCGTGTCGTAGAACTTGTGTTCTTGTTGTGTTTCGGTTCAAGAGTGAACCTGTGTGTGTTCGTAACTTGGGTATTCCTTGAGTCGTGAGTTGGTCGTCAAGTGCATTGTATGGGCTTTGCATCTTGTCGTTGTAGTGGTCGTCGTGTCGTGTTGTTGTAGTAGTTGTTGTTAGCGGGGTGGTTTGTCAGTTGTGTTATTCGTGAGGTGCCTTTTGTGGGCATGTTAGTTTGTTGGTCGGATGCGAGAGTCGTATCCGGAGTTGTTCGTCTCAGTATATTTTCGAGGACGAAAATGTCTAAGTGGGGGAGAATTGTAACGCCCCGATTTATTTAATTCTATTTATTTATTTCATTTATTTGAATTTTGTGAAATGTGTGAATTTATTGTATTTTACCTGCTAATTGGTTAATTTCTCAGATAGATAAAATATTTGTATTAAATTATTATTTCTTTTCAACTTTTATTTCCCGAAATATATTTCATCGGTATGTTTATGTTTTATCGCGTTTTGAGAGCGTTTGCGAGATATTTGGGAGTAGGGGTATTTTGGTCTTTTCGGGGGGTAGATATTTTCATAAAAGGAAAGAAAAGAGAGAAATAGAAAGAAAAAGAAAAAGAAGAGAAAGAAAAGATAAGGGAAGAAAGAAGAGGAGAAAAAGAGGAAAAGAGGAAAATCAAAGATAACTCCATTTCAATCGCGATTAATCGGGTAAGGGTGTGAAGCTCGATTATTGTATGCTTGTATATGATTATGTATGTGTGTTTGTGGTTGGTATTGGATTGAATTGGAAAAATTTAGTAAAACCCATATTATGAAAAATTGATTAGAAATCGATTAAATGTGTTGGAAATCATGTTTTTAGTGCTCATTATTGTTGTTACATGATAGATACATGTTGTTATGCAATGTATTGGTAATTTTCTGGGTGTAGGTGAGAAATTGGAGGATTTTGGTTGAGAAAACGTAGAACTCTTTTCTGCAGAATTTTTTCTGGTTTTTCCAGGTCATACGCGTATGAGGCATGTTCATACGCGTATGGGCCTTGGCGTTACGCGTAACATGGGCGAGGCATGGGCCAATACGCGTATGAGATGTTACTTTTCTCGGCCATCTGCCCAATTGCGTATGGTACGCGTATGAGGTTTTGCCGTACGCGTATGACTCAGGGCACTACGCGTACGGGCAGGAGAATGGTAAAATGAGACTTTTCAAAATATCGTTTTCGTTTTTCTTTCGTAACTTGGATTCCATTTATCCAATTTTTACATTCTTGGTATTGTTGGAAAGCTATTGAGCTGTACTTTCTTATTATGATGGTTTGGAAATTGTTAGCCGATTTAATTATGTCGGGAATTTGTAATAGTGTCGGTTTTTCGACTTTTGTCGTTATAATTGTGCGTAATTGATGGATAATATGCAAGGTGTTGTTGAATGATGTAAATGCATGTGTTTAAATGGTGTCATGATGATTTGTGGCCGTATGGTAATTAAATACATTGTTTTGGGCATAAGTGCAAAGTGTGATTTTGTTGATGTAGAAGAATGCATTTATGTGTGCATATTAAATGTCATGAGTCATTGTATGTCAAGCATCATGATATGCATTGTTGTGACGTCCTGAGTGACGGTTTGATTCCAGAGGGAATCTCTATAACATCGTGAGCCTTAAAAATAAGAGGTATGAATAGCCTTAAAAATAAGAGGACAGAAAGCGATGGTTATAGACGATCGTGTGCCCATGTGGGGTGTGAGCGATCGGGTCGTGTGCCCGTGTGGGGTGTGAGAGATCCATAAACGTCGTGTGCCCGTGTGGGTTGTGAGTGACGGGGAACATCGTATGCCCGATGGGGAGTTACAGTGATGTAACGAGCGATGATTCCAGCAGAGTTCCTGAGTGAACTAGTGATGAGAAACATTGGAAGTCGGTACCGCATGTGCATATGCATAGAGTTGTGGTGTCGGTCTCTTGCATTTGCATAAATCATTAATGTCTGTTTATGTGTGGAACTGTGGATAAATGGATATATGGATATGTGTTGGTGATACTTGTATTGAGCATGGTTGGTATACCTTGGTGATGGAAATATGAATTATACATTGTGTTGTCTTGTGTTTGAATTATGGTGTGAGCTGTGGTGAGAACTGTATATATGTGTATTTTTGTGTTATATATAATTGTATGCAATTATATGATGATTGTTTTTCTCACCCTTCTGCTGTTTTATAATGCTCTATGAGGCATTGCAGATTAGAGTTGCTGGAGGTCTTTTTGTGAAGATTAGTCCTCTGTTCTGTTGTCGGTCTTGGTGTCTGCTCTGATACGTAGCACGGGAGTCGGGGAACGATTAGATATATATGTATACATTTGTGGAATGTATTTTGTAGTACTTTTGTGCATATAGTTGATGTTCTAAAATGATTTATTTTGTAAAACAAGCCGGTTATGGATCTTTCCGCTTTATTCCATAATTGACCTTTCCCTTTATATGGAAAAAGTTTCCCCTTTGAGGGTATTCTATTTTATGCTATGTATCAAATTTATGAGCAGGGGTGATGTTTTGTTTATTTAAATGTGACATCCTTGTTTCTGTCGGAAAAATAAATTTTTAGTTACTCTGATTTTATTTATGTATTATTTATTCCCGATGGGAATTGGGGTGTTACATTAGTGGTATCAGAGCAGGTCGGTCCGTCCGGCCAAGTTGTTGAGTCAGTTGTTGTGACAGTTGAATATTGTCGATGTTGTTGTTTGTTCCTTAGTACGTGATATGTGTGTGAAACACTGTCAGTGCTTTCTGGTTTTTCTAATCCTTTGTCTTCAGGATTGAGAGTGAGATAAGTGGGGGAGAAGCTGGTACTTCTCCAAGTTGCTTCAGGTGTGGAGCGTTGGCTCAGTGTGTTGTGAATTGCAAGATTGTAAGTGCTATTTGGACAGTGTGGTTCCCGGTTCCGAAGGGGATGCGCAGGTAAGGTTTATGTCAACTAAGGATTTGTGCCTTAGGTAGTTTTGTGCGCAGGATGTAAGGAATGCTATTATAGTTTGGTAAAGACGGTTTATGCCCCATCATGATTGTCGGCTGTCTATTGACAAATTGAGGAACTGATCACCCTTAATCTCTTGTTGATAGCAGAAGGGAAATATGTTGGATGGAATAGACGTGTCTTTCCGGGCTTGATAGTGTGTGTAATGAATTACTTGGAAATTTGAAATGTGTTGGTTTGGAAGTGTTGGATTTTGAGGTGTGGAAACCATGGAAATGTAGCAGGAAATTCTGGTTCTGGTGTGATTCGCCAGGCGAATTGGGAATTCGCCAGTCAAGATATCTTCTTCACATTTTCTATCGATAGTCAAGATATCTTTCCACGACACTGATTTAGAGACGCTAGACCGAAGATCAGAATTCCCGTTACACATACTCAAACAAATATTGCAATAACGAGCTCTCAAAATGCTATACCATAAAGAGTCCGAGCCTTGCAAAATCCTCCACCTCCATTTAAGAAGAAGCACAACATTAAAATCATCGATACAACGCAACCCCAAACCTCATTCCTCCACCGGCAAACAAACGTCCTTCCAACCAACCCAATGAATCCGCCTCCGCTCCTCCGTGCCCCCCCATAAAAATTTACTTTGCATCGATGTTATTTCATTGGCAATCTTAACCGGAATCCTATAGAACGAAAGCATAAAGATTGACAATGAACATAAAACCGATTTAAGAAGGGTAATTTTACCCCCTAAACTAAGCAACTGACTCTTCCAACTAGAGAGTCGTTTCTTGATCTTATCGACCAAGCATCTCCACATGGATATCCTTCTCGGATTGGTCCCAATAGGAATGCCAAGAAAGTTGAAACTACTATCTTCTCTTCGACAAGAAAGAAAAGAAGCCGCCGCCTCCAAAAAATGAGGATTTGAATTAATACCAATTAACTTACTCTTTTGGTAGTTAATTCCCAATCCCGAAACAAGCTCGAAACTCCTAAGAACCGCCTTTATGGCCCACATTTGTTTCCAACTACTTCCTCCAATTAGCAAGGTGTCATCCACAAATTGAAGGATGTCGACCGAGCAATCCCTATTCACAAGAACTTCTTCATACTCCCCTATTTCCACCGCCTTTTTGACCAAACCAGAGAGAGCCTCCACAATAATCACAAATAGGAACGAAGATAAAGGATCTCCTTGCCTTAAGTCTCTCTCCACCTTAAACATTTTAGTCGGACTCCCATTCACTAACACCGACATATTGCTATTGAAAACCAACAACTTCATCCATCTCCTCCAAATTACCCCAAACCCCATCCTCCTCATCATATAACTAAGAAAATTCCAACTCACTTTGTCATAAGCTTTTTCGAAATCCACCTTGAAAAGAGTGCACCTCTTACCTTCCTTCTTACACAAGTCCACCAACTCGTTTGCCACAAGAGCACCGTCCAAAAGTTGCCGCCCCGGAACAAAAGCACTTTGACAAGGAGATATAATAGTATGCAAAATGGTCTTCAACCTTCCCGCTAAGAGTTTGGACAACACTTTGTATAAACTTCCCACAAGGCAAATAGGTCTATAATTATCCAACTCCAACGGATTAGCAACCTTCGGCACAAGCGTCAAGAACGAAGAAGTGATAGCTTTCGATAAAACCGTACCCGAATGAAATGTATTGAAGAAATTAGTAAAATCTTCTTTGAAAATGTGCCAACACTTCTGAAAAAACAAGATAGTATAACCGTCGGGACCCGGGCTTTTAGAACCTTCGCACCCCCACACCGCCTCCTTTATCTCTTCCTCCGAAAAAGGTAACTCAAGAGACGCACTATCAATGCTTTTAAGACTTTTAAAATTAATCCCATCAAGAAGAGGTCTATCAACTTCTTCTTCGATAAACTTGCAAGAAAAATGGTCCAAAACCTCCTTTTTTACCTTACTCATCGAATCCACCTTACCGCTCTCCATATCAACTGAGCTGATGTGATTACGCCTCCTTCTCTCTTTCATAACTCTATGGAAGAACCTACTATTGTTATCACCGTCGTTATTCCACTTCAACCTCGCCTTTTGGATTAACATATTTTCCTTTATTTTAAGATTAAGCCAAAACTGGTTAGAGGCTTCCTTCCTTTTGGAAAGGATGTCACCTAACACACTAACATCAAAATTAGATAAGAGATCCCCCGCTTCGTTCAAATCCCGTAAACTCGCCTCCACCTCCAACTCATACATACCAAACACCTCTGAATTCCACCATCTAAGCTGATCTTTAAGCTTTCTCAACTTCTCCTTTAAAACAAAATCACTCCTACCTACCACCACCATTCTTCTCCACTCCTCCTCAACAAAAGGAATGAAATTTTTATCCGAAAACCACTCATTGTTAACTCTAAACGGCTTCGGGCCCCAATCCGCCCCATCCACAACCAACCAAATAGGGCAATGATCTGAAATATCCCTCTGGCCAATTAACTGACCAACCACCCCCCATCTCTCCACAATAGATTTAGAGACTAAAAAACGATCAATCTGGCTCATGGACTGCCCATCTCCGCTAAACCAACTATAGATCTTCCCTTTACATGGAACATCCAACAAGTTGCTTTTTCCAATAAAAGTGCCAAATTCCTCCATCTCCGACCTCTTGTAACCAACGACCCTCCCTTTCTTTTCTCTTGAACTTTTAACCGCATTAAAGTCCCCACCAATTATCCACTCTCCATCCGTACTTCTGTCTTTTAAATCAAGCAAACTATCCCACATAGTTCTCTTCTTGGCCAGCTCACAAGAAGAGTAAACATTACAAATATAGTAATTGTGATTCCTCCACGACACCTTCACACCCAAAAATCCTTCACCTTTAAAGCTACTGATAACTTCGAACTCTCCTACTTTCCATAAAATTATTAGACCTCTGGAAAAGCCTCTAGATTCCGAAAAAGAAAAACCCACCTCTTCATTACTCCAAAAGTTCTTAATGACACTTTCTTTCATCTGAGACATTTTTTATTCTTGGATCAAAAAAAGATCGGCTTGCCCTTTCTTAATCACTTGACTTATTCTCCTCCTTTTCGACTTACTTCCACCCCCTCTAATGTTCCAAGATCCTATGATCATTGAGAACCAAATTTATGCTCCTTCCTTGTTAAAATTCTCTCCTTATCAGCTCTCTCATTTTCAATAATACTAACCCTATAACTTTTATTCAGATCAACATTCGTCACTCCCAGATTAGCCATAGCATTCCATAATTTGACACCTTCATTGCTATCAAAATTCTCCCACATTCTGTTGTTATTCCTGAGAATTTCCGATTCTTCCGATTGATCCCCATACAAGACCAAACCCTCCCCTTTGCCGGTAGTGATGGTTGCATAATTTCCACCTTTAAAAGTAATCTCCTTGGCACTGCAGGCTCCCTGCAAAACGCCTGAACCAGTAGATATTCTCTTCTTGCTTACCGCCTTCTGCCTCCTCTTCATACTTTTAAGAAATAAAATGCCCGGTTTGGAACAGTATCGATATTTCAATTTCTTTGGTTTTTTTACGCAACTCTTCCTGGACGGAACCTCGCTAACAGTTGTTCGTAAATGTGCCTCCACAGAGCAAGCAACATAAGAATCAGACGAGCAGTAGATAGGGTCGCTGCTCGATAACAAATCCACCCTATGATCCGCTATGTTGTCTGCTCCTCCCAGGAGAGAAACAGCCGCATCAAAAGAACCTTCCTCAGGTATTGGGGCGAACGACACCTGAACAACAGGGACAGCAACCGAATTACCTGATTGTTTGATCCCACTTTCGGTTTCTACACTGTCCCTTTCATTGAATTCTTCGAAAAAATCTTCACTCCCATACCTTCTAACACTTTTATTACTGTCCGACCAAGCACTTTCGCTTTCCTTAGACTGAGCTGACTTGAAACAATCAGTTTTGGAAACTGAGTTTTCCTTAGGTACTCGGACCGGCCCAAATGTATCCTCCCTCAACACCAAAGGAAAGATGTTTCCATTAACATCCACATTCAAATTCTGACAGAGCTCGCAAGCAATAGACATCTTCACGAGGATCCTACCGACATCGTAATTCAATCCCATCATAGTACTTTCGTCTACACTAACAAATGTTCCAATCGAATTGCCTATGGTTTCAAAAAATTCAGAATTCCAAACATGAACGGGTACTCCGTAAACCCTCACCCACATTACTCTGACATCATCAACATCTTTCTCCTCCCAAGGTTTAATACTAGAAAACCATTCTTTCCACTATAGCTCACCCTCCCTTAACAGATCCTGAATTAAACCTTCCTCCAATTCCTCAAACAAACAAAGAGACCCACCCATCGGTGTAACTTTGATAGAGAGGATACCTTCAATTTCGAAACTAGTTTGCAAGTTATACGTTGCTCCTGGAATAAGAACTTTTCCCACATACGCCTTCCTCAGCCTTTCTTTGGATTCCGACTTCGACACATAGTGAACCACCCTGTACGCTTCATCGCCCTGCTTTATATCTGTCTTGTTAGCCACGACCTCCGCAAACGTTTTAACCCCTACACCAATACCCCCTCTATACGTTGGCTCCTTCTGTAGAGGTTTCGCCCTAAAAAGCACCCCTTCTGCATGATGTGATTTTGATAACCCAGAGCTCCTTCCAAAACGCGGCAAATTTGCGTGTATTTTCTTGCCGTCAATAATGATGTTGTCTAATTTAACCGCCAATAGCCTTGCGTCCCCATCTTCCCTAAATCTTGCGAAGCCGAAACGCTTTCCAATTTTGTTCCTCTTTGGTGGTATGACCACCTGAACAACCTCCCCCACACACCCAAAAAGGGCGAAAATGTCTTTCGCCTTTGTTCTGTCGGGGAATTCGGAGAAGAAGATGGATGATAAATCATTTTCAGCCTCACCACAATATCCCCTACCTACTGGGAAATAATCCCATCAAAGCACTTCCCTCCGAAAACCCTTCCTTCGCACCTCTGTCCACCCCTTATCACCGTCCATAAAACGAATCCCCGATACCAAAACAAACCCAGAGAAAAATGCACTTCTCGAACCAACTCGAAAAACCCAGAAAACCCCAGAAAAACAGCTCCAAAACCAAGGCCCCTAACCATAAAGTTAGGAATTTAAGCCGAAGATTTTGAAGAAGAAATCTAGGTCTTCAAGGAAATTGATACATCAAGCTGCGAATATATCTAGATCAAGCTGCGAATAAATCTAGATTTTTACTCTGGTTTCTTTCACTGTTAGCATTGAAAATTGTTTTTGATTAATTTGTTTGCACGGAACTGTCCTCTCCCTTTAAAACAAAACTTGATATTAATTACGGATGGAATTTTGAATCACAATATATATATATATATGGTTCATATCCAATGAGAATGCATTTTTTATATAAGAACATGAGAATGAATCTGGATCATTAGATTTTAAAATAAATTGTGCATATTATGTGTGGTTTTTGTTTTTCTCTCTCCTCCATTATTAAAATAAATAATGGAGGAGAGAAAAAAAATTGACATATAATCTCCACCATTTATTTTAAAATCTAATGGTTCAGATTCATTCTCATGTTCTCATATAAAAATAGCATTCTCATACGATACGTTTCCCATATATATATATATATATATATATATATATATATATATCACTACTACAAAACGCGCAAACAACAACGCCAGGCTTACAACGGATTGCCTATACACCGTTGTAATAGATGCGCGCTTTTTTTTAATCTCGTTAAAAGGCTTTTAATGACGGTTAATGTTCAAACCGTGGTGAAATGTGAGGCCTTTTACGACGGGTATGTTTTCAACCGTCATTATAGGTAGCGCATGGTCATGGGTTCAATTCCTAGCACCAACATTTATGGTTTTTTACATATTATTTCAAAATGCCCACATCCTTTCACCACTGGTATGTTTTCAACCGTCATTATAGCCAATAATTTAGTTTTAGGTCTTGCACTTCAAAAAATCGGTTTTAGGGAAAATCGTTTCCTTTTTTAGATCTGTTTCGTGCATCTGAAGCAGAAAAATCGTGCGGTTATTAGTCCCCTACTCTGGAAGCGTTACGGGACTTCACCCTCAAAACCCCAAATTCATCTTTTTTCTATTTTTTAAGATTTTTTTACTGTTTTCATAGTCTCAAAAAATTCTAAAAAAAAATCTCAAAATTCTTATTTTACCTAATTAGATTAAATTTCATGTTTTTAGATTTTCTGAATTTATTTTAATCATTTTTTCCTATTTTTTCAAAATGCTGACAGACCTTTCACAACGGGTATTTAAACCAACTGTTGTAATAGGCAGCTTTTTTTACTTATTTTTTCAAAATGATGACAGACCTTTCACCACGGGTAATTTAAACCAACCGTCATTAAAGGTAGCGTCTTGTCATGGGTTCAAGTCCCAGCACCAGCATTTTTGGTTTTTTACTTATTTTTTCAATTCTCATTACCAACATTATAGGTGGCGCACATATTGAGTTTATTCACTATCCTTAAACAAATCTTGGTCGTCCATTTAGTGATTATCAACGGCCAAGACACTACTATTAGTGATCCGCGTGAAACCTAAAACTCAGACGAACTACATCTTCTACCTCCAAACATCACCTTTCAGTTATGATACTCTATTTCTCCACTAAACCAAATTTCAGAACAAATTTCAGAACTCGAGTTAGCAATGTTAGTTATTGGTGTTCTTTTTAATTATTTTTGTTCTTGTTATTCTTTTTTATTATTGTTGTTCTTGTTGTTATTATTGTTATTATTGTTGTTGTTTTTGTTGATGTTGTTGTTCTTGTTGTTATTATTGTTATTATTGTTGTTGTTGTTGTTCTACTTCTTCTTCTTCTTCTTCTTGTTCTGATTCTTTTTCTTGTTCTTGTTCTTGTTCTTGTTCTTGTTCTTGTTCTTGTTCTTGTTGTTGTTCTTATTGTTGTTCTTGATGTTCTTACTATTGTTGTTGTTCTTATTGTTGTTCTTGATGTTCTTACTATTGTTCTTGTTCTTATTGTTGTTCTTGATGTTCTTGCTGTTGTTCTTGTTCTAATGCTGCAATTTTTATTTTATTTTATTAAAAGACATACAACAATGGTTTTTTTAAAATAACCGTCATTATAGGTAGTGCTAATGCTATATATTTTTTTATTTTATTAAAAGACATACAACAACGGGTATTTAAAATAACCGTCATTATAGGTAGCGCATTTTCCATTTTTTTACAACGGTTACTGGGCCGTCATTCTACGTACCGCATATACAACAACACTCTACATAACAACGCCTTCGCCCACGTCATTATATGTCATTTTTAACCGTTGTTAAATGGGTTTTTTGTAGTAGTGTATGTGTGTGTGTGTGTGTATATATATATATATATATATATATATATATATATGGGAAATGATAACATACACCCAAAATTGGTGGGCCCCACACAAAAATACACTAAGGTGTATGTTGCTAATGCACACCTACATGGGTGTGCATTAGCATAACCCTATATATATCTATATATATATATATATATATATATATATATATATATATATATATATATATGAGAGAAAGAGAGAGAGTTATGCCCTCGATAATGTTCATTGTTCTTCAGTCCTGAATTGAAAATACCTTTGTTGTAAGCGGTTACACCCCCGTGTTAACTAGTTACAACAATTGAATTACTCAAAATACTTTTAACACACTACCTTTATTCAAGTGCTCCAAGTCTTCCATGCTCATGGTCATCTTCAACCTCTTGAACACATCATTTGTGACTCCCTTATTTAACGAGTCAGCCATTTGGTCTTCACTTCTGCAATATCCCAATCTTAACCTTCCTTCACTAACAAGCTCCCTCAAGCACTGAAACCTCATCTTAATATGCTTTTTCCTCTACTCCTCTCATGTGCAATTAGGTTCTTAACAAGATTAATCGCGGAAACATTGCCAACCAAGAGTGTAAGAGCCTCATCCCCATTGTTGGCCTGCTCGTCCAATAGGTTCATAAGCCACACGACTTGGCACACACATAACGAAGCAAAAATGTATTTGACCTCACAAGACGAGAGAGCAACTACCGGTTCCTTCTTCGAACACTATGAGATTGGTGTTACGCCTAACATAAAGATGTATCTAGTTATAGACTTTCGATCATCTTTATCTTTGCACCAATTGGAATCGTTAAAATCGAGAAAATTGCATTTTCTGCCCGTATCCGCTGCAAGAAAGTGAATTATGCAGCCAACAGAGCCTTTGACATATATTAGGACCCTCTTGACTGCTGCCAAGTGAGACACCTTCGGTCTCCGCACGAATCTACTCACAATACCGACACTTAATGCCAATTCCACTCACGTATTGCACAAATAACGCAAGGATCCAATCAACCTTCTATATTTTACTGGATCAACATCTTTCTCATCCTCATTCTTCTACAATTATAGCCTCAATTCAGCTGGAGTAATGGCAGCATTACAATGCTCCAATTCAAACTTATTCAATATCTTGAGCGTATATCTTATTTGGTGCATGAGCAATCCCCTTTTGGATTGTGGAACTCAATGCCAAGGAAGTATGTCATGAGGCCAAGGTCGGTTATCTCAAATTATGTCATAAGTTCACTCTTGAACTTAGAAATACACTTCTCATTGTTTCCTATTATCAACAAGTCGTCTACATGTAGACAAAAGATAATCACTCATTGACTTGTATCGGTCTTCACATACACTCTATGCTTGAATACACATTTCTTAAAGCCAACTTCCTTTAGAAAACCATCTATTATTTTGGTCCAAGCTCTTGGAGCTTGATTTAAACCATATAACGCCTTCTTCAAATCATAGAACTTTAGCTCTTGGTTTCTCACAACTAAACCAATGGGTTATTCTACATACACCTCTTCTTCAAGCAGTTTGTTCAAAAACGCAAATCTGACGTCCATTTGGTAGATGGGTCAATAGTTGTTATTATTAATACTAACAACCACCCTTATGGTCTCAATCCTAGCAACCGGTGCAAATACATCTTCAAAGTCTATGCCTTCTCTTTACAAGAATCCATTTACAACTAATTGAGCCTTATGCTTGATGATTTCACCCTTGGGATTTGCCTTCAATTTGAACATCCATTTCACACCGATTTCCTTCTTTTCGTCTGGTAAATCAACCAACTTCCAAGTATTGTTCTTCCCAATTGATTCCATCTCTTCCTTAATAGCACAAATCCACTTTGGATCACTTAAAGCCTCTTCCGTTTTAACAGGTTCAGATTCAACCATAAGTGCAAAATGGACGAAATCACCATCATCATTGACTTCGTTGTCTCATAACATATCACAGTCTTGGAGTCTTTGAGACAAACCTCTTTACCTTATTGATCTTCTGACATTCTCTTCAGTTCAGGCTTTGGCAACAAGAGTTTCTGCACTTTCCATTTCGCCAGAATATGAATTTTCAAAGTTGTAATCGGTTACAGCTTTTACATAACCGGTTGTAGGTTGCTGCTGCTCCTTGATTTCATCGAAAATGACGTCTCGACTAATCACAACCTCCACTTTTCTACATCAAACAACTTGTAACCCCCGGTAGAGTGTGTAACACCCTTATAAACCCCACGGAATAACACATCATAAATCAGAGTAAGATAACATGCATCTCAAATAAGGGTGTCACATATAATTCAAACCTCACCCATACACTTGTCATGCTCGATAACACTTAAATTAAATTCATATTTTTCATACACTTTCACGTAGCATGTAGCAGTGGAATCACTTTCATTCATAATGAACATTATAAATAGTCTCATAAATAACACATTCATATCACCACTTAGGCATGAAAGTCAAAACTCCACATAATTCAAATAACAATAGCAAAATAAAATAGAGTACATAAAGTATCTCTCAAAACATGAATCAAAACGTTCCCAGTGTTATATGACCAAAGCATGACTCGACCCAAAATAAATAAGAAAAATAAAGTAAGTGACTCCAACAGCTACCCTCGTGCTAGAAGCAACTATACTCTTCAGTACCTAAGCGATGTCCTATAAAACATCATTTCAATAAAAGGGTGAAATTCACATAATTATCGAAATCATATAATAATATATAATACATAGTATACATGCATAGCATAAATATTCTCACACTTCAAATGCTTTATAAACATAGCATCACTCAAGCAACCATACTATTCATAAGTACATACTCACAAATCCATAATTTCACAAATTCATCAAATTCAAATAATGCACATAATCTCATATTGCAATAATAGACACAATATGAATCAATACAAGACTCAAATGCAATACTCATTCATGTGGTACCAATCACTGTTATTATTTTTTGTTTTTTACATTAAACTGGGTTCGTGCTCTAGACCAATAACACACAAAAGCCCATCCTCTAAGCTTCAAACCCTCTCTAGGTTTGGGACAAGTCACTAGTTCCCACGGAACCAATTCTCTTATCTATACTATATTATAGCTCTATTCCTTAGCTTTCCTACGTTTCGAACAAGGACCAAAACAGACCTACAGATCAAAAGTTATGATCGAGACAATTTCGGGTATAAAATCCAGCGAGCTGACACGGCCACCTGTGTCAGGTGACACGGCCCGTGGCACTCCAAATTCATAAAATCACGTTTTTGCACTCCAAAATAGGGGGGATGACACGGTCACCCGTGTTAGAGCCCAAAAAATATCCATTTCCATTGTCGAAGGCCTTCCGGACCTCCGGTTTCAATTCTGCAAAATGTTCCAGTTTCAGAATTCTAAATACTACCTGTTGTACCCCAAATTTTACCCCTTAGATGTCATAACATCTTGCACTTCCATGTAGGGATCAATCATCTGTGCATTGTTACCTAACCACGATATCTTGTTAGTTTGTTCTATGTGAAGCCAGGTTTTGCACAGGAGAGAGAACAAAAGGCAATAAACCAGACTTTCATGTTATTCAATGTCTCCTAAGACATTTTTTGGCTCCATACAGTCATCACAAATGTTCGCCAGTTTGGGTGAGATTCTTATGAGAAGTCATTTGTTCAAGAAAGATAACTGAGACTCCAAAGTGCAACCATCTGAGCTTGGAGGCTGATTGTGAAGTCCTCCAATCATATGTCATGATCCTAACGAGATTTGGTCAAGAGAAATCAAGGAAATATCATTTGGTCAGGAGTTGTGAAATTAGGGTTTTAACCTGAAGATTCATTGAAGAGCCTTGTTGTGACCGGACAGTAGTTTAGAAGGTTCGTCAACCATTTGAGCTCACATACTTTCAAGAGATCTCACTCAACATAAAAAACAAGTGTTTTTGGTTCCTGTTACAAGTGCCTTGAACCACAGGATTCACGGTGACCCAAAATCAGGGTTTTATCAGCATCCGTCAACCAGTGCCTTTGATTTTGACCAAGACTTGTTTCCGAGCTTTGGAATACGATTTCACTTGATACTGGACAGCCTTAGAGGCCATCTATGGGCCTTGGAAAATATTGGAAAAAGCAATATCCTCAAAGATCATCCATTGGAATTCCTGAGGAAATTAAGGTTTTGACCGAAGAAATTGAGCTTCCGATTCTAATGATTTTGGAACAAAAAGAAGCATCTGAGCCATGTCTCATTTTAATTTGATCGACCATTGACCGAGGAGACGAGGAATTGGAACTTGTATTTTTGTATTTATTTATTTATTTATTTTATTAAAAGAAAAGAAATGAAAAAAAAAGAACGAAAGAAAAGAAAAAAAGAAAGAAGAATGAAAATGGAAAGAAAAAGAAAAAAAAAAGAAAATGAAATAAAAAAAAGGGAAGAGAAGGTGGCGCCTGCCACCATTCTCTGTGACGCAAGCCACCCCTTCCAACAAGAGTGGCGCAACCCACTAGTGGGAGGTGGCGCCTGCCACCTTTTTCTTCTTTCTTTTTTTCCTTTTTTTTCTCTATACTTCACTTTTCTTATTCCGTTTAAATAATATTTTTTTAACAAGGTCAGGCAAGTGGATTCAATTCATCATGATATAGAAAAAAAAGCTTTTCAGAGAAAGCATGGTCTCACGTCTCCTCCAGTCTTTTCAGCACAACCTACTCTCTTTGAGCTACCTTCTGAATCACGATTTTTTTTAGCTTACGAAGATTTGAAAAAAAGGGGTGTTTTGGACAATTGAAAAATCAGACTACACCCTCATTTTCTCCTATAAATAGGACCCCTCATCTTCAGTTTCAAACACACCAGTATTCACCCCAAAAAAATAGAGGTTGAATACTCTCTTTCTCCCTCACTTATTCTGGCACTCTGAGGAAAAAGTTCGTCATTTTTTTTACAAATTTGTGAAGAGGCAGTGGACCATCTCTACTAGGTAACCTTCACATCTCCGTTTCATTTCCGTTTCATAATATCATGAGCATGTTATTATTAATTCCTAAATAAATGTTGTGTGTGGATTTTGTTATGGTTTTGTTTCATGAATAATACTTAAAAGAAAATTTTAAAAAAAAAAGATGAATAAAAGTTGGTTTATCATGGTTTAATGGATGTTAGTAAAAAGAAATAAAATAAAATAAAGCATGAAAGTGGGATAATGTGGCACTGGCCACACATAAAGAGTGGCGCAAGCCACCCCTTCCCATACAAGAGTGGCGCAAGCCACTAGTGTAAGGTGGCGCCTGCCACCAAGTTTTAGTTTTTTTTTTCCTTTCTCTCTGCTTTTTCTTATCTTATTATTATACTTTTCTTTGAACTAATGTGGCGCCTGCCACACTGATTGCACCAACTTCTCTTGTATTTTTTTTTTATTTCTCACATTAACTTCATTTTATTTTTTAAGAAAAATCAAACTAATGTTTAATTCAGAACTTCTTCTTTTGCGAATCATCAACTTGTGTTTCTGAAAACTGTTAAGTTTCTAAATATTTTATGTTACTTGAGATTTATTCCTCGACCTGAACGATATTGTTGTTGTGTGTATGTCTTGGTTTTCGTTGTTAAGTTCTTAGCTTTAACATATTTTTGTTTTTAAAACCTTGATAATGTTATTTTGGTCGTACTCTTGTGTTAATCCATGTTTACTATGTCCATACTTGGAATTTTATTCTGGTTAATGTTTACTGCTTTTGAATCTTTGAACTCATATCGTTCATCTAATCTCATTTTCAATCCTTGTTTTACAAGAAGTTGTTTCCCTTCTATTCCAAAAGAAAGTCTCTCTATTGACTTCATTGTCATAGACAGCTCATTATCCCTCGGCTTCCTAAGAGCCATTTCCAATCCTCCTAAGGATCATCCTCATAGTACTCCCTTTTCCCTTGGCCTTATGGGAGCCATAAATCACAATCTAGAGCTATGATAGAGTTCTTAAACTCTATGTGATTATCATCATCATGAGTATTCACTTCCCTTTACAACGTAGACTTAGAGAGTTCCTCAACTTTATATGAGCTTCGCACTCGTCCTCCCTTGGAACTTTGGCCATAGTCAATGGTTCCTCCATCACCCTTAGTTAGGTGAACTACGGTTGCTCTGATTCTTTAATCAGATACGTAGGCACAAGATGCGACGTCTTGGCGAGCACAGATTTATCTTAACAAACAAACATAATATACCACAATTAAAACAAGAGGTTCCTGTAGAGTACTGCAGATATTAAGGGTGCTAATACCTTCCCTTAGTATAACCAACCCCCGAACCTTAGATCTTCCCTCTTAGGTTTTCTCGATCTTGAACCTTTCCTTTGGATAAATCAAAGTCGGTGGTGAATTCAAAGATGTGTGATTCAAGTTAATTAATAGCTTGATATCCGATTCTCACCGCAACAGGAAATGGCGACTTCACTGGGGATATATTTTTTAAGGGTTTCCCCTAACTTGTTTTTATTTGTGTTATTATATGTGTTTGCTTGTATATTTGTATATATTTGTGCATACTTGTATATTTGCTTGGTTTCTTCTATTTGGCAAGGTGTTCTTGAGTGGTGAGATAAATCCTAACCCGGATTTTGAGTGCACTTATGATAGGACGATGGTATTTCAAGGAGGCTTTGAGGGAGTCGATTCCTGAAAAAGTTGACTTGAGACACCATCACTCAGTTTAGGCCCTCTTGAGAGTTTAGTCATGTTGAATGAGTCCATTCGTGAAAACGTGCTACTCTCGATGTAGGTGCCATCGATACTGAGAACCGTAGTTATTTCCAAACCCCACTTGGCCTCTTAGGATGTAGTGCAGGGACTATGAGGGAGTCTATTCCTGAATTGGTTGTTATGCGATACTACACTCAGACGAGATTCTCTTGAGAATTTTATTGACTACCAAGTCATTTGGGAAATCGATAAAATCCGAAAGATGGGTTGTCGACTCTAGGAACTTTTTAGAACCTTGTTCGGCAGGTGAAAACCAATAGTACATACCAATGGGAGGGTAAACCATGACCCCATGCTCTTAACCCAGACCTGTGTGTGCTCATACTTCTGTGAATATGTGTATATGTGCATGTTTTGCATCCATACTTCATAAATATTCATGACATATCAGTTTCATGGAACTCAAACTTCTTTTTTGTGAAATACAAGAGGGCTATCATGGACAATTCAAGAAGGAAAACTGTGAAATACACTTTCAAGAGCCCTAAATTGGATGACCTAAGGAGATTGGGAGATTTGCTAACCGATCCTGAAGGGTTCAAAGACAGATATGGGAAGTTATGGACCTTGTTAAAGAAAAACGTTGATGAAGGACTCCTCTCAACTTTGCTTCAGTTCTACGACCCAAAGTATCACTGCTTCACATTTCCTGACTATCAACTCTTGCCTACCCTGGAGGAATATTCTCAGATAATTGGATTGTCTATCAAGGATGAGTCCCCATTTCCTGTCTGCGAGAGGAACCCTAAAGAGGAAGAGATAGTTAAGAAAACTCACTTGTAGTTAGGTGACATCAAAAGCAACTTAACTTCCAAGGGAGGAATTTTCGGGTTAAGTGCTAAGTTTTTGTTTGAAAAGGCTCATTACTTTGCTAAGCACTCCAACAGGGATGCCTTTGAAGCTGTTTTTGCATTGCTCATCTATGGACTTTTCTTGTTCCCAAATATTGACAACTTTGTGGATCAGAATGCAATCAAAATATTCTTGAAACAAAATCCTGTACCTACTTTGCTTGCTGAAGCTTATCACTCAGTCCATACAAGAAATGCTCATGGTAACGGACAAATCACTTGCTGTGTCCTTATGTTGTATAGATAGTTTATTTCGCATCTACCAAAGGCAGACGTAGTTTGGGATTCCAAGAAGGGATGGTGGTCTAAAAAGATTATGGCTCTTTCTCATGCGGACAGTGACTGGTATAATCGCGTGTATGATGGAATTCTGATTACAGATAGCTGTGAAAACTATGGCAACATACCGCTTCTTGGCATCAAAGAGGGAATTAGCTATAACCCCGTATTGGCACGACGCCAATTAGGGTACCCTTTGAAGGATAAACCTCTTAGCGTTCATCTGGAAAGCATTTACTTTGAAGAATATGACAAGAATGAAGAGCAAAAAGAGTTGATCTTAAATGTCTGGGGTAGCAAGCGTAAAAGAGGAAGGAGTTCTTTGGGAAAGCCTAATTGTGTGTCATTAGAGCCCTACCTCCAATGGGTCCGAAGAAGAGCCATTGAGTTAAAGATGCCTTACAACAGACAGGAACCAGTTACTTTAAAGAACGAACCCGTTCTATACTTTATGTCAAGGGAGGAAGAGCTGGAGATTTCTTTGAGACAAACCCAACAGTCAGGGGAAGCATGGAAACTCAAGTATCAAGTGGTCGTTGAAGAAAACTCTGAACTCTAGAAACAATTACAAACCAAGAATGAAGAACTGATCTTCTACAAGAAAAGAAAGATCCAGGAGGGTCTAAGTTCCTCTAATGCTCAGCCTACGGTCTGGAAAACAATCGTCGATAACCTTGTCATAGAAAGAGACCAGATGGAGAAAGAGATCAGAAGGCTCAACATGAGGTTCTTAGGAGAATCTCCTTAGGACTACTTAGCTTTTATTTAGCTTCATGTTTGGGACTCTTGGAAAGTGTATCAACTTTTGTAATTCACCTTTTATTAATGAGAATGGGGTCTTTTGATATCCTTTAGTATTTCACAAATGTCCAAGTTCCATGAAATTTTCTACATTTTGCATCTTGCATTTTGCACATTCGCATATCATTTTCGTTTCTCAGTCCTAAGTCTCTCTTCCTCTCCTATTGGATATCTAGCACCTATTCAAGACAATGGCGATAATGAATGAAATTCTGAAGAACCAAGAAGATTTGAAAGAGGAGGTCAGAATCCTCAAATACCAGATGAATTGGGTTTTGGAAACTTTGCAAGCTCTGATAAAAAAAGAGGAGCACGCTCACCCTGTTACTCCGAGAGAGGTTATCAGTTCTTCATCTCCTGTGGCTCTCTCATACCAAGGATCTGCCTTTGGGGAAACTTCATACCAGCCAACACTTGGTTTTGGTCTTGCACCAGAATATCATGATCAGGTGTCTACCAAAAGGGCGTCTCACCCTCCAACGTTGTTTCTCCTCGAAGTTCTCAAAACCAAAATAAGAAGAAGTGCTTTGTCAAAAGAGGAAAAGTTAACTACCAGCCCGTTCCGATGCCATTGAGCAAACTCTTCCCACTGTTGATGCAGAACAAGTTGGTAACTCCTCGACTTCTCAACCCTGTGCCCGGACCTTGGCACAATGCAAACCTGACTTGTGAATTCCACAAGGGAGCCGAAGGGCATGACTTGGATGGTTGCCGAGCCTTAAAATCTACTGTGCAAAATCTGATCCATGACAAAGATTTAATCTTCAAAGAAGATCCCCTAGAGATTGTATGCAAGTTCCACACTGGGACAATAGGGCATCTTATTGAAGAATGTAAAGAGTTTGAAACAAGACTGCTAAGCCTGCTAAAAACACAACAACCTCAGGAAGGTACGTTAGATGTCATTACCTCGACTCTTGAAGCAAAAGGCAAAAGACTTTCCAGGCCTCTCAAGATTTTGTATCACAAGGAACTAATGATCAGTGGCGAAAGTCTTCCTCCGTTTGGACCCGAAAACTGAAATTTTATAAAATCAATTCGCCAAAACTGGTTGTATTTTGTTCATTTCAGCATTTTTAATTATATGTCCTTTGCGTTGAATTTGTTTTTACTTATAAGCTTTGTTGTACTTTCAAATTGGCAAGATTAATGAAATGTTTGTGCACCTTTTGATTAAGTCCATTCGTTTCACTCATTTATTTTGTGTTCATAAAAACAAAAATAAAATATATACCACTTATCAATTTGTTATTAAGCAAAGATTGGGGAGTATGATGAAAATATTATCCATAATTGCTGTGATATGCTTTCGATTTAACCTTGCCGAGGATGTAAGGCATTGTTTCAATTCCCAAACACTGGAGAAATAAGGAAGATAATCCCTCGTTAACCCCTTCGAGCCTAGAAGTAGGAGTTTTCTTTCCTTACACAAAAACACCCTTAAAATCTCAACCTTGGGGCAGGGTAGTTCTCAGTTTAACTCGGTTATGCACTTGAATGCAAGAGTTTCATGCATGACACCAGTTAGCTCTCTCAAATCAAGTGACAATCAAAAAGACGAGGTCTCAAAACCTCAGAAGATAAGAAGAGGTCTCAAAACCTCAAACAAAGACAAAGATGAGGTCTCAAAACCTCGGAAGACAAGAAGAAGTCTCAAAACCTCAGTGAGGACAAAAAAAAAGGGGGTCTCATAACCTAAATGAAAAAATAAGAGGTCTCATAACCTCGGTAAAACAAAGAAGAGATCTCATAAAGACAAGAGGAGGTCTCAAAACCTCGGCAATAAGGGACAACCAAATGTTGTAAGGGAGTAATGACTACCAAGGTATCTGAATCATCAGCAATTATCATCAGTTCAGTTCCTTGCCTTTTGGAAACTTGAATGTATAGCTTGAGTTAACTGAGTGTAGGATTGGAGTTCATCACGAAGATTGGGTGGGGACAAATAAACTTTGAGCCTTTATCTTTTAATTCATGAACCGCGAACCAAGCGACGTTACAACCTTTAAAAGACCTAATTGAGGTAAAGTTGTTTTGAAAGCATACTACAGCAAGGTTGATTAACCTGACTCCTAATGATCTTTGCTATTTGCGTGTGTTCATCACTTCATCTGTCATGCTGTAAATGACTAGATCCACCTTTGTTTTTTATTTAATCATTCTACCATGTGTGTTTCATCAATAAAACTTTATTTCAAAAGCGTGTATGAATTTTGAATTAAAATTACCAATTTTTAATGAACAATACTTGTTTGCAAAGACAAGTTAAATGTTAAAAAAAACCCAACAAATGCAGCCAGCTAGGGAATTTGAATTGATAAATAAAGCTCAGTCAGGGGCAATCAAGTGTAAGGATTTGCCAATCAATCATTCCAAGGGCTATTAAATCAGGGGCAGAACTCTCCAAAAGAATATTAGGGCAAGTTCTTCTTGAGGTCCACTTATGACAAGTTTGGACTCCAGTAACCCCTCAGCAGGGGGCAAATTTGTTCTCCAGTCATTTCTACTGCGGCCTAAAGGACTTAGTATTTCAAATACAGTTGAACTGGGGCAGTTATGTCGAGGTTCATTTGTGTTCGAAAGTTTGAAGATATTGAAGCATCTGGTATGCCAATTCTTCTGTAAAATCCTTTTAATGACTTATTCTCACAGATCAATTAATCAGAAGCAGTCAAGTCAAAATTCGACAAATCTCTCAAAGGTCAACTAGTCTGGGGCATCTCCTCCACAGAGCATCCAAGCTGACAGGGGCAAGTTTATTCCCCAGTTGTCAACCACCAGTCTGAAGCACAAGTTCAAGGACCTCGTTGTCCAATGCAGTTAATCTGGGGGCAGTTATGCCGAGATTCATAAACCTCTCCAAGAGTTTAAAGATATTGAAGCATCTTGCACGCCGATTCTTTTATGAAATCCTCTTGGTATTGTCTTCTGACAGGCCATATAGCCTAGGGCAGATGAGATTTGAAGAGGAACATTATGCTAGAGGGATGCAGAGTTTTCTTTGTCTTGTAACATCCTTTGTCGGCTCCCCAGTAAATTGTTACCTCGGCTAATCTTGGCAATTCTTCAGGGATTTCCCTCCAATGAAGAAATCAAGCTCATGATGGCAATCCTAGTGAAGTCATGACACTATATCCTAAGTGGATCACTTTTTTCCCTAGAGGAGTTTGTAACATTGAAGTAAAATTGTTGATCCTGCAAGTTCATCCCCAGTAATGATCCAATCTGATGAGTTTGGCTGGGTATCCTTGTCGAGATGTTTATTTCATCTCTGGACTCTCTTATCTTTGTTTGTTTTGTCAGCATAAGCATAAGCATGGCATGGCATTTTTGCTTCCTTTCTGGTGTTTACCTGTTTTGTTCACTTTAGCGTTATATCCCCAAGTGACTGGGTTTGTCTACTCTCTCCAATAGAGTTGTCAACCCTAGGCATAAAGTGCCCATCCTTTCTGAATTCCCCACTGAGTTTTATCCTCGTGGATGATGGTTGGTTCAGTTGTCATTTCCACTTTTGGATAAGGTAAATCCCCATTTGAGCTTATTCCTCAATGGTTGGAGTCTTATTTGACCGTTTCTTTCTAGCTTGTTCTTAGATTGAACTTTGGTCCTTGGCATGTTAGGTTGTTGAACCTAGTTGAACGTACATTTATTTTGCACCGTGTCTCGCAAGAAGAATATTTTGCAGGTCCCCGTGGAGGACAAAATTCCTTCTCCATCAGTGTTGTGATATCAACATCTCTTTGGAAGTTATACCCAATGACAAGTAGAAATCTCTTGAGAAGCTTATCCCTGGTGTTATCCAGCTTTTTGCAACCATAATTGGTATTCCCCAGGAAGCCTAAACTTCAGTTATGACTGACCACCGATACAAGGATTTCTCCCCGGTAGCTCCACAAATGTTTGTTGAAAATGTGAATTTTATTTCCCCGGTGAAGTGAAGACATCCAGGGATTAACTCCAGAATCTTGGGCCATCATATTTCGGTTTGATGGATGTGTCATCTTTCCTATCGCTACTCCCGGTCTTTCGTCTCTCGTTAGAGCCGTTTTTGCATATCATTAAGCATTCGCACCATACTGTCATACCCCAAATTTTGACCACTAAGATTTCCCATCATTGTGAAAATCATCATCACAATATAGAGGAACCATCATACCTCATCAGTCTCCCCAAAGATGGGTGAGCATCCACTACAATCAAAATTAGGGTTTTAAGCCCTCTCAGAGTTCTTAGACAAAGGATCAATCATGGAATGACATGATCTTCAACTTGTCTAACCTCTCAAACATCCACAAAAGATCAATAGGACTCCCACTTCAAGGATTAAGCACAAGGCTGCTCCTTTCTAAGTGGATCAAGCCTCAAGATCACCAGTGTCACCAATTTAGGGTTTTGGTCGACCAGGGCCTCCAGATGGAAATTTTCCTCTGGGTATGAGCCAATGCTTCAAGGCATAACCTATGATGCTCCAAGGGACATCATAAACCCAAGCATCAAGTCAATTTGACCTCAGGGGATGCATACATCAAAAATCAGGAATTAGGGTTTCTTGACCTAATTCACCCCTAAGTTGACTTTTGGGATAATTCATGAGCCAAGACCTCAAGAGAGGATTTGAGGGTCTCTAATGCACTACATTGATCCATTTGCAATAATGGATTGATCCAAAAAGCTTGAGCAACAAGTCTCAATTTCATCAAAGCCACAATTAGGGTTTCGTGAGAAAAGTCAACTGTAGCTTTGACTTTTGACCAGGACATGCTCCCAAACCCTAGGACATTGATCAATATACCCTATAACACCCATGGAACATGTCCATCAAGTTTGATTTAGGTCAAGGACTTGATTTCCTAAAGGATTGCACAGTTTGGAATTCATCTGATAAAAAGTCAACTGTGCACAAAAGTCAACTTTGACTTTTTGAGATTTTTCATAAAAATGATTTTTTAACCCTAAAATGATGTTAATGTATGATTGGAATCATCATTCATCAAGAAAAATCAAGAAAAGTGGGATAACTTGTAAAAGGGGTAACCATAAAAACTTAGAAAATTTTCTAAGTTATGAAATAAAGTGGCTAGGGTACCAACTTTGGAGGATCGTAACTCCTAAACCATAAGGCCATTTTTTCCCATCCAAAGCTTGATTTGTATATCTCATTACCCTCTACAAAAGCTTAAAACTGACCTCCCTCCAAATTCCCCATGGATTTTGAGTTATGGAATGATCAAAATTACAAAAAGTGAAAATGTCACTTTTTTTTCCAACACTTAGTGAAATTTTCACTAAGTCAGAATCTGCCTTCACTTTTTCCCAAATGTAGGGGGATTTTTCACTTGGATCCAAAAGGTATCAAAACCAAATATGATCAAACAGTTGTTGTATCATATGAGGGCTTTCCAATGTGACCAAGAACATCATCAAATTCCACTTGAGCCATGAGATATGATAAGGGCAATATGCCTTGCTGAAAACTGCCAAGGCTAGGCAGAATTTTGCACTTTTGCTCGATTTGGCAAGATCAGCTAATTCCAAGCCTTGTCATCATCTTGGACACATCTGAGGATCAAATCTAAAGGGGACAAACACTGAGCCAAGCCTCCAAAGTCCTTGGAACCAAAAGTAGCATGCTAAACCTAAAAATCCCTAAAAGAGGGACAAGACTCCAATTTTGGATTTGAGCATTTAATGGATGCACCAAGGTGGCATGGACTGAGCTTCCTTCAACTGAATTCAGTCAAGGATGATCCAACAACTAGGGAACCAAAGGCCTGTGCTCTAACCTCTAGTCAATGGCTAGAGGAGACTTGAGATTCCATTGGACAACATTGGCCAAACCTCTGCTGCAGTTTCCATTCACTATTTCTTGTAAAACAAACTTGCTCTACTATAAATAGAGCTCATTTATGATCAGTTTTAGTACACCAAAGCCATCAAACATATGCTTTCCTAAAAATCTCTTCATTCACTCCAATTTTTCCTTCTAAGGCAAGTCACTATTAGGTTTTGAGTTTGAGAGCAATTCCAATCAAACCACTCACACACACACACCTCATAAACATCATATAGGAGTGATCCAAACACTTAAACAACATCTGGAACACTGATTTCACAAAATCACCAGCCAGTTGCTCAAGTTCTTGACAGATTTGCAGTTGGGGTACCATCTCAAGTTCCAAATCATTTCAATCCATTCCAAGCATCCAGACACACTCCATGGCACCTAGGGAAGCTATCCAGATCATTGGAACCTAGCTATAACACCGCTAACATAAAGCATGATCACCAGCTGCAAGAGGTAAGCATGAGCTCTTCTAACTCTATGATCCATGCAATTTTTGCTGCACAATAATTTGGTCATATGTTCACAATCATGCATGGAATGTTTTCCCTCAATCAATTGCATTGTTTGAATCGTGTGTAGAATTTCTGAACCTTCATGCAGAAATTAGGGTTCTTGAGGTTTCTCTTTGATTTCTTATTCCATGTTAAAAATAAATGAAATTAAAGGCCATAGACATGATCGTGAGGTTAAAACGAGTAGATTGATATGTAGATCGCATGATATAATCAAGTATTCAGTGAGATTGGATAGAAAACGCAAATCTGCAGAAACAGAGGGTGGCGCGTATTCTTGCCCTTGTTCTTGGCACCCTTTTTGAAAATTCAAATATTTGAATTTTGTGATTTTATTTAATTGATTCAAAAATTAATTTCTCTCTGAGTTTTAATGATTTTGAGTTGATTCTTTTTTTAATAATTCACAAAAATGTTAAAATATTTTATTTTACCAAAAAATCCCAAAAATATTAGTTATTTCGTATAATTGATATTTTTGCAAAGAATTAATATTTTAATTGTTTTTGACATTTAAAATTTTTTTCCTTCTTGATTGTGCAAATTTTAATGATTTCTAATCATTTTGTAGGTCAAAACATGATTTTTGAAACATTAATCCAAGATCATAATTTGTTTTCCACATATTAAACCCTCTTGATCATTTTAATTGAATTTTATTCAATTAAAATATATTTTGGGGAACAAATTAGGGTTTTTGATTAATTCAACCCTCACAAATCATTTTCAAACACTTGGGCCTCTATTAGAGTGTAAGACCCAACCCTTTGTAAATACAAACAATTTTTGGGCCTCACTTATTGTATAAGTCCCGTTGTATTTCAAAAATTCGGCGCGATCACCTCCCGTTTAAAACAATCATCTGGGCCTCTCCTCGAGCTATAAGACCCATTCAAAAACTTTTTGGGCTTCTAGTAGAGTGTAAGACCCAATCCCCTTTTAACCAAAACAATTTTGGGCCTCAGACATTGTATAAGTCCCTCTGCGTTAAAAGAAAACCTCGGCACGATCGCCAGTTAAAAAATCAACCTTGGGCCTACCCTCGTGTTATAAGCCCCATTTCTTTTCTTTAAACACTTGGGCCTCTTGAGAGAGTGTAAGACCCATCCCTTTGTACAGAAAACCTTTCTTGGGCCTCAGTCACTTGTATAAGTCCCTGTACAAATTCAAAACCACAGTGCGATCACTAATAAACCTTGGGCCTCCCATTGAGCTGTAAGCCCCAACATCTTTTCAAAGCACTTTCTTCTTTGATTTTGTATATAATATTGTTATCAAAGCTTTCTTTGTTGAACAATTAACCAAACATCATGCAAGCTCTACAACCGAGTAAGTGTTTATATGCTTTCATTTACCGCTTTCATATACATATAACTGTATTGTGGGGCTGTTTCACTGTAAGTCTTCTTTCATAAATAGACTACGTCTAGCACTAAGCTCTGTTGATCACTCTTAAATAGACTAAACTAGATCCCCATAGGATTACCAGATACAGTCTTCCCTCCTCTTGGGGTTAAACAATATGGAGATGAGAAAGGCAGATTCTTTTTGAACCTTTTCTCAGACTGTCACCCTTAGACATTGTCAAAGAAACTCTACTCCCCAGAGATGATCTTTTCTCCGTGAATGGCATCTCTTGAGTTTCTTCTAAATTCTCGAACTTTCCTGGCTTGATCCATTCTCGGTGAATGGCATGTCTTGAACTTCTCGGGGTTTGGGGACCCACAGGCTTCCTAAAAGCATCCCCGCCTCCTCTTGGGCGTTGTACAAGGACCCGTCGGCTTCTTAGAAGTATTCTCAGCCTCCTCTTAGGCTTCGTATAAGGATTCTTCCTTCGGGAAGAGAGCCTCCTCTTGGGCTTCGTACAAATTGTCCCTCGGCTTCTTAAAAGTTTCCAGCCTCCTCTTGGGCTTCGTACAAATTATCCCGACGACCTCCTAGAGGTATAGGAACAGAAAGTAGTCATCTTAATAGAACAATCTTTCAAAGAGTCTACTATTGTTTCTCAAAGCATAGTACAAAAGATAAAACTCTAGACGTGGATAGTCTAATTTCCTTGAGTCTTGAAGGCATTCTCAAGCCCCTTTCAAAAATAGGGAAAACACCAGTAGACTCGGACAATACCCTCAGAATTTCCCATTTCCTTAAAGAACAGGAAATAACCCTGATCCTCTGATCAAATCTCAAAGCATAGCCTTACCTTTAATCAGTATCTTTATAAGAACTGATTTTCTCTTTTAAACAACATACTGGACCTGTCACTCAACTGAAACAGCAAACCTTTTGCCTCTATCTCAGGCTTCGTACGAGATACAAAAAGACTCTCTTGTTGAGTCAAAACTTCCTTTAGCCTCTATCTCGGGCTTCGTACGAGATACAAAAACATTCTCTTGTTGAGTATAAAAGACTCTCTTGTTGAGTCAAACATTTCCTTTTGCCTCTATCTCGGGCTTCGTATAAGATACAAAAAGACTCTCTTGTTGAGTCAAAACTTCCTTTTGCCTCTATCTCGGGCTTCGTACGAGATACAAAAACACTCTCTTGTTGAGTATAAAAGACTCTCTTGTTGAGTCAAATATTTTTCAGCCTTCATCTCGGGCTTCGTACGAGGTACAAAGACTCTCTTGTTGAGTCAAACACCTTTAGCCTCTGTCTTGGGCTTCGTACAAGACACATACAAAAACACTCTCTCGTTGAGTATAAAAGACTCTCTTGTAGAGTCAACCCTCTTTAGCCTCCATATTGGGCTTCGTACAAGACACATACAAAAGCACTCTCTTGTTGAGTCAACCCCTTTTAGCCTCTATCTCGGGCTTCGTACGAGACACATAAAAACACCCTCTTGTTGGGCCAATAGCCTCCTCTTAGGCTTTGTATAAGAAAACCCCGGTTGAGACAATCAATCTTTTAGCATCAAAATCTATGCCTCGTTCACAGTATACAAACATCAACAACTCCTTTTCCTTCGTCTAATCGCTGTAAGCGGCAAGTCTCTGGATTATTTACATCCACGTCACTGTCCCTCTTTTAGTATGAGAAATTCCTAAGGAAAGATAGCATTGCTCTACACTAAGTTAAAGTCTTCTCCTTTAGGTTGAAAAGCCCCTATAAAGGAAATTATGGCATTGCCGGATTCACATATCCCGGTTAAAGTAATTCTCCTTTATAATCAGTCACCCCTGACAGACAGACCCCTTTAGAGATGACAAATTCTCTCTAAAGACAACATCTTTTCAGCTTCACATCTTGGGCTTTGAACAAGATATAAACCACCTTTAGCTTCACGTCTTGGGCTTTGAACAAGACACCAAAACACCATTTCCTCCCATAGAATAGGAGGAACTACGATCGCCCTGATTTCCCTGTTTCGGTAAACGGGAATACGTAGGCATAAGATTGCAAGAAAAATCTTAGCGAGCACACTAATCCAAAACTCAAATCCCGTACCTTCACCCATCAATCGAAAAGCATCAGTCCTAACATCCTACCCATAAACAGTCCCAGTATCTTTTTTCTAAGAAGAAAGAGGCCCCATCACCATATAGCATCCGTAACCTAATATACCGCTGTTTAAACTCAGTATGCAAGCAGGGTTAGTTGGAGACATCTATTTCCCTTCCTTCATCAGCTTAATAGGATAAAAAATGAATCGACCTGTAGTAACCCCAAAGAGCGACAGTGCTTAAGAACCACGTCCAAAATCGTTCGCTACACATACCATGGCATTATGCATCTTTGCATTTTGGTTTTTGCTGGTGGGAGCTTTATCCCCTTTTTTATCTCCGTTATTGAGCTTTGAACCATTGTCTGTGTCTTGCTCACATCCAGTCTTCACCTTTGTGCCCCAGATTTTGACCCTTTATGCAGTTATTCCCCAGGAAGTCTAATTTTCATTTATGCAACCCCGGTATTGACTTATCTGATACTTAATCTCCTCATATGAGAACCTTAAGCCCAATAATCGATGGCATTACTTATTCCAAGTCAAACATGAACCTAAACTTCGAGTCAGACATGAACCCGTTGTTTGAAACCAGGTCAAACATGAACCTAAACTTCGAGTCAAACTTGAACCCGTTGTTTGAAACCCAGGTAAAACATGAACCTAAACTTCGAGTCAAACTTGAACCCGTTGTTTGAAACTCAGGTCAAACATGAACCTAAACTTCGAGTCAAACTTGAACCCGTTGTTTGAAACTCAGGTCAAACATGAACCTAAACTTCGAGTCAAACTTAAACCCGTTGTTTGAAACCCAGGTCAAACATGAACCTAAACTTCGAATCAAACTTGAACCCGTTGTTTGAAACTCAGGTCAAACATGAACCTAAACTTCGAGTCAAAATTGAACCCGTTGTTTGAAACTCAGGTCAACCATGAACCTAAACTTCGAGTCAAACTTGAACCCGTTTTTTGAAACTCAGGTCAACCATGAACCTAAACTTCGAGTCAAACTTGAACCCGTTGTTTGAAACCCAGGTCAAACATGAACCTAAACTTCGAGTCAAACTTGAACCTGTTGTTTGAAACCCAGGCATGAACCTAAACTTTGAGTCAAACTTGAACCCGTTGTTTGAAACTCAGGTCAAACATGAACCTAAACTTCGAGTCAAACTTGAACCCATTGTTTGAAACTCAGGTCAAACATGACCCTAAACTTCGAGTCAAACTTGAACCCTTTGTTTGAAACCCAGGTCAAACATAAACCTAAACTTTGAGTCAAACTTGAACCCTTTGTTTGAAACTCAGGTCAAACATGAACCTAAACTTCGAGTCAAACTTGAACCTGTTGTTTGAAACTCAGGTCAAACATGAACCTAAACTTCGAGTCAAACTTGAACATGAACCTAAACTTCGAGTCAAACTTGAACTCGTTGTTTGAAACTCAGGTCAAACATGAACCTAAACTTCGAGTCAAACTTGAACCCGTTGTTTGAAACCCAGGTCAGACATGAACCTAATTTTCGAGTCAAACTTGAACCCGTTGTTTGAAACCCAGGTCAAACATGAACCTAAACTTCGAGTCAAACTTGAACCCGTTGTTTGAAACTCGGGTCAAACATGAACCTAAACTTCGATTCAAACTTGAACCCGTTGTTTGAAACCCATGTCAAACATGAACCTAAACTTCGAGTCAAACTTGAACCCGTAGTTTGAAACTCAGGTCAAACATGAACCTAAACTTCGAGTCAAACTTGAACTCGTTGTTTGAAACTCAGGTCAAACATGAACCTATACTTCGAGTCAAACTTGAACTCGTTGTTTGAAACCCAGGTCAAACATGAACCTAAACTTCGAGTCAAACTTGAACCCATTGTTTGAAACCCAGGTCAAATGTGAACCTAAACTCCGGTCAAATATGAACCTAAACTCAGATCAAATCAGAACCTAAACCCTGGTCAAATATGAACCAAAAACTCAGGTCAGATATGAACATAAAAATCCAGCTCATACTGGCATTCAAAATCCAGCTCATACTGGTAATTCAAAATCCAGCTCATACAGGTAATTCAAAATCCAGCTCATACTAGCATTCAAAATCCAGCTCATACTGGTATCTAAACTATAACCCCTAACTGGTGTCCTTTCTAACTCATATTGGAGTCCAACTCATATTGGTACTCGAGTCCAATCATTAATGACTCATTAACCTTAATCCCAACTAAAAAGACCAATCACTCTCCATCATCTGGCACGCAAAAGTTTATCTCTGTCTTTTCTGGCTTTTCTTGAAGATCCCGTTTGAACTCTTCAGTATAAGAAATCTCCAGAAAATCTTTTATAGGATGTATATCCTTTATTTCAAACTGATCCCCAGCGGAGATCATGTCTTCTTTCAGGTTTCATGCCCAGTAAGAATGTGTCTTTATTACCCCAGTGTCGTTCGGTCACATATGAACCTGTCGTCCACCTCCCTGGATCTTTCCCCAGTGGAGAACACCTCTCTGATTCCTATCCCCAGTAAGGATCTGTAGGGTTTTACCCTTTATTTTTCCATCCCCAGTGTTGCCTCAGAGTCTTCCTAGTGAGTCTCTTTTGTTGGTCAGCCTGTATCCCCAGTGAGTTTCCCTCATGGATACTAACCTTCATCCTTCCCAAGTGTAACTCCCTTGGGGATGTTTACTCTTTATCCTTGGTATCTTGTCTGTCTGCATTTTTGCACTATCATGGCATCGTATAATCATGCTGGAAGTTCATGGCATGTCAGCATTTGCATGTCCGTCGCTTGTCCTTAGCATCTACATTCCATCTAAGGGCAAAATTTCCGGTTTGCTATATTTAAATACCTTTCACCTTGATGTCCCGAGGATTTTCTTTCCTCGTGCCCTTCGGTAAAGATATTTAAATATGGGCAACTGTTGTACCCCAAATTTTACCTCTTAGATGTCATAACATCTTGCACTTGCAGGCAGAGATCATCTGTACATTGTTAACTAACCCATATCTTGCAGTTTGTTTCTCTTATGTTTGAAATTATGGTTTGAAAGGAGATTTAAGGCCTCCTAAGGTGTTCTATGGCTCTGTACTATTATCAAAAAGATTCACCGGTTGTTTGGAACCAAGATATCCAGACTTTGAATCAAGTCAAGTCAACGATGGGTCACCAGACCAAATTGTGAAATTAGGGTCCTAACCTGAAGCTTCACTGAGGAACGTTGTTGTGATCAGGCAGTAGCTTAGAAGGTTCATCAACCGTTTGAACTCACATACGTTCAAGAGAGCTCATTCAACAAATGAAATCAAGTGTGTTTGGTTCCTGTTACAAGTGCCTTGAACCACAAGATTCGATGTGACTCAAAACTAGGGTTTTATCAGCATCCGTCAGCCAGTGCCTTTGATTTTGATCAAGACCGGTTTCCAAGTCTCGGAATGCGATTCCACCTGATATTGGGCATCTTTAGAGGCCATCTATGGACCTTGGAGGAGAGTGAAAGAGCAAGATCCTCAAAGATCATCCATTGGAATTCCTGAGGAAATTAAGTTTCTGACCAAAGAGATCGAGCCTCCAATTCTGACAATTTTAGACCAAAAAGAAGCATTCGAGCCATGTCTCGATTTAATTTGATCGACCATTGATTGAAGACATGAGGAACTGGCACTTGTGATTTTAATTATTATTTAAGAAATAGAAAAAAAGAAAATAGATAAAAGGAAATAGAAAGAAAAGAAAATGAAAAAAAAAATAAAGAGAAGGTGTCGCCTGCCACCATTCTCTGTGGCGCCGGCCACCCTTGTGTTGTGGCGCAATCCACAAGTTTGTGTGGCTCCTGGCACCTTTATTTCATTTTTCTTTTTCCTTTTTTTCTCTATACTTATTTTTTTATTCCAATTAAAATAATGTTCTATTTTAAAAAAAAATAGCAAGTGGATACGAATTCATCATGGTAAAAGAGGGGGCTTCTCATTAAAGTTGGTTTACGTCATCAGCCGAATCTATTTTCTGATCCTACTCTGAGCATGAAGACTTTTCAAACCACCATTTACAGCTTGCACGATCTTTTAAAAAAAATGAAAACTCGGCCATACCGTCAAGCTTCATTTTCCTATAAATAGGACACCCCACTTCAGCAAGTCCTCACACCAGCTTTACTGAAAAATAGTGCATGCTCTCATTTCTTTCTCCCCGTTATTCAGATACAATATATTCACAAGAGTTTTTCGGTCCGAGTTTTTTTTCTTCAAACGTTACTGAAGAGGCAGTGGACCAACTCCACTAGGTAACGCTTCATCCTTAGTTTCTATTTTTCGTTACTGCATGTTGAAAATATCATGATCAATTTGTCCATACCATGTTCATTTATTTTTGTTGATTAAAGTCTGGTTAAATATTACGGTATTCTGTGTGTTGTTACTTTCATGTTTATGAAAAGTCTTTATTTTTAACCAAAGAAAATATAAAATGGAATGAAAGAAAAATGAAATAAAAATGTGGATGTATTTTGTATCGATAAAATGGCTTCAAAGAAAAAACAACAAAAAAAAACATATAAGAGAAAGTTAGTGTGGCTCCCACCACCAAGAAGTGTGGCGCCTGCGACCTCCCTCTCCCTCACATGCCATGGCGCAAGCCATGAGAGTATGGCTCCTGCCACCTCTCTCATTTGCATGTGGCGCAAGCCACCAGAGAGTGTGGCTCCTGCCACCTCTCTTTTTTTTTTTTGTTTTATTTTTTTTTTCTTTTTTTCTTTTCAAATATAATTGTCATTTTATTTCTAAAACAACTTCAAAACAAAAATAGGAATATGCTTTATATTAACTCTAGAATTTGTTTTTTCGTAAAAAAAAAAATTATCATCAACTGTTGAAATTCTTCCTTTGAAATATTTTACAGCAATATGTGAACATGAGGATGTTTATTTGAAAACTATTATGTGACTTCATCATTCACCAGTTTTACGTTTTTTTTCGTATTCACGACGCCATAACCATTTGCTGTATGTATTATATTCTGTTATCATGTTTAATAATTAATTTGTTTTTGAATGAATATGTTTTTGTGTTTTTATTGTAATTTTGATTTTGTGAAAGTTGTTAAAAGAAAAAAACATAATAAATAACAAAACGAAATGAAATAAAACAAAAAAAAGGAAAGGAGGTGGCGCCTGCCACCATCCTTGTGTGGCGCCTGCCACATGACACTTACCTTAAAGTGGCGCCTGCCACTATCAGAAGGCAAACGATGGCGCTAGCCATGCACTTGGTGGCACTGGCCACCAAAGTGTGGCTCCTGCCACATTCATCTCTCTTTTTCATTTTATTTTATATTTATTATTTAATTTCACTTTTAGCTTTGTTTTATTTTCTTTCCAAAAACCAAAACAAAAATATGCTTAGCTTCTTTTCTTCCTATACTCCAAGGCTCGTATTTATTTTTATTTTTCTTTTCTTTCTAAAAATTCAAAAGACAAAAAAAAATGCTTTATTTTCATACCCAGTATTCGAACTCCTTTTGTAAAAAATCATCAACAAATTTCTAGAACTTTTCTGTAGCATGCAAATATGTGTTTGCGGTTTCTCGACTTGAACAAAATCAATTTTATTGTATATACGTATTTAATTTCTGTTACCAATTTTCATAGCTTTGAAATGCTTCTGATTCCAAATCTTTGAGAATATTATCTTTGTCGTGCTCGTACTGTTCATTTAATTTTGATTCCATTTCACTCCTATTTACGAGTTAATATCTTCCTGTTCCAAAGGAAAGCCTCTCTATTGACTTCATTGTCATAGATAGCTCATTACCCCTCGGCTTAATAAGTGCCATTTTCGATCCTCCTAAGGATCATCCTCATAATACTCTCCGTTCCCTTGGCCTCGTGAGAGACATAAATCATAACTTAGAATTAGGTTAGAGTTCTTAAGCTCTATGTGATTCTCATCATCATGAGTACTCACTTCCCGTTATAACGTAGACTTAGAGAGTTCCTCGACTCTATACGAGCTTCGTACTCGTCCCCCCTTGGAACTTTGGCCATAGTCAATGGTTCCTCCTTCACCCTTAGTTAGGTGAACTACGGTTGCTCTTATTCTTTAGTCAGATACGTAGGCACAAGATGTGACGTCTTGGCGAGCAAACTTAGTGTATATACCCTTAGGTCTTTACCTTAACAGATATCATTTAGCAAGCAAACATAACATAACAGAAACTTAAACAAGAGGTTCCTGTAGAGTACTACAAATATTAAGGGTGCTAATACCTTCCCTTAGTATAACCAACCCCCGAACCTTAGATCTCCCCCTTTAGGTTTTCTCGATCTTGAACCTTTCCTTTGGATAAATCAAAGTCGGTTGTGCATTCAAAGAAATGTCATGCAAGTTAATTAATAGCTTGTTATCTGATTCTTACCGCAACAGAAATGGCGACTTCACTGGGGATGTTTACTCTTTATCCTTGGTGTCTTGTCTGTCTGCATTTTTGCACTATCATGGCATCGTATAATCATGCTGGAAGTTCATGGCAAGTCAGTATTTGCATGTCCGTCGCTTGTCCTTAGCAACTACATTCCATCTAAGGGCAAAATTTTTGGTTTGCTATATTTAAATACCTTTCACCTTGATGTCCCGAGGATTTTCTTTCCTCGTGCCCTCCGGTAAAGCTATTTAAATAGGGGAAACTGTTGTACCCCAAATTTTACCTCTTAGATGTCATAACATCTTGCACTTGTAGGCAGAGATCATCTATACATTGTTAACTAACCCATATCTTGCAGTTTGTTTCTCATATGTTTGAAATTAGGGTTTGCAAGGAGATTTAAGGCCTCCTAAGGAGTTCTATGGCTCCGTACCATCATCACAAAGATTCACCGGTTGTTTGGAACCAAGATATCCAGACTTTGAATCAATTCAAGTCAACGAAGGGTCACCGGACCAAATTGTGAAATTAGGATCCTAACCTGATGCTTCATTGAGGAACGTTGTTGTGATCAGGCAGTACCCTAGAAGGTTCATCAACTGTTTGAACTCACATACTTTCAAGAGAGCTCATTCAACAAATGAAATCAAGTGTGTTTGGTTCCTGTTACAAGTGCCTTGAACCACAAGATTCGTCGTGACTCAAAACTAGGGTTTTATCAGCATCCGTCAGCCAGTGCCTTTAATTTTGATCAAGACCGGTTTCCAAGTCTCGGAATGCGATTCCACCTGATACTGGGCATCTTTAGAGGACATCTATGGACCTTGGAGGAGAATGAAAGAGCAATATCCTCAAAGATCATCCATTGAAATTCCTGAGGAAATTAAGTTTCTGACCAAAGAGACCGAGCCTCCGATTCTGACAATTTTAGACCAAAAAGAAGCATCCGAGCCATGTCTCGATTTAATTTGATCGACCATTAACTGAAGACATGAGGAACCGGAACTTGTGATTTTAATTATTATTTAAGAAATAGAAAAAAAAGAAAATAGAAAAAAGGTAATAGAAAGAAAAGAAAATGAAAAAAAATAAAGAGAAGGTGGCGCCTGCCACCATTCTCTGTGGCGCCGACCACCCTTGTGATGTGGCGCAAGCCACAAGTTTGTGTGGCTCCTGCCACCTTTTTTTCATTTTTCTTTTTCCTTTTTTTCTTTATACTTATTTTTTGATTCCAATTAAAATAATGTTCTATTTAAAAAAAACCAACAAGTGGATACGAATTCATCATGGCAAAAAGAGGGGGCTTCTCAGTAAAGTTGGTTTACGTCATCAGCCGAATCTATTTTCTGATCCAACTCTGAGCATGAAGACTTTTCAAACAACCATTTACAGCTTACACGATCTTTTAAAAAAAAACTCGGCCATACCGTCAAGCTTCATTTTTTCCTATAAATAGGACACCCCACTTCAGCAAGTCCTCACACCAACTTCACTGAAAAATAGTGCATGCTCTCATTTCTTTCTCCCCGTTATTTTGATAAAATATTTTCACAAGAGTTTTTCGGTCCGAGTTTTTTTCTTCAAACGTTACTGAAGAGGCAGTGGACTAACTCCACTAGGTAATGCTCCATCCTTAGTTTCTATTTTTCGTTACTGCATGTTGAAAATATCATGATCAATTTGTCCATACCATGTTCATTTATTTTTGTTGATTAAAGTCTGGTTAAATATTACGGCATTCTGTGTGTTGTTACTTTCATGTTTATGAAAAGTCTTTATTTTTAACCAAAGAAAATATAAAATTGAATGAAAGAAAATGAAATAAAAATGTGGTGGTATTTTGTATCGTTAAAATGACTTCAAAGAAAAAACAACAAAAAAACATATAAGAGAGAGTTAGTGTGGCTCCCACCACCAAGAAGTGTGGCGTCTGCCACCTCCCTCTCCCTCACATACCATGGCGCAAGCCATGAGAGTATGGCTCCTGCCACCTCTCTTATTTGCATGTGGCGCAAGCCACCAGAGAGTGTGGCTCCTGCCACCTCTCTTTTTCTTTCTTTTTTTTGTTGTTTTATTTTATTTTATTTTATATTTCTTTTTTTCTTTTCAAATATAATTGTCATTTTATTTCTAAAACAACTTCAAAACAAAAATAGGAATATGCTTTATGTTAACTCTAGAATTTGTTTTTTCTTAAAAAAAAAATCATCATCAACTGTCGAAATTCTTCCTTTGAAATATTTTACAGCAATATGTGAACGTGAGGATGTTTATTTGAAAACTATTCTGTGACATCATCATTCACCAGTTTTACGTTTTTTTTCGTAATCACGACGCCATAACCATTTGTTGTATGTATTATATTCTGTTATCATGTTTAATAATTAATTTGTTTCTGAATGAATATGTTTTTATGTTTTTATTGTAATTTTGATTTTGTGAAAGTTGTTAAAAGAAAAAACATAATAAATAACAAAACGAAATGAAATAAAACAAAAAAAAAGGAAAGGAGGTGGCGCCTGCCACCATCCCTGTGTGGCGCCTGCCACATGACACTTACCTTAAAGTGGCGCCTGCCACTATCAGAAGGCAAAGGATGGCGCTAGCCATGCACTTGGTGGCACTGGCCACCTAAGTGTGGCTCCTGCCACATTCATCTCTCTTTTTCATTTTATTTTATATTTATTATTTAATTTCACTTTTAGCTTTGTTTTATTTTCTTTCAAAAAACCAAAACAAAAATATGGTTAGTTTCTTTTCTTCCTATACTCCAAGCCTCATATTTATTTTTATTTTGCTTTTCTATCTAAAAATTCAAAAGACAAAAAAAAAAACATGTTTTATTTTCATACTCGGTATTCGAACTCCTTTTGTAAAAAATCGTCAACTAATTTCTAGAACTTTTCTGTAGCATGCAAATATGTGTTTGCGGTTTCTCAACTTGTACAAAATCACTTCTATTGTTTATACGTATTTAATTTCTGTTACCAATTTTCATAGCTTTGACATGCTTCTGATTCCAAATCTTTGAGAATATTATCTTTGCTGTGCTCGTACTATTCATTTAATTTCGATTCCATTTCACTCATATTTACGAGTTAATATCTTCCTATTCCAAAGTGCGTCAGGGATGCTGGTCATATGGAGAGGAGGAGGGGGTGTACCTGCAAGGCACTCCGACGCTCAAGTAAGAAAGGGTCAGAGAAAAGGGGCAAGTACAAAGTATGAGTTTCAAAGGTGAACAATGGATACCTGACCCTCTCAAGCGAGAGGGTTTATATAGAGCCCCCAGCGCGTGGCCAACGGTCCTATTTTCGTGGCGAAATAACCGTTTTCCCCAAAGAATAGGTAACTGCCCAAACTAGCCGTTAGGCCAGGCAGGGTGCTCGAAACTAGTCGTTATGTCGGGCATAAATACAGTTTTGGGCACCTGTCCTCTGCTGTTCGGGCAGTGAGGAAGTCGTGCATAACGGGCAGTAATTTTGGGGAGGAACTTTGCGTTCCTTGCCCGGTTGTAGGGGCAGAAAGGTCACTTTTGCCCCTCTGTGGATTGGACTTAGGCAATTTGGGTCGCTCTGGAGTAGAAGCGGATTGGGCCAATTCTAGCCATTGGTCCAGTCCAGAACAGGAGTCCCCCAAGTCGTTGCTCCCGAGCATGGGAGTGATTTCTTAAGGACTGGTCGTTGCTCCGGGGAGCTAGCATAGAGTAGTTGTTTGTCGGCGAGGAAAGTTGTCTCAAAGTGCCTGTGGCCCTAGGTGTTCGTGAGATTCGTGGTCGTGACCATGTTGCCCGGTGTACGGGGAGACTAATGGCCAGACAGAATTTGAAACGTTGGGGCACCACGTGTACCTAGAGCTCCGTGTAGCAGTTAATAGGCAATGATGGCTAGCGGGTAGTCATGATGGCCTACGGGCGCGTGGTTGCACGTGCCCCTTTGTATAAAAGGGGGGGGAACCGTTTCATTTGAAACTTTTCCTTTCTGATTTCTCTTCGCCTCTTCTACGTTCTTGCCCGTCACCGTCTTCAGGCTTTCCGACCACCGTTACCAGCTTCGAGCAGCTTTTACTCTCTTCTAAAATCAAGTAATTTTTTTGATCTGTAGCTTGTTTTACTTCCTTTTGTTGTTAGTGGTAGATTGTATGCGGTTAGGGTTAGCTTTAGGTGATAAAATAGGTGGATTTCTGGCGAGTGTTGGTGGTGACCGGTGGTTGTGCCATTTTTCCGCCTTCAGTACTTCGCCGGAGTATGTAGTGCGTTTAGCGAGGAGGGTGGTCCACGGCGTGGTTGCGGTAGTTGTGCATGCATGACCACCATGTTTGTTCATCTTCTGATAGAACGATGAGTTTTCCGGTAGATCGTTCCCAGATTCCGGTGAAACTTTGCGATTTCCGGCAAAGCTTTGACCGGAAACTGGGCGTGAGCGCGGGCAAGCTCCTCGTTCTGAGTTGAGAATTCCGTGCATATCCTCGCGGGGAGGTTTTTGATTTGATGTTAGGGCTTAGGCCGGGGACGCTGTCCCCAGCCCTTCGCGCGCCCTTTCACTTGACTTAGCAGTGGAAGGGTGGATTTGATTTGCTGTCGAATTCACTGTCTTCTCTGCTTTTCAGGTGATCGTCATGGCGACGTGGCCAGACAGAGAGGTCATTGTAAACACGTCCGAGGAGGAAACTGGCTCCGAGGAAAATAGTAGCTCGACGGCTTCGAACTCTACGGCTTCGAGCTCGGCGGCCTCAAGTTCGTCCAGCAATGCCGGGGAGGAAGAAGAGGTTCGGGATGATATGGAGGAGGATGACATCGAAGGGTTCTCCGCAGAGGAGTGGGAGGTGGCCGAACCTTCCGAGCATATTTCTACGTTCGCAAAGTCTTTGGCGGACGTCTTTACGGAGGTAGGACCAGAGGGGGAGTGGAAGGTGCACTTCCCTACTTTGAACGAGCGGGTCTGCTCGGATTTCGGGGACCGCTTTACGATGTACGAGTATGCCTTCAAAGAGCTGGGACTGAGGTTGCCTTTCACTGATTTCCAGCGGTCGGTGTTCGAGCATTTAAAGCTGGCGCCCTCTCAACTTTACCCTAATTCGCTAGCCTTCATCCGGGATTTTGAATTGGTGTACGAGCATCTCTCTCTGGGGACTACTCTCCCTCTGTTCTTCACTATTTTCCATCTTCAAAGGCAATTGACGGGGAAGAAGTACGGATGGGTTTCTTTGAAGTAGCCCAGAAAACTATTTAAGCCATTCTCGGAGTCGATCTGGACTTTCAAGGAGCGGTACTTTGTCGTTGAACCCGTGTCTGAGGTGGCCCAGGACAGCACATACGTCTGGGAAATTGAGGTTGACAAGGATGAAAATGAGCTTCTCAATGAGGAGGGGAAATATATTGGGCAGAGGCTCTACAGGTTCCCCATCCGCTGGGCACCCGACCATTTCTCCAAGAAGCCCAACGCTTATGTCTTTCAGCCGAGCGATCTGCGCGGGCAGGACGCTGTGGCGTACGAGAGGCTGGTGAACTGGGTCAACTCCTTCAGTCTTGTAAGCTACTGGACGAGCAAGGGTAGCCCTATCTTCGAGGAGGATGGGAGCCAGAGAGTTGAGCGCAGATTCGTCAGTGTTAAGGCACTGCTGGAGTGCAAGACTCCCGCGGACGTTGAGAAGCTGCTCGATAGTCTTGGTTATTTAGATTTTGTTTGTGTTATCTCTTTTCCACGTAGCTAACGCACTCGGTTTTTCTTTATTTACGCAGGTGAGATGCCTCAGGCTCGAAATCGCGTGGTGAGGAATGCTATGGCGAGGAATAACGCTGGAGCGGCTCCTCCTAAATCTCGGCCTGCTGGTGCCCGTGCTCCTCCCCTTGTTCAAACTGTTGCGGGGACCTCTTCTTCTCCCTCTCCTGCTCCACGGGGATCTCCACTGCCTTTGACCGGGCGGGCGAAGCGGCCAAGGACATTAGATGTTGTGGACCTTACCCGTGTGCCGGAGAAAGGGAAGTTTGAGTTACCTCCGTGCATCCTTGATAGGAGGTTCTTTGAAGGTAACTCTTTGACCGTCCCTTGGGTGGAATCCCTTTGCTTGGAAGGCATGGATCGCCCGAGCAAGAGGGCGCTGGTGGCCCAAGATACTTCTGCCCTGGTCAGGATGTTGGAGATGGATGCTGTCTATGCTGAAGGGGACTCTACACTTGAGTCCGAACTCACTGCTGCCCGGGCTTCTGAGGCGGCCCTCAAGGAGGAAGTTAAGAGTGCCCGTGAGGCTCGAAAGAAGGCCGAAGATGAGACAGCCAGGTTGAAAGAGGATGTCTCCAACCTGACGGCGGAGAAAAAGGCTGCCGAGGAGCTGAACAAAGAGTTGATGGCGGCCAGCGCCCCGGGTGCCGACAAACCGAATGATATAAAAGAGTTGAAGACTAGGTCTGAGCTGGTTACCCGCATCCTGCTGGCCGAAGATGATGGTATCGCCGTGGAAGAGGAGTCTTTTCAAAGTGTCGTGGCTCAATTGCGGGTGGTGAACCCTGGGCTTGAGATCTCTGCTGAGGGTACTCACTATCTTGCGCGCGTTGAGGATGTTCGCATCGTCTTACTCGCAGGCCTTGTTCTAGATACCCCCGAGGTTCAGCCTGAGGACCAGCCCGAGGAGGATCGGAGACCTGAGCCAGTGTCAACCGAGCATGCGGATGAATGAGGAGTGTTGTTATTTTGATGTTGTTGTATCTTGTCCGGCCTGCGCGCCGTTGAATTGTTTGTAATTTTATTTTTGGGGGCATGGCCCCGTTTTATGTAATAGTGCACAACCGTGGCCCTTGTGGCTACCTGTTATGCTAATTATATTTCTGGCTTCTTCGCGTGCATGATTTTACTTGCGTTTATTTTTGCTAAGTGTTGTATGCATGCTTGCTGTTAACATATGTCTGCCCGTGTTTGGAAGCTTTTGACTTGTACGAACATTTATGGGGGATTGCTCATTGTAGATGTGTTCGAAAGTGTGGGGAACTGATCGAACGGCTGGGGAATATCCTGGCTGGGGAGCGGAGCTCAGGTTGCGTTTGAGGCCTGAGTTCGCGGCGTGAACGTCCCATCGCGAGCTAGGGTTCTGCCAATCATGGTACTTTGACGACAGCGGTGCTCGATCGAGGATCGCTGTCGAGCAACTACCCAGCTCGTTACTGAGCGGGGTTGTGCTTTAATCGTATGTGACGCTTATACCTAGATGCACATAGTGGTCGGTAGTTGACGTTCGTCGTTGCGACGAGTCGAACCGAGGATTTAGCTGTAGTATTGTTTTAGCTTTTCGGCGTTCCATGGTCGAGCGAGTTCCTCCCCAGTGAGATGTTCTAGGTAGTAGGCCCCATTTTTCGTTTTTGTCCGGATACGATAGGGTCCCTCCCAATTGGCTGCTAGCTTGCCTTCGCGAGAGTCTTTGTGGTTTCTTCTTAGGACAAGGCTTCCCACGTAGAACTCTCGTCGTATCACTTTGGCGTTGTGACTGATGGTGATCTTTTGTTTCAGTGAGGCCTCGTGGAGAGCTGCCCCAGTTCTGATTTCCTCGACGAGGTCGAGCTCTTCCCTTAAAGATTCGTCATTCATCTCCTCGTCTAGGGGCGATTCTGTCCGCCTAGAGGGCACGTGAACTTCGACGGGAATTACAGCCTCGGTTCCGTATGCTAAACGGAAAGGTGTTTCCCCAGTCGTTGAATGGGGAGTTGTACGGTAAGCCCAAAGCACGCTGTGTAGCTCCTCGACCCACGCCTTCTTTGTTTCGTCTAGCCTTCGCTTGAGGCCTCGAAGGATGACTCGGTTAGCTGCCTCAGCCTTCCCGTTTATTTGGGGGTGTTCGGCGGATGCGAAGTGTTGCTTCGTGCCCAGTTGGGCGACGAAGTCCTGAAACTTCCTATCCGTGAAATACGTCCCGTTGTCCGTTACTATCGCTTGGGGAATACCGAAACGTGCAAGGATGTTTCGTTTATAGAAACGCAGGATGTTGAGGGCAGTTATTTTGGCTAGAGGTTCTGCTTCTATCCACTTTGTGAAATAATCCACACCCACTATGAGGTACTTGTTCTGACTTGATCCTACCCCGAAGGGTCCTAGGATGTCTAGGCCCCACCAGGCGAATGGCCACGGGGAGTACATAGTCTTGAGCTCGTTATGCGGGGCTAGGTACATGTCCCCGTGCCGTTGGCATTTATCGCACTTCTTTACGTGCTCTTTTGCGTCATTTTGCATAGTCGACCAGTAGTATCCTGCTCGGAGAGCTTTTCGAGCGAGGGACCTCCCGCCGAGATGTTGGACGTTGATTCCTTCGTGGATTTCGCGCAGGATGTGTGCGACCGTTTCCTCCTCGACACATTTGAGAAGTGGGATGGAGAATCCCCGTCTGTAGAGTTTACCTTCGACCAATACGTACGAGCAGGCTCTTCACCTGATTATGCTGGCTTCCTTTGGGTCAGAGGGGAGTTCGTCCTTGTCGAGGTATTTGTAGACGGGGGTCATCCAGCAGTTGTGGTCGCCGATCATCTGTACGTCGAGAGTCGGTGAGGCCTTATCGATATTGGGTCGAGGAAGTACCTCCTGTATGGCGGACTTGTTTCCGCCTTTCTTCTTCGTGCTGGCCAGTTTAGACAGCACGTCCGCTCGTACGTTATGTTCGCGGGGAACGTGTTTCACTTCTACTATTGTGAACTTTGCCATTTCCTTCTTTACCAGGGCCAGGTATTCGGTCAGGTTGTCGTTTTTGGCTTAGTATTCACCTCGGACCTGGAGGGCCATGAGTTGTGAATCCGTGCAAATGACGACTTCTTCTGCTCCCAGGTCCTCGGCAAGGCGTAGCCCAGCGAGGAAGGCTTCGTATTCAGCCTGGTTATTGGAAGTTGGGAAAGACAGTGTGAGTGACACCTCGACGATGGTCCCTTCGTTGCTCTCTAGTATAATGCCTGCGCCACTACCTGTCGAGCTTGAGGCACCATCGACGAAGATGGTCCACTTACGTGTCTCGCTCGTCGGAGGGGGGCGCGAATGTCATCTCCGCGACGAAATCGGCCAGAGCTTGGGCCTTAAAGGCTTTTCTGCCTTCGTACCGGATGTCAAATTCGGACAGTTCTAGCGACCATTTAAGCATTCGTCCGGCTATATCTGGTCGTCCAAGCAACTGTTTTATGGGCTAATCTATTCGAACCACGATCGTGTAGGCCAGGAAGTAGTGCCTTAATCTCCTGGCAGCGTTGATGAGGGCCAATTCCACCTTCTCTATCTGCTGGTATCGTAACTCTGGTCCTTGTAGTGCCTTGCTCATGAAATATACGGGCTTCTGCCCGTCAGGTGTCTCGCAGATGAGAGTGGCGCTCACTGCTTCGGCTGCTACAGCCATGTATAGGTATAGCGTTTCGCCATTGTCCGGGTGAGAGAGAACTGGTGGCTCTGAGAGTGCTCGTTTTAGATGGAGAAGGGACTTGTCGCACTCCTTGGTCCATTTGAATGTGGCCTCTTTACGGAGGAGCTTGAAGAATGGTAGGGAGTGCTGGGCGGACTTGGCCACGAAACGAGATAGTGATGCGAGCATCCCGTTGAGGGACTTGATGGATTTTTTGGATTTGGGCGTAGGAAACTCGGAGAATGCCCGGCATTTGTCGGGATTGGCTTCGATTCCTCGTTCTGTTAAGTAGAAGCCGAGGAATTTTCCTGCCCGGACACCGAACATGCACTTCTCCGGATTAAAACAAATTTTGTATTTCCTGGCCTGTTCGAAAACCTTTCGCAAGTGGTCGATATGATCGGTTTCCTCGTGGGACTTTACGATCATGTCGTCCATGTATACTTCGAGCATGTCGCCTATCTCTCCCCGAAATACTTTATTCATCATTCGTTGGTATATTGCTCCGGGGTTCTTCAGGCCGAAGGGCATTACGTTGTAGTAATAATTCCCTGATTCGGTCATGAAGACCGTATATTTTTTGTCGGTCATTGCCATTGGGATTTGATTGTAGCCCGAGTAGGCGTCCATGAATGATAAAAGTTTAAAACCAGCGGAATTATCAACAAGTTTATCAATATTGGGGAGGGGGTAGGCATCCTTCGGGCATGCCTTCTTGAGATCGGTATAATCAACGCACATACGCCATTTTCCATTAGATTTTTTGACCAATACAACGTTGGACAGCCAAGTGGTGTACTTGGCTTCCAAAATAAATTTGGCCTCGAGGAGGTCCTTTACAGCTTTTTCAGCAGCCTCCGTTTCTCCGGAGACTGATTTCTCCTACGTTGTGCTACGGCCTTAATGGCCGGGTCAATGGTCAGCTGGTGACATGCAGTGGACGGATCTAAACCGAGCATCTCTGCGGCGCTCAAAGCAAAGAGGTCGGCATTCTCCCGGAGGCATACTTTGAGCTGCTTCCTTGCGATGTCAGGTAGGTCTGCTCCGATCTTCACTCCCAGTTGGGGATTTTCGCCGAACAGAACTATCTCGAAGTCGCCATCCGGGATTGGGCGCATCGGATGGGAGCTACTGCTAGATGCTGTAGATGGGCCGGCTGAAGTTGCTCGTTCCTCCTGTTGGTCGTCGGGGAAGCGATTGTCGAGGTCGATAGATTCGACCTGGGGCAGAGGCTTGGCTTCTTCAGAGCTGCTTGGCAGTGCTGGCTTGCTCGATACCTTTGGCTTGGGCGCAATGGCGTTGAGACCCTTTATAGCTGCTTCGAAACACCGTCGGGCATCTTCTATATCACCGTGGAGGGTGGCGACCATCCCTTTTGAAGTGTAATACTTTATCTTCAGGTGGACGGTTGAGGGCACTGCTACCAACTCGGCCAGAGTTGGCCTTCCGAAAATGCATTGGTAAAGCGATGGGCAGTCAATTACCAGAAACTGCACCTTGATGGATCTGGCCGTCTCAGCTGGGCCGAATGTCACGATCAGCTCGACGTAACCCCACGGCTTTGTTACAGACCCGTTGAATCCCTGCAAGTCGGATCCCATGTAGGGAGTGAGGTGAGATTCGTCCAGCTGAAGTGTTGAGAATAGCTGGGAGTACATGATGTCGACCGAGCTGCCCTGGTCGACAAGTATCCTGTGAACGTCGAAGTTCGCCATCTGGGCTCTGACGAACAGAGGTATGCTGGAGTTCGGGGACCCGCCGAGGAGTTCCTCCTCGTAAAAGGAGATTGGGGTGGAGCCCTCCTGGGCCTGATCAAGCGTCGTCACTTTGTTGGAGCTGGTGTTGATCAGGTGGTCGAACTTCCGTTTCACGGAGCCCACAGTGACTTTGTTTAATCCCCCGCCAGAAATGACCATGGCGGAAGGAAAAGTCTCCCACGGGTTGTGGGTCGCGAGATAAGCAGGGGCGTTGAGCCCGTCCGGGACGTAGAAGTTCTCTGGCCGCGATATGGACATTGCCACTTGTACGTTGGTGTCATCCGAGGAGGGTACCTCTTCCTCGGCCTTCTTGGACTCCTGGGCGTCTTGCCGAGGAGTGTCTTTCTTCTTTGTGAACTGTTTCAGGTGCTCGTCCCTAATCAGTATCTCTATGGCATCCTTCAGATGGATGCAGTCCTCTGTAGTATGGCCGTGACTTTTGTGGAAGCGGCAGTACTTCGACTTATCCACGTTTGGTCTGTTCGGCAGCTGTTTGGGGAAACGGACCCCGGCTTGTTTGAACTCCGAATTGGCACATTCGGTCAAAATCTTCTCCCTGGAAACGGTCAGGGGAGTGTAATCATGGAAACGCCCGGAGGTCCCTTTGCTGTCACGGGAGTCGTGGGGACGGTCCTCGTGTCTTCATTCACCCCGACGAGATGTCGAGGCTTCTTCTCCTTTGGCGGCCCGGGCGTTCTCCTGGCGGCGGGACGCTTGGACGTTGCAGGCCGCAATCTTCTCCTCGTACTGGATGTGAGATTGGGCTTTGAGGAGGAGAGCGTCTAAATTCCTCGATGGGGCGAGGCCGATGGCTTTAGCGAAGTCGGAGTCCGGGAGGACCCCTTGTTCGAGCAGGAACTTCATTTTATCTGTCGTCGGGACCTGCACTGCTTCCTTGTTGAACCTCTCGATGTATGCTCGGAGAGGTTCGTCTTTCCTCTGGATTATGGCTCCGAGGGAGGCCTCAGTTTTGGGGTGGCGGCGAGATGTTGTGAAGTGCCGCGAGAACATCCTGCCGAGCTATTTCCACGAGGTAATGGACTCCTCAGGCAGTTGTTTATACCATGTCATTGCTCCTTTCCGAAGCGTGGTCGGGAACAGTCTGCATTTGATGGCGCCCCGTACACCGCGGTAGTCTAAGAGGGCATCGATATTCTCGATGTGCTCGTCTGGGTCAGTGGTCACGTCGTATGTGCCAAGTGACGGGGGTTTCTCCAAGCCTTTTGGGAGACGGGTGGCCAGGATCTCCTGGGACAACGGGCCGCGAGGCTCGTCGTCGTCACTGGAACTGGTGTATGATGGTGACCGGATGGGCTGCTCACGTCGGCGGTTCCTTGGTGGAGAAGGTGAGCGGTTCCTTCGCGGGGAAGGTGAGCGTGTCCGTCCTTTGGACTTGATTGGAGACTCCTCGTTCCTTCGAGTCCTTTTGTGGTCATGAGCATGCGGGTCACGCGGGGAGATCTAGTCGCGCTTTCGGGCTACGCGAGGATTGTGCTCTTGGCACAATCTTCGGTCGATTTCTCTTCGTGGCTGCGGGCTTCTAGATCGTCGCTGGTTCTTCCGCATAGGAGGGGATCTTGGACGGCGAGACTCTTCCAGTGCCCCGATCTTCTCGTTTTGCTGCAGGATCAGGGTGTTGGTTTTGTTGAGGGCCTCCAGGAGGGCTGCCACGGTCGGGTCGGCGCTGGACGGAATAGGAACGGGCTGGAGGTCGAGAGACGGTTAATCGTTGTGACGATCAGTAGGAGTTGGGGAAGGAAGCGGGGGCTCCATCCCTCAGGAAACGGGCATCTCGGAGGAGAGATGATTGGCCGTCAACGTCAAATTTATTGACGGGGAGGATGGTGGAGTGAAGAGCATCCTGGGTGCGATCTTGGGAGGCCATGATCGTGATGATGTTCGAAAGTTGTTTTGATCTTCGGTTAAAGAAAGAAGGGGAGAACAAATATTCCCACAGACGGCGCCACTGATCGTGAAGGCTGGATCAGATCCTGTAGAATCAGGCCGCCAAGTGCGTCAGGGATGCTGGTCGTATGGAGAGGAGGAGGGGGTGTACCTGCAAGGCACTCCGACGCTCAAGTAAGAAAGGGTCAGAGAAAAGGGGCAAGTACAAAGTATGAGTTTCAAGGGTGAACAATGGATACCTGACCCTCTCAAGCGAGAGGGTTTATATAGAGCTCCCAACGCGTGACCAACGGTCCTATTTTCGGGATGAAATAACCGTTTTCCCCAAAGAATAGGTAACTGCCCAAACTAGCCGTTAGGCTGGGCAGGGTGCTCGAAACTAGCCATTATGTCGGGCATAAATGCAGTTCCGTGCACCTGTCCTCTGCTATTCAGGCAGTGAGGAAGCCGTGCATAACGGGCGGTAATTTCGGGGAGGAACTTTGCGTTCCTTGCCCGGTTGGAGGGGCAAAAAGGTCACTTTTGCCCCTCTATGGATTGGACTTAGGCAATTTGGGCCGCTCTGGAGTAGAAGCGGATTAGGCCAATTCTAGCCATTGGTCCAATCCAGAACAAATATGTTTTTATGTTTTTATTGTAATTTTGATTTTGTGAAAGTTGTTAAAAGAAAAAATATAATAAATAACAAAACGAAATGAAATAAAACAAAAAAAAAGGGAAAGGAGGTGGCGCCTGCCACATGACTCTTACCTTAAAGTGGCGCCTGCCACTATCAGAAGGCAAAGGATGGCGCTAGCCATGCACTTGGTGGCACTGGCCACCAAAGTGTGGCTCCTGCCACATTCATCTCTCTTTTTCATTTTATTTTATATTTATTATTTAATTTCACTTTTAGCTTTGTTTTATTTTCTTTCCAAAAACCAAAACAAAAATATGCTTAGTTTCTTTTCTTCCTATACTCCAAGCCTCGTATTTATTTTTATTTTGCTTTTCTATCTAAAAATTCAAAAGACAAAAAAAAACATGTTTTATTTTCATACTCGGTATTCAAACTCCTTTTGTAAAGAATCGTCAACTAATTTCTAGAACTTTTCTGTAGCATGCAAATATGTGTTTGCGGTTTCTCGACTTGTACAAAATCACTTCTATTGTTTATACGTATTTAATTTCTGTTACCAATTTTCATAGCTTTGACATGCTTCTAATTCCAAATCTTTGAGAATATTATCTTTGTCGTGCTCGTACTGTTCATTTAATTTCGATTCCATTTCACTCATATTTACGAGTTAATATCTTCCTATTCCAAAGGAAAGTCTCTCTATTGACTTCATTGTCATAGATAGCTCATTACCCCTCGGCTTCATAAGAGCCATTTCCGATCCTCCTAAGGATCATCCTCATAATACTCTCTGTTCCCTTGGCCTCGTGAGAGCCCTAAATCATAACTTAGAATTAGGTTAGAGTTCTCAAGCTCTATGTGATTCTCATCATCATGAGTACTCACTTCCCGTTATAACGTAGACTTAGAGAGTTCCTCGACTCTATACGAGCTTCGCACTCGTCCCCCATTGGAACTTTGGCCATAGTCAAAGGTTCCTCCTTCACCCCTAGTTAGGTGAACTACGGTTGCTCTAATTCTTTAGTCAGATACGTAGGCACAAGTTGCGACGTCTTGGCGAGCAAACTTAGTGTATATACCCTTAGGTCTTTACCTTAGCAGATATCGTTTATCAAGCAAACATAACATAACAGAAACTTAAACAAGAGGTTCCTGTAGAGTACTACAGATATTAAGGGTGCTAATACCTTCCCTTAGTATAACCAACCCCCGAACCTTAGATCTCCCCCTTTAGGTTTTCTCGATCTTGAACCTTTCCTTTGGATAAATCAAAGTCGGTTGTGAATTCAAAGAAATGTGATGCAAGTTAATTAATAGTTTGTTATCCGATTATCACCATAACACTACCATTATATGACAATTATAGCAGCCCACAATGCATATTTAAGGATCTTACCATCATACATCATATAATCATCAATTTCAAAACCATGGAATTTAGGGATTTTTATCCTAAATATGATACTGCCCAACATACACTATCATACAATCCCATAAACATGTAAAGACCCACCATTACCTTGGTTTCTTGATCAACTCTTGAGTTTCCTCCTTAGGTTTTCTTCTCCTCTTCCCCTTTTTATTTTCTCTATGTTAGTTTCTTTTCTTCTTTTTCCCTTATTAACTCTATTTTTCTCTTTATATATAAAACCCTTATAACAACTAATTCAAGTAACTAATGGGCTTATTAATCATACCCCCACCTTTACTCTTCACATTCTCAATCAATAGGCCCAATTTTCTTATTTCTATTATTTCTATATCATTTCCACCAAATAAAATAATCCAAATAAATCAATTATGCACAAAATCACACAATTAATTAATTAATAATATATATATATATATATATATATATATATATATATATATATATAATTACTAAAAATTGGGGTGTTACAATCCTCCCCCACTTAAAAGATTTTCGCCCTCGAAAAGTACCTCAAACAAACAGATAAGGATAAGACTCTCTCATTTGACTCTCAAGCTCCCAAGTCATGTTTCCACATGCTGGTCCTCCCCAATCTACTTTCACCAAGGCAATCTCTTTACCTCGAAGTTGCTTCAACTCCCAATCCTCTATCCGTATAGGTGATGTCTCCACAGGCAGGTTATCTCTCACCTGCACATCATCTACTTGGACTACATGAGACAGATCCACAATGTATTTCTTCAATTGAGATACATGGAACACATCATGGAGATTAGAAAGCGACGGTGGAAAATCAACCCGATAGGCTACCTCTCATATTCTCTGCAAAATCTGGTATGGACCGATAAAATGCGTCGTTAACTTACGCGACTTCAATGCCCGACCACACCAGTTACCGGAGTAACTTTAAGAAACACATAATCTCCTTCCTGAAATTCAAGTGCTTTTCTCCTCTTGTCATGATGACTCTTCTGACGACTCTGAGAAATCTTCATCTTCTCCTGAATCATCTTAATCTTATCAGTAGTCTGCTGGACTATCTCAGGTCCAACCACAGCACTCTCTCCCGAATCATACCAACACAATGGCGTCCTACACCTCCTACCATACAAGGCTTCAAACGGTGCTATTCCAATACTCGAATGAAAACTGTTGTTGTAAGTAAACCCAATTAAAGGCAAGTAGTTATCCCAAGCACCTCCTTTTTCCAACACAAAAGCTCTCAAAAGATCTTCAAGTGAATGAATCATCCTCTCCGTCTGACCATCTGTCTGCGGATGATAAGCAGAACTCAACCACAACTTCGTACCCAAAGCACTTTGCAAACATTCCCAAAATCTCGAAGTAAACCTCGGATATCTATCTGACACAATGCTAGACGGAATACCATGCAAACTGAAAATCCTCTCAATGTACAGCTTTGCTAAGTTCTCCAATGCGTAATCCATTCTCATTGGAATAAAATGAACAGATTTCGTCAATCTATCCACAATGACCCAAATAGCCTCACAATTACTCGGTGTTCTGGGTAAACCAGACACAAAATCCATCGATATACTATCCCATTTCCACTCAGGAATAGATAATCTTTGCATCAAATCCGACGGTTTATGATGTTCGATCTTCGACTTCTGACAAGTCAAACAAGAATACACAAACTCTGCAATTTCTTTCTTCATACTAGGCCACCAAAATATTTTCCTCAAATCCTGATACATCTTAGTAGCACTCGGATGAATACTCAATCCACTATGATGCCCTTCCTCAAGAATACTCTTTTTCAGCTCAGCTATATCTGAAACACAAACTATATCACGGCATCTCATAATACCATTTTCATCAATCCGAAAATCGCCACCTCGACCTTGATCGATCAAAGTCAATCGATCTACCAAACTCAAATCAGATTTCTGACCTTCCCGAATCTCATCAAGAATACCACTAGTAAGCTTTAGCATACCAAGCTTAACTCCATGAGAAGTCTCTTTACAAACCAAACTCATATCTCGAAATTCCTCAATCATCTCTAACTCTCTTACCATCATCATCGACATATGTAAAGATTTCTGACTCAATGCATCAGCCACTACATTTTCTTTACCCAGATGATAATTCAAACCAAAATCATAATCTTTCAGAAGTTCCAACCATATCCTCTGCCTCAAATTCAACTCTTTCTGATCAAAGAGATATTTCAAGCTCTTATGATTATTAAACACTTCAAATCTCAATTCGAACAATTAATGCCTCTAAAGCTTCAATACAAACACAATAGCAGCCAACTCTAAATCATGCGTCGGATAATTCCTCTCATGCACTTTAAGTTGCCATGAAGCATAAGCTACAACTTATTGATGTTGCATCAACACACCTCCCAATCCCATCAATGAAGCATCAGAATATACAACAAACGGTTCTTCCGGATTAGGCAAAATCAAAACAGGAGTTGTCGTCAACCTTCTCTTAAGTTCTTGAAAACTTTCTTCACACTTTGCATCCCAAAGAAAAGCTTGACCCTTCCTAGTCAATTGCGTCAACGGCAAGGCTAACTTGGCAAATCCTTCAATGAATTTCCGATAATAACCTGGCAAACCAAGAAAACTTCTAATCTCAAAAACTGATTTCGGAGCTTCCCACTGTGATACAGCTTCAACTTTCGACGGATCAACTCCAATACCTCTGCTCGAAATCACATGGCCAAGGAAACTCACTTCCTTCAACCAAAACTTGCACTTAGAAAGTTTAGCATACAAGTGCTTCTCTTTCAACACTGATAACAAAATTTTCAAATGCTCAGCATGATCCTCTTCACTCTTGGAATAGATCAAAATATCGTCAATGAACACAACCACAAACTTGTCCAAATACGGATGGAAAATCCTGTTCATGTACTCCATAAATACACCTGGTGCATTATTCATACCAAACGGCATCACAGAATACTCATAATGTCCATACCTAGTTATAAAAGTAATCTTCTGAATATCTTCATCCTTCACACGAATCTGATGATACCCAGACCTCAAATCTATCTTATTGAACACACTTGCACCAACCAACTGATCCATCAAATCATCAATCCTTGGAAGTGGATACTTATTCTTAATAGTCACCTTGTTCAATTGTCTATAGTCCATTCAAAGCCTCATAGAACCTTATTTCTTCTTAACCAAAAAAACGGGTGCACACCACGGTGACACACTTGGACGAATAAATCTCTTCTCAAGCAGATCTTCGAGTTGACACTTCAACTCTTTCAATTCCGATGCGGACATACGATATGGGGCCATCGATACCGGACTAGTTCTAGGAACTAAGTCGATCGCAAACTCCACTTCACGTTCCGGCGGTAAATCACTTATCTTATCAGGAAAAACTTCTGGAAAATCACAAACAATTGGCAAAACACCAACTTCTCCACCTTCATTAATACTCAAAGTGGCCATCAACATAAACATCTTAGCACCATCCTGCACTGACTTGTTCACTTGCTTAGCAGACATAAACAAGTCTCCTTCATTCTTAGGTTCAAGAAAAATAACCTTCTTATCAAAACAGTTGATATAAACATGGTTGAACTCTAACCAGATTATCCCAAGGATAACATCAAGTTGATCTAAGTGTAGACACATTAAATCAACTCCAAAATCCTTACCAAAAATACTCAACGGAAAATCCAAACACACATATGGAGTAGTAACTGAACCCATAGCAAGAGTATCAATAACCATATCTCCATTTATAATATATAAGTTAGAGTTGCACCTAAGAAGGAGTGAATTAGGTACTTAGAAATTTTTCTGGATTTTTGACGGTTTCGAGTTTTACTTTCCTAAGTGATTACTATGTGATGAAAGCGATAAATACGGAAAGTAAATGACACAGCGATATATCCTGGTTCCCCTCACAGTCCGAGAGTACTCCAGTCCCCTTTCAACAAGAAAGAGATTTTTAATAATGTTAGATCCTAGGACAAGACTATCCTAGCCTTTTTATACAGACTCTAACAAGCACACCAAGAACAACCTCTCGGATTTTAAAACTAAGTGAATTAAGAGAACAAGCCTCCCTTAATCACTCTCTTGCTTCCAACAATCCTGGACAGCAAGGATTACAACCTTACAATCTTAAATTCAACAATCCTAAAGATAAGATGTAACAAGTAATGAATAATTCTGAATTTGTATAAGTATTTGAAATTGATCTTCAGTTATCAATCTAAAGATTGAACTTCTTCTTGAACAAACAACTCTTATACAGAATATACAAGTGTTCTTAGATGAAAGAATGAAACTAGAATCATTTGGATGAAAGTTTAATGCACAAATATCAGTCTTTGAAAATTCTGATTTTAACACTTGAGAAATTTGAAAGTTTTATGATGATGAGAATGTTTGAAAATTGTTTGCAAGAAGGTATGTTTAAAATATGAGTTTATGAGATTTATATAGCCTCTAAACACCTCTTCAAATGATTGTAATTATCCAAGATATGCCATGGTTCAAGAAGAAAATGTTTCAAAAGTTTCTGCCAAAAGATGCAAGTTTTTGGCCTACTGCGCCAGTGGTAATCGGTTACCTAAAGTGGGTAATCGATTACATGCTCTCAACGTTTAGAAAATTTCAAAAAATCTTCAGGATAATCGATTACCAGGTTTGAGTAACCGATTACTCTGAGCAAAACCTGCAAAAATGCTTATAAAACATAGGCAGAATGGTTTCAAAAATGCACAAAGTTCATCCTAATGAATATGAAAAGTATGAAAAAGAGTTTTGAACACTTGCATAAACTATATAGAGATTGAATATTATACCTTTCCTTTGTGCTAAACCATCTTCATAATTCATCAAGACTTGATATATTCCTTTGACAATTTTGGTCTTTGTTCTTGATCTTGATGCTTGAAAATTCTTTATCCATCCTTGAGCCGTAGAATATGTGTCGTCATCAAAACCTTTGAGAAGTCATGTCTTCACATTCTCCCCCTTTTTGATGATGACAACTATTTCTTGAAAATTTGTTTCCTTTGTGTTATTCTAACAAAATGCTCCCCCTCTGTTGATGCTCCCCCTTAATCCATGATTTTAGAGAGTTTTTGAAATCTGCACTTTTTGTTAGAAAAGCAAATACACCACACAATTCTTCTCCCCCTTTCTCATTAACAAAAAGGATGGGAAAAGATATATGAAAAAAATCAAGTATTCACATAAACACAACTTACATGATATTAACCATAACATATATTAGTATAGAACGAGTACGAAACAAAAACATAAAACATAAAACGATAGTACGAAACACATTGTACTTGAAACAAAACCAACAAGACATAATCCTAAACAACTTAAACATAAACTAGTGCAACATAAAAACATAAACTAAAGCTTAAGTTGACAACACTTAAACATAGTTCATCGAAACATAAACAAAAGACAATACAATTAGTCACTTTCGGACATGTCATTGGTTTCATCTTCATCATCTCCCTCTTCTTCACTATCTTCTTCTTCTTCATTTTCTTCCTCCATAGTTTGTGCTAGAAATTGAGCATTGGCAAATTCTCTAAACAACTTTTTTAAAGAAGCCATCTCATGCCTATGTTCTTGACGATTAAAATCCACTTTGGCCTCAATTGCACACATTTTCTTGTAAAGCACTTCATTAGTGTAACCTTCTTCCGAAATTGATGGAGTAGAGGGGGATGAGGTTGAATCTTTGTAAACATACTTTTTTTCTGAACCTTGAATGATATCGATGTTTCGAATTGCCGTATCCACATTGATTTCATTCACCTTAGCCGTCATCATGGTTTTTGGTTCCCGTTGAAGTAATACTTCACTTTTCTCCAAAATCTTTGAAATAAGTCGTCCATAAGGAAGACCACCCGAAAGAGATTTCACATGACACATATGATGTACAAAAACATAAGCCCAATTCACTTGAATGTCATTCTTGATAGCATATAGGAGTTGGACTTCCATTTCACCAACTTGGGAATGGTTAGAGTGTTTGGGGACAAGGACATAAGCAATGATGTAATGAAGCATCCTATCACTTACAGTGAGATTTTTGGCCAGCTTAAATACCCTTAATGAATCCAGGTTCTATCGACTCATCAGTTCCTCTTGAGTTATTCTTGAAATTTCAATGTAATAATTCATACTAGAGAAATCTTTCCATGGTGTCGTGTCATGTTGAACACCATATCGGATTTTTTTCTCCTTTAAAAGTAATTCCTAAGCAACTTCCTAATTCCTTTAAGTCCATGGTAATAACAGTATTTTTAACAGTTGCTTGCATTATTAAGTCTCCAAATTCATCTAAACCAAGATCATAAGTAGAGAAAATTTCTTTGACCAAATCAGTATAAACAGGACCAACATCACCTAAAATCTTATCAACTCCCTGTTTGTCTAATAACTCGGGAAAACTAAAGTTATGATTCGGAAAAGATTTGAGATTCACATATTTTACCGACATAAGTGGGCGATTCCGAATACCAAAGGTGAGCCTCCTAGCTTTGACAATTTGCATTTGTTCTTCCTCTACAGGATCTGAGCTGCTTTCATCCATCTTCTTCTTGCCTTTGTTTTGGGGTTTAGGAGCCATGGAAGCTGATAAGTGTTTTATTCATGATAAAATAGCACATAAAATAGGGCATTTATCTTACTTGAATGACAAGATTCTAACAGAAAAATCTCAACTAATGAGTAAAAGTAGTATGGTGCAAAGTCTTCTTGGTTGGGTTTACATTTGTGCAGGAAAAGTCGAAAGAATGCATCAAAGAAAGAACAAGAAGAACTCATGCCCTGCAACTTTCGCATCGCGACCAAAAGCTTCACTAAGCGAAGCTTCGCTATGCGAAGGAAAGCGACAGAAGGCGAGCCAGGCAAAGCAAAACTGAATCAAATCTAGCAGACTTCGCTTGAAGTTCGCGATGCGACAGGAAGCGATGGACAGCGATAGGCAGCGATGCAAGACAGAACCAAATTGTCCTTGAAGTGAAGAAAGCGACAGGTAGCGAAAGTTCGCAATGCGAACTTTATTTCGCATAGCGAAGTAAGACGGCTTCACAAAGGACGGTTTGACAGCTCAAAGACTTAATGGAGAAGAAAGTCAGGTTCGCATAGCGACCAGAACTTCGCATAGCGAAAGTAGGCTGCCAAAAACACTATAAAATGAGATCAGAGGCATTTAGTCTTGATATCTTATAATTTTACTATTTTAGAATTCTTTGTAATAGGAATAGAAGTGAGGTTTAAAGGAGAAGGAGCTGGATTCACATCAAGAGTCGGGAAATCGTCGTCGATGTTGGTTCAACTCCATTCTTCCATTGTGTATCAAGCTACCATGAGTAGCTAAATCCCTCTCTTGTTGGGATTGGTTGTAGTTTGCCGAAACAGTATGTATTTTCATTAATCATGGCGTTGTACGCATTTTATTTATGAATCAATATTGATTTTATCTTCATTTTATCATTTACTTCATGGATTGAATCGATATTGACAAATACAATCCAACTCTCGATCAAAGATAACATCTATTAAACTCTAAATGCTAGACATAGATTTAGGTTTAATATTCACCGTAAGTATCGAATCTTAATGCTACCGTATTGTTTAATAGGCTGAGAAATCGTCGATTAAACCATAAGGTAGAAGTCTCATCAAAGTTTAGACATGAACTTTGTTGGTGAGCGATACGTGATAATATTGAAACATGCTTAAATTGTGTATAAATGATTCGTGATATACATATTGAATCGGTGAATGAAAACCAATTCCCAACAAGCCTATTCCTTTGAAACTTATCTTTAATTCTTGCACGATTTTACTTTTCGTTACTTACAAACCAAACAATCTTGAAACTTTTGCTTAGAATTATAGAACTCATTGAACGGTTTTGGTATCGCCCCAATCCCTGTGGATACGATAAAACACACTACTTACATTTGATTGTACACAACATCAAATTGGCGCCGTTGTCGGGGATTGGCGTTTAAGATATTAAAATATCGCAATAGTTTCTATACATCTAGGTTGTTATATAGTGTATATATTTGTTTTTCGTAACGTGTGTTCAATTGTTGGATAGGTGGTGAAATTTCTGTTTATGCTTCGAGGCAAGACTTCGGAGGAACAGCTTCTTTTTAATCCCGAGATCGAAAGAACCATCCGAAAGAACAGAAGACAAAAGAAGAAATAGAAACAACTATCCAAAAAGAAAAATCACAAAGGAGGTTTAGCATCAACTTCTTCAACAAATCCAACAAAAGAAACAATGGCTGAAGTTGTCAACAATGAACCTTGTCGGAGTAGTCCGAGACGATTGGCTCGTCTCACCACCACTCCAAACAACCGACGAGCTGAAATGAAAACGGGACTGCTACAACTTATTTATGTTAACCCTTTTGCAGGTTTAGACCATGAAGATCCGTACAACCATCTCACCAAGTTTTACGAGTTAGCTGGTACATTAGGAGCACCGGAAGCTGAAGAAGAGGCTGACTTCATGAGACTGTTCCCACACTCTTTAATCGGCAAAGCAAAGGATTGGTACTTGGACCAACCTACGAATATCATGACCAATTGGAATGTACTCGAAGAACACTTCCTAAATAGGTTCTTCCCACACAATAGGTTCATGGATGCCAAGGCAGCAATTGCCTCGTTCGCACAAAGTGCAACTAAAACTCTGCGCGAGGCTTGGGAGCGATACAAATTTATGTTGCGGAAGTGTCCTAATCACGAGTTTAATTTGCGTACACAAATCCACATTTTCAGAAATGGACTTCAGCCACAACCCAAGCTTTTACTCGATGCAACCGCAGGTGGATCTTTGTTATCTAAAAGTGCAGAGGATGCGGTATCTATCATCAACCGTATGGCCTTGAATGATCATCAGGTGCAGTATAATCGTAACACAACACAAAGACAAGCTGGAATCCTGGAGTTAGGCACCAATGATGCAATCTTGGCACAAAGCAAAATACTCACTCAAACAGTGGAAGAATTAACAAAACAGCTATCCAAACTTCCACAACAGCTGAAGGAAATGCACGGTTCAACCAACAAACCACAACAAGTAGCCATGTGTGAACTTTGTACAGGAGACCACCCAACCGGTTTGTGTCCTCCAATTAATGAAGCGGTCAATTATGTGGGAAACCAGCAGCAGAGGCAGGCCCCGTACCAAAACAATCAAGGGTATTCCTACAACAACAATGCAAGCTATGGCCAAAACAGGCAGAACCAATACCAAAGCTACACCCAGCCAGATAAGCTTACAAAGATCGAAGAAACCTTGAATCAATTTATGCAGATGTCCATGGCAAACCAGAAAAATATGGATGCATCGATCAGAAATCTGGAAACGCGAGTAGGGCAAATCGCAAAACAGTTGAATGAGCAACAAAAAGGTATGTTTTCTGCTACCACTCAAAATAATCCTAAGGAAACTTGTAATGCAATTACGACGAAGAGTTGTGACACGGTTCAAAACAAAGTTGGGGAGAATTCAAAAGAGATGGTTGTGGAGGAAAATCAAGAAAAAGATAAGAAAAGGTGGTAGAAAACAATGTTGATCCTGGAAAAGTCACCGTACAAGTTACCATTGGAAGAATCCACTTTGATAAAGCCTTGGTTGATCTTGGTTCAAGCACCAAACTTCTTCCGTTATCCGTTCTTAAAAAGATTGGTGACTTTGAAATAGAGCCGACAATAATGTTGTTAGAACTTGCTAACAAATTTATCACAAAACCAATTAGCATGGTAAAAGGTGTAATGGTGAAACTCGAAAGCTTTCTATTCCCGACAGATTTTTTGGTGATGGGCAATGATGAGGATAGAGACACACCTCTGATTTTGGGATGTCCCTTCATAAAAATAGCCCGAATGATGATTGACGTCGATGAAGGCAAGATGAAGGTAAGGTACAAAGATGAAGAAGTCAACTTTAAATTGTTTCAACACAAAGAGGATGATTATTGCAAGATTGAAGCTCCTGATGAAATAGGCCGAAATTCAAAGATAAAGGATGAAAAGGAGAGGCCAGAGGATGGTGGAGTAGATGCTTTGGAAAATCCATACAATCCACCTTGATTTTGCGCAAAACAGATGTCGAGCTAACGACGTTAAACAAGCACTTGTTGGGAGGTAACCCAACCTTTTTATTTGTTTATGTTTGTTTCCTATTGCATAACTAGTAAATGGAAGGAATGAAATAGCATGAATGTGTCAAAAGAAAATTCTGCATAAAACTGAATTTTGCAGAGTTCGCGTCGCGAAATATACTTCGCATAGCGAAAGTAGCAGAATCAGCAAAAATACCATTCATGCCATTCTCCTTCACTTTAATGTTTTTCTTTTAGTTCAGTTGTGGATGTCATATGACCAATCCATATAGTTGATACTTGTCCTTTGAATGAGGTTGAAAAAGCAAAAGAGTGGATGATCACATGAATCAACAAAGGTACAATGGTAATAATACAAATTTTTTGAAGAATCACACATTCCAAGGTACTTGTTTATTGCTTTCTTAGAACTTAGCATGATTATGACATGAGTAGTCTACATAAAATCAAGTCATTCAAGCTTATGCAATAACATGTTTTCATTGTGAATCACATAGTGCCAAAACCAGAAAAAGCGAGGTAACCTTTCATTTACTATATGCTTAAGAGAGTGATACATTCTTGTTTTAACTCGGTTGGTTTATGCTTAATCTTGCATTTATGGTAATAATTGTGGAGACATGGAAAGGATCAAGGCAATTCTTCAAAGTGAGCATAACTAGTAAACCAAATGGAGCCTCATTGTCCCTTATGAGTGAGTGAGCATTTGCAGCCCCTTTTGACCCATATGACATTGAATCAATCATTGATGAATTGAGCAATGCATTAAGCAAACTACTTGATGGATATTGTTCCACATCTTGAAAATTGATAAAAGTTCATCCATGATTGATTCACAATCTTCTTGAATTAAACCCTTGAAACCATTGCCAAATCTTTAAGAGCATTCAAAGTAAAAAGAGAGGTTTTATTCAAGTTGGGGAGAGGAAGAAAAATTCTTATGTCAAGAAAAGAAAAATTAAAAAATGAAGAGATCAAAGAAAAATATGAAAGAAAAAAAAAGTAAGAAAAGAAAAAGGCAAATACCAAAAGATGGATATATTCAAAAGAAAGAAACAAGGAAGGTTTGAAGGAGTAATATGGTACAAAGAATCAAATGTTATGAATGCTCTTATAAAGAAAGAAAAACTCAAAAACCACTTTGTTTCAACTAGCCTTAGAAATTACACTTCCTTGGTACCTTGGCCACATTACAACCTTAAAAAGACCTTAGTGATCTATGTTTTTACTTATTGACATATTTTGCTTAAGATGAATGCATGAATTAATCTAGATGTTAGCAAGTTTGTCAAGTGAGAGTTCAAAAGACCTTGATATTTCCACTTGTATAAAAAGTGTGATAGTTGTGATTCATGATAAGACATGTTTATTGCTTGGACTGATTGACAAAGAACTTTATGTGGAAAACTTGTTTCATAAACATGTCTAAATGCTTGGAAAGTAGTAGTGCATAAAAAAATAAAAAATAAAAACTTGGATGTGGAATTCACCATGGAACCATGTACTTCATTGAAACATTTTTTGGTTGATCATGTGAAAAATGGTATAGAAACTCTTGCTTTTATATAGCTTTGATTGAGGACAAACAAATATTCAAGTAGGGGAGAGTTTGATAAGTGTTTTATTCATGATAAAATAGCACATAAAATAGGGCATTTATCTTACTTGAATGACAAGATTCTAACAGAAAAACCTCAACTAATGAATAAAATTAGTATGGTGCAAAGTCTTCTTGGTTGGGTTTACATTTGTGCAGGAAAAGTCGAAAGAATGCATCAAAGAAAGAACAAGAAGAACTCATGCCCTGTAACTTTCGCATCGCGACCAAAAGCTTCGCTACGCGAAGCTTCGCTATGCGAAGGAAAGCGACAGAAGGCGAGCCAGGCAAAGCAAAACTGAATCAAATATAGCAGACTTCGCTTGAAGTTCACGATGTGACAGGAAGCGATGGATAGCAATGGACAGCGATAGGCAGCGATGCAAGACAGAACCAAATTGTCCTTGAAGCGAAGAAAGCGACAGGTAGCGAAAGTTCGCGATGCGGATTTTACTTTGCATAGCGAAGTAAGGCGGCTTCACAAAGGACGGTTTGACAGCTCAAAGACTTAATGGAGAAGAAAGGCAGGTTCGCATAGCGAACAGAACTTCGTATAGCGAAAGTAGGCGGCCAAAAACACTATAAAAGGAGATCAGAGGCATTCAGTCTTGATATCTTGTAATTTTACTATTTTAGAATACTTTATAATAGGAATAGAAGTGAGGTTTAAAGGAGAAGGAGCTGGATTCACATCAAGAGTCGGGAAATCGTCGTTGATGTTGGTTCAACTCCATTCTTCCATTGTGTATCAAGCTACCATGAGTAGCTAAATCCCTCTCTTGTTGGGATTGGTCGTAGTTCGCCGAAACAGTATGTATTTCCATTAATCATGGCATTGTATGCATTTTATTTATGAATCAATATTGATTTTATCTTCATTTTATCGTTTACTTCATGGATTGAATCGATATTGACAAATACGATCCAACTCTCGATCAAAGATAACATCTATTAAACTCTAAATGCTAGACATAGATTTAGGTTTAATATTCACCATAAGTATCGAATCTTAATGCTACCGTATTATTTAATAGGCTGAGAAATCGTCGAATAAACCATAAGGTAGTAGTCTCATCAAAGTTTAGACATGAACTTTGTTGGTGAGCGATATGTGATAATATTGAAACATGCTTAAATTGTGTATAACTGATTCGTGATATACATATTGAATCGGTGAATGAAAACTAATTCCCAACAAGCCTATTCCTCTGAAACTTATCTTTAATTCTTGCACGATTTTACTTTTCATTACTTACAAACCAAACAATCATGAAACTTCTGCTTAGAATTATAGAACTCATTGAACGGTTTTGGTATCGCCCCAATCCCTATGGATATGATAAAACACAATACTTACATTTGATTGTACTCAACATCAAATTGGCGTCGTTGTCGGGGAGAGTTTGATAAGTGTTTTATTCATGATAAAATAGCACATAATATAGGGCATTTATCTTACTTGAATGACAAGATTCTAACAGAAAAACCTCAACTAATGAATAAAAGTAGTATGGTGCAAAGTCTTCTTGGTTGGGTTTACATTTGTGCAGGAAAAGTCGAAAGAATGCATCAAAGAAAGAACAAGAAGAACTCATGCCCTGCAACTTTCGCATCGCGACCAAAAGCTTCGCTATGCGAAGGAAAGCGACAGAAGGCGAGCCAGACAAAGCAAAACTGAATCAAATCTAGCAGACTTCGCTTGAAGTTCGCGATGCGACAGGAAGAGATGGACAGCGATAGGCAGCGATGCAAGACATAACCAAATTGTCCTTGAAGCGAAGAAAGCGACAGGCAGCGAAAGTTCGCGATGCAAACTTTACTTTGCATAGCGAAGTAAGGCGGCTTCACAAAGGATGGTTTGACAGCTCAAAGACTTAATGGTGATGAAAGGCAGGTTCGCATAGCGACCAGAACTTCGCATAGCGAAAGTAGGCGGCCAAAAACACTATAAAAGGAGATCAGAGGCATTCAGTCATGATATCTTGTGATTTTACTATTTTAGAATACTTTGTAATAGGAATAGAAGTGAGGTTTAAAGGAGAAGGAAATGGATTCACATCAAGAGTTAGGAAATCGTCATTGTTGTTGGTTCAACTCCATTCTTCCATTGTGTATCAAGCTACCATGAGTAGCTAAATCCCTTTCTTGTTGGGATTGGTCGTAGTTCGCCGAAACAGTATGTATTTTCATTAATCATGGTGTTGTACGCATTTTATTTATGAATCAATATTGATTTTATCTTCATTTTATCGTTTACTTCATGGATTGAATCGATATTGACAAATACGATCCAACTCTCGATCAAAGATAACATCTATTAAACTCTAAATGCTAGCATAGATTTAGGTTTAATATTCACCGTAAGTATCGAATCTTAATGCTACCGTATTGTTTAATAGGCTGAGAAATCGTCGATTAAACCATAAGGTAGAAGTCTCATCAAAGTTTAGACATGAACTTTGTTGGTGAGCGATACGTGATAATATTGAAACATGCTTAAATTGTGTATAACTGATTCGTGATATACATATTGAATCGGTGAATGAAAACTAATTCCCAACAAGCCTATTCCTCTAAAACTTATCTTTAATTCTTGCACGATTTTACTTTTCGTTACTTACAAACCAAACAATCTTGAAACTTCTGCTTAGAATTATAGAACTCATTGAACAGTTTTGGTATCGCCCCAATCCCTGTGGATACGATAAAACACAACACTTACATTTGATTGTACTCAACATCAAATTGGCTCCGTTTCCGGGGAGAGTTTAATAATTATTTTATTCATGATAAAATAGCACATAAAATAGTTCATTTTTCTTACTTGAATGACAAGATTCTAACAGAAAAACCTCAACTAATGAATAAAAGTGGTATGGTGCAAAGTCTTCTTGGTTGGGTTTACATTTATGCAGGAAAAGTCGAAAGAATGCATCAAAGAAAGAACAAGAAGAACTCATGCCCTGCAACATTCGCATCACGACAAAAATCTTCGCTACGCGAAGCTTCGCTATGCGAAGGAAAGCGAGAGAAGGCGAGCCAGGCAAAGCAAAACTGAATCAAATCTAGCTGACTTCGCTTGAAGTTCGCGATGCGACAGGAAGCGATGGACAGCGATAGGCAGCGATGCAAGACAGAACCAAATTGTCCTTGAAGCGAAGAAAGCGAAAGGTAGAGAAAGTTCGCGATGCGAACTTTACTTCGCATAGCGAAGTAAGGCGGCTTCACAAAGGACGGTTTGACAGCTCAAAGACTTAATGGAGAAGAAAGCCAGGTTCGCATAGCGAAAGTAGGTGGCCAAAGACACTATAAAAGGATATCAGAGGCATTCAGTGATGATATCTTGTGATTTTACTATTTTAGAATACTTTGTAATAGGAATAGAAGTGAGGTTTAAAGGAGAAGGAGTTGGATTCACATCAAGAGTCGGGAAATCGTCGTTGATGTTGGTTCAACTCCATTCTTCCATTGTGTATCAAGCTACCATGAGTAGCTAAATCCCTCTCTTGTTGGGATTGGTCGTAGTTCGCTGAAATAGTATGTATTTTCATTAATCATGGCGTTGTACGCATTTTATTTATGAATCAATATTGATTTTATTTTCATTTTATCGTTTACTTCATGGATTGAATCGATATTGACAAATATGATCCAATTCTCGATCAAAGATAACATCTATTAAACTCTAAATGCTAGACATAGATTTAGGTTTAATATTCACCGTAGGTATCGAATCTTAATGCTACCGTATTATTTAATAGGCTGAGAAATCGTCGAATAAACCATAAGGTAGAAGTCTCATCAAAGTTTAGACATGAACTTTGTTGGTGAGCGATACTTGATAATATTGAAACATGCTTAAATTGTGTATAACTGATTCGTGATATACATATTGAATCGGTGAATGAAAACCAATTCCCAACAAGCCTATTCCTCTGAAACTTATCTTTAATTCTTGCACGATTTTACTTTTCATTACTTACAAACCAAAAAATCTTGAAACTTCTGCTTAGAATTATAGAACTCATTGAACGGTTTTGGTATCGCCACAATCCCTATGGATATGATAAAACACAATACTTACATTTGATTGTACTCAACATCAAATTGGCGTCGTTGCCGGGGAGGGTTTGATAAGTGTTTTATTCATGATAAAATAGCACATAATATAGGGCATTTATCTTACTTGAATGACAAGATTCTAACAGAAAAACCTCAACTAATGAATAAAAGTAGTATGGTGCAAAGTCTTCTTGGTTGGGTTTACATTTGTGCAGGAAAAGTCGAAAGAATGCATCAAAAAAAGAACAAGAAGAACTCATGCCCTGCAACTTTCAAATCGCGACCAAAAGCTTCGCTATGTGAAGGAAAGCGACAGAAGGCGAGCCAGGCAAAGCAAAACTGAATCAAATCTAGCATACTTCGCTTGAAGTTCGCGATGCGACAGGAAGCGATGGACAGCGATAGGCAGCGATGCAAGACAGAACCAAATTGTCCTTGAAGCGAAGAAAGCGACAGGTAGCGAAAGTTCGCGATGCGAACTTTACTTTGCATAGCGAAGTAAGGCGGCTTCACAAAGGACGGTTTGACAGCTCAAAGACTTAATGGTGAAGAAAGGCAGGTTCGCATAGCGACCAGAACTTCGCATAGCGAAAGTAGGCGGCCAAAAACACTATAAAAGGAGATCAGAGGCATTCAGTCATGATATCTTGTGATTTTACTATTTTAGAATACTTTGTAATAGGAATAGAAGTGAGGTTTAAAGGAGAAGGAGATGGATTCACATCAACAGTCAGGAAATCGTCGTTGATGTTGGTTCAACTCCATTCTTCCATTTTGTATCAAGCTACCATGAGTAGCTAAATCCCTTTCTTGTTGGGATTGGTCGTAGTTCGCCGAAACAGTATGTATTTTCATTAATCATGGTGTTGTACGCATTTTATTTATGAATCAATATTGATTTTATCTTCATTTTATCGTTTACTTCATGGATTGAATCGATATTGACAAATACGATCCAACTCTCGATCAAAGATAACATCTATTAAACTCTAAATGCTAGCATAGATTTAGGTTTAATATTCACCGTAAGTATCGAATCTTAATGCTACCGTATTTTTTAATAGGCTGAGAAATCGTCGATTAAACCATAAGGTAGAAGTCTCATCAAAGTTTAGACATGAACTTTGTTGGGGAGCGATACGTGATAATATTGAAACATGTTTAAATTGTGTATAACTGATTTGTGATATACATATTGAATCGGTGAATGAAAACCAATTCCCAACAAGCCTATTCCTCTGAAACTTATCTTTAATTCTTGCACGATTTTACTTTTCGTTACTTACAAACCAAACAATCTTGAAACTTCTGCTTAGAATTATAGAACTCATTGAACGGTTTTGGTATCGCCCCAATCCCTGTGGATGCGATAAAACACAATACTTACATTTGATTGTACTCAACATCAAATTGGCTCCGTTTCCGGGGAGAGTTTGATAAGTGTTTTATTCATGATAAAATAGAACATAAAATAGGGCATTTATCTTACTTGAATGACAAGATTCTAACAGAAAAACCTCAACTAATGAATAAAAGTGGTATGGTGCAAAGTCTTCTTGGTTGGGTTTACATTTGTGCAGGAAAATTCTAAAGAATGCATCAAAGAAAGAACAAGAAGAACTCATGCCCTGCAACTTTCGCATCACGACCAAAAGCTTCGCAACGCGAAGCTTCACTATGCGAAGGAAAGCGAGAGAAGGCGAGCCAGGCAAAGCAAAACTGAATCAAATCTAGCTGACTTCGCTTGAAGTTCGCGATGCGACAGGAAGCGATGGACAGCGATAGGCATCGATGCAAGACAGAACCAAATTGTCCTTGAAGCGAAGAAAGCGACAGGTAGCGAAAGTTCGCGATGCGAACTTTACTTCGCATAGCGAAGTAAGGCGGCTTCACAAAGGACGGTTTGACAGCTCAAAGACTTATTGGAGTAGAAAGCCAGGTTCGCATAGCGACCAGAACTTCGCATAGCAAAAGTAGGCGGCCAAAAACACTATAAAAGGATATCAGAGGCATTCAGTGATGATATCTTGTGATTTTACTATTTTAGAATACTTTGTAATAGGAATAGAAGTGAGGTTTAAAGGAGAAGGGGCTGGATTCACATCAAGAGTCGGGAGATCGTCGTTGATGTTGGTTCAACTCCATTCTTCCATTGTGTATCAAGCTACCATGAGTAGCTAAATCCATCTCTTGTTGGGATTGGTCGTAGTTCGCTGAAATAGTATGTATTTTCATTAATCATGGCATTGTACGCATTTTATTTATGAACCAATATTGATGTTATCTTCATTTTATCGTTTACTTCATGGATTGAATCGATATTGACAAATACGATCCAACTCTCGATCAAAGATAACATATATTAAACTCTAAATGCTAAACATAGATTTAGGTTTAATATTCACCGTAAGTATCGAATCTTAATGCTACCGTATTGTTTAATAGGCTGAGAAATCGTCGATTAAGCCATAAGGTAGAAGTCTCATCAAAGTTTAGACATGAACTTTGTTAGTGAGCGATACGTGATAATATTGAAACATGCTTAAATTGTGTATAACTGATTCGTGATATACATATTGAATCGGTGAATGAAAACCAATTCCCAACAAGCCTATTCCTCTGAAACTTATCTTTAATTATTGCACGATTTTACTTTTCGTTACTTACAAACTAAACAATCTTGAAACTTCTGCTTAGAATTATAGAACTCATTGAACGGTTTTGGTATCGCCCCAATCCTTGTGGATACGATAAAACACAATACTTACATTTGATTGTACTCAACATCAGAAGCTTTTGAAGGTTTTTAGGGTTTGGAAGAGGATTTTCAGATTTGGGTATGTGAGTGGTTTGAAGATGAGACGTGGAGAGATTATATAGAGTGAATGTGAGAGCGGGTTTTAATTTTGGGGTTGAATGGAATTAAATGAGTGGTTGAATAGGAAGTTGGAAGATTAAAGTGAATGGGAATGGGAGAGTGAAGAGTACCAATGTATTCTCTTAAAATCATAAAAATAAGCACTTATGAAAAGATAAATAAAAGAATTAAAAGCAAACCTTCAATCTGATTTTTTCGTTAAAAATAGTTTTGCAATAGCAACAGTGGTAATCGATTGCCGTATATAAGTAATCGGTTACCTAGTGTAAAACACGTGAAGAAGTGAAAGTTTCAACAGGGTAATCGATTACCCACTTACAGTAACCGATTACCATACACACAAAAACATCAATGATGTAACTTGAAAAATACATGTTATTTTCTTATTTTTCCACTTTGTCATGTTATAACATATTATAATGCAGCTTTGAATGGACCAAACATGTCATAAAAATTAAATTATGCTTATGTAAAATCAAGATATGCAAGATTTTTACTAAATACACATTTAGAAAAATATTGCAAAAAATAAAGTGATTAAAAATTTTGTGTAGCTTAGCATTATTTTAGCAAATAATTAATAAATATTGAAGATGTCCGAATTTTGTAAAATGCTTCTGTTGCGAGCGGTTTTGTGAAGATGTCCGCGAGTTGATTATATGTATCCACAAAGGTGACTTCGACATCCTTTTAAAGTAAACGATCACGTAGGAAGTGATGTCGTATGTCTATGTGTTTTGTTCTTGAATGCATGACCGGATTCTTTGTTATGTTGATCGCACTTGTATTATCACATCGTAAAGGAACGCATCCGAGATCGAGTCCATAATCATGTAGTTGTTGCTTGAGCCATAGGATCTGGGCACAACAACTTCCTGTTGCAATATATACGGCCTCGGCTGTGCTAAGTGCGACACACGTTTGTTTCTTGCAGGACCATGATACTAATGCATTCCCTATTATGTGACATGTACCACTTGTACTCTTGCGATCAGTTTTACAACCTGCATAGTCTGAGTCAGAATAACCTATTAAATTACACACACTACCTTTCGGATACCATAGACCAACATTTGTCGTTCCTTTGAGATACTTCATGATTCTTTTGATAGCAGTGAGATGTGACTCTTTCGGATTTGCTTGAAAACGGGCACATAAACACACACTAAACATAATGTCAGGACGGCTTGCCATCAAATACAATAAAGAACCAATCATACCTCGATACTTTGTAACATCAACTGGAATACCCAATTCGTCTTGATCAATGTAGGTTCCGGATCCCATTGGAGTAGACATAGCCTTGCAACCATCCATGTCGAATATCTTCAATAACTCCTTATAGTACTTGGATTGGTTGAAGAAGATACCATCCTTTAACTTCTTAATTTGTAATCTAAGGAAGTAATTCATCTTTCCCATCATAGACATCTCGAATTCACCTTGCATCATCAATGAGAATTCATCACAAAGATCTTTGTTTGTTGATCCAAATATGATGTCGTCAACGTAAACTTGAACCAATAAAGTGTCATCCTTAATTCTCTTAATGAACAAGGTCTTATCTACTTTACCTTTTTCAAATCCTCTTTCGCAAAGAAAGTTGCTAAATCGATCATACCATGCCCTTGGTGCTTGCTTTAAGCCATAAAGAGCTTTTCTCAACTTAAAGACATGTGAAGGATTCTTGAAGTCTTCAAAGCCGGGGGGTTGTTTGGCGTAGACTTCTTCATTAATGTAGTTATTCAAAAATGCGCTCTTGACGTCCATTTGGTATAACTGAAAATTCAATGAACACGCATAAGCAAGTAATAACTTGATAGCTTCTAACCTTGCAACCTGAGCGAAAGTTTCTTCAAAATCAATTCCTTCCTCTTGATGGTATCCTTGGGCCACCAATCTTACTTTGTTTCGAATAATTATCCCATTCTCATCAAGTTTGTTCTTAAACACCCACTTGGTACCTATGATGTGTTTATCACTTGGCCTAGGAATAAGTTCCCAAACTTGATTCCTTTCGAATTGGTTTAACTCTTCTTGCATAGCAATAATACATTGGTCGTCTCCTAAGGCTTCATCAACTTTGGAGGGTTCAATTTGTGAGACAAACGCCATATTCAAGCATGCATCTTTGAGATTTAGTCTAGTTGCAATGCCTTGACTGATATCACCAATGACCTTATCAATTGGATGATCTCTATGAATTTTCCATTCCTTAGGTAGATCATTGTCATTTGCCTCTTGTTGAATCGGTTCTTCTTGATGCTTTGGTTGATCATCAATCTTTTCTTTGGAAGTATCTTCTTTAGGAACATCTAAAATATCATCATTATCATCACACAAAACAATATCCTCCTTGGAGGGGTTAGATTCATCAAACTTTACATGCATAGACTCTTCAATTGTTAAAGTTCTTTTATTATAAATTCTATAAGCTTTACTTGAAAGAGAATAACCAAGAAATATACCTTCATCTGATTTTTCATCGAACTTACCAAGATTGTCTTTGTCATTGTTTAAGACAAAGCACTTGCATCCAAATATGTGAAAGTAAGCAATGTTTGGTTTCCTTCCTTTGAAAAGTTCATAAGGAGTCTTCTTAAGGATATGTCTAATATTTACTCTATTACTTACAAAGCATGTCGTGCTTACCGCAACCGCCCAAAAATACTTTAGAAGATTTGAGTCGCTAAGCATTGTCCTTGCAAGTTCCACCAATGACCTATTATTTCTTTCTACAACACCATTTTGTTGAGGAGTCCTTGGTGCCGAGAAGTTGTGAGAGATTCCATGTTCTTCGCAAAATTCTTCAAAAGGAGCATTTTGGAATTCTCTACCATGATCGCTTCTTATAGAGGCAATTGTTAGTAACTTCTCATTTTGGATTTGCTTCGCATATTTCTTGAACGCCTTGAATGCATCACTTTTCTGCACTAAAAAGAATATTCAAGTATATCTAGAGAAATCATCAACAATAACTAAAGCATATACATTACCTCTGAAGCTTCGTGTTCTTGATGGACCAAATAAGTCCATATGCAACAATTGTAGTGGCCTTATAGTTGACACCACATTCTTAGATTTGAAAGTTGACTTGGTTTGTTTCCCATTTTGACATGCATCACACAACTTATCTTTGACAAATTTTATCTTTGGCAATCCAATGACTAAATCATGCTTGACTAGTTTATTCAAATGTTCCATATGAATGTGAGCAATCCTTTTGTGCCATAGCCATGAATCATTGTTGTTCGCCATAAGACATTTTACCTTCAAAGACAGGTCATCAAGGGAAATCATAAATATATTATTGATCCTTTTGCCTTTGATTTTTACCTCATGTGTGACTTCATCTTCTAACAAACATTCATCTTTGGTGAACTTGATCTTGAAGCCTTTGTCACAAAGTTGGCTTATGCTAAGAAGATTGTGCTTTAGTCCTTCAACATAAAGTAAATCTTCAATGGATGTGAAAGGTGGTGCTCCAACTTTGCCTATGCCAAAAATATTTCCTTTATTATTATCTCCATAGGTAACATAACCCTTGGCCTAAAGCACTAGATTTTAAAATTTGTCTATATCTTCCGTCATATGCTTCGAACAACCACTATCAAGATACCATAGATTTGAAATGATCTTCAAGCAAACCTACAAAACAAATTAAGTTTTGTTAGGTACCCAAATTTCCTTGGGTCCTTCATAATTATTACCTTTCTTTACCCACACATAATGCCCACTTGCAACACTAAAGTTTTTAACATAGCAAGCATTGGGTGTATGGCCAATAATACCACAATAAAAACAAGTAGGAACAAACTTGCTCTTATATCTTGGAACATAAGATTTCTTTTTCACAAATCTTTTCTTTTTAAGATAAGGATGCGCATTCCTAGGTTTGTTCACTTTCTCTTTGGAAGATTGGTCACTAGCCTTAACAAAGATTGTTTTACTAGAACTTGGTTTAGAAAACTTTGAGTAACCAAGTCGACTTTTATCATTTGAATATCTTTGTTGACTAAGGACCGCTTCTAGTCCAATTTGTCTTTTCTCATATCTTTCAAGGACTCTTTTTAATTGAACAATTTGGATAGAAAGTGATTTACAATTTTTACATACCAACTCTTGTTTTTCTTCACTAATTTTCTTTTGTTTCTCATCTTTTGCTTCTTTTTCCATAATATCAACTGAAATTCTGGTATAGCAGTCCCAGATGTCACATAACATGTCGAGACATCTGGTCTGTTATCAACAACATATACAAGATATAGACAATAAGAGAAGTTGCTGAAAAGTAAAGTGCACACAAGAATTGTTCACCCAGTTCGGTCTAACAACCTACATCTGGGGGCATACCAAGCCAGGAAGGAAGTTCACTATCAGCAGTATCAATTCATAGACCCTACAATCAACACACCCGTTGATGATCTACTCACTTAATCACTACCCAATGACCCTTCTACCTAAGTCCACCCTAGATAAGAGACTCCATCTCACTTCCAATCATCACAATGATGTCTAGCAGTCAACACCTTAGCCACTGCATCAACAGCTTGATTTCCAACAACTCTTCAATCACAGAAAAATAGAAGACACACTTCTATGCCTATACTCAGCCAAGACTCTTGACTGAGAACACCATCTTGGAGTTGCTTAAAAGCTCCCTCCAAGAACAATACATCTCTTACCTACAGGCTTAGAGATAAACACGATGACCATCCCACAAACCGAGTGGTTCATCGACCAACACAACCCTTATAATTTACATGACGGCTGGCTTACTTTTTCTAGGTTACAATGCTTCTATTTATAACCTATACCCAACTGGATTTGGGCTTCAAATCACAACATATCAGCTGCTACAAATCTGCAAAAGATTCTCCTACAAAATAGGTCTTCAATCAAATCCTTCCTAATTTATCTCCATAATTAGAAAGTCATTACTCTTCAATATTCTTCTTGATTCTGACTTGAATCTTCCAGACCTATAAATCAGCTACATAATATTTCCAGGATATTATGTATCTTTTAAATCTTCACTTTTTAATTCAGCTGCAAGATCTTCTCCATAGAAATAGGAACAAATCTCCAAATAGTTTCCTAAAAATTCTCCAAGATCCTTTTTATGAAATCCAATTAAATCTGCACTTTGTTCCTAATTAATCTCCTTGACCTGTGTATAATGATGAGGTGTATCCAAAAAGATCTCATCAGATCAAATCAAATCTGTCAAGAGATATACAATAGCAGCACCTGCTGTAACAGACAATGATGTTGTGACATCTCCTTTAACATCTTGATTAACCATCACAGAGCAGCCGTACCTGTTGTACCAGATCAAGATGTTTTGTCATGACATTCCAAAAACAGCCACGTCACATAACCTTAACCATTCAGGTTCAGTGAAGTGCTCATGATATATCTGTCACACCATTACAACCATGCACTCATACTAGGTAGGTGCAGCACAACATGTCAAGACATCACACTTGACATTTAACTAATATGACAGAAACTGAACATAACCAGTTAGTGCAGAACAACATGTCAAGACATCCTACTTGACATTTCACAACCTGCAACTAATCTGTTATGGCAGATACACATACAACATGTTAAAACACCTTCAGTGACATAAGAGCTAACATAAAGGTTTTAACAAAATTTAGCCAACATACATACTGCATAGCTGCAGAACTAACATCAACTTTTTCTTCTAAAGATGTAATTTGTTTCTTTTGTGAAGATATTGTTTTATACAAAACCTTATATTCATTTAAGATTTCATTTATGGCATCTTGTGCATCATTATCATAAAGAGAAAACTCATTACTAACCTCATCATTTTCATCATCGGAGTTGTGTGTAGCCATTAGTGCCAAATTTGCGCTTTTGTCGCTCTCCGAATTGGATGATGAACTTAAGTCATTGTCGTCCCATGCAATATATGCCTTTTTATTTTTTGTTTCCTTCTTGCCTTTGAATCCTCCTTTCTTTGTGAGTTTTGGACAATCGGGCTTTATGTGACCTTGCTTTCCACATTCGTAACATGTAACATCTTGTGTTGAAGTGAAAGCCTCCTTTTTCTTGAAGTGTTTCTTTCTTTTAGCATAATTAAAGGACTTGTCATTTTTACCAAGAAATTTACCGAGTATTTTTACTAGGAGCATAAAATTTTCATCTTCCTTCGGTGAATCATCATCTTGATCATTTTTTAAGTCTACTTTCAATGCAATACCCTTGGATTTCTTTTCTTGATGTTCATTTTTTTCAAGTCGTCCAAGTTGTAATTCGTGTTCTTGGAGTTTTCCAAATAGTGATGCAGAAGTCATTGTAGAAAGACTTTTCTTTTGCGATATTGCCGTAACTTTTGGTTTCCATTCTCTAGTCAATGATCTAAGAACTTTGAGATTTAATTCATCATTAGAAAATGTCTTACCAAGTGCAATTAAGTGATTAGCCAAATATACGAATCTTTTCTGTAAAGCAGCGATGGATTCTTCGGGCTACATTCGAAACATCTCATATTCTTGACTTAATGTGTTCAATCTTGATCGTTTAACTTCAGTGGTTCCTTCATGAGTTTCCACTAAAGTGTCCCAAATTTCTTTCTCGGATTTACATTGTGAAATGCAAAAGAATTCATCCATACTTAATGCACTTTGTAATATGTTAATGGCTTTCTTTTCATCAAGAGCTCTCTTTTTATCATCTTCATTATAAGAACTTTTAATCTTTGGAGTTCCTACACTACTTTCAACACTCATTGGTTTATGTGGACCATTTTCAACAGTTTCCCATATTCCATCTCCTCGTGCTTCTAAGTGTGCTCTCATTCTGATTTTCCAAATGTCAAAATATTCTCCAAAAAATAGAGGGGGCTTGTTGCTACTACCGCCATCTTTGAAAACTGGATTTGCGCTTGTGGAAACCTTACTGGATCTGTAAGAACAAGTTACCTATAACCTGCTATGATGCCAATTGTAAGTTATAGTTGCACCTAAGAGGGGGGTGAATTAGGTACTTAGAAATTTTTCCGGATTTTTTACGGTTTTGAGTTTTACTTTCCTAAGTGATTACTATGTGATGAAAGCGATAATGCAGAAAGTAAATAACACGGCGATATATCCTGGTTCCTCACACAGTCCGAGAGTACTCCAGTCCCCTTTCAACATGAAAGAGATTTTTAATAATGTTAGATCCTAAGACAAGACTTTCCTAGCCTTTCTATACAGACTCTAACAAGCACACCAAGAACAACCTCTTGGATTTTACAACTAATTAAATTAAGAGAACAATACTCCCTTAATCACTCTCTTGCTTTCAACAATCCTGAACATCAAGGATTACAACCTTACAATCTTAAATTCAACAATCCCGAGGATAAGATGTAACAAGTAAAGAATAATTATGAATTTGTATAAGTATTTGAAATTGATCTTCAGTTATCAATCTAAAGATTGATCTTCTTCATGAATAAACAACTCTTATACAGAATCTACAAGTGTTCTTAGATGAAAGAATGAAACTAGAATGATTTGGATGAAAGTTTAATGCACAAGTTTCAGTCTTTGAAAATTCTTATTTTAACACTTGAGAAATTTGAATGTTTTATGATGATGAGAATGTTTGAAATTTTTTTGCAAGAAGGTAAGTTTAAAATATGAGTTTATGAGGTTTATATAGCCTTTAAACACCTCTTCAAATGAGTGTAATTGTCCAAAAGATGCCATGGTTCAAGAAGAAAATGTTTCAAAAGTTTCTGCCAAAAGATGCAAGTTTTTTGCCTACTGCGCCAGTGGTAATCGGTTACCTAAAGTGGGTAATCGATTACATGCTCTCAACGTTTAAAAAGTTTCAAAAAATCTTTAGGCTAATCGGTTACCAAGTTTGAGTAACCGATTACTCTGAGCAAAACTTGCAAAAAAAAACTTTAAAAACAAAGGCATAATGGTTTCAAAAATGCACAAAGTTCATCCTAATGAATATGCAAAGTATGAAAAAGAGTTTTGAACACTTGCTTAAACTATATAGAGATTGAATGTTATACCTTTCCTTTGTGCTAAACCATCTTCATAATTCATCAAGACTTGATATATTTCTTTGACAATTTTGGTCTTTGTTCTTGATCTTGATGCTTGAAAATTCTTTATCCATCCTTGAGCCGTAGAATATGTGTCGTCATCAAAACCTTTGAGATGCCATGTCTTCACATAATAGACAACTCAAGATTTAATCTCTTAACACAATCCAAAGCAAAAAAAGAATGTGTAGCTCCAGTATCAATTATAGTAATCAAAGGTGTACCATTAATGAAGCACGTACCTCTGATTAATCGATCTTCACTTGCAGTCTCAGATCCTGATAGAGCAAACGCCTTCCCTTTAGCTTGAGCCTTCTTTGGTTTATAACACTTGGTAATAATGTTCCCTTTCTCACCACAGTTTTAGCAAGTCACATCCGTACCACTTTTGCACTCAAAAGCCTTGCGGTCTGACTTGCCACACTTGAAACATTTCAGTTCAGCACTTGTGCACTCTGGGGCACGATGTCCTTCAACACCACAGTTATAGCACTTAACCGGAGTAGGAGCTCATCCCCCACTCGACTTCTTGTCATAACCATCTTTCTGTTTCCCTTTATCAGTAAGAGTCACATATGGCTTCCCTATGAATGGGTTCTTTCCCTTCTCATTCAAACTCTTGTAGTGAGTAGACTGAGCTCTACTATCTTCATCATAAATCCTACTTTTGTTAACCAACTCAGAAAATCACCTAATCTCCTGATAACCAATGGTTTGCTTGATCTCAGGCCTCAAACCATTGTTCTTAGAGTTTCCAACAACAAATTCTCATTAGAACAAACAATACCGATAGTGTTACACACGCATATCGATTATAAAAGGGAATAAATGCATTAACAACTTGGTCAACTGTCCGACCTTGCTCTGATACCACTAATGTAACACCTTTCTAAACCTCACGAAATAATACATCATAAATCAGAGTAAGATAACATGCATCTCAAATAAGGGTGTCACATATAACTCAAACATCACATATACACCTGTCATGCTCGATAACACTTAAATTAAATTCATGTTTTTCATACCCTTTCACGTAGCATGTAGCAGCGGAATCACTTTCATTCATAATGAACATAATAAATAGTCTCATAAATAACTCATTAATATCACCACTTGGGCATGAAAGCCAAAACTCCACATAATTCAAATAACGATAACAAAATAAAATAGTGTACATAAAGTATCTCTCAAAACATGAATCAAAACTTTCTCAGTGTTACATGACCAGATCGTAACTCGGCCCAAAATAAATAAGAAAAATAACGTAAGTAACTCCAACAGCTACCCTCGTGCTAGAATCAACTCTACTCTTTAGTACCTGAGCGATGTCATATAAAACATCATTCCAACAGAAGGGTGAGAATTCACATAATTATCGAAATCATATAATAATATATAATACATAGTATACATGCATAGCATAATTATTCTCACACTTCAAATGTTTTATAAACATATCATCACTCAAGCAACCATATTATTCATAAGTACATAGTCACAAATCCACAATTTCACCAATTCATCAAATTCACATAATGCACATAATCTCATATTGCAATCATAGACACAATGTGACTCAATACAAGACTCAAATGCAATACTCATGCATGTGGTACCAATCATTGTTGTTATTTTTCGGTTTTTACATTAAACTGGGTCCTTCTTCTAAACCAATAACACACAAAAGCCCATCCTCTAAGCTTCAAACCCCTCTCTAGGTTTGGGACAAGTCACTAGTTCCCACGAAACTAACAAGCATTGTCTCTTGACTACAATGATGCATGTGCAAGTTCAACAACCATATGCAATTAAGACCATCCCTCAATATTAACATCCATGCAAATCTTCAATAATTTACCGTAATTGAATTACCACACAATTACACGTACTTGCATATATTTATGAATCACCCATGTAACGCCCTGATTTATTTTAATCATTTTTATTATTTTTTTCGTAAATAAAAGTATATGATGTTGTGTATATGTGTGTGATTATGTGTGTTTTGGTTGTGTTTGGGTTGCCTTTAGTATGGAGTAGTGGCCTTGGAATTATAGAGATTAAGGTGTTGGGGGAGTGTGTGACCAATTATGTAGAACTTGGTGGTGTGGAGAGTAGTACTAATTAAGTTATATTAGTAATATTTGGTTGATCATAATATTAGTTGAATATTATTAAATTAATTAAAATATTGATTATTACTATTATTATTTTAATAAGTGGATATTAGTAACAATAATAATATAATATAATAACAAGAAAAGGGGAAGAGGAGAGGAGAAGTTGTCAGTACGTGAAAAACAGAGAAAGGGAGAAGAAGACACAGCTAAGAGATCTAAGGTTCAGGGGTTGGTTATACCTAGGGAAGGTGTTAGCATCCTAGATATATGTAGTACTCTACAGAAACCTCTTGTTAATATTGTGTTATGTTATGTTTTCTTGCTAAGGTAAAGTGTTAAGGGTAAGATAAAGACCTATGGTAAAGACCAAGGTGCTAAAGGTAAAGACCTAAGGGTATATACACTAAGTATGCTCGCCAACACGTCGCATCTCGTACCTACGTATCCTAATAAGGATGAAATTAGAGCATTCGTATTTCACCTAACTAAGGGTGAGGAACCATTGGCTATGGCCAAAGTTCCAAAGGGGAAGAAGTATGACACCCCTATAGAGTTAAAGAACTCTCTAAGTCTAAGTTTAAAAGAGATTAACCTAAGAGGTGGACTTTGAACAAAGTCAAAAGGGGAGTGAATGCTCATGATGATGAGAATCACGTAGAGTTGAAGAACTCTATCCTAATTCTAAGTTAAAGGGGTGAATGGGTCTAATCAGGCCAAAGGTAAATGGAACATCATTATGATGATACTCACATAGAGTTGAAGAACTCTAAGTTAATCCTAAGTTGTAAGGTAAGTGGCTCTAATGAGGCCAAGGGATTGATCCTGATAAGGTCAAGGGAAAGGGATGGCTCTAATGAGGCCAAGAGGTAATGAGCTATCTATGACATTAAAGTCAATAGAGAGACTTTCCTTTGGAAGGAGAGGAATAAAGAGGGTCAAGGAGGAGAGCTAATAAGCTAGCCTCACTTAAAGGGATAACTTAATAAAGTTAAAGATAACAAGAATATTCAAACATGAATTAATGATGTTTGATAAACACATGAATATAATACATGGATTGAGATGGTGAAGGTGATGACATTCAAAGTAAACACTTGAGAAAGTATACAAGTATTATGTTAACACACAAGGACCATTCATTAATGAACAAGGTAAATACCTAAAGGGAACATGATACAAGTCTAGACATATTGATCAAATAGGTGATGACCTAATATGGGGAAAGTATTTGACCTAATCTTTATGTAAAGGGGAAGTATCACTTATGTTATGTAAAGTTCACTTTTATGAAAGGGAAGTCCAAACACATATGTACATGATATAACCTAAGTTGATGGTTTGTATATACATTGAGGTCATATATACATGGAGGGGAAATCCTAATTGAAGGTAAAGACCTATCTAATACCTCATGGGGATGACAAAAATCCATACATCCTAAAGTAAACATATACGTTTACAAGTGTACCTAAAACAAAATCCACAACTATGTACAAGTCTAAGACATGGGAAAATGATCTTAATATGTTAAAACAAACCTATACAAATCCTAAAAGGTAAGGGAAATCAAAGGTTATATCCCTAAAAATCAAAACTATTCTAAATAACCCTAAAAGAAACCTACATTTCACATATGAACAAAAGCCCTAAAAACAAATACTTTTGGAGATTTTTAAATGTCACAATAAAATAGGTAAAAAGGCTAAAAATATGAAAAAGGAATGGGCTCAAAAGCATAAAAGTTGAGGGAGTTATGAATTTTTGAAGTTTGTGAAAGAAACTAGAAAAACTAAGTATCAAAAATAAAGGAAATGCTTCTAGTGGGGTTTGAACCCACGCCCTAGTGGTTGAGGTTAAAACAAATAACCAGCTGCGCTGGTTGTTGGGTTTGTACACACAGGCCTTCAGAAAAATAAAAGGGAAATCAACATGAATCCCTCACAAAAATACGCGCGCTGGCCAAAAGGGTTGATACAAGGATCAAACCCATGACAAAAGGATCAGAAGGCAAGGCAATGCAAGGGTAGTGCCACTGGGGTGGCCAATACATCAAGTAATAAAACTCACTCTAATAAATAATATATGAAGAAGCCTTCTAAGAACTGAATGGCCATGGTGCCATCATCTTCTACCTCTGGTTCAAAATTCAGAAACAATAACTCCCTCAACTCTCAATGGATTTCAAAATGGTAAAAAAGAAGAACACCCTATTTCTCCTAAGAAATCATAATATGGCCTTCAATTTTAATTATTTTCATCCTATGTCTAAACATCGTGTCTACAACATATAAACCCTAATTTTAAAACTCTAAAATGAAATTCTAAATAGCACAGATTCTAAGCAATTAATATAGGGTAAATACTCCTTATATAATGACAAACAACATGGCATGTCAAATGGATGTTAATGTTGATAGAATCAACAACTTAGAAACCAAGTAATGCTTACCTATTGGAGCTGGGTCCAATGCCCTTTTCCACTTGTTACAGTCTCTGGTTGATGATCCAAAGTGCCTCTATGAACTCCCAGGAAGCTTTAGCAATGATAGGTTGGTGCTGAACTGGTCCTGAACTTGATGCTCGAATCTTCTTGCAAGAATGAAAAGCCAAAACTTGAACTCCAAGGAAATGGAGTTACAGTCACCAAATGAAGCTTGGAATAGTTCAGGTCATGTTAATGGAAGGTGATGAAAGGTTTAGGTTGGATTGAAAAGGTTAGAATGGATATTTGGATGAGTTTGTGCAGAAAGTCAACACTTTCAAGGGTTGAGGGTTGACTTTCTGGTTTATGAGGTTTTGGGTGATTGTGAGGGTTTGAACAGGTTCAATGGATGTTTTATGGTTTGTGTGAATGGTTGGTTTTAGGATTTGATGACTGGAACTGAGTATGGACAAGTTTGTGGGAATGGTTGGTTTCTTGCTTCAAAGGGTGGCTTGATGCAAGAATTGGTTTCTCTTGCTTTACTTAAGTGTTTGTCTCAGGTTTGTTGTGTGTTTTGAAGTGTGGAATGAGGCTTTATTTATAGGCAAAAGGTGAGAGGGATTAGATTGCAGAAGTGCAACTGATATGGTTTTTGGTTTGGTTAAAACTTAGTTGAAATGCAAGTGGATGGTTTGTAAGAATTCATGGTTCCAAAGTGATGTACTGACCTTTCTAGAGTGGTTAGGAATTCAGTCACTTTATCATGATGCAAAGCAAAATTTCTGGTGCAGAAGGAGCAGTTTGGAGGATCAAGAAGCTGACTTTGTGCATAAAGTCACCTTTTTCAAAATGGAAGTCAAGCCTTTATGCCATAAATAGCAAGATAAGTTAGTTAATTTGTTGGATAATGCTCTCAAACTCGTGTAATCTTCTGATCAAATGAATATTTGCAAGTAAACTATTCTGAAATGCAAGATCGTGTAGCAAGAAATTGGATTTGCAACAAGTTCACCAAGTGCATAACCTTGAAATTCAAGTTTCAAACCCTCAACTTCATGGCTTCGATTCTCTTAGCTCACTTATTGGATTGGGGTGTTCTAGTAATTTTTGGAAATCCCCAAGTATGCTCTACAATGTTCATGTTCACTCCAAGTCTTGAATCCAATGGGATCAATATGAAAAAAGTGGTTGAAGTTGGCTGCAAACTAGGGCAAAAAGGGTGAAATTTCACCAAGTCCTAACTTGATTTGAACTTCCAAGCATCATAACTTAAAAACTAAGCCTCTTTTGGAGAATGACCCTCTAATACAATTTAAAGTTCATAATGAGAGCTTCAAATTGATCTTTGGATCACAAAAAATAGATGTGTGGTTTGAAAGTTATGACTCTTCATAGTGCACACAAGGACTAGGGTTTTCCACACTTAGAAAAATTCCAATGACCAAACTTTACCCTTTTTGCAAGAAACCTCTTAAATCTTGATTTCTCATGTTCTTATTCAAAGATAAAACATGTTTTGATGGAATATGGCTTGAATACTTCATCTTGGACCAAAAATATTAAAAGTCAAAGGTTTGACTTTTCAGACAAAACCCTAATTTCCTCAGGAGTTCATCTGGGTGATCCTTGTTGATCTTGCTTTCTCAAATTTATCAAACACCAATAGATGGCCTCCAAGGGTGTATATGAACATATGGAATCATGTCCCAAGACTTGGGATTATGCCTTGACCAAAGTCAAAGGCATGGTTGACTTTTTCCTGACAAAACCCTAATTTGGGGCCAGATGAACTTGAGGCTTATTGCACTTGTGATGGGAGCCAAACACACTTGATTTCTTGATGAATAAGGTCTCTTGAATGTATGTAAGCTTAACTGGTTGATGAACCAATCAAGACATTGACTGATCACACCAAGATTCCCTTGTAATTCCATAGGTCAAAACCCTAATTTCATAACTCCTGATTTTATGGTTTCTCTTTGATTGCTCTTGATCCAATCACATGAGATCATGGAATATGATTTGAAAACCTCATGATTAACCCTCAAGGCTAAATATTGAGCTTTTGGAGCCTCAGTTGACTTTCTTGACCAGATGAATTCAAGCACCTTTCTTAACCACCTAGTGAACACTTGGGATGGATATATTGAGCCAAGAAGTGCCTTAGGAGACCATGAAATGTATGAGAACTTGGCTTATTGATCTTGCCCTCTTTCTTGTGCAAAACCCTAGCTTTCACACAGAAGAACAAACTAGCAAAATATGATGGTTAGTTGATAATGCATAGATGACTGATCCCTAATGCAAATGCAAAAATGTCATGACATCTAAGAGGTAAAATTTGGGGTATAACAGTGTGTCCATATGGGGTGTGAGCGACTTATATGAAAATTCTGACGGGAATTATGATCATGAAAAAGGGATCGAAATGGTACCACATGCATTGAGTCAAAGTTGTGAGTCTCATTACATTGCATCGTAGTTGTGATTGTTGTTGTGTTTTGTGATGGTGGTATTGACTATGTGGATGTATGTTGTTGAATGGGTGACTTATGCATGAAATGAACTATGTTGCCATTTATCATGCTTTCCTTTATCTAGTTATTATATCTCACCCCTTATGTTTGAATGTTGCCTCTACGTGGGTAACGAGTAGATAATCCGTTGTAGGAGATCAGATGTGAGTGGAAGATGAAGTCTTTCGCTTATACTTTTAGAGTCGGTGTCTTCTCTTATATGTAACACTGGGGTTTTGGAACGCTATTATGTCCTTTATTTTATGTCGATGATTGTTTGGATATCTCTTTAGTTGATGTCGATTATGATTACTTTATAGCATGATTATACTTTGAATATTTAATTAATTGCTGATACTCTGCTGCTAGTAATAAATTTGATGTTTAGACTTGATGGAACTTTTATAATTATGATTGTTAATAATAATTTTTAAAAGAACACGTGTTGCATATCTGATAGCATGAGCATGTTTATGTTGAATTGTGACATCCTAAATAGGTTTGTGTGGAAAATAATCTGATTTCTATTTAAATTACGCGGGGGATATTTAGGGTGTTACAAAGTGGTATCAGAGCAGGTCGGTCCGTCCGGCCAGGTTGTTTAATTATGTTGTTCCCTAGTATGCGACATGTGTGTGAGAACACTGTCGATGCTTATTTTGTTTTCCATTTGCAGGTTGGGAATGAAACAAGTGGGGGAGAAGCGTCCGCTTCTCTTGGATATTCCAGTTGTTGAGAGATTGGATATCGTGTTGCTACATGAGAGAGTGCAGTGTTGGATTGTTCGACTGTTTTGAGAATAGCGTGATCCTTGAGGGAAGACGGTCAGGTGTCCTCGTTGTTCGCTTCCTTGTGAGGGGGAAGGAGATGTTTTGGCTAGAGATGGGCAAGTAATGTGTGGAGTATCCTGACGTGTTTCTTAAGGATGGGCGCAGTTATCTTTGGTTGGAACAAGATAATGTTATCCTTGGGACAGATTGGCAGGAGATAAACCCTGTGTTTACCAATCGTTTTGATGAATGGTCTAGTGTGTTGTTGAGACAGTGTCGTTCGCGTTTCCGAATGAGGTATGGTGTCACACCCTAATTTTTTACCCTAAGATCCCTTTTTCTTTTGCATAGCACCTTTAGGTCATACGGTATTTGTGTGCATGTTTACTGTGACTAACCAGCTTGTGTATGCGCATTAAATTCAAGTGGAGGTGGTACCCGCTCAAACATTTCAGGGCATAATCAGTTGGTGATAGGCCTAGTGTTTCGAATAGATTTTGGGCCATTGTTTTCCCAGGTGTTCTCAAGTCGACTTTAGGGCTAATACCTTATGTTGGGGTCTATGAACAAAATCGTTTCAAAGTGTAGATGGTTCATTGGGCCGTTCTCCAAGTGGTTTTAAAACAGTGCAAGATTAATTCCTCTAAGTAAACGTTATTTCTCAAGAACATGATTCAAGGCCATTCAATCTAAACTCATCTAATTGGAAATATTCAAGTACAAGCAATATGTCGAAGTGAAGACGTCTTTCATGATGAGAAGTCTAACGTAGAATTCAGACCATGGGATCAAGGGCCTTATGAAGAATCACGGTTTTAATTCAATTAGTCCTTTCATCGATTATGGAAACTTGGTTTTAAGGAATCATCATATGAAGGTTACTTTCCTCAAGATTCCTCCGAAGCTTTAGGGTATACTCCAGGACGTGGCTCTTATATCAAGTTCATATTCGCTCGTGCGAATAATAAGGGTCAAGCTTAATGCAAGAGACTTTATTCTTATTCGCGAAGTATGATCATTATTTAAATTCTTTTGAGAAAGAGTTAATGATTCGTGATCAATGTGGAAGTTCTCAAAAGCAAAATTCAAGAAGTCTCAACTTAATTGAATTTGTTTAAGTGGTAACATTCAAGAATTTTGGATAAAGGTACAAGAAATGATTTAAGTCCGTGTCTAAAGTTCACAAGCTTCCGTTCAAGAAGTACATCAAGATTCATATTAGTCATTCAAACTAGTAGTTCAAGAGGATCTTTTTTAAAAGGGAATTATTTTGTTCAAGATAAATGAAAAGATTTTTGTGATTACAACTTGATACAAAGTTCACAATCCATGCCAATATTAATTCAAGTTGCAAATATCATGAAGATTCACATCAATTTCCAAAACTCAAGTTTTCAAGATTCAAGATATTACAAAGTTCATATTCTATTCTAAAGATTTAAGGTTACAAACTCAAATTCAAGTCATCATTGGGTTCATAAGTCTATGTCAATGACTTCACATGTCAAACTATAACAATTCTAAAAGAAAATCAAGTTCACATCCAAAGCTACAAACTCAAAGCATTTTTTTCCAAAGAGAATTGGTTGTTCAACGGTAAAAAAAGCAAAGAAAAGTATACACATGAGTTTCATGTATCATTCCAAGATCCTGTCATTTATTCATTACGAGTTTCAAGTTAGGCCTAAAAAGAAAATTCCATCCCTCATTTGATGCAACCATGAGAGTTCGCCCCACCACCATCTTTCTAAGCTTCATGGAACAGTGGATACTGTTTCATCGATACTCCAAACCTGTAAAAGATGGGGACATGCGTTTCTTACAGAATATTGTGAAAAAATTGTTACAACTAAGCGAGAAAATCAAAGCAGTGATGGAACCTTAGAGGAGGCCGATACAATTGGCAAACAGCCGTCAACTTCCGTCAAGCTCAACGCCATCGGACGCAACAACACATGCAAGCAACAGCAATAATGAACATATTGAAGATAATGGACAAGGAAGAGATATGATAAATTCGAAGAATTATTCGACATTATTCATACCTTTATGATGCTCAAGGCAATCCGAATGTTGTATCGTTGTCGTATCCAAGTCGCCCAACCATATCAATATTTGCAAGCGGTTTACAATTAACCTGGAAATAACATCAACACAAAAAAAATCAAGCATGTCATCAAGCAAGGTTGTGTTTTGGATGGATTTAAGAGATTAAAGAATTGAAAACATACATGGGTGTGCTTCTGAATCCTAGGATGCGTGATTACCAACCATCAGTGGGACACGTTCAGGCCAAAATTGCTAGCTACAAGGGAAAATATTTCTGTACTGTGAGTTAGGATAAAGTTACTGAACCAAAAATTGTGGCGGTCTAAGCTTAAGAATTTTGGCAGACATGAATCGAGTATTATGGTCCAAATCAAGAATCATCAAACAACAAATTGACAAGCATTGATTTCTAAAGAATTTTCAAACATAAATTGAAAATCATTCATGGCTGAAGTTACAAGAAATCACGCCATAATTTTGTTTCCAAAATAAGAATCTGACATGTTTTGGAATTGAATTCACAGCTGCAGAAAAATAAACAGGGGAAAACATTCACAAGACCAATTGAGATACTTTCCAAAACAATCACAAGCATCAGTTAAACAATCATCATGGCAGCCAGTAAATGCCTAAGGAAAGAAACCGTAAAATCCAACATGATTCTAAAAAATAGAACAGCGTGTTCAGAACAAAATCAAATGGAAAATTAAGTCATTCAAACCTTCATGGAAACAAGGAAACAAGTTATAATATTTTCAAGAATAGATGACTTGATGGATCGGTTAATGGGTGCACGTATGTTTAGCAAGATTGACTTGAGGCTGGGTTATCATCAAATACTAGTAAAGAATGAAGATATTCAGAAGACGGCTTTCAGGACCCGATATGGACATTATGAATATGTAGTGATGCCGTTTGGAGTTACTGATGCACCTGGTGTATTCATGGAGTATATGAATTGAATTTTTCATGCGTACTTGGATCATTTTGTGGTTGTCTTTATCGACGACATTCTAGTATATTCTAAGTCAGAAGAAGAACATGCTGAGCAATTGTGGATCGTGCTGCAAGTGTTAAAAGAAAAGAAGCTCTATGATAAGTTATCTAACTCTATGATAAGTTATCTAAGTGCGAATTCTGGTTGAGAGAGGTAAGTTTTCTTGGGCATGTTATTTCAGGTGATGTTATTGTTGTGGATCCATCCAAGGTAGATGCAGTTCTACTGTGGGAGACTCCAAAGTCGGTAACTGAGATTAGAAGCTTGTTGGGCTTAGCTGGTGATTACCGTAGGTTTATTAAAGGCTTTTCGAAGTTGGCACTTCCGTGACTGAGTTGACTTGCAAAGGTAAAGTGTTTGTGTGGGGTGTTCACTGCGAGAAGAGTTTCATTGAACTGAAGAAGATATTGACTACAGCTCCAGTTTTGATTCTACTCGAACCAAATGAACCGTTTGTGGTGTATCGCGGCGCCTCTTTGATGGGTTCAGGAGGTGTGCTAATGCAGGGTGGTAAGGTTGTGGCTTATGCTTCACGACAGTTAAAAGTCCATGAGAGGAATTATCCAACTCATGATTGGGAATTAGCTGTAGTGGTATCCGTATTGAAAATTTGAAGGCACTGTCTTTATAGTTCCAAATTTGAAGTGTATAGTGATCATAAGAGCTTGAGGTATCTGTTTGATCAGAAGGAGTTGAATATGAGACAAAGAAGGTGGTTAGAATCCTTGAAGAATTATGATTTCGGCTTGAACTATCATCCTGGTAAGGCTAATGTTGTGGCTGATGCTTTGAGTCGGAAGACCTTGCATGTGTCTACTATGATTGTTAAAGAGTTGGAATTTATTGAGCAGTTCGGAGATATGAGCTTAGTTTGCGAATAGACACCGCATAGTGTGATGTTGGGTATACTGAAGATCAACAAAGAACTTCTTACTAGTATTAGGGAGAATCAGAAGTTGGATGTAAAACTGGTGGATTTGATGATTGGAAATGAACAGGCAGAAAGTAATGAATTCAGAGTGGATGAACAAGGTGTGTTGAGATTTCGTGATAGGATTTGTATTCCTGATGATTCTGAGTTGAAAAGAATGATTCTAGAAGAAAGCCATAGAAGTAGCTTGAGTATCCATCCAGGAGCTACAAAGATGTATCAATACTTGAAGAAGATATTTTGGTGGCCTGGATTGAAGCGTGGTGTGGCTAAGTTTGTGTATGCTTGTTTGACTTGTCAGAAGTCGAAGGTGGAACATCAGAAACCTGTTGGTTTGATGTAACTGTTATATATTCCAGAATGGAAGTGGGACAACATTTCTATGGGTTTTGTGACTGGGTTGCCTAATACTTCGAGAGGGCATGATGCCATTTAGGTAGTGGTGGATAGACTGATGAAGTCAGCATATTTTATCCCGATTAATATCAGTTTTCCTTTACAGAGGCTAGCAGAGATTTATATTCAGGTGATTGTGAAGTTGCATGGAGTTCCATTGAGTATTGTGCCATATAGAGATCCAAGATTCACTTCTAGATTTTGGGAGAGTTTGCAAGAAGCTTTGGGGTTGAAACTGAGATTGAGTTCGGCTTATCACCCGCAGATGGATGGACAGACGGAGAGAACCATACAATCTTTGGAGGATTTGTTGAGAGCTTGGGTGCTTGAACATGGAGGTACTTGGGATAGCCATTTGTCGTTGATTGAGTTCACTTATAATAACAGTTATCATTCCAGTATTGGAATGACGCATTTTGAAGCTTTGTATGGTAGGAGGTGTCGGGCGCCTTTGTGTTGGCATGAATCTGGTGTGAGTGCAGTACTTGGACCTAAGATTGTTCAGCAGACTACTGAAAAGGTGAAGTTGATTCGGGAGAAGATGAAAGCTTCGCAGAGTAGGCGGAAGAGCTACCATGATAAGAGAAGGAAGGATTTTGAGTTTCAAGAAGGTGACCATGTGTTCTTGAGAGTCACTCCGGTGACCGGTGTTGGACGTGCATTGAAGTCAAAGAAGCTTACTCCTCGGTTTATTGGTCCATATCATATTTCTGCAAGAGTTGGACATGTTGCCTACAGAGTGGCGTTGCCACCCAATTTGTAGAATTTGCACGATGTGTTCCATGTGTCACAGCTTCGGAAGTATGTTCCGGATCCGTCACACGTGATTCCGATAGATGAAGTGGAAGTAAGGGATAACCTTGCGGTTGAGGCTTTACCAATACGGATTCAAGACCGCGAAGTGAAGTAATTGAGAGGTAAAGAGATCACTCTTGTGAAGGTAGTGTGGAAATATGACTTGGGAGTTAGAGAGCAGGATGCGAGAGTCGTATCCGGAGTTATTTGTATGAGGTAAATTTCGAGGACGAAAATATTCTAAGTGGGGGAGAGTTGTAACGCCCTGATTTATTTTAATCATTTTTATTATTTTTTCGTAATTAAAATTATATGATGTTGTGTATATGTGTGTGATTATGTGTGTTTTGGTTGTGTTTGGGTTGCCTTTGGTATGGGGTTGTGACCTTGAAATTATAGAGATTAAAGTGTTGGGGGAGTGTGTGACCAATTATGTAGAACTTGGTGGTGCGGAGAGTAGTACTAATTAAATTATATTAGTAATATTTGGTTGATCATAATATTAGTTGAATATTATTAAATTAATCAAAATATTGATTATTACTATTATTATTTTAATAAGTGGATATTAGTAATAATAATAATAATATAATATAATAACAAGAAAAGGGGAAGAGGAGAGGAGAAGTTGTAAGTACGTGAAAAATAGAAAAAGGGAGAAGAAGAGATAGGGCAAGGAAGAGGAATTAGGAAGAATCTTCATTGCTAAAAGTTGAGGTTCTTGGAAGAACTCTAAGGTAAGGGTGGGGTTCTAACTATCTAAGAGTTAACATGATGATTGATGGGTAGATTATACCATGTAGGGTTTTTGGATTTCTTCTCTTATTTCATGATTCTAATTATTTGATGATTGATTGAATTTTGGGTTGAATATTGTTGTTGTGATTGTGGTTAGAATGATGCTTTATTGCAATTGTTGTTGTTGAAATTTCATTATTTGAGAGGTGTATGATATGGATGTTGATTGTTGTGTGTGTGTGTGATTGCGAGTCAGAGTCAGAATAAGGTTAAGAACGGTTTTGGGAAAGAAAACTTGTGTTTCTGAAATTTTGAAAAGTGTCTTTTTGTTGAAAAAGTGTTTTGAGCGAATTCTAAGAAAAGCTAGTTTTAAAACAACTTAAACAAATAAGTTCTGGTGTGAAAATATAGCAGAAGGACATGTTCCGCCGGGCAAAGCGATCTCGCTTGGAGGTCGCCGGGTGAAACTGAGAGGCGAGCGAGGGGTGGAAAATAGGAGTTTCTGGAATTTGTATGGGGGTGATTTCGCTTCTGCTTCGTCAGGCGAGCATTGAGCGAAAGGGGAATTTCGCCGGGCGAAGGGGGTGTTTCGCCGAGCAAAGGCATGTTGCTCGCTTCTCGTTGGACGGACGTCAGTCGAGCAGGGACAATGTATTTACCACTGGAATGAACCGAATTTTATAAAACTTTAAAAAATTCATATCTTTTGATTCGTAGGTCTGTTCCAGTCTCCGTTCAAATCGTTAGAAAGCTGGTTTCGTGTACTTTCTGTTAAAACTATTTTAAATACCAGAATTCCAACTATTCGACGCGTTAGTTGTGTTTTCGTGTACGTTGTGATGAGTTGAATGTTGAAATATTGGGTTCGGTTGTGCGGATGTGTGTTGTAGTTGTGGATTGCAATTGTGGTATGTTTTGACAGGTATGTGCTACGTGTTGGACAGTTGTGGTATGATGTATTGGTTGTATGATAGTCATATGCATTGGTCGTCGTTGTATGTTGTCGTAGATGCATAGAATGTTTGCATAAGCTGTATGATAACTCGTGTGCCCATGTGGGGTGTGAGCGCCTTATCCGAATTCTTTGAAATAGAATCTTATTGTTATTGTTGTTGAGGTAATCGTGTGCCCATGTGGGGTGTGAGCGATTACGGGTGTTCATGTGCCCATGTGGGGTGTGAGCGACTCATATGGAAATTCTGACGGGAATTATGATTATGAGAAAGGGATCGAAATGGTACCACATGCATTGAGTCAAAGTTGTGAGTCTCATTGCATTGCATCGTAGTTGTGATTGTTGTTGTGTTTTATGATGGTGGTATTGACTGTGTGGATGTATGTTGTTGAATGGGTGACTTATGCATGAAATGAACTATGTTGCCATTTATCATGCTTTCCTTTATCTAGTTATGATATCTCACCCCTTCTGTTTGAATGTTTCCTCTACATGGGTAATGTGCAGATAATCCGCTGTAGGAGATCAGATGTGAGTGGAAGATGAAGTCTTTCGCTTATACTTTTAGAGTCGGTGTCTGCTCTGATATGTAACATTGGGGTTTTGGAACGCTTTTATGTCCTTTATTTTATGTCAAAGATTGTTTGGATATCTCTTTAGTTGATGTCGGTTATGATTACTTTATAGCATGATTATACTTTGAATATTTAATTAATTGTTGATACTCCGCTGCTAGTAATTAAGTTGATGTTTAGACTTGATGGAAGTTTTATAATTATGATTGTTAATAATAATTTTTAAAAGAACATGTGTTGCATATCTGATAGCATGAGCATGTTTAGGTTAAATTGTGACATCCTAAATAGGTTTGTGTGGAAAATAATCTGATTTCTATTTAAATTACGCGAGGGATATTTAGGGTGTTACAATCCACACACAATTCACTTTCAAATAGTATACAACACATTTTACAATACAATCACGACAGTATTATCTTTACAACAAGCAATAACTATCATGTATTTCATGTTGTCACACACCAAAATTTACTTATACAAGCACACACACAAGTATTCAATAAATTATCCACAAATAATTTCAAAACCGGCAGCAAACGGTGCAACAATACATTAATAGAACATATACACAATTGGCTTCCCAAACACATTAGATATAAAAATATTGGGCAACCAATTCTCTTATTTATACTATAATATAGCTTTATTCATTAGCTTTCTGACGCTTTGAACGGGGATAAAAACGGACTTACGGATCAAAAGTTATGATTGAGACAATTTCGGGTATAAAATCCAGCGAGCTGACACGGCCGCCCGTGTCAGGGGACACGCCCCGTGGCACTCCAAAGTTATAAAATCACGTTTTTGCACTCCAAAACAGGGGGCAGACACGGCCACCTGTGTCAGATGACACGGGCCGTGTCAGAGCCAAGAAAACCCCATTTTCACTGTCAGAGGCCTTCCAGACCTCCGATTTCGATTCCGTAAAAAGTTTAAGTTCTAGAATTCTAAATACTACCATTATATGACAATTATAACAGCCCACAACACATATTTAAGGATTCTACCATCATACATCATGTAATCATCAATTTTAAAACCATGGAAACTAGGGATTTTTATCCTAAATATGATACTACCCATCATACACTATCATACAATCCCATAACCATGTAAAGATCCACTCTTACCTTAGTTTCTTGATGAACTCTAGAGTTTCCTCCTTAGGTTTTCTTCTCCTCTTTCCCCTTTTCCTTTTCTCTATGTTAGCTTCTTTTCTTCTTTTTCCCTTATTAACTCTATTTTTCTCTTTATATATAAAACCCTTATAACAACTAATTCTAGTAACTAATGGGATTACTAATCATACCCCCACCTTTACTCTTCACATTATCATCCAATAAGCCCAATTATCTTATTTCTATTATTTCTATATCATTTCCACCAAATAAAATAATCCAAATAAATCAATTACGCACAAAATCACATGATTATTTAATTAATATAATATATATAAATAATTACTAAAAATTGGGGTGTTATAGAGTGATACTCTATAAGTATCATTACTTCTCCTTTATTTTCCTGCTTCTTTCTAAGCTATACCGAAACATGTCAATACGTTACGGAACCAAAAACTCTCAAATGATTCAGATTCAATTTGAATCTGGACCATTTTTCCTCTGGTGTTACCTTCTCAAGCTTCTTTTTTGGACTCCTATTCAACAAATAGGAAGCTATGGATATCGCTTCTCCCCATAACTCTTTCAACAATTTCTTCCCCTTTAACATGTTTCTTACCATGTTCATGATCGATCAATTCTTCCTTTCGACAACACCTTTTTGCTGCGGTGTATAAGGTGGTACTACCTCATGTATAATCCCTTCTTAATCACAAAACCTCTCAAAGTCTTTTGAGACATATTCGCCTCCACCATTCATTTTGAGCACTTTGAGTTTGTGACCGCTTTGCCTCTCAACCATGGACATGAACTTCTTAAACACTTCAAATACCTCATCCTTTCTCTTGATTAGGTATATCCATAGCTTTCTACTATAATTGTAGATGAATGTGACAAAATATCTATTTCCACCAATGGAATCTACTTGCATCGGTCTATTAGAACAAGATTTGTTTATGACATATATCCTTTGGGTTTTGATGATAACAAAGTATTGAAAGAAAATGGTGTTATCTAATGTGTGTTCTAAGTGTGAAGGTTCTAAAGCTTAAAGAAGAATATATTCAGAATCTGATATAAGGACGCACTTGAGGGAAGCTAAGTTATTGGCTTCTGGTGGTTCAGAATCTGAAGATGTTCTTTTAGTGAAGACTGATAATATAGGTTTGCGTAGACTCTGAAGCTGAAGGCCTCGGCATCAGAAGAGAAATATGTTGTCTCTAAACTTATTGAATGAATCAGCTTCTGGTGATCATTCAGAACCAATGATAAAGCTAAGTTATCTGTACTACAGAAAGCAAGCTACAATGTTAAATCAGTTTGTCAGCTAGAGTCTATGTTCTCAAGGCTCAAGAAGAGTTTACATGCTTTACACATATCTACTCTCAACGGATCTATAGTACAAGATCATATGGAAGACGTAATGGTTAAACAAGTTACACAATAGATCAAGATCTTTTGGTGTATCTATCTTCAACGTCTCTTGTACTATAGAGTAACAAAGATACTTGTACAAGTTATCTCTTCCAACGGCTATTCCTCTAAAACTGCTATACAAGTACCTGAAGATTCAAGATTGATTTTCAACAAGGAACAAGGAAAATAAAGAAGAAGAGCCAATAAGGATAGAAGTGTTCCATGCTTCTATCAGAATGGAAGAATAACAAGATCAACAATAACAAGACAATCGAGTATGCATAATTTATGTTATATGTTGTAAATTATACAAAGCCTTAAGATCTCTTAAACATTGAATATCTTAGAAATCTTAAGTGTTGTGATCTTTGTTATGGTTATTACCTTGTACCTCTGGTTATGTATCAAGTACATCTTGTTCTATATTCTGCTAAACAAGTTGTTTAGTAGTTTAGATAAAGTCTCTTGCTATATGCTTGAGCATCAAAGTCTCTTGTTGTGAAGCTTGGGCCAAGTAAGTCTCGTGTTATGTGCTAGATCATTGAAGTTTTAATCAGTTGTTGATTGAGCAAGAAAGTCTTGGATCGTGGGTCTAAGCAGAAGTCTTAAGCCTGGAAGGCTTGAGCAAGGAAGTCTTAAATCTGTGGGATTTAAGCAGGAAATCTTGGACTGCAGGTCTAAGCATAAGTCTTGGAATTGTGGAATCTGATTAGGGAAGTCTTGGACCAAGGGTATGAGCAGAAGTCTAAGGGGTTTACACAAGTAAGTCTTGGGTTCGTGGAATCTAAGCAGGAAGTCTTAGGTTGGGAGTCTAAGCAAGAAGTCTCGGGCTGAGGGTCTGAGCAGAAAAGTCTTATGCTTAAGTTCATCAGCAATTGTAATAATGTTTTGATTATAGTGGAAAATGTCTTATGCTGCAAAGGGACTGGACTACTCTCAGTTTGGGAGGAACCAATATAAATATATGTGTGTTATGTTGTTATTTATTCGCTTCTGTTATTATTTTGCTGCAATTAATTATCAGATTCTTAACAGTGGTTTAGAATTTGAACTCTGTTCAGAAGCAAAGTAAAGAAACGGATAACACAATTAACCCCCCCCCCCCCCCCAATCTTGTGCATATTTCTCACCTTGAGTTGGCATCAGAGCATGTTCTGTGCATAAAACTTAACAATGGTGCAGATAAAGATCCAATGAGAAAAATATGTTTGTTGAAGACTTTCCTTCAAGAAGGAATCAAGTACTATATGAAAAATATTACTTTGTTAATCCTACCATATTCAGGGGTGACTCCGCTGAATTTAAATGATGGAAAAAGGCAAAATATATTCTTATATCATTGGTCTTGATAAAAGGATTTTGATGAAGGTCTATGGAATACCCTTGAGAAAGGTATTGCTATAGAAGTTGATGGTGTAGGGATGATCTATGATAGAAAATCTCTCACACTAACTCAGAAGAAGCTTTATGAAAATCATCTTGGAGTTAGATGTATTATGGTAGGTGCTCTATCTCATTCTGAGTATATCAGCAGCATTGATATGTATAATGCTTAGACTATCTTTGAATCCTTGTGTTTAAATTTGAAGGGAATCAGGTAGAAGCTTATCGAGTTACACTTCATCTAATCTTTTCAAACAAATTCTGAGAAGTTTGCTTGCTACTATCAAACCAAAAAGTCACATCTATTCAAGAAATAAAAAAAACTTGAGTAGACTGAGTCTTGAAGGTTTAATTAGCATTCTTCAAAGTAATGAAATGGAATTAGATGAAGAAAAGTTGTCAAAGAGATCACCCTTTCCTCAATCCTGTTGAAGAAATTTCATATGGAATGTCTGATGATGAGGAATTGGCGTTCCTTATCAAAAGATTCAATCATCTGGATAAATGGGGTGTGATATCTGTTGATGGAAGAGTAACTTCAGAAGCTTCTGAAATATTCATATTTCAACTGATTATCCCAATTTTAAGAAGAAGGATGAAAACTGCCAGACAGAAAAACCCAAAAGAAAAATGTCAGAGATCTCGAAAGCATATTCTAATGAAGCTGACATAGTTGAGGATTCAGAATCCGATGAAAAAGTAATCTGGCATTGTTGTCCAATACTTCTTCTAAAGAAACAATCTGAATCCAGGAATAAATCAATTATTAAAGAGAAAGAGGTATCGACTAATCCATCTTACTTCAATATTGATAATAAGGAGTCTGCATCTCAAGATAAAATCTTAAGTGACTTCATTGCTCCTAAGGAAATTGAAGGCTATCATAAAACTTGTGTTAAAGGACAATTCTGTGAGAAACCTTTCATTTCTTTTGTTTTCTGGCAATACTAAGACATTGATGAAAACTTATCTCATGCCAACCTCTGATAGCAAACACTATCTGTTTCTATGCTAGTCGAAAATTTCAAAATCAAGGATTATGAAGTCAATAGGTTTAATCCAAGACAATGAAATCAAAGACTCTGCTAAAAACAAGATTTTTTAAGTGTCATAACTCATCCTAGACTCTATTTTGGAATGAATATTAGAACTACTATCAGATTAAGGCATGATGTAAGAGAAAGCCTGTCAGGACTAACATTTGTAGACCCATAGAAATATGGGTACCAACATTCAAATTTGTATTTGCTGCAGATATCACTGAATAAAGGAGTAAGGCATCTTCCATGATACTTGATCAAAGGTTGTTTACAACATTTGATGGAAGAAATGCCTACATAACAAACTCAAGAGCTGAAGGGTACAAAAGTATGAAGTTTTGAGAAGAAAGTGGAATCATTGATTTGGCTGCCATTGACTCAGAATCCACTCAAGACAGAATTCAGATTTCGCGGTCAAATCTGAATACTCATCTGAAGCCTGACCAAGAAAAAAAAAGGTACGTTCGGTTCCTTTACTTTTGCAAACTTCTTGACTCAATGAACTATTTAAGTATGAGTGAATACAAAGTCTATGTTAGATCTCTAGAGAAATTCTATTTGTTAACAACAAAAGAATCTTCAGAAACCGCAGCCTATTACTCCTTTAAACAACGGTTTTTAAGTCGTTGTCTATTTTTCCGTTGCGTAAATTCAAAAATGTTGTAGTGGGGCTATCCGTATTTCAGTCGGGCTAGTCCGTTTATACTTCGAGCTTTAACGGGTCAGGTTTAAAAAGCCCGATTTTAAACAGGCTCTATTTTTTGAGAATTTCTTAATGCATCTCATACGCTTCTTACGCACCATGAGAAATTCTAAAAATGTCCTCAGTTTTCAGAGATGCATCTCCGAACGCACCAAAAGGTCAGTTAGGGGTGGCAAAACGGGCCTGGCCCGTTGGGCATGCCCGTTTTACCCGCACTTTAGTGCGGGATGGGCCAAAGGTTTAGGCCCTCGCCCTCTAATGTGTCCGCCCCGCCCCGCCCCGTTTTCTTTGCGAGCTTTTGCGGGCACGAGCATTTACATAAAAATTTACATTTTTAGGCTTAAATGGTGCAGTGCCCGCGGGCTTTCTCCGCGCCTTCCTCACGTTTTTGCGGGATAGGCATAGGTTTTAGGCCTGCATCATCAACTATGACCGCCCCGCCCCGCCACGTTTTTTTGCGGGTATTTGCGGGGCGGGCCTAAACAGGGCGGGCATGCCCGTTTGCCACCCCTAAGGTCAGTTAACGTTAAAATATTTCAGATATGCATCTCCAGAATATTTTGGAGGTTAAATCGCGTCAGACCCTTCTCCTTCCTCATTTTTCATTATACTCAATACCAAAATTCAAACTCTCAAATTTTCATCTGCACCAACTCAAAACTCTATCATCAAGGCCTAAACGAAATTCAATAATCATCTGTAACATCATAAACAACATCAGAAACATCAATCTCTTGTAAGTTTTTTGAGTTTTTAATATATTTTAGAGTTTTTGTGCAAATGAGTAAAAAACAATGATTAAGGTTAGAAATGAGTAGAAATAGCATTTAAGATAGTTTAGACATAGTGTATTAGATGTTTGTTGGCTGAAAATGATGATCAAAACAAGTTTTTTTGAGATTGCATGGGGTACATTGACACTATTGACGCAACCTCTGAGTTGCAGGAAATTTTGGAGATGCATCTCTGCAATTTTTCAGTGTTTTAGTTTCCCCCAGATTCCGGAGATGCGTCTCTGGAATTTCCTGCAATATTTTTTTTTATTTTCTTGCTTGTAAGTTATTTGCCTGCACTAATGGTCTACCTTACTCTAACTTACAGACAAAATGGTTGATAGATAAGATAGACTTGGGCACGGTAGGGTTACTCAGCACGCATTCGTTCGGCGAAAGAAGAGTCAGCAGGTTCCGAAGGCTCCTGGTCCCTCTGGTCAGGCATCTACTTATGGGGCTCATGCTTCTCTTCATGCCACTCCATCTTCTTACTCCCATAGGAGACACGATTCACCATCAGAATCATCACTCACTCCATCCTCACGCAGGCGTCAGGTTTAACTAGTGCCACCTCCTAATGTAGATGTTGCAGATCCAGTCTCACCTCCTACTAATGATGTTGCTGATCTAGTGCCATCTCTGGAGGGTGAGGCTGCTGCAGATGCTGAGCCAGATGCATTTGGATGAGGTCCAGTTGATTTTCCCTTAATACCTCTATGTCCAAACCATATTGCCAGACATATATGGGATGAAGAGGAAGCATTAGTTGGATTCATTATTATTTTTTACGTTAATTTTAATCGACAAATTTCTGACATTGATTATTTTTTATGAATTTCAAGAGCGTAATCCGAAAAAGTTTCTTAATGAAGGGAGGAAGATTGATGTCTTACCTCAGCCGAATGAGGATCACTTTCAGTCAGTTTTATTCTTATCCAGCCTGAAGGACTTGTGCATGACCGGTTATACTATGGTCAACCACGAGATGCTTAATGTATTCAAGAAGAGATGGCACTCAGAGACCTCGTCGTTTCATCTCCTGCATGATGAGATGTCTATCACACTCGATGATGTCTCGTGTTTGCTACATCTTCAAATCAGGGGGAGATTCTTAGATCATGGAAGGATGACCAAAGAGGAGGCACTCGAGATGATGGTAGAGTATCTTGGGGCTGATCTAGGGGAGGCAATTGAGGAGTTGGATAAGACCAGGGGTGCTCATGCTAGATTTGAATTTCTGAAGAAGCTGCATGAGGCTGAGATCCTGAGTGCACAGAAGGATGATGGTGATGGTGAGCAGGTGGCGCACTACAGATCGCATGCATTGAGAGCATACCTGCTTTATTTGGTTGGCATTGCAATTTTTATGGACAAGAGTGTCACTTATACAGACATCGTCTACCTATGGTACTTCGTGGATATCGAACAGATCCATGAGTATAATTGGGGGCGGCTTGTTTGGTCTACCTATATTCGCGTCTCACTACTCCTCATTTGCCCGAGCGTGTCATGCGGCAGTTCGGCTAAACTTATACCATTCTCACACGCCCTACTGTCTCCGCTCCTCCTGCCTTGACACTTAGATAAATAGATGACATGTTTGATGATTATGAGAGTCTTCTGGTACTGGAGGAGGCACGAGCTACCATAGCTGAGAGCAACTGGAGCTACTTCAAAAGGTACATCAGATGGTTCTTTAGGGTGTCACATTCTTACATGGTGCATACTTCTCCAAGAGATCTGCTTAGACCAGCTCATCAGGAGACACTAAAGGAGGAGCAGGCACAGCTAGATCATGCTGAGGATGTCCTAACTAAGTGTCATCGTAAAATGGAGATTGCACTGACAAGCATTGATAACGGTATTTTCCCTGATGGGTCTGATGTGAGGCAAGTCTTAGGTTCCATCATGACGGAGGCACATATGGCATTGTTGTACTAGAGACGACGCCTGAGGACAGGGGGGATTGATGGACGCGGAGGTAGACGAGGCAGATGAGAGGTAGTCAGTCATACACAGTAGTGTCTTAGTATATAGTAGTAGTACTATGGTTTGTACTTTATTTTGACGGTCTTACTAATGTATTGATCTCCATTGTATGGCATTTTCGACATTTATTTGTATTTTATTTTTGTATGGCATTTTTGGACCATCTGAAATTATGTACGTAGATTTTTTATTTTTGATTGTATGATATACTTTAAATATTCATCTGAACACTGATAATGTATCTCCAGAATATTCAAAGAGATGCATCTCCGATACAATTCAAATGTAAATGGCTTTTGAGTGAGATGTATTAAATGTTTTAAATTGTTTCAAAAATGCACATCTAGAATATTTCAACTTCATTCGAAATTTGGTGCGTCCGGAAATGCATCTCCGAAAACTAAAGACATTTAAATAATTTTGTATAGTAACTAAGAAATATTAAGGATGCATTGAAAAAGCCCCTATTTTTTTTTTCAAGCCTTACATTTTTACAAGCTTTTCAGTCCGGCAATAGACCCGGCCCATTTTAGCAACTCTATCCACAATGGCTCTTGTCATAGGAGCAATATTCTCAAAAAGAGAGAAGACTAAATTGATGATTTAGTCAATGTTGAAATTGAAAGGAAATATTTATGTTGAAACATAAGACATTTACACATTGTACATCAAAGAAGAAACAACAGTGAATCAATACACTCAAAAAAAATTAAAAATAAAAATATAACTGTTTATTTATTTTCTAAATTATCTTAATAAATTGTTTCCCATACAATTTACTAATAGTTATTTTCTTTTTCATCATCTCTTAATAAGAATCAATTCTACTATAGAATTTTTTATTTTCATATGTTATTAATTCATCAATTGAAGGTCGAGTAGTGTTTGGCAATCTCCTCCCATTCAAAAAGGATTGAAACAAAAGCAATGCTCTTGAAGGTTGTGCATATGGCACCATATGACCAGCTCCTCTCACGGTAGCAAAAGTCAACAATTTTCCATACTCAGTTACCCAACCTCCAACCTACATATAAATTCATCTTAGTCAACAACATTATTAAACTATATTCAATCATTTTTCAATATGTATAAAATGGTCAATTATTAATAAAAATATACATTTACCTGTCCTTTGTGAAACCAAACTCTATATGGATCAGTAATCTTGAATTTTAGGTCATCAGCTAGTTCACGAACGAGTGTACGACTACCTATTAATGGTATAATTGAATCTTGATCTCCACTGCCAAAACAATTTAACAGAAATAACCAACTTATTACAAAAATGTATAAAATAAATAATAGCTAATGAGTTTCATAAGTTAAAATTAATCACCTAAAAACCAATACTGGAATACGGTTTCGAATTATCCGTTTCAGAATTGGAAGCATGCTAATGTCAGGATCTGTTTTACTGTAATTTAAAACACTACAATGAAGAAAAAATGTTGATTAGAAATTAAATCAGTAATAATAGTAATATCAATGTATGCATTATAAATTATTTGTACTTACTTACTGCAATCGGACCATGGATACGACAAATTGGTACGATTAGCGTTAAGAGCTTTCTGAACTTCTGGGAGGTTAAGGTAAAACTTGGTTTCAGATTCAATACAGACATCTACGTTTAAACTTATATTATGTATCTGCATCAATGAAATGATTGAAGTAATTAGAATTTAAATTAATTATTAAAGTTACAATAGTTATTATAACCACAGGAAAAAAAAATACCATTTTTTTCAATCTCATTTCTTGTTCTGCTATGGCTGGATAACAAACATCAAGAATAACATCATATATGTTTATATAATCGCCCACAATTTTATTAGCATCTTTTATGGCATCGTTGCATGATTCGGATAAATTTTGATGATCTCCATAATTATAATCATCAAAGTCGCAATCATTCATAATTGCAACTCCAATTTCATCTGAAATCATTCCGTGTGACCAGAAAAATTCATATGTTGTACGTCTATCGTGATTCCATTTCAAAAGCGGGTTTCCAATCTAACAAAGCCAAAGAAATTAGTCATTAATATACATGATTAGTGCAAATGTGACACGAAAAATGATATCTTACCGCGAGCCCTTTTATATTGAATTTGAAATCAGATGAATGATGAGTATTATAATCAAGAATAGCATTAGCTAGTTGGGGTATGTAGTGTCCTGAATAATAACATTATAAATAATATTATGTTAGTAAGAAATAATTTTTTTAAACTTAATTACATCAACTAAGTTGAGATATGGTTTATAGTTTTGTTGGACCTGCATAACTTTCTCCAGTCAGAAACAATTTTCTGGATTTATAGGAAGGGAATTTCTCGTACCATTTCAGCAAGAACAAAATCATATCATTGGCTGCCAAAAACAAAAATTAAAAACTATGATCATATTTACTATAATATATATAAAATTTTCTTTTGCATAGATAATAAGTATATAATACCTGTAGCATCATCACCAATGGTATAATCAGAAGATGTATTTGAGTATGACCAACCAACTCCAGCAGGAGACTCCACAAACAGAAGATTCGAAACTGTAAAAATCATAAACGCAAACACATATATCATGAATCAATATACACTCAAATTATTCTCCAATATAAAAACACATACTCATATAAATACCTTTGTTCCAAGATTTTGAATTCCTACGTAAACCGCGTCCATCACCCTTGGGATAAAATGGTCCTAACTCAGTAAAAGCACCTCCTCCGATGGAAGAACATCCGGGGCCTAAAAAATTGTGTTTGGATAACACTTCTCAATAATAAATAACAATAATAATAATTGATTATTACCTCCATTGAGCCAAAGGGTGAGAGGCTTTTTGTGAGGGTGATGATCAGCCTCAACAAAATAGTAGAAGAGACTCCTCCCATGTTTGAGATCAATATCAACATAGCCAGCATATTGACTAAATTTAACCTTGGGTTGCCCTGGTAACCTCTCAACCAAATCCTCAATAGGGTAACCTTCTACCCCAAAAGTATTACCCAATAAGCATACATAACCCAAAACAATCAACACACCAACAAACATACACTTTCCCATTTTCAATTCCCTTACAAGCACACTCTCTATCTATATTCCTTCAGAAGAACTCGTTTAAATAATAACACAAGATTAAAATTAATGAGTATTAATATTGCATAAATAATATATATATATATTTTTTCCAGGATACTAATAGTAATATAATAATAAATCAGATTAATGAGTAAAATGGTATTTTAAAAATGATTTTATATTCAAATTTGAAATTGGAAACACTTTTATTTTTAAGATAAATTCTTGAATACATTTGAGTTTAGTTGAATACTTGTACTCTGTACATAAATTTCATTTAACATTTAGTAGAGTATGCATGAATGTAAATAGGCAATGTTTAGAAATACTTGAGCATATACTATATATATTCATAATAAATTATTCTTTTTTGTTCTTTTTCTTCTTTGATATTCAAAAGATTTTTAATGTTAAAAATTTTAAAAAGTTAGAGGGACATCACTTGACAGTTTTAAAAATATTTAATATATATTAAAAAATGATACATTCAGTCTACTTTTAAAATAATATATGTCATTTTGTTCATATTTTCAATGATATATTTATGTAGATGTTGAAATATTTTATTAACTATTTAATTAAATAATAATATTTTAATATTATTATATGAACACATATCTTTATTTAAATATGTTAATTATTTATTTATTAGGATACTACATAAAATTTGATGCTCTTATATATAATTTCTTTAAAAAATATATTGGATTCAGTACATGAAAATGGTAAAAAAAAAAAAAGATTTGGATTAATTTGTTTTGAGAAAAGAGACTTTTTTTATTGGAAATAATTTTGAGATATTCTTGATTTAAAATTGAAACAAAATGTAGTAAAAAAATAAAATTTTGATTCTATTTGAAAAATAAAGGTTTTATTTTTTTTATTTATCAAAATATATAAATTTTTCTCTCTTTATTTGGAAATAATTGATTTTATACATACGCATATATATATATATATATATATATATATATATATATATATATATATATATATATATATATATATATATATATATATATATATATATATATATATATATATATATTATCATTGATGTTTTTTAATATTTAAAATATTATTATTTTTATTTTATATAAATATATAGTTAAAGAAAGGATATAATAGTGGAATAAATGTTCAGGTAAGTTTGTTTTAAAAATGGTTTTTTTTTTTAATTATTCTTGTCAGAAAAATATTTCGTGCTAATTTTTTGTTTACTTGTAAGCAATGTTTTAAAAAATTGACTAGAGATCGAACCAGTAAAACTTCCGATTTAAAGTTTAATTGATTCAACATCTTTCGATTATTGTAGCAACTTTTAGTGAGAGAATCTCCTCCTTCTCTCTAGTTTTTTCCTCCTTTCTTCCCTGCTTCATCCGCTTCAGGTTTAACCCATCGTCCAAAACAATGTATCAGGTCCATTAAGGTGAGTTTTTCGAATCCGTGCATCCTTCTTATATTGTCAACACAAACTTTTGCGATTACCTAACCATTTACCAAGTAGATACTGGGGGAGCTCCTCTCTATCTTTGGCTTAAATTCCTGGCTTTAGGGCTTAGGGGCATCGATAGGGTGGTGTTTTCTTCTGGGTTTTACTGGGTATTTGGTTGGTGTGAGTTGCCATTCAGGTTTGGGTTGACATTGTGGAGGTTTCGCGAAGTTATTGGAATCAAGGTCAGTCTGTATTTGAACTTAGGTTAGCTTATTGCAACATTACAGTACGGTGGTAATGAAGATGAATCCGAAAGCCATCAATAAGGAGGGTGGGGTTAACATTAAGTCGAAAAAACATCACTATGAGGTCATTGCAAGAAGATCCATAAGGAAAGCTCAAGGTGGGAAAGTGACCGACCAAGACATCAAAGATGCTTCATCTTTCTTCTTTACCCATTTTCCAGATACATATGATGCGAAACGTATGTTTGAGGTATTCAAGGAGTTTGGTACTATTCTTGAAGTATACATTCCCCCTAGGAAAGATAAAAGAGGAAACAGATTTGGTTTTGTAAGATTTAAGAAGGTGAAGGATGAACATCTTCTTGCCATTGAACTTGACAACATTGTCATTAATGGCACTAAGATATTTGCTAACACACCTAGATATCAAAGAGAAATCAAGGAACACGTGAAGGTTGGGCAATCAAAGCAGATTTTCCATGGTGGGAAGGCTGCAGTGAGTAACCTAAATCTGAACAGGGAGGGCCACAAATCGGGGATATCATACACCCAGGTCACTTATAGAGGTTTAACTAACCGCGGTGGATACAAACAACATAGACAGGGTCACAATCAGTTTTTAATGGGCGACAAACCTAACTTTGCACACCTCATGTTCAATGTGGAACACTCTGATTTGGCGAGGTTTGAAAAGGCCTATGTTGGAGTCATGGAGGAACCAGGATCAACATTTGAAGTTCAAGAAGCCTTGCAGATAGAAGGTTACTTCCAAATAAAAGCCACTCCCTTGGGGGCCAATTTGTGTTTATTGGAGGAGGAAAACAAGGGAGAAATTAGTAAGATGGTACAAGAGGATGAGGCTTGGATATCGAAATGGTTCTCCGATATACATCTGTGGTCGCCGGCGGACGTGGACAAAGAGAGATTAACTTGGGTTAGTATATTTAGACTACCTTGCCATGTTTGGGGGGTCAGTTTCTTTAAATTTATGGCAACTCGAATAGGGGAGTTTGTTAAGGCTGACCCTGATACTGATAATCAAGATAGGCTGGATGTTGCAAGGGTACTAATTAGAACCAAATTTGCGCTAAATTTGAATGAAGTTTTCAATATCGAAGTCAATGACAACATATACTGTATTAAAGTGGTGGAGGATTCAATTGGTAGTAGGAGATCTGGTTTGTGGAGCAATAATTCTTCTCTTGAGAGTTCTGAGTTTGTGTCCTCTGACACTGAGGTTGAAGAATCAGACTTGGAAGGATTGGAACTGGACAAAACCAAAATTTCACCACGGTATAATCGGGCATCGACTCAGGTAGGTGAAAACAACACAACAAACAAAACTGTTTTGGACGAGAAGACGAATGAGGAGGATACTGAAGACGATGATATTCATAAAAATACTGAGATTGTGTTAGGACTTGATAAAGCAATGTCTATTGAAAAGGTAATTCAGCATAATAGTGCAAAGGATAATACAGGAAGGGATATATGTCTTATTGAGAATAGAAACATGGATTCTCAGGTTGAAGAAACAAACAATGTTCAGAGGACCAATGGTGGTTATACTGCGGATGTAGAGCCTGAAATTTTATCAGGTGGCGAAACAGATAGGATGGGAGCAGACAAATATTCAACTGTAGCGGGTGGACATACTATTAACGATCAATTAGGAGTGAGTAGGTCCACAAAAAAGAAAAAACTATTGGATGACGTATACCAGAAAATTAGGATTCCTTTAGCCCCCTCATACTACTCTACTTTACTTCGGTCAGATCACACATTTTCTGATCCTGAAAAGACTTCTAACAAAAATCTTGGTATGAATTTGGAGGAAAACAAACCTATGCTTGGCTCAGGAGTACACAGTTGTGAATCCATTGAGGATGAAGAAGTTAGACACATCAATTCAAGAATTAGAAAGAGGCTGGAGAAACTACCTAACAGACTTTGGGAGTCCATTAGAAAATTGGGAGTGGAAACAGTGAATAAAGGCGGGGATGTTGTGGAAATCATTCGAAACATGGAGGATTTGAACAAATAAAAAACCAAGAGTAAGAAACGAACTGACAAAGGACAGTTAGGAATAATCAAGGGTAAGAAGGCGGCAGCTAAAGGTAGATTATGAATTTTTTGACATATAACATAAGAGGGAGTGGTAGCAGCATCAAGAAAAGGAAAATTAGGGAGTTATTGCAAAGACATGGGGCAGACCTGATTTTCTTGCAAGAAACCAAATGTGTGAAGATGACAGATGAAATTGTGTTTAGCCTGTGGGGTGACCGTAATTGTCAATGATCTGCATCAGATTCAATCGGATTGTCGGGCGGCATATTAACCATATGGAGAAAAGACGTCATTTTCCCGATAGCGAGTTTCAAAGGAAATGGTTATATTGGTATAAATGCTAAGTGGAAAGATATTAATTGTTACTTTGTCAATATATACTCTCCATGTCTGAATTCGGCAAAAAGAGATCTTTGGAGTAACCTTCTTCAACTTAAAGATACAATGGAGGTTGGAGAATGGGTGTTTGGTGGCGATTTTAATGCCATCAAGAATAGGAGAGAAAGATGTGGTAGTGGTGATTATAACAATAGAATTATGAGTGAATTCAATGATTTCATCAACTTAACTGGTTGTGTTGATCTGCCTGTTTGTGGTAACAAATTCACCTGGATTAACTCGTCGGGGAAATCTAGCAGTAGAATTGATAGATTCCTGATATCACCGGGTTTACTCAATGATTGGAATTCAGTGGTCCATAAAGTGGGGGCAGAGATATCTCGGATCACTGCCCAGTTTGGATTGAGGCGAAAAATACGAACTGGGGACCGAAACCATTTAAGGTATTAAATTATTGGAAGGAACATCCTGGCTTATTACAGTTTATCAAAGAAGTTTGGGAGGACAATGTAGTTATTGGTAATGCCTCATTCATTTTGTCCAAGAAATTACAGATTCTTCGTTCTAAACTCCGTTGGTGGAATGTTAACATATTTGGTTGGATCGATACTAAGATTACGGAGGATGTCGGTATCATCAGCGATATGGAAGATATTATTGCGGAAACGAATGGTGACATCAATGATGAGGATGTGGCCTGCCGTAGAAATGCAATAGATGACATGTGGAAGAACTTGAGAATTAAAGAAAGTATTCTCAAACAAAAGTCCAAAATGAAATGGATTACTGATGGAGACCGTAACACGAAATATTTCCATGCAGCCATCAAACATCGTAATAGTTCCAACTATATCAGATCAGTGACTGTGAATGACAAAGAAATTGAGAATGTTGCAGAAGTTAAGGAAGCAGTTGCAGCACATTTTGAACGAAGATTTAAGGCTGTAAATTTCAGTCTGCCTGTTATTGGTAGCAGACTCATATCTCGCCTATCTGTTGCTGAAAGTTTGGCACTTGAGGCTCCATTTTCGGCTAAGACATTAAGGCTGAGGTATTTGCTTGCGCGGGGGACAAAAGTCCGGGTCCGGACGGTTTCAACATGGACTTCATAAAACACTGTTGGGAGATAATTGGTACAGATTTTATTAACTGCATTATGGAATTCTTTAAAAGGGGTCGACTGCCCAAAGTCTTGGCTTCATCCTTTTTGGTCATTATTCCTAAACACGATTCACCTAGTAATCTTGACGATTATAGGCCGATATGTTTGATTGGTTGTGTTTACAAGATCGTGTCCAAGTTATTAGCTAGTAGAATTAAAAGAGTTATGGATAGTATCATATCTAGTTCTCAGACAGCTTTTATTGAAGGAAGAAACCTTATGGACGGTGTGCTTGTTTTGAACGAAATGGCAGATTACATCAAAAGGAGTAAAGGCAGAGCTATGTTTTTAAAAGTGGATTTTTCCAAGGCATACGATTGCGTTGAATGGTCTTATCTCCGGAACATTATGAGTTCCATGGGTTTTGGTAGTACTTGGATGCGGTGGATGAATGGTAGCGTTATGCACAATCACTTATCGGTGTTGGTCAATGGGAGTCCGACGCGAGATTTTGAAGTAACACGGGGACTGCGACAGGGGGATCCACTTTCACCTTTCCTATTTGCTATAGCGGCGGAAGGTTTAGCTATTTTGATGAAGAGAGCGGTTAAGGATTCTACTTTCTCATGTTGTAAGATTGGTCCTTCGGTGTCGTATAATCTATTACAATATGCAGACGACACTATCATCATTGGATATGGTTCTTGGAGTAACCTTTGGGCCATCAAATCATTGTTGAAAGGTTTTTAATTAATATCCGGGTTAGACATAAACTACAGTAAGAGTGCGTTGTATGGGATTGGTCTGGACCACTGTTTTTCTAGGGCTGCAGAGGGTTTCCTAGCTTGTAAAATGCAATCTCTGCCGTTCAAATTCCTTGGAATATTCGTCGGAGGCAATCACAGATTAATCTCGTTTTGGAAACTGGTAATTGACAAGGTTCAATCTAGGCTTGCATCTTGGAAGGGTCGGTTCTTATCTATGGGAGGGAGAGCTACTCTCATTAATTCGATTCTTTCAAATATACCGATTCATTACATGTCATTTTACAAGATTCCGTCTAAGGTTATTATGACGCTCACAACAATTCAAAGAAGATTTCTTTGGAACGGGTCGTCGTGCAAAAAAGGCATTGCTTGGATTAGTTGGAGGGAGACTTGTAAACCAAAAGAAGAGGGAGACCTCGGCATTTTGAATCTTAAGCTCTTCAATCATGCATTACTAGCTAAGTGGTTGTGGAAACTGGTGTATATTAAAGAGGGTTTGTGGAGAGGTATCCTCGAGGGTCGATACAATCACTTCGCGTCCGATTTACGTTTAGGAGTCGTTCCTACATATTCGACTCCGTCCTCCCTGTGGTGGAGGGATTTATTCAACATTGTTTCATGTTTTGGGGAGGCTTCTTTCTACGATTTAATTAAACATAGAATTGGCAATGGAAATAATACTTTATTCTGGCTGTCGAATTGGTGTGGGAACCGAACTTTACCTGCTCTGTTTCATTTTGTAGTAAATCAAGGTGCAACTATTGCTGAATCGGGAGGTTGGGAGAACTTCATATGGAAATGGAACTTTGAATCTGTTGTCCAACAGCTGCCTCACAATTTAGTGCAGTACATGGAAGAGCTAAGGTCTGCTATTAGTGAGGTAGTGTTTGAATTTGAAGCTACAGATTCTGTAGAATGGTTGCCGGGGTGGAAAACTTATATACCGTGAAATCAGGATATAATATCATAAACAGAGTGGAAGAATCGGAATTGGTCTTAAGTGACGATACCCGGGATGCGATTAAATTAGTGTGGATGTCGTATGCTCCAGAGAAGGTGAAGACATTTGGGTGGAGACTTATTAGGAATCGGTTACCTTCCCGCGATAATCTATGGAGGCGAGGTATTATATCGAATTCTTCCGAAACTTCTTGTCCTTTCTGTTTTTTGGAAAATGAAGATGCTCGACATTTGATGACGGTTTGTAGTAAGAGCAATAGATTGTGGGGTGCTCTAGGGAGCTGGCTGGGTATTCGGAGTATACAGGAGGATAATTTATACAACCATATGCAAAGTTGGATACAAGAGTTGGCTCTTAAGAAAGTTGAAATCAAATCGGTTGTTGCTTTATGGATTTCGATTTGTTGGTGCATATGGAATACAAGGAACAACATCATGTTTAAGGAAGAATTTTGGGATCACGAAACCGTAGTGGATAGATGTATCATTGTAACTTGGTGGTGGATTGGAAAGAAACTTAAAAAGTCATATACTTGTAATTATTATGATTGGATTAAACACCCTTGCGATTTTTTATAGGTTGATCTAGGGTGTTGGATGGGTATTATGTATACGGGTTAGGGTACCCATTTGTACCCTTTTTGAATGATATTTTTTGCTTATAAAAAAAAAGTTTAATTGATTCAATCGGTTAAATCTACGGTCTAACCGTTTATTAAATAAATTAATAATATGAAATTAATTTTCATAAATATGTCACTATGTTCATAACTTAATAAAATAAATATTTTAAAAATCTATTAAAAACTTTATACAACAATATCGATAACGCATATATTAACATAACATAGTTGTACACTTCATTTTAACATTCATTTAAAATAATTTGAAAAAATTAGAGTTACAATAAAATAAGTTAAACTAATTCAAACCAAAATCAAAATAATAGAATATAATAACTAAAATAATGTTCAAATAATTAAGAATACCTAAATTAAATAAGATAAAAAAAAACAATATACTTAGTTAAACAACAAAAAGCGAATTTGAGTTGAACTATGACAAACAAGTCATAATTGACAACAACAAACAATATTAACTTAAACGACAATCAATATTGAGTTTGATAACGTGACTATGTTCTAACGACAATAACATGAAAAAATTTAAAAGTTTGTATGGTTGTAAAACAATATGAAATTCTTTTTTGTAATTCGGGAATGTATGTTAAGTTTTGATATTGATATATTAAACTTTTAAAAAAAATTCTAAAAATGGTCAATTTGATGCATTTTCTAGAACCGGACGGTTTTAAAAAACCGGATCCAGTTCTTTGGTTCGAATGGTTTTGGACGGTTCAATACGGTTTTTCTGGTTTTACTTTGATTTTAACCCACTAACGATTTTGAAAGGTTAACCCAACCGGATTCATCTCCGGTTCCCGATCCAATCGGTTGAACCGGCCGGTTCAGTCCGATTTTTAAAACATTGCTTGTAAGTTTGTTCTCGCACTAAAGCAGATAAGTAATTTTCTTATTATAAGCAATGCATTAAATTTAAAGATTTAATATGAAGGTGAGAAAAACAAAAGAAACATAAGTTTGAATTATATTGATTATTTTAGTTCACTCCCTTAACTCGAAGTTATGTCCAGTACCTTCACACAGAGATATTTTTACTATAGTCAAATAGATTATCATTATTAAGATATTTTCTGATCCAACGGACCTATATTATAGACTTCAAACATAAAGAACTAATCTTAACTTGACCTCTTTTTTCATCTCAAATAATTTATTTAACACTTAACCTTTTAAGGAATGCAATTAGATAAATAAATAATCGGTGGAGTGTTTACAAATATCTTTTAATTGCACACTTTTTCGGTGTTATGGTAGTTGTTTTTGTGAAAATGGAAATACAAAGATTTGTTGATATTAGGATGTTCTCGAAACTGTTTTGAAATTTCTACTTCTTCCTTTTGAAACCTGACGTTCACTAGAAGTGTTAAGGGGTGCGTAGTTCTAATATTTAGAAGGGATAACTCGTTCCCTCTAGTTTATTAGCTTGAGCAGTTTCCTTCTTTCTTTCTTTTTCATTCCTTTATTCTATTTTGTTCTTTGGTTCCTCGACCTCTCTTTTGCTCATTTCAACCTTTTCATAACTTTTTTTGTAGATTGTCTTTCTTACAACCAATTTCTCCTCATATTGTATGTATTTTTCCACACTTGATAGTAGATTATTGAAAGTTTTTAAGGATCTGATCCTCATGCATTTTGCAAACTTAGACCCATGTTGAAGCTAAAGACTCGGTAAGTATTTCTCCATCTCGTTGAGAACACTTTTTACTAAAATGATCTCCTTATTAAATCTCTTGATGTATGCTCGGAGGGATTCATCATTTTCCTGCCTTATCTAGCTCAAACTTTCACTACTACAAAATATACTTTTTACCATGGTTAAGAGAAGGATTTTACAATGGTTGGAGGTCTATGATAACGAAGGATGTGATATAGTAAGTGATTTACATTCCACCACGGGCAAGCACTCGTAGTAAAACTTGTATAATGTGCAACATATACCCACAATTGTAAATTCCAACTATGGTGAAAAGTGGAATGTTCATTGGTTTGATACCCAGCGACATGATTTTTTTTTCAAATGGAAAAGCACTACATTTCACCATGGTTATAACTTCTAACTATGGTAATATATTTACTTGAGCTTATTATAATTTATTTGGGATGCTTATTTCACCATCTGCTCACAAAAAAAAATATAATTTTTCAATATGATTTAGAAATTAATAATATGACAAATGTAGTTACTACCTCGATTTTTTAGTATAAGTTATTTTGAATTTTCACGCGTATTAAAAAATGTAATAATTGTGGTATGAAAAAGAGAAATTATAAAGGGTTTTACAAAATTGTCCTTCATTAATGGTATTGGGAAGACAATTTTACATAATTGGAATGAGAGACAATCATAAATATTTAAAGGTATAATAGAAAAAATAACATTAATGATTCATTGGTATTATAAAGTGACTTATATTGTGGTACAAATTTTTTTCCAAAACGACTCATAAAAAAAACAGAGGTAGTATATTAGAAGAACAAGTTACATTAATCAATGTTTTTTTGAGATTTCTACAATTCATTATCCGTATCTCGCTCTTTAACAGTTATAATTTGTTTCAATTTGAGTGCATAATTGCTGGTTCTTCTTATTCCAAGTCATAGTCGGTGTAAACTATGATTTTTTTTTATTCATTCACTATAGGGAATAATGGTGTTCTTCTTTTTGCTATCCAATAACATGTGATGAAGCATAACATCTACCCAATTTTTCTCAACTTGATTTTCCAAAAACTAAATTGCAGGAACATCAAAATTTTGGATGGTGCTAAAATTGATTTTCCATAGAAAAAGAACATGATTCATTGTATAGTGAATCAACCTATTGTTTAGGCTTACATGGCCTACTTTGAATAGAGATGGAATTCTAGAAGATAGATCAATGAGAAGGATGTAAGCATAAAGATTAAAGTTAAATTCACCACCTTCATAGTCTTTTTTATAGTAGTCTTGTTGGATGAAGGGTGGATTGCAAGATTGTGAAAAATCTTCAAGATATGGAGCGATGGGATGCTTCTTGTTGTTCTATGTGATTGGCTACATTATGAAAAACAAAAATGGTGTATTCAAGATGTTTTGGTGCTGAAAGGACACATGTGGAACCATATGTTCTAACATGTGTGCAACATTTGTCCCTTGTCTGCGAGACAAGGTTGTTGTGTGTGTGTGTGTGTGTGTGTTTTCCAACTGGTTTTAGCGCATTCTCCTGCTGATATGTGCAACAAGGATTGTTGCTATCTTTTAGCAATCTGATTTGTTTGATTATTAAATTAAATTAAATTTAAATCATGGAGATTTAAATTTGAATTCAAATCAAATCAAATCAAATTTATATTGTGGAACTGTTTTAGAGAAACAAATCCTACCTGAATCTCCATCATATTTGGACGAGATCACTGCCTAAATCAAATAAGAAAAGCCCGGTTATGGATTACTATATATAGAGACTCTTTTTATTCCTTTAAGACCATGATCTTGAGTGATAATTTGAGTTTTAGGATGAGTCTTTGTTTATGTTATTTACACCATGTTATTGCTTCATTCATATCATAAGGCATATTAGTTAGTTTGTTTAGTTGAGTTGTTAATTCAATATTCAATCATTCTGATTATTGTTGTTGATCACTAGGGTTTGTGATTGAGAGAAAGTGAGAGGGGGTTCTCATATTTAGGAAGAGTCCTAAATAGAAAGACACCAAGGGTAGAATTAAGAAGAGAGGTGTTAAGCAAGGGGCTTGTTTATTTAAGACACTTTGTACTAATTCTATTAAAGACCTTTCTTGGGTAAAGTGCCCCCAGATGTAGGTGTTGTATGAACTGAACAGGGTTAACAATATTTTGTGATATTTACTAGTTTTTACTTTAATTCATTATCGCTGTCATAGTGTGCTCAATTTGTTTTAATAAGATGGACAAGTTGTCATAGACATCTAGTCTAACATCTATCCCCAGAGAAACAAAATTTCAATTGGCATCGGAGTGGGCACCCTGTTTTGTTTGGGTGAGCTCCAGGGAAGATTTTTTTTCATATGGATATGTTTACCTTGAAAATTGGTAAACAACCGCTGATCTTCTAAAACTATAAAGTTCTAGTAACTTATAGGATCGATCAGATTGATCCTAGGACATGTGCTGCATGTGTATTTAGAATATTTCACAATTTGGTAAAGTATGCCTTTCGACAATGCACATAAATAAAAAAAGGGGTGTTTGAAGTGTAAAGGAAAGCGATAAAGATAAAGAAACAACTAAGTCGAACAATACATCAAAGAAAAGAAAAGGTTGAATGTAAAAGTTTGATAAAGAAAAACTGGAGTTAAATGCTGGAAAGAAATGCATAAAGATCTTAAAATGCAAAAAGGTAAATGCTTGAAAGTAAAGGCTTTTAATGTAAAACTGCAAAGTAAAGACTTGGTAATGTAAATGACTTGAAAGGTAAAAGTTCGTGGAAAAATATTTCAAAGTAAAGAATCTAAAACAGAAACTTCAAAGTAAATTGCATTGCAATTAAGGATAATGGTTATTACAATCACGTACATTCTCACTTCACTGGTTTCTCGACACACTGGATACTTTGAGTGAATACAGAGTTACTTGTACAAATATGATTTTTTCACACTATTCTAACTCTAGGATTAACCTATTTATAATATTCTAAAGTAACCACCATCTGACGGTTTTATTCTTAGATTACGCCACTTGGCACTTCGCATGTCTTCACGATCTGGATCTTCGCCACCTGTCCTCTTTTCAAATTCAAATAGTGGAACTTCCCTCCACTATTCAGTTGTAACTGCAGCGCATTATCCGTAGCCACTTCACTGTGTCGAATTGACTCCTTGGACTTAGCAATATTTGAAGTCCTAAAATCATTCTCTTCGACTTAGGCATTGCACAAACATGGTCGAAGGCCTTCTAGTCGAAGCCTTTTTTTTTAGCTTTATTATTTTAAAGAATAACTTATTTTAAAGCCAAATTGTCTGAAATCATGTAGCGTCGAAATTAGGAGCTAACAAATTGCCCCCAAAAAAATGCCCTTTCGCCAGTATTGGTAGGAAGGTCATTTTTTTTATAACATAATTTTCGACGCCTGCTCATTCGATTATGGAAAACATGGTCTCAACTGACCAACCCACTATTTAGAAACTATTCAGTTTCTTTCAACCATGCTTGTGACGTCATGTCATGATGGCAAATCTTCAAACGTCCCTTCAGCCGTATTTGTGAACAGTTTTCATCATCACTTTTCTTGGGATTAAGCATTTACAGTCTGCTTTTAACCACCACCATCCAACGATCTCAAAAGAGGACACGCGTCCCACTATCGTATCCATTTTAACGGTGGATTCACAGTCCCCTCACCTTCCAAACGCCTATAAGTACCCTTTTCTTCCAACTTGAAACTCTTTGCATTCTCAGACTTTCTTTCAACTTATTTTTCTTGTTCTCTAAACTCTCTCAAGAAACCCCAGAACGCACTCTTACTTTTTCTTCAACTCCCAACAATGGCGTCTTCACAACCCATCCATCAAGAAACCAAGAACTAAAAGGGTAAAACCACTCCGTTCGAGTAAACTCTCCCGCCATTTTCAAACATCCCCGGACCAAAGGTGGTAAAGAACCAACAGTTCATGCCGGAACCTCTTCTTGAAGAAACAAGGAGCATTTATGAATCTCAGGTAATGATCCCTCTCCTTGTATCTGATAAACCCTATGCTTTAGGTGGCCCCCTAGCTGATGTAAAACCCACCAATGAAAAACTGGCTGAGTTCTTTCCTTCTTACCGTAAGTCTAAACCTTTAGGGCAAAAAAGCAACCCTAATGAGGATGGAACCTCTCCTAATACACCCACTCTGACGAAAATGGATCTGAGGTACCTTCGTGATGGTACAAGGCTGGTAAGAGTTGTCAACCCTTTAAAGGATTTTGACCTTTGGATGACCAGAATGGAAAGGGTCAAAGCTGATCATTGGAAAACTATTGGAATCTATGATCTGCTTATGTTGTCGAAGACCAACATCCCTTATTGTTTGAACTTGCTGGCAGCATCGCTTTACTTCTGGTATAGTAGCCACTACACCTTTCATCTTCCTTGTGGGATGGTTACTCCCACACTCTTCGACCTTGCTGCCATTGCAGGTCTTCGACCAGATGGCATTTCATACGATCCTAATACTGATGCAGAGGGTACCATAGGGATCTCTGACTCCAAGCTCACATATACCCACTTCATCAACCACCACAAACGTGATACTGCAGAAATCACTGATAAGGAACACATTGCCTTCCTGACCGTTTGGCTGTCGAGGTATGTTTTTTGTTCAAAATCCCTGCAGGTGGCCAAGAACTATCTCACTCTGGCCAACCAACTTCACAACAATAGAGGAGTTTGCCTTAGTGGGTTGATTCTGGCTAACCTCTACGAGTCTCTCAGCGAAGGGGTGGCTCGACTTAAAGACTTGGAGGGCCAAGGTAATGTTCACTTGAATGGCCCTCTCTGGCTACTCCAGTTGTGGCTCAATACAACTTTTGAGGCTAGCCTTCCCAGGAAAGGGCAGGTCGGTGCGGATTCTGCTGAAATCAAAGAGAGGAGGGTCGAAGGTACCCGCCTGGTGAAACTTACACCAAATGACGATGGGGAAACTCTCAAGAGAGCCTTCTCTAGTTATATTATGATGTTTGCAAAAAGGCATGAGTTCACACCTAGTATGGCTCCCTTTGCTGAGAGAAAATGTGGACCTGAGTGGTTCACCAGGCCATTCCCTGATTCCTCCACCAAACTCGACGCCGAATCTGTTTCAATCTGGGAAGCCTTCTTGATTCCTAGATTTATCATTGAAAGGATGAATCTTGGGAGAGACATAGCAGCCTTAATTGCTTACCAACCAAATCTGGTCTCTCGACAATTTGGGTTGGCTCAGATCTTCCCCAAGTGTCTATATGGGAAGAAAGGCCATGTGGTCCTTCACACCGCCAGTTTTGATGAAGGAGGTGCTGCAGTCACTTTCGACCGGTGGAATGCTAGGAAAGAAACCCTTTCCCCTGTGTATTTTCAGCCCACCTTCTTGTGTACCAAACCCTTCCATAACTGGTGGTCGAAGTACTACAGTGAGCAATTTCTTGATGTTACCGCTTTCTCTTCCTTACTTGACCAAGCTTTTCTTGATGTGCAGGAGAAGACCAAGAAGAGTAAGTTCATTCATGTCAAAGAAATTCAACCCTTTCAAAAGTACTTTGAAACTGTCTATCGACCAGATGATATTAGTCGAACCGTTCGTGAGGCTGCTGTCACTTTGAAGGAGAAATTTCTACAAAAAATGGATCAGTTAAAAATCCCTTCAAACGTTCCCCTTGAGAAATGTTATAAGGTAGCTTTTGAACTCATTCCTCCAAAGTTCCCTCGACTGCCTAACGCTGATTTTGGAGTGGCACTTGCGCCCCCCATTTCCAGACTGGTTTGTCTGTGGTGAGCACTTAAAACTCCTTCGACAGCAGTCTCAACCGAAAGCCCAACGGGTGGTTGCGACTAAACATACGCTGGACAGTTTCAAAGGACACCTTCATATAGGGGTCGAGGATGTCCGTGTCGAATCCGAAATATATGAAGGTTTGAGGCCCTTGATTTGTGATTTTTTAACTAACCACTCAATTATTAACCTTGTAATAATCGTCTGTCTTTCAGCCATGGCCAGGAAGACCAGCTCATCGAAGGGTGCTGCGAAGGTCGAAAAGGACACTGAAGGCACAAAGGTACTTTATATCCCTTTCCTAAGTCTTTTTGTGTAACCAATCCTCTAATATTTGCGTCACCTTTCAGGCTGCTCGAAAACCTCCAACGCCTTCAAAAAAGGGCAAGAAAGGTGCTCAAGCAGTTGTTCCTCCAGATACTGATGATGAGTCCCCTGAGGAGATAGTAGTTAAGAAGAAAAGGAAGCTTGTCAAAGCTTCTGGAACTACCACCCAATCTCCCTCAAAGGTGGCAAGAATCCTTGAGAAGACACCTGCTGGTAGTGGTGTTAAGAAACAACTCTCCAGGGTTGCGTCGAAAACGACTGCTGGCGATCCGGAGAGTGCGAACTCAAGTCCTGATGCTGCGGCTGTACAGGTATGTGTACTATCTTCATTCAGTATTTGGATTCCCTACTCAGACTTCTCTCAATCTTATCCCCTTTACTTGTGGTTTTTCAGGATGATGTAGGTGGTTCTAACCCACCACAACCTTTCTTCAGCTTTACAACAACTCTGCTGAATAGCCAAGGTGAGCCAACTTATCACCCTACCTCTAACCTTGGTTCTGGATATAGTTCAATCAGCGAAATTAACCAACCTATCCCTCTTACAGTTCCTCCTTCTGCAGCAAATGAAACAAACCAAAGTTCTCCTGCCAGGACCACTACTCAACAATCCCAGACCGATGGTTCTGATCATGAAGAGGATGATGTTTCTCATCAACAACCTCTCGACCAAACGGAGACTATTGGTATAGACACAGAAGAAAGGCCCACCGAAGCAGAGGAGGAGGAAGTCGAAGAGGATGAAGAACAAGAAGAAGAGAGGGAAAGGATTGAGCAAGATCAAGCCCACACACCTATGGTTGGACCAGGTCCTGCCCACACTCCAACTCCTGGACCTACAGTCACTTCGACTGCTGGAGGACCCTCTACAGGAGACCCCTTGGCTGCCCTCAAATGGTCGAATCCTCGAGAGTATGCCAGGATGATACTTGGGAAGAAGTACAGCTCTTCAGGTACCAGTCTCAGCACTTCGACCAGCTCTGGGGGTCCAGCTCCAGATGATTTTGCCAGCCCTATTCTTCAAAAAATCAAGGACAAATTCTTCAAGGGAAACATCCACAATGTCTTACTTTCAGATCCAACTGCTCCTCTCTTTCTGAAAGATAGCCTCCAAAAACTGGACCTTTCGACCCTTAGCAAAGATGTTTCTGAATTCCTGTTGGAGCTAACTGCTCTAGTGAATCAAATGTCTGAGGACTTCAAGCTCCTTCCCAAGATCCAAGACAACATTGAAATCACAACTGGATTGGAAGCTTCAGCTTGGGATGAAGCGCATGCATCAGAAGCTATGGTCGAAAGTCTAGAGACTGAACAACAGAAAAGGCAGGCAGAAGTGGAGTCGAACCAAAAGAACATTGATGACTGGAAGCAGCAAATTGAAGAGCTGCAGAACAAGATTTCTAAGGCTGAAAAGTGCAGCCTTGAGCTGGGAGAGTTCGACGATACTGAAATGGCCAGAGAGCTGAAGCGCACCATAGACTTCCTTGACAAGGCCCAAACGCTTGAAAAAGAACTTTCAGCAGCCAAACTCAACAAAGCTCTATGTGAGAAACGCCTTCAGAATCACAAGGTTAACTTCCTTGAGTTGAAGTCGAAGCTCCCTTTCTGATTGTCATATGATTTCTTGTTTGTAGTTCCACTTTTTGTTCATCATGTTTTATGGCCCTTTTAAGGCCCCATGTACAGAAAAACTTAATGCCCTATGGCCTTTGTCTAAATTCTTCTGTTTGCTACTAACTCTTCGACTTGCAAAATTTTTCTCTCAAACTTTGCTAACTGAGTAATTAAAGTATTCTGCCTCTTTTCTTGGCAATCATGAAAATAGCGCAGCTTTTAACAGCTTAGTGTTCCAACGGCACAAGTTTATATTCCATAAAGGAATATTAATAGCGCAACCCTAGGGTCTATTCCCAAGGGTCATTTCACGTATTTCCATCGTTGACTGGCCAATCCCTACAAAGCCTTGCCTCTATAAAATCCTCTTCCCTCTTGGGATATCTTGCACTTACTACAGCAAGCATGATTACTTCTTCAAAGAAGACAATGACCAAGAAGGTGGCTGGAAAGACAAAGAAAGTTGAGGCAACAACTACTGCCTCAATAACACTTCAACTGGAGAAACATCTCGCGCCAAGAAGAGAGAAACCAAGATGAGGGTCCCCAAGAAAGAACATTCCAAAGCACTAAACTCTGATGATGAAGCTGACGAAGATTATGTCGCCTTCCTCAACTCCATTAATTGGAGGGACTATGAATGATCTTTCTCCTGGGTTTTATGTTATTGTAATTGTTGTTTTCTGTATGCCATTTTGGCCCCACATAGCCTATTTTGGCTTTTGTAGTCTGAATGATTCTTAGGTTTTAATATGAATTTCTTGTAAAATAGGCTTATATTTTTTAAAAATATTTCCCATTTACCCTTAAGACTCTTAGATCACCCTCCATCTCTTGAATCTCATAAGCATTATTACTAAATGCCTTAATAATTTGAAAAGGACCTTCCCACTTAGGAGACCACTTCCCCAAAGTTCTGGTCTTTCGATCCATAGGTAAGATCACTTTCCACACTAGATCTCCAGTTGAAAAGGTTTTAATCTTGACCTTTTTGTTATAAGACTTCTCCACCCTTTTCTTTTGCCTTTTCAGCAACTCTAATGCATGGAGCCTTTCTTCATCTAGGTCTACTAATTCATCAAGCATCATATTCCAATAAGATCAGATGGAATCTCATGATGCCTTTGAATCCTTATTGATTGAAGATAAATTTCCACTGGCAGAACTGCATCATGACCAAAAGTCAGTCGAAATGGGGTAATATTAGTTGCCTCTTTAGGGGACGTTCGACATGCCCAGAGTATTTGGTCCAATGTCCTGTGCCAATTTCTTGGCTTTTTCCCCACATGCTTTTTTATCAACCCAATAACTACCTTATTTGCTGCTTCGACTTGGCCATTAGCTTGAGCATAATAAGGTGTGGACGTTACAAGCTTGAATCCCATTTCTTTAGAAAACTCTTGCATTTTTCGACCAGTGAAGACTGATCCTTGGTGTGTTGGAATTGTCTCTGGGATTCCAAACCTATAGATGATGTGCTTCTAGATAAATTCAATCACATCTTCTTGATCGACATTTGGTAATGGGATAGCTTCGACCCATTTGGTAAAATAATCAATACCCACCAAAATGTACTTATGATTTTTAGATGATGCTGGTCGAATCTCTCCGACCAAATACAAAGCCCATCCTCTAAAAGATCAAGGTTTCACTATATAGTGTAATTCACTCGCAGGGACATGTTGAATGCCAGCATGAACTTGACATTCCTGACAACCCTTAGCAAATTCCATACAATCTTTTAACATGGTAGGCCAATACATGCCTTGTCGAAACAACAACCATTTCATTTTATGGCCTACCTGATGTGCCCCACATGCCCCACTATGGACAGTCGAAAGAGCTAAGTATGCTTCTGCCTCACTGAGGCACTTAAGCAATACTCCCTCAGGAGTCTTTTTGAATAATTCATTACCCAACAAGACATAACTTAAAGCTTGATACTTGATTTTCCTTTCTGTCGAAGCTATTGGATTTTTCAGGTAATCCATTATAGGTTTCCTCCAATCCTTGTCAGTTATACTATCAACTGCCAGAATTGCGAAATTGTCTTCATCAAAATATCCAAGCTTAGTTTCTTCCAAATCTGATGTGGCTAATCCTACCGACACCGCCCTTCCTCTGACTTCGACTTCGATTGCATCTTGTAATTTGTCTTCCGAAACTTTATACCCTGATGCAATCTGAGCCAAGTCATTAGCTACCTGGTTTTCCAGCCTAGGGATGTGTCGAAAACTAACTGCGTCAAACTTTTTCAACAGTCGATTCACAACTACAAAGTACATAATCAAGTTTTCTTTTATGCACTTGTACTCTTTGGTCACTTGTTTTATGACCAGTTCTGAATCTCCCATTATTTCGACATGAGTTGCCCCCAATTCCAACAATACTTCAAGTCCAGCAATTAAAGCTTCATATTCAGCTTCGTTGTTAGAACAACGGCCTTCAATTTTATACTTAAGTGTTGTTGGAATTTTATTAGGAGAAATAACAAGTACTCCTATGCCTGTCCCATCTTTGTGGCTTGACCCGTCGAAATACAACTTCCAAGGTTCCACATCAAGATAGTTCAGGGGGGTCTCATTTGTAGAATGGTCAGCTATAAAGTCTGCCACTATTTGTCCTTTAACAGCTTTTAAAGGCTTATAAGTTAAAGAATATTCAGTTAATGCTAATGCCTATTTTCCAATTCGACTATGCAAAATAGGTTTGGACAACATATGTTTAATAGCGTCATAACGAGAAGAAACATAAACATCAACTGGTTTTATATAATGCTTCAATTTGGTACAAGAGTAATACAAACATAAACATAATTTTTCAATCATGCTATATCTAGTTTCTGCATCATTTAAAACTCTACTAAGGTAATACACGGCTCTTTCGACGCCATCATCATCCTCTTGAGCTAACATGCTCCCTAAAGTTCTATCTGACGCAGCTATGTATAATCTCATACACTTATTTCCACGAGGTGGTGAGAGAATGGGGGGGTGACTCAGGTACTCCTTGATCTTGTTGAAGGCTTCCTGCTGATCTTGCCCCCAGTCGAACCCATCCTTGCTAGCTCGAAGCAATGGTGAAAAGGCTTGCGTTTTCCCACTCAAGTTACATATAAACCTCCTCAAGAAATTTATTTTGCCCAAGAGAGACTGCAATTCCTTCTTTGTTGATGGCGCTTTTGCTTCCATAATGGCTTTGGTTTTATTCTGGTTAATTTCGATCCTCTTTTTGTGGACCACAAAGCCTAAGAAATCCCCTGCCTGCACACAAAAAGCACATTTGAGAGGATTCATTTTTAGACCATGCTTTCTCATCCTTTCAAAGGAATGTCGAAGATGGCTCATATGATCTTTTCCTGAAAAGGACTTAACAACAATATCATCAATATATATTTGCATAAAAGTCTCAATAAAATCATGAAAGATCGAATTCATTGCTCTCTGGTAAGTTGCCCCAGCATTTTTTAGACCGAAAGGCATTACTACCCATTCATAAGTGCCTAATGCCCCTGGACATCGAAAAGCAGTTTTTGGGACATCTTCCTCAGCAATGAATATTTGGTTATAACCAGAATAACCATCCAACATGCTCAAATATTCATGTCCTGCAGCCGAATCAATCAGTATTTCTGGTACAGGCATAGAATATTCGTCTTTAGGGGTTGCAGAATTCAGATCTCTAAAATCTATACAAACCCTTAAAGAACCATTCTTTTTAATGACCGGTACAATATTAGCTAGCCATTCAACATACCTAGCTGTACGGATGAACTTGCATCTAAGTAGCCTCTCGATTTCCTCTTTGATCTTGGAAAGGATTGTTGGGGCAAACCGTCTTGGATTTTGCTTGACTGGCTTTTTCCCAGGTATGATTGGCAACTTATGTTCAACAAGCTCTCTCCTCAAACCAGGCATTTCATCACAGTCCCAAGCGAAGCAATCCTTGAATTCCTTCAATAGTTGGACTATTTCGACTTTGAGCAGTGGGTCGAGATTAGTGCTAATATAAGTAGGCCTTTTTACTCCCCCTTCACCCAAGTTAATTTCTTCCAAAGGATCCTGCGCCAGCATTTTAATATTATCCGACAGTGGATCCTTTTCAAAACCTAAAGGCTCATTATCATAAATAGCATCAAGCCTTTGGTCTTGGTCTTCAATTGGAGGCCCATCAGGTGGCCCAGGTTCAAAGTCCTTACCAGGGCCTACTTCACAAATTTGAGTTTTGGCTTCGACAGCCATGTGGTTGTGCGCAACCTCTAAAGCCGCTTGTAACTTAGATTCGGCCACATAGGCCGAAATTATTTGTAATGCGTCGAATTCAGTCATTATTACTGAATTCACTCCCCCAACCTGTGGGGTCAACCTCAGGCAGCCCATAGTATGGGACATTGCCTTCTTCTTTTACGACCTCTTTGTCCCATCGAAACCCCTCCAGTGGGTGCAAGTGTAATGAGCAGAATGCGTGGTCATCTGGGGAGAGATTAAATTCTGCTGGAGTACAAGGCGCAATATGCGCCAAATTTTTGTCGAACTCAGAACCATCAACATGATTAACAGGCACCTTAAAGTAGCCTTAATCAGCTTCAATGTTTTCTACTATTCCATCAGGCCTCCAGATTGTTATTCGTTGGTGCATTGATGAAGGTACTGCCCCAATGCCATGGATTCATTCCCTTCCTAGCAAAAGGCTGTAGTTAGCTTTGCTTTCGACCACCATGAACAAGGTGGGTCTTGTCACTGTACCCACAGTCAAGTCAACCTGTAAGACACCTAGAGTGGTCCCAATCTTACCTTCATAGTTGGAGAGGACCATGTTGTGGGGTTTAAGATCAGTATCGAATTTACCAATTTTACTTAGCAGAAAATGTGGCATTAAATTGACAGTAGCCCCACAATCCACCAAGATCTTATTGACAGCCACGTTCTCTACTTTCCCTGTAATATACAGAGGCTTCAAGTGTCCCTTCATGGCCTTGGTTGGTTGCTCAAAGAAAGCATTATGTTCTTCGACGCAACTGTTGTTCATTACATAATAGCACACAGGTTGGTGTGCTGCCATTTCTGCCTCAGCGTTGGCATCCAAATTTTCCACTTCAGTCACTCTGTCATATTCCCTTGGCATTACTGACACTACGTTGACAATGATGTTCAAAAAAGCATCAGAGTCTGAATCAAAATTGTGGGTCGACGCTTCGTCTTCAACTGTTTCGACCACACATTTCTTATCTTCCTTCTTGGAAGTAAATAGCTTTCGACCCACCGGCAGCTGGTTTGTTGTTCTCATGCCAACACCTTTGTTGCTAGCTAGCAGGACATTAGTGCTGGTCTCCGTCGAATCTTTAGCCTGAGCTTTCCTTAGAGCCTTCCTTCGTCTCTGTTCTCTCCTCCACTGGGACCTAGACATGGGATTTTTTCCTTTGTAATTTTCAGAAACATAGGCAGCTTTGTTGGAGGACTTGAATTCTTTCCCATACTCAATTGAAGAACCTCTAGCCACATCGAAACTTTTCCATCTTTGGTTCCCTTTTCCTGCTGCTTCAACGGGTTTAACCCACCTTCTAGTTGGTACTTCGCCACTGGGCTTGAACGTAGCTTGCTTGGCCCTTGGAACTTGTGGCCTTGGGCCATATTGTTTTTGAGTAGCTTTCCTTGGGTCGAAATGCCCTGGCTTTTGAGAAGCTCTCTTCTCACGTCCAGATTTGGCCTCTTTCCCCGCTTGGAGGCCATGAGCAGCTTCTTTGTCGAAGATAGCACTGCATCGAGGGCACATCATGACTTCAGAGTTCTTCCTCTGGCACCTGTGGAGAAAATCAATGATGGTCTCATCCTCTCTAGGATAAGCCAGTTTGTTGCAGTCCTCTTGTTCATCAATATCCATGGCCTGTCTGTCAGTAACTTCGGCCATGTTCACGTTGACTTCATCTTTTAAACGCATCTTAGAGAAGTCAATATCAAGGCTTTCAGCAGCCTCGTCCATCTGTCTAAAATGATCATCAATCTCTCTTGTTACCATCTGCAATTTTGGTGCTTCAACTTCAGCATGGGTCTCGACTGTAGTTTCAGTGTCGAACCTTTGAACTTCTGAAGAGGTACTAAAGTAATGTTCAGCAGCCATGCATATCAAATGCTCAAGCTGATAGCCATCCATTTCTTCAGCCTCTCTGATAAACACAACATCATTGGCAAGGTCCTCAGTAACCTCCACCACCATGGCATTTCTGCCAAGAGCTTCGTTGGTACTAACACTATCCGAACTGCTGTCAGATAATTCAACCAGTTCGACCATATTGACCTCCTCAGGCTCTGCATAATTTGCTTCAGCTACTTCAAGGGGGCTGGTATCAATCTTCATCTGGGTCTTAGTCTTCTCCCCAAATTTGAGCCTTCCCTCATGAATAGCATTCTGCACCAAATCCCTGAAAAGAAAACATTGAGACGTCTTATGACCCAAGTAATTATGGTATTTACAAAAACCTCTCTTTTTTCTTTGCTCTAAAGGTGATATTTTAGCACCAGGAGGCACTAATATTTGACCATCCTTAACTAACAAATCAAAAATTTCGTCACATTTAGTGATGTCAAAAGTGTATGTTTTCTTTGGGAACCTATCATTCTTTTCAGTTTCGACAGGGTTTTTTCCATTCGAAGGAACTAATAATTTACAAGAATAAGGAGGGCCCTTCTTAAGTTCAGCAAGGTCTATCTCATTTTCATCGAACCTAACGGACTCATCATACAGTTCTTCAATGCCCTCCTGATATTCGACGTAAGCTACCTTCTTGTTCTTATTCACCCTAGCTTTCTCATCTTTGAGATGCTCTAGCTGTCGAATTCTGTCAGCCAACTGGGCCATATCCCTTAAATACTGGGTGTCCAGTTTCTTCCTGATAGAGTAATCAAGGCCACCAGCGGCTATTTCAACAAGCTCATGCTCAGGCACTTGTGTAAAGCATCTAGCCTTGAGTAGTCGAAACCTATTCAAGTAATCGTCTATTGGCTCATTAAACTTTCGTTTCACACTAGCCAATTCTTTCAAACTAATTTTCGTCTGACCCATGTAAAATTGCTCATGGAACAAACGTTCTAACTGGGTCCAATTACAAATCGAACCAGATGGTAACGTAGTGAACCACGTGAACGCATTTTTAGTGAGGGAACTAGGGAAATACTTCACCCTCAGACTCTCATCATTCTCCATCTCGCCAGCTTCGATCAGGTAGCGCGCCACATGTTCGACGGTAGATTCTGTAATATCTCATGAGAATTTAGTAAACTTTGGCACTTTTGTCCTGGGAGGCAATTCAGCTTGAAGTATATAGTCTACTATAGGCGAAGTAAAATTTGGCCTAGAAAAACCCATATTCAGGCCATTTCGAGCCATTATTCTTTCGACCAAGGCTGCCAAATTGTTCTCTGCTGCTACATTGTTGCGCCGAACCTGATTCACCACACGATCAGCGTCTTGATTTCTGTTCACTAGCACCATCCTTGGTTCCTCCTCTTCAAGTACCGGTATTTGATTTCTAGGAGGCTCCTCCCTAGGTGGTTCGACCAACCCTGGATTCACTAGGTTAACTTGTTGAGTATTCTCCCTCATCTCGACTCCCTGATTTTGGTGTTGAACAGGAGCTGGCACTCCCATGAACTCTGATATTCGTGCCATCTGGGTTGTCATCATTTGATTGGTTTGAGTAGTATTCTGGATCAATGGCTGGAAAATCTCTCCCATCGTCTGAGACAAAGTATGTACCATTTGCATATTGCTCTCATCCATCTATTGTCTCAAATATGCTGCAGATTCATTTGTTAAATTGGGCCCTTGAGCAGAATATCCCAAACCTATGGACTGGCTGTTTCGACCCATGTTAATTCCAAAACCTAACTCCTGCAAAGGGGAAGATATCACATTTTCTGAATATACTGGGGGTGTAGTACACAGATTCTACATCATTGTCGTTGGCATGCCAAAGATTGGGTTCCTAGGCAAAGACTGTGAAAATCCTGGGGGAGGAAACTGCATGTACGTCGAACCTCCTCCTAGTGGAGTCTGAGGATTTGTCATTGATGGTCCAATGTATTCCAAGACTGGCTGAGTGTAAGGCCTCATGTATGTCGCCCCTGCTCCCGCTGTCGAAGACGCTGGCTCTGTCACCATGGTTAACGCTGTTGACCCTCCTGTCGAAGGAACTGGAGTTTGCGCCACAATACTTCTTGGTAATTCTTGAGGATTGATGGTGTTGTTCTGAACACTTGAACTGCTTGGCTGGGTATTAGTCCCAGCAGAACTGAGATTCAAATTTCCTTGGCCAGATTCCATTCTCCTCACGTTTCTTCTCTTTGGTCTATATTCGTTTGAATTGGCTACCTTTCCACTTCTCAAGTGCATACAATAGTTTGCCACAATCTCGACTAATTAAAAAATACTTAAGAAGGCAGTTATAAAACTTCCTTTTGGCGGTTATTTAAAAGTTGAGAACTTCCAAATCCATGTTTAGCACTGTCCCACTGGGCGTGCCAATTTGTTTACCTTGCAAATTGGTAAACAACCGCTGATCTTCTAAAACTATAAAGTTCTAGTAACTTACAGGATCGATCAGATTGATCCTAGGACATGTGTTGCATGTGTATTTAGAATATTTCACAATTTGGTAAAGTATGCCTTTCGACAATGCACATAAATAAAAAAGGGGTGTTTGAAGTGTAAAGGAAAGCGATAAAGATAAAGAAACAACTAAGTCGAACAATACATCAAAGAAAAGAAAAGGCTGAATGTAAAAGTTTGATAAAGAAAAACTGGAGTTAAATGCTGGAAAGAAATGCATAAAGATCTTAAAATGCAAAAAGGTAAATGCTTGAAAGTAAAGGTTTTTAATGTAAAACTGCAAAGTAAAGACTTGGTAATGTAAATGACTTGAAAGGTAAAAGTTCGTGGAAAAAGATTTCAAAGTAAAGAATCTAAAACAGAAACTTCAAAGTAAATTGCATTGCAATTAAGGATCATGGTGATTACAATCACGTACATTCTCACTTCACTGGTTTCTCGACACACTGGATACTTTGAGTGAATACAGAGTTACTTGTACAAATATGATTTTTTCACACTATTCTAACTCTAGGACTAACCTATTTATAATATTCTAAAGTAACCACCATCTGACGGTTTTATTCTTAGATTACGCCACTTGGCACTTCGCATGTCTTCACGATCTGGATCTTCGCCACCTGTCCTCTTTTCAAATTCAAATAGTGGAACTTCCCTCCACTATTCAGTTGTAACTGCAGCGCATTCTCCATAGCCACTTCACCGTGTCGAATTGACTCCTTGGACTTAGCAATATTTGAAGTCCTAAAATCATTCTCTTCGACTCAGGCATTGCACAAACATGGTCGAAGGCCTTCTAGTCGAAGCCTTCTTTTTTAGTTTTATTATTTTAAAGAATAACTTCTTTTAAAGCCAAATTGTCTGAAATCATGTAGCGTCGAAATTAGGAGCTAACAGGATAACACAAAGGATGGATGGTTTGTCAATATACCACCTATTTTGGATGGAACTAATTATGATTATTAGAAAGCAGAGATGATTTCCATTCTTAAATCCATAAACAACAAAACTTGGAAGGTTATGATTAAAGGTTGGAAATATCTAGTGATTACTTCTTAAGATGGTATAACAAGTTTAAATCCTGGAGGTGATTGGTCCAAAGATAAAGATTATGAATCTCTTGCTAATGAAAAAGCCTTGAATGCCATATTGAATGGTGTTGACAATAATAATTTCAGACTAATCAACACATGTACCGAAGCTAAAGAAGCTTAGGGATTCTCAAGACTACTTATGAAGGCACATACAAAGTGCATATGCCAAGGCTGCAGCTCCTCAAGAATAAGTTTGAAAATCTGAGACTGAAGGAAAATGAGTCCATATCTGATTTTAGCATCAGACATCGTGACATTGCCAACATTTCATTTGCCTTAGAAGAGAAGATGTCTGAAGAAAAACTAGTCACAAAATTCCTAAGATCTCTACCTAGGAAGTTTAACATGAAGGTTACAGCTACTGAATAAGCCCAAGACTTAAGCAACATGAAAGTTGATGAACTCATTGGTTCTATGCAAACCTTTGAGATTGTTATAAGTGATAAATCTGAAAAGAAGAAAAAAAACATAGCCTTTGTATCCAACACTGGAGAGAATAAAGATCAAGGTGAAAGCCTATCTGATGCTCTAATAATTATTATAAGAAAGTTCAACAAATACTTGAGAAGGATAGACAAACAATGAAGGACAAATGTCTTAGACAAAGGGTCAGACATCAGTTCCTAGAGAAAGAGAAAATATGAAGACATTGGAGTTCAATGTCATGAATGTGAAGGGTTTGGCCACATCAAATATGAATGTTGATTCTGCTGGAAAACATGGGGATATCTTGGCCAAATTCTTATCAAAAGGCTTTCCCTCGGCATGATTAACTTCAGCCAAGAAGTAGCTTTGGTCGGCCTCTATATTTTCAACTATCCCATCAGGACGCCGTGTAGCGAGCTTTTGGTGGAGTGTCGAAGGAACTGCTCTGATCCCATGAATCCACGCTCATCCTAGTAGCAGATTATAATTCGCCTTGGACGATATTACCATAATGAGGGTTGGCCTTATTAATGTGTGTAGCACCCCAAAATTTGCCCTCCTTACTTTAGCACTAACTAGCTTATGTTTCATTTCATTTTTGCATTATCATGTGTGCATATCATTGGTTCTTAGCATAGGGTCAAGGTGCCTGAGGCAGTTCAAGAGGGGAAGATGTTCTTCAAGCAAGAGTCCTTGTATTGTCCAAGAAAGCTTAAGTGGGTCACTCTCTCCTAACCAGTGCAGAAATTAGGGTTTTGAGATTCTTGGGTTTATTGCTCCAATGGGCAAGTTTCTTGGGTTTTTATCATCATCAAATGGCATATCCTATCTTTGTTGGAGAGGATACATATCATATTCAGAGGAATTTGGATTTGGAGACTGTGTTATTTCCTCATAGACTGAGGGTACCAAGATTAGGGTTTGCTATAAAGTCAGTTTATTTCTGATTTTTTTGGCAGGACTTGATTCCATGGTATTCCATGGGTCCCTAAGTATCTAGGAATGGAAGATTGTCCATCAGTTTGGTTCAGGAGAAGTTCAATTGGCCAATGGATTGGGAATCAGGTGAATTGGGTAAAAGTCAACAGTGAGAGGGAAAGTCAATTGTGGAAGCTTGAGGTTCTCTTCAAGGTTTTCAAGGTCTCACATCCTCATATGGTCTTCAAGAGTCAAGCTCCATACCATTTATCAAGAATCAAGGGTTGGTATAAAAGTTACTAAATATGGAAATGACCTATAATTTGAAAGTTTCCTTTTTGGGCAAGTTCTTACACTACATTCAACTTGACTTTTCATCATCAAAGAAGCTTCAAATGAATTTTCCTCAAACATGAAAGTTGAATATCTTTTTCTACCCTTTCCAACAAGTACTAGTGGGTCTCCATATCATTTGTGAAACTCAATTTATGATTAAAAGAAGGCAGAGTGGTTTTTAGGGTTCCATTTTCACAACTTTTGTATTTTGGGGCATTGTGACCTATAATTAATTCCATTGCTTCAAGGCACCTTCCAACATCAAAGTACAATCCCTAAGGAGAATTTTTTGCCTTTAAATCAAGTGAATCCATGGTTTATTCATCACTTATTTTCCATTATTCAAAATTGCAAGAGGCATCAAAACTCATGAATCAAAATGTTTCAAGGCCCAATCAAAATCAGGTGTGATTAGCAATTGAAACTTAAGTGATCCATCATGAAATATTTGGATATACATGCATGGTGGAGGGTGTATTCCACATTATTCAAATTCCCAAAATCATCCAAAACTCATTAAACAAAGAATTACCAAGGCCCAAGTGATCATCAGTGCTTTAACCTAGCCTATTTAAACTTACTCATGCTAGGGTTAGGAAGATGACACGTGATTTCAAGGAGGACCAAAGTGTGAACCCTAAAAGCTTCTCTCATTCATATCTCTCAATCAAGGGGAGCTTTTCCAAAAATTCTTCCACCATCAGAACCCTTGGGATCCCTAGAACACAAACCAACCATCACTTGAAGCTAAAAGCAAGGATATAGGAGGCGTGATCTCAGGTTGGTGGTTTTTTTCATGATCCTAAAACTCTTCTTTTTGACATGCATATTGATGTGTGATGCCCACTGATCATTTTGATAAATTTATTTTTGAAATTGGACATGTGGTTTGGTTGTATCGTGTGTTTAAAGTTTTGGACCCATACTTTGTTTTGTGCAAATCTCTTTGTGTGTTGATCATTTGCAAATTTTGATGTGATATTTGAGATTCTGACAAAATTATGGTCAAGAAAGTGTATTGGTTTGCGTTTTCTGGGTTGGTTTTCATTGCAGGTGGCCGGAACCCTAGCTCCGGCGACTGGTAAGGGTTTCGGCCAGTGAAGATGCTAGAGGTAGGAGACGAAGTTATGGCCGTTGATCCATTTCATCGTGTGGCCATCATGCTGCCACGTTTTTATGTTTTGAGTTTTTTATTTTAATATTCGTGTGTTTATTACCCTATGGTAGTTATCATGTACCACTCAATCCTATCCTCTCATCAGGTTTACTTTATTATTATGTTGACTAACGTGGCACGTTGGATGAATCATGTGATGGAGATCTTGCCAGCGAATTAAAAGTCCCACGTGCCTGGCACATGGGAGTGTATTGTATGCTGACTGCTTTGGTACATGCGTGTGTGTGTTAATTATGGTGTGCTCTTTAATCTGGTCCATAGATCTTGCTTGCATGCTAGTTTGGTTGACTTAATGATAGGCGTCAGATTGATCAAAGGGTAGGTACGCAGTCAGCTAGGTTGACTGAGGTCCACGCGTGTCCCTTTTTTATTTTATTTTTTTTTTCTGATGGATTTAATGCTTGGGCCTTGTTATTCGCACCCTCTCCTCTGAGCCCAATAGCATTTTTAACGTGCTCTGGTTACTTTCCACACCCCCTTTGCACATTTTCATTTTTTATTTTATTCAATTGTTTGCATTAATTCATTTTTAATTTTTAAAAATAGTTAATTGCATTAAAAAATTCCCAAAAAAAATTCATGCATCATATTTATAATTTTATAAAATTTTCACAAATTTTATTCTATTATTTTATTTTATTTTTATCATCTGAAATAATTATTTTAATAATTTCTTTCATGTAATTATTTCATCTTGCATACCTAAACTTGTAGAATTTTGTTCTCATAGCATACAAAACCTTTTGAACTCATTATTTCTGCATTTTTTCACCAATACATTGAAATGCATTAAAATATTTTTCTCTCATTTTTAAAACTTTTTCATATTGCATTTTAGTCCTTTTCTTTTGCATATTGAACCATATTTCTCATCTGAATTTACATAATTGTTTGAGTGACCTATCTTGGGAATTTTGACATGAGTTTTGGACATATTGTTTGCTTCTGGTTGAGATATGTTGATAATCAATTTGGTGATTTTAGAAGATGTTTTTCTAATTGTTTGATTGCTTTTATTTGAGGTCTTCTTGTATGCATATCTCTGATCATGTCTGGTTACCTATTTGAAAAGGCACTTGTGCTATTGTTTTGGGATTGTGTCCTTGACTTCATAAACCATGTTTAGATTGTTATTATATGTCATTGCCTGGACTTCATTTATCTCATTTCTTTTACGTATGTTCGTTTTGTACTAACCTTTTATGCAGAGGCTGAGGTAAGTTATTTAAGGGTGTGGATAAGTACCCATGTCCACTCTCACTCTTTCTGTCTCTCATCTTTTATTTTCTTTAGGCTTAGGTTGTCGTCAAATCTCACTAACCATAGGTCACCCATGCATGATAACGTTAGGACTCTTAGCTTCCCTTTAGAGTTTCCTTTGTGTCTTCTCTCTTCTCATCTCAAAACTTCTTGAAAACACTTAATAAGGATAAAGTGTATTGCGCACGAGCCTTAAGCGTGGGGAATGAGAAATGAGGGGCTTCCTCTCATCTTTCTAGAGTGCTTAGCGAGCGTTCTGTCTTGGGACGATTCGTTAAGTATTCGTCCCTGTGCCCTAGACTTTGGTGCAATGCAAGTTATAAACTAACTCAAGTCACTTCTGTCCTAAAAAATACAAACTAACTTCAAACCTTTTTGTCCTTCGGGATTGTCAAACTAAAGGCTATTTTCAAAAAGGGCACGTTACTTTTCGTCTGAGTCGCAAACAGGCATCGACCCTAACTGCCGGACGCGAACTTAACGTCGCTCATAAAAAACACAAAAAGAACTTGGTCTGAACTACGTTGACTCTGAATTCCCCATTGCACAAAGGGGGTACGTAGGCCTAGGACGTCGACGTCCTACCGAGTCTGTCTTTGTCTTCCCCTTCCCCGTGTAAGTATAGCCATAGATGATAGGATAACTCACCCTTAGATTAGACAACAAGCATGGATCCCATCGAGTACGATGGACGCGTGGGGTGCTAGCACCTTCCCCTCGCGTAACCGACTCCCAAACCCAGGTTATGGTTGCGATGACCATTCCTTTCCCTCTTCCTCAGGTTTATGCGGTGTTCCCTTTCCCTCTCTTGGGATAAATTTACACGGCTGGCGACTCTGTTTTCCGCAGATCAGCACATTCATCGGTATTCTACCAAACAAAATCAGAAGAGACTCATGGATCAGCTATAAAATGAGATGACTGAGATACGGACTCGCATGAACCAATTCATGGAATTAATGCAAGGTGTCGCTCAAGGCCAAGAGCAGTTGAGGACTCTCGTTCAGCCACTGATTGCAAGGGTTGATGAGGACGGTGTCCTTCATACTGGTGTTACTGGTAATAATGTTCAGAACGGCCCTCCGGGCGGAAGTATTCCTGTTGCTGGTGTTGTGATTCCTCCGGGCGGAGGAGAAAATGTTGTGGTAGGGGGAGGTAACAATGTTGGTGCAATTCATGGTCGTCAGTATGATGATGTTCAAGATGATGCATTTTCTCTACCAGGAGGGGATGCTGGTCCCCAGATTGAAAATGATCAGAGGTTCCGGTTGATTGAGGAGCAGCTAAGGGGTGTTGTGAATCAGGATGCGTTGGGTATGGATCTAGAGGATTTGGGGTTGGTTCCAGGTGTTGTTATTCAGCACAAGTTTCAGACTCCCACTTTCGAGAAGTATAATGGTATGTCTTGCCCAAGGACCCACGTGAGGGCATACGCAAGTAAAATGGCTGCGCATGCGAAGAATGAGAAGCTGATGATGCATTGCTTCCAGGATAGCCTATCTGGGGCATCCCTGGAGTGGTACATGCAACTAGAGAGGAAGGATGTGCGTAGTTGGAGAGATCTGGCAGGGGCATTTATTAGACACTATCAGTATAACACTGACATGGCTCCTAACAGAACACAGCTGCAGAACTTATCACAGAAGAACAATGAGAGTTTCAAGGAGAACGCCCAGAGGTGGCGTGAACTGGCAGCGAGGGTTCAGCCTCCCATGTTGGAACGTGAAATGATAACTATGTTTATGGCCACCCTGCAGGGTCATTACTATGAAAAGCTGGTACCGTGTATGACTGGAAAGTTTGCTGATTTGATCTTAGTGGGAGAGATGGTGGAAAGCGGAATTAAGGCGGGAAAAATATCAGGCGGTGATGGGTCCTCATCTGGAGGAAGTAAGATGCCTTATGCCAGTGGTTACAAGAAGAGGGAGGGAGATACAAACTCTGTGTCATCATATCATGGTAGAGAAGGACCTCGTCAGAACTTCAATCAGCAGGTGGCTTCTGTAACCATCCCAGCAGCACCTCAGCAGCCAGCAGTGTCTCAACAGCAAAATCAGGCTCCTCGCCGATCGCAGCCTCTGACTAGGCGGGATTGGCATTTTGACACTCCACCTCTTCCCTATTCTCAATTATTTCAGCACTTGCTAAAGCTCCAGTTAATTCAGAAGAGAACCTTGGCTCCACCCACTGGTAATCCACCTCCCGGCTATGACGCCAACGCCCACTGTGAGTTTCATTCTGGGGTACCCGGACATCATATTGAGAACTGTAAAGCTTTTAAGCATCAGATTCAAGATTTGGTGGATTCCAAAGCCATCAATTTCTCCAATGATGTTCCAAATGTGAATCAGAACCCGATGCCGAATCACGGTGAGCCAAGGGTCAATGCTATTATTAAAGACTGTGAAGACTTGATTTTGATTTCAGATGTGAACGAGGTTCAAACTCCTTTGTGTGTGGTGAAGGACAGACTGTTGAAGGGAGGGGTATTTCCCGGCTATGATGAAGGTTGTGTAGGATGTGTGTCGCAGCCAGGCGGTTGTGTTTTATTGAAAGCAGGTATTCAGAAAATGATCAGCGAAGGGATATTACAGTTTGACAGAGGTTGTAAGCAGAGTAATGTTACTGACAGAGAGATTAATGTTGCCACGATAACAATTCCGTTCAAGACAATAATTATATCAGCGCCGACAAGATCAGCGCCGGTCACTAGCACTGTTCCTGGACCAGTCCCGTATGAGAGTACCAAGGCCATCCCATGGAACTATGGGGCCGAGGTGTTTGTTAATGGTAAGAAATAGGAATTGGAAGAGACATCAGCTGTGAATACAGGGGTTGAAAATCTTGTTGAAGCATGGGCTATCACTAGGAGTGGTAGAGTCTTTATTCCATCCGAGGATCAAGCTGGCAGTTCAAGACAAGACAAAGGTAAACAGATGATGGATGAGTCTGTACAGAGGCAGGAAGCAAATAATTCTATGACAAAGAAGGTTGGGGATACTTTCTCAGAAGACGTAGAAGAGTTTATGAGGCTGATCAGGAAAAGTGATTACAAGATTGTTGATCAACTTCACCAAACTCCATCGAAGATTTCCATTCTATCCTTACTGTTGTGCTCTGAGGCACACCGAAATGCATTGCTGAAGGTTCTGAACATGGCTTATGTACCACAGGAAATATCCGTCAACCAATTAGAAGGGGTCGTGGCTCATGTGAATGCTGGTAATGGTTTAGGCTTCACCGATTTAGATCTGACTCCGGCTGGGAGGAATCACAACAACCCTTTGCATATTTCAGTGGAATGTCGTGGTTCTTTAATGTCGCATGTGTTAGTTGATACTGGGTCATCTTTGAATGTGTTACCGAAGAAGGCTTTGATGAAATTGGATACTCGTAGGTTAATTTGTACACCAAGTGACTTGGTGGTACGTGCTTTTGATGGCTCCAAGAGGTCAGTTTTTGGAGAGTTAGTTCTGCCAATCAAGGTGGGTCCTGAGATTTGCAACACCACCTTTTACATAATGAATATTCAGCCTGCCTATAATTGTTTGTTGGGTCGCCCTTAGATCCATGGTGCTGGGGCAGTAACTTCTACGCTGCACCAGAAGTTGAAGTATATGGTGGATGGCCACGTTGTGACTGTTTGTGGTGAAGAAGATATCATGGTGAGTCACCTATCGACCTTCAAGTATGTGGAGGTAGATGATGAAGTACAGGAAACTTTGTGCCAAGCCTTTGAAGCTGTGAAAATTCCCGAGGAACCTCCAAAGGCAGTCAGTCAGCCTAAGGTGGTTGCCCAACCTGAAGTCGTCAGACAACCAGAAGTTCCAATGTCCTCTTTCAAAGAGGCGCGCGCTATAGTTGAAGCTGGTGGTTCTCAGAAGTGGGGCAATGTCATTGATGTTCAAAGAAAGCAAGATACTCATGGACTGGGTTACAAGCCACCTAGGCGTTCTAAAGAGCCTCCCAAGTTCTATGGTCTAGTCCGTTTCACTAGTGCCGGTGTTTTCTTCAACAGAGTCAATGCTATTGAGGATGAAGGAGATAGTGACTGTGACATGGATGAGTGGATCCGTCCCTGCACCCCTGGTCAGAGTTTAGGCAACTGGTCCTCCGAGAAAGTCATCCAAGTGATGCGCCTGAAGTAATTTACTTTTGTTTTCTGTTATGTTGAATCCTACGTTCTGCCCAAGACGTGGTGATATTTATTTGTAGGGCTTGGATGTTTATTTGCTATTTTTATCATCAATAAAGGACGTTTTTTCATTCAAATATTTTGATCCCTGTCTTTCTGTTTTTACTTTTTGCATTAACCCACATCAAAATGGCAATGTGTTTCTTGTTTGTTGCACTCATAATAAACATAAAACATCCATCATGCAGGTTTCTTTGTTTAGATTCCACCCATCATGACTTAGCTATGGCCCGATATAACTTCGACAATCCTATCTATCAAGTCGAAGAAGAGATTGATGAAGACTGTAACTTACCAGAAGAATTAGCCAGGTTACTGAAACAAGAGGAAAGGGTTATTCTACCTTATCAGGAGGAACTTGAGACTATTAATCTGGGAACCGAGGATGTTAAACAAGAAGTAAGGATTGGGGCTGCTTTGGAAGACACTGTTAAGAGAAGATTGGTTAAGTTGCTTCGAGAGTATGTGGATATCTTCGCCTGGTCTTACCAAGACATGCCCGGGCTTGACACTGACATTGTTTCACACAGACTGCCGCTTAAAGAGGGTTGTACTCCAGTCAAGCAGAAACTGAGAAGGACGAAACCAGATATGGCTGTCAAGATCAAGGAAGAGGTTCAGAAACAGTTAGACGCCAGATTTCTCACTATGACAAATTATCCTTCGTGGGTTGCTAATATTGTACATATACCTAAGAAGGATGGGAAGGTCAGGATGTGTGTTGATTACCGAGATTTGAACAGGGCGAGCCCGAAGGATGATTTCCCGCTCCCCCACATTGACGTGTTAGTGGACAATACTGCTCAATACTCTGTATTTTCCTTCATGGATGGCTTCTCTGGGTATAACCAAATCAAAATGGCCCTAGAGGACATGGAGAAGACTACGTTTATAACACCGTGGGGAACATTTTGCTATAAGGTAATGCCCTTTGGATTGAAGAATGCTGGGGCAACCTATCAGCGGGCAATGGTGACTCTCTTTCATGATATGATTCACAAGGAGATTGAAGTCTACGTTGATGACATGATTGCGAAGTCACACACAGAGGAAGAACACTTGGTAAACCTCTAGAAGTTGTTTGAAAGGTTGAGGAAGTTCAGACTGAAATTGAATCTGAACAAGTGCACTTTCGGTGTGAGGTCTGGTAAATTGTTGGGATTCATTGTTAGTGAAAGAGGTATTGAGGTTGATCCTGCAAAGATAAAAGCCATACAGGAGATGCTTGAGCCAAGGACAGAGAAAGAGGTTCATGGTTTCTTGGGGAGGTTGAATTACATTGCTAGGTGTAAGACCCTAATTTTTACCCCTAAGATTTCACTCATTTCATTTGCATCTCATACCACAAACAAGATCACAGGTTGTGTTTCTCCTGAGCACCTGTGTGATTCTCTGCTGCTTACGTGTTTCTGATTATCTAACCTCTAACCAAAAATACAAAAAAAAAAGTATGCTGTCGTTTGCTTGTTTCTCTCTGTGTGTTGTGCAGGCTTGTCAAAGACAATGAAGTGGTTTCAAGTCACAGGTGTTTGTTCAAAAGCAAGATGTCTTGTGCTGAGATTCTTCAGTTTATCAGGCAGTGGCGCATATGAGTTTTGGGTTCAAACAGATTCAGACGGCCGTTGTTTCAGTTATGGCTTGTTGTGTGGCATATGCTTATCAGAGGCTTGTGAAAACAAAAAAATCGAGATTTTGGTTTTGGGCTAAAAAAAAAGAGACTTGCTATCCATTATCCACATCTTTTAACCAAATTTTCCATATTCCACTTTTTGCTATCTAAACCATTTTTTTCCACTTCCATTTCTAAATCCATAAATATCCATAAATACTCAATGTCCACTTTCATTTTTTTATATATATCCAATTTCACCTTTTTGTCCATAATCATAACCATATCCAATAACATCCATTTTTTTTTCTTAAACCATTTTCATTATCCATTCCTTTTCTAAACCAAAATCCAATTACCCATTTTTTTTCTAATATCCAATCCAATTCTCAAATAACCATTTTTAATCCAATTCATAAAATTTCTATCCAATCCATTTTTTTCATTTTTATCCAAATAATATCCAAACCCATATTACAATATTCATATCCATATCCCAAACCAAATTATCCATTTTTAATTACATTTTTTTCTAACTAATTTCCACATTTTTATAACCATTTATATCCATATTTTTTTTTAAGAAAAAGCTACCAAAGCCCATACATATAAAAAAAGGCCTTATGATTCTTCTACATGGCCCATTTACATGAAAAAAAAGAAGGAAGTTGAAAGAAAACAACAACTTTCAGCTTCATCCCACGCAGCCCATCACGCCATACGCCATCAGTTCACGTCACCACAACCCAGCAACTAAGCCGTGAACATGCTACACACTCCTAACTTCTCCAGCCGCGAAACCAAGCCAAGCCTTACGCCATTCTCACTTGCCAAGTTATCTCCTCACACGTAAACCACGCAATTTCCCAGCATCAAGTCACACCGCCCAGCTTCACGCAAATCACACGAGAAAAATCAAGTCACCAAAACGCAAGAAACCAATCCAAAACGGCAGCGGAAAATTCATTTCAATTCACCAAATCCTTCTATAAATTCAGCACCACTTTCCTCATTTCATCAAGCTTGGACAGTCCCAAAAATTCTGCCAAAATCCATACTCAACCTTCATCAAATTCAAGCTTCAATCACCATCTCCAATCCATCTTCTATTTTCATACAACTTCAAAATTTCTTAACAATTCATTCACACAACACCACAAACCGCAACAATTCTTGCAATTCCAATTCAACATCAACAACAACAATTCATTCTCAATTTTAAAGAAATTCAAGCTAGAATCAGTGGAAGAAGAAGGAGGAAGTTCATTTGCTACTTACTTGTGACTTTGAAGGTAGATTGAAGTTTTTTCGGTAATTTCGAGTTGTATCCGTCGGTAACGATTCTTGAAACCAATTATACCATTGCGTAGAGCATTCCTTTCCGATCAATTCCGTCACAATTTTATGTCCCGCCGCTTCCGATTTGGTGGAGTTCGAGAAGAGCAAACATGGTGGATGAATAGTAACCGTGGCTAAATGTAGAAGAAGAAGATGCATTTTACTATTTTCTTTTTCTTTTTTGATTTTTTTGTATTCAACTTTTTCTTTATCTTTAAAAACAAAAGAATTATGTAATTGTTGGGCCTAGAGCCTATGCGCATGGATTTCCACACGCACCACCACCTTGCCATTCACACCTTCTCTTTTCTTTCATTTTCTTAAAGATTATTTCCAATTGGTTTCTATTTTTTTTAAGTAACTTTTGTTTTTTAGATTTTATTTTTAAATTCTGGTTTTAGAATTTTGATATGAAAATTTCTTGGAAAAAAGTCATAAAAAATTTCTATCATGAATTAGCATTTAATTTTTGGTTTCTATTTTGTTTTCTCATTTTATTTTCATTTTTGATTGTGTGTGGATCATAATTTTTAGATCCACTTTTCTTCATCTTTTTTATTTGATCGATGAAAGTCGAAGTGATCGTGAAATTTTTTTGTTGAATTTCGATCGAGACGAGATTATTTCCACCTTTTCTTTTCGTGTGGCACCGCTTTAGGATAACGATCCCTATATCGTTTATCTCGCGTGCATTAACACATATATCTCATGGTCGGCCTCATTCGTAGGGTAATTGCTCGAACAAATTACTCGGTGTGCGCTTAACATAGACCAAAATTTGTCCCGCCTCGGAATAAATATCAAAAATAGTTGATTATTTGTCTTTTGGTTCAAAACTTATGGAACTTGTTGTTAGGAGGCTTTGGTCTTATCAATCCTCTAATGAGTTCTCATTAATCTTGACCTAAGTGCAAATATTCATTTATAATTGATCACTAACTTTAACTACTAATTACTAACTTACTAACATTTACTCTTATACTAACTTCTTTACAATTACTTCTCGCACCCTATCTCTTTTACTTTTATGCTTCATTTTATCATTTCATTTCATGTTTATGTTTCCGCAATTTTTCCTTTGTTCGTTGGACATATGTTTATGTTTCCGCAATTTTTCCTTTGTCCGTTGGACGTATGTTTATGCTTCCGCATTTTTTTCCTTTGTCCGTTGGACGTATGTTTATGCTTCCGTTATTTTTCCTTTGTCCGTTGGACATATGTTTATGCTTATGCCTTTTTCTTTTGTCCATTTGGACCTAAAACATTAATAAAGGCCAAAACCTCTAAAAAACTTGTGTTTCTAATTTTGGACTATGGTTACTATCCTTTGCAAATGGACTTGGAGTTTTGAACTTAGACCTTGGACATCCAATGCAATTCTTGGAACCTTGGACTTAGAACTTAGGACATTCCTCCCTTTGCTTTGGAATTATGGTTCGAAGACTTAGAAGCATACTTGTGTGGTTAGGCTATTCTCTTCCTTAGCTTTTCTTTTATGCTTTAGGATAGTCTCTTCTTCTCCTCCCCATTCTTTAATTTTCAAAACTCTCTCTCTTTTTCAAAACCTTCTTGATTTCAAACTTTCACCGCTTTCATAAACAAACCTTGACTTTGTCAAGTGATTTTACTCTTTTCCTTTCATTTCTTAATCAAATGCTAAACTACATAAGCATATTGACATTTTTTCAAAATACTTAAAAAACACCAAACTCACTTACTCTCTTTTTGTGCCCTCGTGCACTTTTTACTTTAACCTTTTCATAAGTTTAGACATGAGTCATTTCTTTAAGCGAAATTATTTGCTTGGAAATGACGACTTGTCTTTACATTTAAAAACAACCAAAACAAACAATTTTCACTCTTTGTACCACGAACTACGGGGTTTTGATCCTACATTGCACATCGTGGGTACGTAGGCATGAGACGACAAGTCTCTCCAAACACAAAAATCTTAAAAAACAATTTCTCTTCTCATCTCCTCAATCTCTTTTCAAGCAAACCTTTTCAGACCAAAAGCGGTAGATATTTCAAAGGGCTCCTATAGAGTACTATAGACGTTTTGGGTGCTAACACCTTCCCATTGCGTAACCAACCCCCCGAACCCGGACTTTCTTCACTTGTTCTCGTTGTAGAGCTTGTGTAGGTTTTGTTCGCTCTTTTTCCTTTCCTTTTTTGGATAAAATAAAAGTGCGGTGGCGACTCTTGCTTTTCGAGTTAAGTTAATCAATAGCTTACACTCACGATTTTTCCGCTACACTAGGTTCATCTCTCATCTGAAAGCCACGTGTGAGCCAATTTTCAAGTTGTTAAGAAAGGATCAAGAGGTCAGGTGGAATGAGAATTGTCGAGAGGCGTTTGAAAGGATAAAGACGTATTTGCAGGATCCTCCAATCCTTATGCCACCGGTGTCTGGGAGACCGTTGATTATGTACCTTACGGTTCTTGAGAATTCGATGGGTTGTGTGCTCGGTCAACACGACGAGACAGGTAGGAAGGAGCACGCCATTTACTACCTGAGTAAGAAGTTCATTGATTGCGAATCAAGATACTCTATGTTGGAAAAGACATGTTGTGCACTCGCCTGGGCAGCCAAGCGCCTGAGGCAGTATATGTTAAACCACACAACCTTGTTGATTTCGAAGATGGATCCGATTAAGTACGTATTTGAGAAGCAGGCACTTTCTGGAAGGATAGCCCGTTGGCAGATGGTTTTGACAGAATACGATATTCAGTATGTTTCCCAGAAGGCCATTAAGGGAAGTGTTCTGTCAGAATACCTTGCTGAACAGCCGGTCGAGGATTATCAGCCAATGAAGTTTGAGTTTCCAGATGAGCATGTTATGTTTCTGAAAATGAAAGATTTGAAGAGACTCTGCCTGATGAAGGACCTGAGATTGGGTCTCAGTGGAAGATGATTTTTGATGGGGATGTCAACTCATATGGTAATGGAATTGGGGCAATCATTACAACCCCAAAGGGTTCTCATATACCTTTCACTGCTCGGTTAGCATTCGTGTATACCAATAACGAGGCAGAGTATGAAGCATGCATCATGGGGTTAGAAGAAGCAATTGATTTGAGAATTAAGGACCTCGATGTCTATGGTGATTCCGCGTTGGTAGTTAATCAGATTACAGGAGAATGGGAGACTCGTCAGGCGAATCTGGTGCCTTATAACAACTATGCCAGAAGGTTGTTACCGTTCTTTGACAGGGTGGATTTTCATCATGTGCCCCGAGCTGAGAATCAGATGGCTGGTGCGTTAGCAATATTAGCATCCATGTATAAGGTGAACCGTTGGAATGAAACACCTTCGATTAGAATCATGCGTCTGGACAGACCAGCTTTTGTGTTTGCAATTGAAGATGTGTCAGATGGAAAACCGTGGTATCATGATATTAAGGTCTTTCTGAAGAGACAGGAGTATCCAGAAGGTGCCTCCACCAAGGATAAGAAGACTCTGAAAAGGATGGCAGGAAACTTCTTTCTGAATAAAGATGATGTGTTATATAAGAGGAACTTCGATATGGTCTTGCTACGTTGTGTTGATGAACACGAGGCAGGTTTGTATATGGAGGAAGTTCACGAGGGCTCTTTTGGTACTCATTCCAGTGGACACGCCATGGCTAGAAAGTTGTTGAGGGCAGGATATTACTGGATGACTATGGAGTCTGATTGTTTCAAGTACGCCCGAAAGTCCATAAATGCCAGATTTATGCAGATAAGATGCATGTACCGCATACGCCTCTAAATGTGTTGTCATCTCCTTGGCCTTTTGCGATGTGGGGCATAGATATGATTGGAAAGATTGAGCCCACTGCTTCCAATGGCCATCGTTTCATTTTGGTTGCCATTGACTATTTCACAAAGTGGGTGAAAGCAGCCTCGAACGCCAACGTCACCAAGCAAATGGTAGCCCGATTTATAAAGAAGGATATCATCTGTCGTTATGGGGTCCCGGAGAGAATCATTACTGATAATGGCTCGAATTTGAACAACAAGATAATGAAGGAACTATGTTAGAGTTTTAAGATCGAGCATCATAATTCCTCTCCATATCGTCCGAAGATGAATGGGGTTGTTGAGGCAGCAAATAAGAATATCAAGAAGATTGTGAAGAAAATGGTGGTAACATATAAAGACTGGCATGAGATGCTACCTTATGCCCTACATGGTTACCGTACTTCGGTGCATACGTTAACTGGGGCAACCACTTTCTCATTGGTGTATAGTATGGAAGCAGTTTTACCCTTAGAGGTCGAGATTCAGTCTTTGAGAGTTCTGGCAGATGTGAAGCTTGATGAAGCTGAGTGGGTGCATTCTAGATTGGATCAGCTAAACCTTATTGAAGAAAAGAGATTGGCAGCCATCGCACATGGTCGGTTGTATCAGAGCAGGATGAAGCACGCCTTTGACCAGAAAGTGCGTCCTCGGAGTTTTCAGACAGGTGAATTGGTTTTGAAAAGGATCCTTCCTCCTCAGACAGATCACAGGGGCAAATGGACCCCAAACTACGAAGGGCCGTATGTAGTAAGAAAGGTTTTCTCTGGTGGAGCCTTACTACTTTCAACTATGGATGGCGAAGATTTTACATCCCCTGTGAACGCAGACGTAGTCAAAAAATACTTCGCATAAAAGAGACCCGCTGGACATAAAAAGAAAGTCCAGGCAAAAAAGGGGTATCCCGGCGAACCATAAAAAAGGAAAAGGTTCGGGCAAAAGTTAGGGATAAAATGTAAAAGAAACGTGTAAACCCGCAAAGTTGAAAACCTGAAAAGGCGACTTTGGCAAAAATGGGTATCCCGATGGATTGAAAACCCGAAAAGGGCGATCCAGGCAAAAGTTAGGGATTTATAAGCGAAAGGCTACGGTCTGCGTTCGATCTGTGAGCACTTTCAATACCTGGAAATTCTAAAAGAAAGGAATTAGTACAGTTAGTCTCTTCGAAGGTCAAGACATTTGTGGATAAGCAAGACATATGGGTCATAGCTGAGTCGAATCATGGTGGATATCTGTTCCCACATTGCCGACATGTGTATTTTCTTTTTTTCTTTTGCGCAATTACCTCTTTTTAGGAATTGCTTCCTATTGTAAATGCCTATTTACAGGCCACTTTTCTCAATAAAATATTCATTTCACTCAAAGAGCTTTCCGTTGTTTGTTTTACTTTTACTGTTTTGTTTGCAAAAAAATGTCCGATATTTTGATAAACATTGCATATAAAACTTCGAGCTTTGCGGAGCATAACGAAAAGCAGTAGGAATTACTTAGGCATTAACGGTGATAGTCAGGTTGTGGCATATTCTTTTGTTGTTATTTGACTTGCAGGGCAACAGGATTATATTTCCCCAGCAGTTTGCTCTCCCCAGCATTGAGATTGCACCTTTCCTCAGCAGAGCAGACTTTCACTAGCAGGAGACTTGGGAAGTATTTTCTCCAGATCAAGACATTGTCTCCCCCACAGAATCAGTGTGTTCACCTTCCCCATCCAGTCAAGAAGCGTGCTTTCACCGACAATATCATATTCTAGTCCCCAGCAAGGTGGGAGTAAAGTTATTCTCCCCACCAGCAGGCTAAGTTCAGCAGTATCCCCAAGCAAGATGGTATTATAGACTGTTATCCCCAAGCAGGAGGGTGTTATAGGCTGGCATCCCCCAGCAGGTTCTGAGCCCAATTGGATATTAGCAATCTTCAGTAACAGAATTTCGGTTCCGTTATTGGCATTCATTCTCAGCAGAGGAGAAATCTCAGGTTTTGGATGTTACCTTCAGTAAAGGACAGGTGTAATCCCCGGTAGTGTGGATGTTCTTTTGGGATTTCACCCCCAGTAGAAGTTGTTGATCCGAAGAGTCGATCAGTATGACCTTTCTTAGCAGAGTTCATGGATTCAGAGGACAATTTATTTTTGTCATCCCCAACTGAGTTGATCTTTTCTCTCCAGTATTTATTTTGCCGGAGGGACCTCTTTTGCATATCATAAGCATTTGCATTACATCCTCAAACGTGTAGCATTTCCACTTCGTGTGGAGCATTACGGCAAAATTCAAACATTTGCATTCGAAGCATAAGCCAGGTTTGGTACTTTCTTTGCCAGTTCTCTTCCCCAGCAGAGATAGCATAACTCAGGAGATTTTGGAGGGATGCGTTCCTCATACTTGTGCTCCCTGGCAGAATCTTTTATTTAGACTTCTCCTTTCCCCGGCGGAGTCATCTTATCTGTGGATCGTGAGTCCGTTAGAAGTTTGCCTTTGTTTGGCTTTCCTCTTTTGTGAAATCCAGTTCTCGCCTGGTAGTCAGTTCTCGCCTGACATATTTTGTTTGCCAATTTCCCTTTCTCAGTAGGGTGGTCTAAATCAGAAGTTTTGTTTCACGGCGAAGTCCATTTTATGTTGGTTATCCTTTGCGGGTGCAATTGAGGTTGTATTCGTTTTTATGGGTACAATTGAGGTCGTATTCATATTTTCTTTGTGGGTAGAGTGATTGAGGTCAGACTTCTTTTGCGGGTGCAATTGAGTTTGTATTCGTTTTGTGGGTGCGATTGAGGTCGTATTCATATTTTCTTTGTGGGTAGAGTGATTGAGGTCAGTCTTCCTTTGCGGGTGCAATTGAGGTTGTATTCGTTTTGTGGGTACGATTGAGGTCGTATTCGTATTTTCTTTGTGGGTAGAGTGATTGAGGTCAGTCTTCCTTTACGGGTGAAATTGAGGTTGTATTCGTTTTGTGGGTGCGATTGAGGTCGTATTCATATTTTCTTTGTGGGTAGAGTGATTGAGGTCAGTCTTCCTTTGCGGGTGCAATTGAGGTTGTATTTGTTTTTTGTGGATACGGTTGAGGTCGTATTCGTATTTCCTTTGTGGGTGCGATTGAGGTCGTATTCGTCTTATTTTTTAGGGTATGGTTGAGGTCATATTCCTTATTTTTCAGCACCCTCCGTCTCGTTATTCTCACCATTAGCAAATTTTCGGGGCTCCTTCGGTATTCAATCCCCGTGTATCCTGGAATGCCTGAGAGTCGTCGCTATCATACCTTCAGGACCAAGTTGATTGAATAGGGGCAGCTGTAGCACCCCAAAATTTGCCCTCCTTACTTTAGTACTAACTGGCTTATGTTTCATTTCATTTTTGCATTATCATGTGTGCATATCATTGGTTCTTAGCATGAGGTCAAGGTGCCTGAGGCAGTTCAAGAGGGGAAGATGTTCTTCAAGCAAGAGTCCTTGTATTGTCCAAGAAAGCTTAAGTGGGTCACTCTCTCCTAACCAGTGCAGGAATTAGGGTTTTGAGATTCTTGGGTTTATTGATCCAATGGGCAAGTTTCTTGGGTTTTTATCATCATCAAATGGCATATCCTATCTTTGTTGGAGAGGATACACATCATATTCAGAGGAATTTGGATTTGGAGACTGTGTTATTTCCTCCTAGACTGAGGGTACCAAGATTAGGGTTTGCTATAAAGTCAGTTTATTTCTGATTTTTTGGGCAGGACTTGATTCCATGGTATTCCTTGGGTCCCTAAGTATCTAGGAATGGAAGATTGTCCATCAGTTTGGTTCAGGAGAAGTTCAATTGGCCAATGGATTGGGAATCAGGTGAATTGGGTAAAAGTCAACAGTGAGAGGGGAAGTCAACTGTGGAAGCTTGAGGTTCTCTTCAAGGTTTTCAAGGTCTCACATCCTCATATGGTCTTCAAGAGTCAAGTTCCATACCATTTATCAAGAATCAAGGGTCTGTACAAAAGTTACTAAATATGGAAATGACCTATAATTTGAAAGTTTCCTTTTTGGGCAAGTTCTTACACTACATTCAACTTGACTTTTCATCATCAAAGAAGCTTCAAATGAATTTTCCTCAAACATAAAAGTTGAAGATCTTTTTCTCCCCTTTCCAACAAGTATTAATGGGTCTCCATATCATTTGTGAAACTCAAGTTATGATTAAAAGAAGGCAAACTGGTTTTTAGGGTTCCATTTTCACAACTTTTACATTTTGGGGCATAGTAACCTATAATTAATTCCATTGCTTCAAGGCACCTTCCAACATCAAAGTACAATCCCTAAGGAGCATTTTTGGCCTTTAAATCAAGTGAATCCATGGTTTATTCATCACTTATTTTCCATTATTCAAAATTGCAAGAGGCATCAAAACTCATGAATCAAAATGTTTCAAGGCCCAATCAAATTCAGGTGTGATTAGCAATTGAAACTGAAGTGATCCATCATGAAATATTTGGATATACATGCATGGAGGAGGGTGTATTCCACATTATTCAAATTCCCAAAATCATCCAAAACTCATTAAACAAAGAATTACCAAGGCCCAAGTGATCATCAGTGGTTTAACCTAGCCTATTTAAACTTACTCATGCTAGGGTTAGAAAGATGACACGTGATTTCAAGGAGGACCAAAGTGTGAACCCTAAAAGCTTCTCTCATTCGTATCTCTCAATCAAGAGGAGCTTTTCCAAAAATTCTTCCACCATCAGAACCCTTGGGATCCCTAGAACACAAACCAACCATCACTTGAAGCTAAAAGCAAGGATATGGGAGGCATGATCTCAGGTTGGTGGTTTTTTTCATGATCCTAAAACTCTTCTTTTTGACATGCATATTGATGTGTGATGCCCACTGATCATTCTGATATATTTATTTTTGAAATTGGACGTGTGGTTTGGTTGTATCGTGTGTTTAAAGTTTTGGACCCATACTTTGTTTTGTGCGAATCTCTTTGTGTGATGATCATTTACAAATTTTGATGTGATATTTGAGATCCTGACGAAATTCTGGTCAAGAAAGCGTATTGGTTTGCGTTTTCTGGGTTGGTTTTCATTGCAGGTGGCCGGAGAAGGTGGCCAAAACCCTAGCTCCGGCGACTGGTAAGGGTTCCGGCCGGTGAAGATGCTGGAGGTAGGAGACGAAGTTATGGTCGTTGATCCATTTCATCGTGTGGCCATCATGCTGCCACGTTTTTATGTTTTGAGTTTTTTATTTTAATATTCGTGAGTTTATTACCCTATGGTAGTTATCATGTACCACTCAATCCTATCCTCTCATCAGGTTTACTTTATTATTATGTTGACTAACGTGGCACGTTGGATGAATCATGTGATGGAGATCTTGCCAGCGAACTAAAAGTCCCATGTGCCTGGCACATGGGAGTGTATTGTATGCTGACTGCTTTGGTACATGCGTGTGTGTGTTAATTATGGTGTGCTCCTTAATCTGGTCCATAGATCTTGCTTACATGCTGGTTTGGTTAACTTAATGATAGGCGTCAGATTGATCAAAGGGTAGGTACGCAGTCAGCCGAGTTGACTAAGGTCCACGCGTGTCCCTTTTTTATTTTATTTTTTTTTTCTGATGGATTTAATGCTTGGGCCTTGTTATTCGCACCCCCTCCTCTGAGCCCAATAGCATTTTTAACGTGCTCTAGTTACTTTCCACACCCCCTTTGCGCATTTTCATTTTTTATTTTATTCAATTGTTTGCATTAATTCATTTTTAATTTTTAAAAATAGTTAATTGCATTAAAAAATTCCCAAAAAAATTCATGCATCATATTTATAATTTTATAAAATTTTTACAAATTTTATTTTATTATTTTATTTTATTTTTATCATCTGAAATAATTATTTTAATAATTTCTTTCTTGTAATTATTTCATCTTGCATACCTAAACTTGTAGAATTTTGTTCTCATAGCATACAAAACCTTTTGAACTCATTCTTTTTTCATTTTTTCACCAATACATTGAAATGCATTAAAATATTTTTCTCTCATTTTTAAAACTTTTTCATATTGCATTTTAGTCCTTTTCTTTTGCATATTGAACCATATTTCTCATCTGAATTTGCATAATTGTTTGAGTGACCTATCTTGGGAATTTTGGCATGAGTTTTGGACATATTGTTTGCTTTTGGTTGAGATATGTTGATAATAAATTTGGTGATTTTAGAAGATGTTTTGCTAATTGTTTGATTGCTTTTATTTGAGGTCTTCTTGTATGCATATCTCTGATCATGTCTGGTTACCTATTTGAAAAGGCACTTGTGCCATTGTTTTGGCATTGTGTTAGATTGTTATTATATGTCATTTCCTGGACTTCATTTATCTCATTTATTTTACGTATGTCCGTTTTGTACTATCCTTTTATGCAGAGGCTGAGGTAAGTTATTTAAGGGTGTGGATAAGTATCCATGTCCACTCTCACTCTTTCTGTCTCTCATCTTTTCTTTTCTTTAGGCTTAGGTTGTCGTCAAACCTCACTAACCGTAGGTCACCCATGCATGATAACGTTAGGACTCTTAGCTTCCCTTTAGAGTTTCCTTTGTGTCTTCTCTCTTCTCATCTCAAAACTTCTTGAAAACACTTAATAAGGATAAAGTGTATTGCGCACGAGCCTTAAGCGTGGGGAATGAGAAATGAGGGGCTTCCTCTCATCTTTCTAGAGTGCTTAGCGAGCGTCCTGTCTTGGGACAATTCGTTAAGTATTCTTCCCTGTGTCCTAGACTTTGGTGCAATGCAAGTTATAAACTAACTCAAGTCACTTCTGTCCTAAAAAATACAAACAAACTTCAAACCTTTTTGTCCTTCGGGATTGTCAAACTAAAGGTTATTTTCAAAAAGGGCACGTTAATTTCTGTCTGAGTCACAAACAGGCATCGACCCTAACTGCCGGACGCGAACTTAACGTCGCTCATAAAAAACACAAAAAGAACTTGGTCCGAACTACGTTGACTCTGAATTCCCCATTGCACAAAGGGGGTACGTAGGCCTAGGACGTCGACGTCCTACCGAGTCTGTCTTTGTCTTCCCCTTCCCCGTGTCAGTACAGCCATAGATGATAGGATAACTCACCCTTAGATTAGACAACAAGCGTGGATCCCATCGAGTACGATGGACGCGTGGGGTGCTAGCACCTTCCCCTCGCGTAACCGACTCCCGAACCCAGGCTATGGTTGCGATGACTATTCCTTTCCCTCTTCCTCAGGTTTATGCGGTGTTCCCTTTCCCTCTCTTGGGATAAATTTACACGGCTGGCGACTCTGTTTTTCCGCGCCACTCTCGCGTTTGTACATGGATGAAAATCCTGGGAGCGACAATGTGCCAATTGGACGATCAACTTAGATCACACCCAACATATGACATGTTTTTCCTTCATAATTAGACAATATCATATTGTGTGGGCATCAATCTGTTTCATACTTTCTAATTCATTTTAATAAGGAACGAGGCATCAGATTCACTGACGCGCCTCCATCAACAAAGACTTTATTAACACCAATATTGTTCACTTTTTCCCGTATAAACAAAGGCTTAAGATGATTCATCATACCTGCATCAGGCCTTTCTAACATGCCATGTTGCTCTTTGACAACACCATTTTTCATTACATAGTAACACACCGACTTTTGATTCGCTGCTTCTTCAATTGAATAGTCATCTTTTGTCTTAGAGTCTTCAGAGACAGAATCATATTCTCTAGGTAAGACTGACACAATGTTGCAAGAGACATCGAAGTCATTTATTTACCCTGTTTCGAAGTTATTTGTGACCATTTCATCGTCAGGTTGTAATGTGGGATCTACAAAGTCGCTTTTCTCCACTGGTGGCAATTTTGGAAACAACCTTTATTTTACAAGCCTCTTAAGTCTTGACCGCTTCGATGGTTCTTTCTTTAGGTGTTTGACTAGTGGATTTCGACCCTTAAACTTCACGCGCTTCCATTTTATTCCTCCAGTGTCTATGTCATTGTGTCCTTGCCATGGGTTTCTTTCCCAGATAATTTTGAGGACCATACAAATACTTCTTTTTCATGTGGGAGTTGTCATGGTAGGAGGATCCTACGCCAATGTTGACAGCCACCCACTTATATTGGTTTGCCCCTTGTTGGTTCGAAGGTCGAACCCATTCTCTTTTAGGGACATTGGAATATGAAATATAAGTTTTTTGGTGACTTCCAACATTTTTTTGAGTTCTGGTTTCTATGTGGAACACCCCTATTATCGAAGGTGAAACTTGGTGCTGATCGACCTTGTCTATTCTTCCTTAAATGCGAGTTTTCCAATTTCGAGGCCTTTAGCAGCTTCTTCATTAAACACAATGCTACATCTTGGGCATAGCATGACCCTAGAGTCACTCAGTTTACATCGATTCAAGAAGTTAATGAGTTCCTCTTTTACCTTGGGGAACACAACCTTCATCTTTTCATCAGCATTTTCCACAGCGATCTGCTCAACTTCCATGTCTAGACCTTCAGTAGGATTTTGACAAGTTCGTCAAAATGTGCCTCTTTGACCTGGAGAGGATCTGAGTCTACTTGCATAGTAGCCTTAGGTTTCTCACCGAACTATACCCTACCTTCTTTGAGCGCATTTTGTACCAAGTCACTGAAAAGCACACATTGAGAAGTCTTATAACCCAAGAAATTATGGTATTTACAAAAACCTTTTTTTCCTCTACTCTAATGGAGGAGTCTTTAGGCCTAGGGGCACTATAATCTGCCCGTAGTGACTAAAAAATCAAAAAATTTGTCACACTTCGTTATATCAAGCATATATGTATTCGTAATGAATTTTTCATTTTACTCGGTTTGACGGGAAATTTCCCGTTCAAAGATTTCAAAAGTTTGCAAACATATGAGGGTCCATGCTTTAGTTTCACCACATGGACCTCACTTTCTTTGACAGGTTCATAAAATATCTCTGACTCTAAATAGTCATTTGTTTCTATGTAAGCAGTTTTCTCTTTTTTCTATACTTGTTTGATCTCGCCTTTTTCAGCTTTTAATCGTTCGACTTGGCGAACTCTATATGCCAATTGACCCATGTCCTTCAGATATTGAGCGTCTAACTTCTTCCTAATGGAATAGTATAGACCTCCCGCGGCCATTTTGACCAACTCATGCTTAGTGACTTGAGTAAAGCATCTTGCCTCCAAAAGTATAAACCTATTCAAGTAGTCATCAATTGACTCAAGTTTTTTTGCATCTAACATTGGCCAGTATCTTAAAGCTAATTTTTTACTGACCCGTGTAAAATTGTTCGTGGAACACTCTCTCTAGTCGACTCCAATTACATATGGAGTGTGAGAGGAGTGTTGTAAACCATTTAAAGGCATTTTTAGTTAGAGAATTTAGAAAATATTTCATTTTCATTACTCTCTAAATTTCCTGCCTTAGTCAGATAATGGGCCACATGTTTGACGATCAACTTGCTAATGTCACCTGAAAACTTTGTGAATTTGGGGATCTTCCGTGCCCTTTGGAGTTTAGTCTGCAATATGTATTCTGACATGGCGGACACAAAATTTGGTCTGTGAAGACCTATATTAAGACCATTTTGGGCCAAGTTATTCTGCCTTCCAAAGTTATTTTGCTGTACATTCCTATATACTTCATCCGCATTTTGGTTTCGGTTGACAAAAACTACTTATGGGCCATTCTACCCCACGTTGTCGTCAACCTCCACGTGTGTAGGGGTCTCGACTGGTTAGGACACAACTTTTTGCAACCCTTGATTCATGGGGGTTCCCCTATTGTTTGGTACTCCTAAATTTTGCACCGGCCTAACATTTTTTACTTGAGAAATCTATTAATTAGGTATTTGATGAACATTATACCTATCTGCTGAGTAAGAGTGTTAACCATTTCATGATTTCTCTCGTCCATCTGTTGTCTTACAGACATAAGAGATGTTGTGTTCAAAGACGGCGTAGTTTGAGGAACGTAACTTACCCCTGTTTGGGGTCGTGTCGTTTAACTAGGATTACTCAATGTTGACCCTAACGCCATTTGAGTGCATAAGGGACTCTGGGTTGATACTGTTTCCAACTATGGGTCTCGTAGGCTCGAGCATTGTTGGAACACTCACTGGTAGTGGCGAAGACGCCACAAGTTCAAGGACTATCGAAGTTATCAACATCCAAACAAGAATAAGGGCAGTTACCCCAATCACAGGTGGAGTAACAACGCTACTAACTCTTGATTGGGTTGGTTCTTCTCCTTGGTTTTGAGGATTATTTTGGGGGTTTCGTGGAGGAACGTTTCTAGAGGGTGGACATGCCATTTTTGGAAGTACCTTATCACTCCTTAAACAGATACATGAATGACCATTATGAATAACTCATCCAAAGAACCATAAAACATAAATCCCAATCAAGTATTGTTTTCTTAGTAAAACTTTTTTTAAAAAGAAAAAATTTCACCCAAGAGTCCCACTGGGCGTGCCAATTTGTTTATTGTGATATTTGGTAAACAAACACTAGTTTTAAAGATTGTTATTTGAAGGATCGACTAGTGAATCCTACAATATTTTGTGCGTAAATTTTACAAGTAGTTTTTAGATGTTCATGATTTTGACTAATAAACTATGAATTAAATAAGGCAAAATTACACCAGAGGTCCTTTAAGTTTTTTTTTTTTGTAACAGATTGGTCATTTAAGTTTTTTGTAACAACTTGGTCCTTTAAATTGACAAACATGTTGAATTAGGATCTTACTTTATGTATTTTGGATGCTACTTTAAGTATTTAGGATGCTACTTTATGCATTTTGGTGCAACTTTATGTATTTTGGATTATTGGTTTAATCAAAAATTTTAAAAAAATGGTAACAGTGCATACATTTGTTAACTTAAAGAACCAAATTGTTACAAACAAAAAAAATTAAGGATCAACCTGTTACAAAAAAATAACTTAAAGGACCTCTGGTGTAATTATGCCATTAAATAAAGATATCGATTGGGTCGAAAACAAGAATTATAGTAAAATAAATGTAAAGATGATGTAAGCAAAGTAAATGCCTAAGAAATGATGTAAATGGTTTCAATTTAAATGAAATAAAAGATGGTGTACAAGATCATGCATTGCCTCACAAACTTGTTTATCTCTTTGACGCAGGTACTTTAAATTCTATAGAGTTGTTGTATATGATTTGTCACCTCTAATCCCTACGCAGAGACTACCTATATATACTAGTGAAATATATTTATCTTCGATAATTATGACTTGCATGCCCAACACGTACCCTTCTATGTGACCTTGCGAATGATGGTTTACTCCCACCCCACCAATGAAAGGAGACCGCAATCATCGACAATCTTATTGACCTTCTATGGCATCGGGCCATCTAAGAACTTCTTCAGCTTCGCCCTGTGGCCACGCAGGAACCTGAGGCCTTGAAGGAGTTTGGAGGAGGTACGTCCGACTTATCGTTGTTGCCTCTATACCCTGACCATACTGCCATACATGTTTGGGACAAAGAGGTAAAATTTAGTTGTGTTCATTCTTTAAAAAATATGTTTGCTTGTTATAATATTCGACATATTCTTTGAAAGACATGTCTGACGATGACTTATTTTTTTGTAGGACCATGATACTTTAAAATTCATCAACCATCCCCGGAAGGTTACAGGCTTACAACAACTTAATGAGAAGTGGTTTCAGGATGTCTTGCATCTATCTGGAGTAGAGAGACTTGTGCAAGACCAATTGTGTTACAGTTAACCATGGTATGATGTCCGCGTTTGTAGAGAGATGGAGCTCAAAGACGTTATCATTTCATCTTCCACATGGTGAGATATTCATCACACTGAACGATGTCTCGTGCCTGCATCTTTCGATCAGGGGGAAACTGTTAGACCATGACACAATTAACAGAGATGACACACTAGATATGATGGTAAACAATCTGGGAGCTGACCATTAAGAGGTCGTGAAGGAGTTAGAAGCCACTTGAGGGGTTGCATACACAGCAACTGCATGATTCAAAATATTATGTTGGTGATGACGAGCAGGTTCTGCAGCATAGAGCATACGCTCCGAGATTATACATTTTGTATTTGGTTGTCACGTCTATTTTTATGGACAAGAGTGTCACTTATGTGGATGTGATCCATATGCCATACTTTGATGACTTGGAGCAGATTCATGAGTACAATTGGGGGCTATTTGTTTGGTCTACTTGTACACCAAATTAACCGAAAGATGTATGTGAAAGACCAAACAGGTTACAGGCAGCATCACATTGTTGACGTAGAGCTGGAAATGAGTCGAGTCGAGTCGAACTCGCCTCAGCTCGGCTCGACTCGATAAGAATTGGGTCAGGTCAACACTCGGCTTGAGTTCATTCCAAAACTTTTTTTAAGCTCATGTTCGACTCATTTTAAGTTCACCAATAACTCGGTACAACTCGTTAGGTTCAACTCACTTACTCCACGGATTTAAAAGCTATTTTTTAAAGTATATATATATATATATATATATATATATATATATATATATATATATATATATATATATATATGTATATATTTGACATTTTAAATTAATATTCTTTTAAAAGAAAATTTTTAAATAAAATAAAAGTTATAAGATTGGAATTTAACTTTTTTATAGAAAATTCTTGATATTTTTATTTGATAAAATAATTTTATTAAATAAAAAATTTAATCTTTGATCATTTTATATAATCTTTTTTATATGAAGTTGATTTTATTTGTATAATTATTTTTTGAAATATTTTGCTTACTTGAGAATATAAATGATCAATTAAAATCGACATATTAAAAGAAAATAAAGGGTTGTGATTTGGAGTAAGTATTTAAACCTGCTCTTAGAGCCAATATAACTCTTCTCATATATAATCAAGTTCACTTATGAATCTAACGAGTCGAACTATACATCGTTCATGTTCAACTCATTTTGTTCACGAACTTAGTTATTTGTCCATATTCAACTCATTTGCTTCATGAATCTAGTTCGATGATTTAGTTGTCGAATCGAGTTTCGAAGTATGTTCGAGTTGGTTTGGTTCATCGCTAATTGACGGTAATATTTATGCATCCTTTAGTGTTTGTATGTCATTTTCATTACATTTTTGCAACACCATTACTAACGATTCATATGTTCCATTTTCTGGCTCTGATCCTCCAGCACTTCCTTGACATATCTGGTTGGTCATGTGTTCCGACATACATTGAGGATATGCCACATGCTTCTGCATTCGTCTCACTCAGAGGAAATCAGGCGACTCAACCATACAAAATGTATCTTGACTGCATGGTAGCAGAGGATATACACTTCCATACGTATGTTGATCACCGTGAGACACGTCTATTGGAGGACATTGTCTTCTACTTTGGATGGTTGGCTTGCAGTTCACCTCTGGCATATCCTCATCTTCCTGTGCGTGTCATGCGACGGTTCAGTCATATGCACTTTATTCTTAGAGACCCTTATATGAATTTCAGGGTGTCACATGCTTATATGACTACATCCAGTAGTATTTAGGGTGTCACATGCTTATAGCAACTGAAGTGTTTTACACGACTACATCCAGTAGTATTTCAGGGTGTCACATGTTTATATGATACATGATGCTCTAGGAGATCCACCTACCTATGCCAGCTCATCAAGAGATACTAGAGGATGAGTATGGTATGCCAGATAATGTTGTTGATGAGTTGCCTAGATGTCACCTTATCATGGAGATTGAGCAGACAATATAAACAAACGAGTCTTTCTAAAAGACTTTGAGGCCAGAGACGTTGTAGATGCCATGATGGGTGAGACACTAGAGGCACTGCAGTACATAAGGCAGCGTAGGAACAGTGGGGCTTGAATCCATCATACGTAATAGTATATAATATTTGTATTCGGAGCACTATTTTCAGTTTTATTTTATTTTGAATTCATTGTGTATTCCGAATTTATTAACTTATATATGTCATTTTCATATTATTCTGAAAGTGTGTGGTTTTAATACAAGGGAAAGTCATATACGGTTAAATTCATCAGAGCATCTCTAAGTCAAAATAAAAATTTATTGTTTGGTGTGGTTTTGGAAATGCATCTTCGAATTTTGTTTGACCTACGTCTTTAAAATAATTTATGTCTAAAAAAGTCGTTGCACTGAGAAATACATGAAGTGGACAATAAGTTGTTAAATTTTAGAAAACATGTGTGGTGAGACGTAATTGTAAGGTGTTTGAGTGAAACACTGAGTACGTTCGAAAATGTATTTTTTTAAATAAAATAACAATTTAAAATTTGGGTTAAATAAGTAATAGGTCCCTGAAAATAACCCAACATTCAAGTTTGGTCCCTATAAAAATTTTCTTCAAGGTTTGGTCCCCCTAATGTTTTCCGTTTCCAACTGTAGTCCCTCCCGTTAGTTTTCACTAACGGAGGGTGACATGGCGTGCCATGTGTGCTAACTCTTTATTTTGATAAGGACACGGTGTAAATATAGGAAATGAAAGAAGCTCAAAAGACAAAACTCATAAACATAGAAGAGAAAGAAAGTCAGGAGTCATTTTCCACAAATCGTTTCTTCGTTAAAGACCTTGTGCCCTAGCAGAAGAACGTCTTCGTCATTTCTTCGCAACTCTCAGAAGTGGTCCCAAAGTAGGTCTTCTAGGATTCGAAGCTGTGGTCCCAGGTAAATGAAGTTGTCTGCCATTGTTTGGTTTCTTTTATTAGTTACTGATTAGAATACGACTGTGGTCCCTCGATGCTTATTTTGATACTTTGTTTGTCAGTTGTTTGTTAAATGATAAACTTGTCTGCCATTATCGTTTCTTTACTATGGTTAATATATGTTTTCGAAGGTGGTCCCCTGCTTTCAATAGTTGTCCGTTGTCTGCCATTACGTTTACTTTTGTTTTGTACGAAAATGGCAAAAATAAAAGTTAGTTTTAACTTTTGTGTGCAGAGGTATGGATAAATTCACTGTTGTTTTTTATGTAAAGGGGTCTTTTGTAAAAGACACAAACCTAACATACGAAGGAGGGGAGATGTATGCTTTCAAGGGCCAGGATCCTGATTTTTGGAGTTTTGTTGAGGCGTGTGACTTAGTTAAGGAGCTGGTACCTGAGTTTGATTACAATTTGGTTAAGATGTGGTGGAAGCATGAGGAAGGATCATTTGAAAATGACTTGAAACCATTCAAGGATGACGGAGATGCGTATGAGTTGGCCTTGTATGCCATGGAGTACAAGTGTGAGATTGAAATTTACTGTGAAAATAGGGTTCATGGAGAGCACACATCTATGGAGAGGATTAGAGAGAAAGGAAAGGCACCTAATTGTCAAGAGGAAATTGACAACAGGAGTGGATCAAGTGAACAGTCTGATGAAGACTCTGTGGAAGATGTACATTTTGAAGATAGTGAGGAGGAGAGAATGGGTGGATTTGAGGAAGGGCTTGCTGAGGTGCTGCCTAATAGGGCTATTGGGGAAGGCAACAAGAGTGAGCAAGAGCAGAAGAGTGAGCAAGAGCAGAAGGTATGTATAACAGAGGAGTTGGGAAAGGAACATGTCATTGAGGATGAATACTTGACTGATGAGCTGGACAGTGGTGGGGATGATGATAATTGTGATGAGAGGCCTTGTGTTTTGAGGTATAGTGAGGAGGTGTCATTGAGCAAGGATTATGTGTTCAAAGTTGGGATGGAGTTTTCATCCTTAAGGCAGTTTAAGGATGCCATTTTAGAACACAATGTGTTGAATGGAAGGGAGGTAAAGTTTGAAAAGAATGATAAAAATATATGCAGGGTTGTATGCAAGGACAAGAAGAAATGTGACTATACAGTGTTGTGTAGTAGGGTATTGACCTCAACCACTTTTAGAATAAAAACCTTGTTTGCCAAACACAAGTGTGGTAGACAATTCTTTAACAGAAATGCTAGAGCTGAGTGGGTTGCCAAGGTAATTGTTGATGGCTTGAAGAATAATCCTAAAATGAGGTTGACTGAGGTAGTTGCTGATGTAAGAAAGAGGTATGCTACAGAAATTCCAGGTTGTAGGGCATTTAAGGCTAGGCAAATAGCAAGAAAAATTGTAGAAGGTGACTCAAGCAAACAGTATAGCCTACTTTGGTCTTATGCTGCTGAATTGAAGAAGGCTTCAGCTGGTAACACATTTAAAATCAGTACTAGTTCTCCAAGTGAAGGGTTGAAACCAAGGTTTGAGAGATGTTATATGTCATTTGATGGAACTAAGAAAGCATTGACAAAAACATGTAGGTCTTTCATTGGTTTGGATGGATGTCACTTGAAACATAAATATGGTGGTATACTTTTGATTGTTGTTTGAATAGACCCCAATGATCAATACCTACCTATTGCATTTGCTGTGGTTGAGATGGAGACAAAGGATTCGTGGAGCTGGTTTCTGAAGTTGTTGATTGAGGATATTGGAGTTGGAAGGTGGTGCTTTATATCTGATCAACAAAAGGTAGTGTTAGTGCATTGTTGGATTGAATTTTGTTACATACAATACACTGTTCTAATGCCTTATTGTATTCCTTGTTTAGGGTTTAGTACAGGTTTTTGAGGAAGAGTATCCAACATATGAGCATAGGTTCTACCTAAGGCATCTCTATGCAAACTTCAAGAAGAGATTTGGTGCAGGAACCTTGTTCAGAGATCTAATGATGACTGCTACCAAAGCTACATATTTTGAAGCTCATGAAGCAAAGATGCTGATGATAAAGGATGTCAGCACACATGGCACGCCATGTCACCCTCCGTTAGTGAAAACTAACGGGAGAGACTACAGTTGGAAACGGAGAACATTAGGGGGACCAAACTTTGAAAAAAAAATTTATAGGAACCAAACTTGAATGTTGGATTATTTTCAGAAACCTATTACTTATTTAACCCTTAAAATTTTGATTGAGTGTTCTAGTAGCAATTCCAAATATTTTTCATATGTCTCACTTTCTTGTCCTTTCACAAATTGAAAAAAAAAAAAAAACTGAATGGATTTGATTAAAGCTTCAAGCCTATTGCAACCATGGCGAGTTCCTTTGTCACCACTTATCACCATTACTAGGTCTAGGGGTAGGAATTCTTTCTATGCCCCTTCTTCTTCTTCAACCCAATTTTCTTCTTCTCAGTTTTCCACCTTTCCATTTACTCCAATAAAGCCACTTGTTATTCCTCATGGAAAGAAGAAAATCTCTGATTCAGAGCCCGTTCTAGAACCCACCATAGTACAAGAAGTATCATCAGACGAAGAAGAAGATGATGATGAATTTGAATACGGTAGGTATAACTACTGCGAATCTCTCAATTATTTTCCCCCTTAAACTGTCAATTGAAGTTGTTATTTACACAGACACAGAAATTGATGAGGACATGGATGATGTAAGTGACATGGATGATGTAAGTGACGGAGACGAAGAGTACTTTGACGAGGAAGAGGATAGTGTATTACCCTATGTAAGTCTTGTTGGAAACCTAATCGTTATTGTGTTGTTGAATGAAAAAACTCAATTTTGTTGAAGAATTGACTTGACTTTGGTTGTTTTTGAAGGCCGGTGATGGTGGCGCAGGCGGTGGCATTTCCCTCGCCGGAACATGGTGGGATAAAAAGGCATTAGCAGTTGCTAAAGAGGTTACTATGTCTTTTGATGGTGACTTGCAAATCTATGCTTTCAAAACTTTACTCAATTCCACAGTTCAAGTGCGCATTGAAACGCTTTCCAACAAGTAAGAATTCATCATCAATGTTGTTATAATGTTTTAGAGATAGATGTAGTTCTAAGAAAAAGCTGTTTTATTGTATGAATTAATCCATTAAAGATAGGTAGTAGTAATGTTTTAATCAAATTCAACTGATTGGACCACAGTAAGAGAGAAACAAACCAGTGTTATCAAATTTCCGCCATGGCGACACTATGGCGGATATACATGGCAGTTTTTGGGCTCGCCGTTTTCTGCCATAATCTGCTATAATGGCGATAGAAAGGGCTGGTACGGAGCGATTTTGGCTCTTAGCCATGGACCTCAAATCGCCATGGACACCTTACTTTTAGCATGTTTGGATTGGCTTTTGAAAAACCCAGAATCAATTCTAGAGGTGTAGAATTGATTATGGATGATTTTGAGGTGTTTGTTTTATCAAAAGTAGAATTGATTATACCTCTAGAATTGATTCTACTTGAAGTTAGAATTTGTAGCTTCTACCTTCAGAATTGATTTTGGGTGATTTTTACAATGAAATTTATTGTTTAACTCACTTTTACATAAATGTATCCAAACATAAATCAATTCTGCTAAACTCAATTCTGTTAAAATCAATTCTACCAAACTTAATTATGCTATAATCAATTCTGTTAGAATGGTGAAGAACCGTACCCGGATATAAGCCGGTGCCGGTACACCCAGTACTAGCGGTTCTTTTGTTCTTACTATTTTGTTTTGAGTAAAATTTGTGGTTTTTTCATATATTAATTAGTATATTTATGTATGTTAGTTTTTTTTGTTACTGTAACAACACAACTTTTGATTTTTTAAACTTTTATTGATATGTTTTGGTGTTTTGACTTTTTAAACGTTCATTGGTATGTTTTGATGTTTTGGCTTTTTAAACTCTCATTTTTTTATGACGTGTACATACTTTGATTTTTTAAACTAAAAATTGTCGTATAACATACTCGTACTCACACTCTTATCTATGATATATCATAGGTGAAACGTTTACAAAATTCAGATACTTAAACACTCTGTCAGGTTTAGTTTCATAATTTTACTATTAGATGATCAATATGAATAAAAACATATAGATTTTGAATGTTTCTGATGAATCTTTAGAAAGTGTAAGTTTAAATTGTAATGACCAGATATTGCAGGCAATATATAATGTGTGTCTATGTTGTCAATAGTGTGCTATAGTGGTGCTATAGTGGAATAGCGTAGCAATAGAAGGGTTCGGTGCAATGCTTTTGGCCTGCGAGCGGCCGTATCTGCCACTATTGTGGCCCCAAACAGCTATCGCAACTGCTATTAGGATTTTTTTGGGAAAAATTCCTCTAAGCCTTTTTCCAAACCCTAGGCTTGGTATAAATGCTAATTTGGACTCTTCTAAGAGTAAAAGTATGTTCTTTATTACAATATGTTTTTGCTTACAAACAATCATTATGTTCTTTCTACTTTTGGGTTAGTTCTTTTGTGTTTTTTTCTATGTTTAAGTTTTATTGCTATGTATTAGGTTATTTAATTATTAAGTATATGTCTCTTTAATTGTATTTTTTTCTATTTTTGTGCATTTATTTTTACTTTGCACTTTGATTTTTAGTCTTTACAATAGCGGATATCTCGCTATCTGCTACAATAGCATTGTAGGGGGTCGGTGCTACATGACACTGTTATGTTGGATTAACAACATATAGGAGTGCTTGTGAGAGGGTGAAATATTTGTGCTATATAACATAAGGATATCTCTTTCTGGGGAAACAATGTGATATAGAGGTTTATCTATCTTTTAGGTGATTTTCTCTGGTTGTTTGTCATTAATTTTTTGGATTGTTTCCGTCATTAATGTGAATATGTGAAAAAAAGTTGTTAGGCTAAACTACTTACAATTTTCTCTTTTGCTACAGTTTTATTTAAAAATAGGTTCAACAGAAAAAAAGTTGTTGAAGTTTAATTCAATTTATTAGTAAATGGTATTCTTAACCCATGCAATGCAACTATGTAAGAAAACGAAGAAGCTTTTATTTACTTTCGTAATTTAAGTTCTGCTGAGCTTATGGAAAGAAACTATTGTCTTGTAGCACCTTCCCCTCATAATGAAGTAAAAAAAAGTCCCAAGATTTTTAAAATCATATCACAGGTTCTGAAATGCTGCATTTGATTGGTGGCAAACCTTTTCTTGTGTTCCCCTAATGCTCAATGATTTATCACAGATCATGAGTGCAAACCTTTTCCGTAACCTTCAAAGGAACTTTTTACCTTATTGATAAAAACAATAAATGCTTTCATGCACTGGTCAATAACGAACTTCTGGCATGTAACAACAGATGCACTCATCAAGGATCAATAATCTGCATTATTGTGTTCCTGTAATGCAATTATTTTATTTTGCATAAACTGTTGAATACACTAAACTACCTACATAGCTAGATTACTTACTTCACAAGCTAGAATCTAGTTGTTAGTTAGTTAGGGAGTTTGTTATAGTTGTTGTGAAAGTTAGTTATGCAACTAACCTTTTCATTCCTATATAAACTCTATTGATATGTTGTAAAGATCAGTTGTGGAATAATAAACTTCATCTTTACATTTCCCTCTTTTGCAAGCTTTCTTCTCTTGCCTTTAATGGAGTTTATATCAAGATTTCACATGGTATCATCGACCTGTGGCTAATCTTCCATCCCAATCCGCTGCATTCTTCCCAACTCTTTCTCTCTATTTTTTGTTCTTCTTCTCTTACAGTTTCTGCATTCTGTCACCATTTTTTTTCCTCATCATGTCTCATGAAAATTCTCCAAGTTCTTCCACTTCCAGCCATAACAATCATGCGAATTCTAACTCTGCCAAGGGATATCAAAATGACACGCTTAACCCCTACTTTATGCATCCCAATGAGAATCCAGCATTAGTTCTTGTGTCACCTCTATTGAATGCGAGTAACTACCATTCTTGGTCCCGTTCAATGACAATGGCTTTACGCTCCAAGAACAAACTCCACTTCATCAATGGCACTCTTCCTCGACCACCGGATGAAGATCGTGACTCCATAGCTTGGGATAGGTGTAACACTATGATCATGTCATGGCTCAATAATTCTGTTGAAGCAGAAATTTCGCAGAGTGTGTTATGGATGGAAACGGCTTCAAGTATTTGGCAAGAACTGAAGGATAGGTTCTATCATGGTGATGTGTTCAGAATATCAGAAATCCAAGAAGAAGTTTGCACTCTTAAACAAGGTGAATCTTCTATTTCTTCATATTACACCAAGTTGAAAATGCTTTGGCAAGAACTGGACAATTTTCGTCCCATTCCAACTTGTGATTGTGGCAATTCTTGCATAGCCATTGAGAAAATGCGCAGCTATCGTGATTCAGATCAGGTGATTCGTTTTTTGAAGGGTTTGAATGACACTTATTCTGCAGTTAGATCCCAGATTATGTTAATGGATCCTCTCCCTAACATTTGTAAAGTGTATTCACTACTGGTTCAACAAGAAAGACAATTTCTTACACCAGTTGAAGATGCTAAGCTCCTAGCAGTTCCCACTAATCAATCCCAAGGTGGAAACCAATCTCAAGGCAGAGGAAACAATAGTTCTCGTGGTAGAGGATCAAGGGGAGGCAGATCTTCTTTTGGTCGTGGCAAAAACATGAAGGTATGCACTCATTGTGGAATGACCAATCATACTGTTGATACATGCTTCAAGAAGCATGGTTACCCTCCTCATTGGCAACAACAAGGCACCATCAATAATTGTTCAACTGAACAAAGCAGTGCAGATGAAGTTCCATCTGAAAACTCTGAGGCACAATCTAAAGATACCACTTCTAATTTTGCTAGTTTTACACCAGCTCAGCACAAGGCTCTCTTGGCTTTACTTCAATCTGCTAGTGGTCATAGTGTAAATCACATAGTTACACAAAACTCTCCTTACTCAGGTATTCTCTGCACTTTTCCATCTCAAGCTGTCAATGAATCATTCATTCTGGATACAGGAGCAACTGATCATGTTTGCTTCTCCAGGAGATTGTTTTCATGCCTTATAAAAATACCTGAAATCACTGTCAAATTACTAAATGGTTCATTAGTTTCCACGTGTTATGCTGGCACTATTCACTTTGATAATGATTTTGTGTTGACCAATGTATTGTTCACGCCACATTTCTCATTTAACCTCATTTCTGTGCCCAAACTCACTGCTAGCCTAACTTGTCATTTGACTTTTGACAACTCTACATGTTTTATACAGAATACTCTATCCAAGAAGATGATTGGTGCAGCTAAATTGAAAGGAGGACTGTACATACTTCATCAGCCTGCAGTAACCATCCCTTCCACTTCTCATTCTATTGCTAGTATAACAAATAAACTTGTACCATCTGACCATACACATGATTGTAACATTTGGCATTTGAGACTTGGTCATCCTTCAAATGCCAAACTCATTGAAATAAAGAAAGTTTTCCCTTCTGTTATTGTTCCATCATCTGATACACCTTGTGATGTATGTTTTTATGCCAAACAAAAGAGACTTCCTTTTCCTGATAGTAGTCATAAGTCCAATGACATTTTTGATCTTGTTCATATGGATATTTGGGGACCTTTGTCCATCCCATCTATCAATGGTCATAGGTATTTTCTCACTGTTGTTGATGATAAGAGTCGTTTTACTTGGATTTTTCTTATGAAACAAAAATCTGAGACTAGCAATTTAATCAAATCCTTTGTTTCCATGGCCTCAACTCAACATAACAAAACCATTAAGTGCATTAGATCTGATAATGGTAGTGAATTTTTAATGGTTGAGTACTACAAGTCTCTAGGAATCATACATCACACATCTTGTGTTGGCACTCCTCAACAAAATGGGATAGTTGAGAGGAAACACCAACATCTTCTTGCTATCACTAGAGCCCTCTTATTTCAAGCTCATCTCTCAAAACAATTCTGGTCTTATGCCATTAGTCATGCCACCCATATCATAAACAGACTACCCACGCCATTCTTGAATAACTCTTCACCTTTTCAAACTCTCCACAACAAATTACCCAACCTCAATTCTCTTAGAGTGTTTGGTTGTTTATGCTTTGCTACCACCTTATCAGTCCATAGGAAGAAACTTGATCCTAGATCCAGAAAGTGTATCTATCTAGGCATCAAAACTGGTGTAAAAGGTCACATTCTGTTTGACTTGTGCTCCAAGGAACTTTTTTTATATAGAGATGTTGTATTCTTTGAAAATATTTTCCCCTACAAACAGCCTCCTTTAGCCTCCATTCCTTCTCCTATAAACAACCATACACCCACAACACATTCAGATTCTGTTTTCTTTGATTTCCCATACATAAATGATAATGATGCACACCACAGTCATCCTCCTCATTTATCTGAGCCTATCTCATCTTCTATTCCTGATATCCAATCTCCCAGTTCTATTCCCAATCCTTCACCATCCCCTAATGTGTCTGTTCCTCATCATTCACCTTCTCCTAGTATGTCTGTTCCATCTTCTGAACCTGTTCCTCCAGTCAGAAGATCTGGTAGAAATACTAAACTTCCCAATTACCTTCAAGACTACCAATGCAATCTGATTGAAAGTACAGTTCCACCTCCTACTTCAATTGCTGCTCCATCATCCTCTCAGAGTAAGTATCCTCTGTCACATGTTCTATCTTATAACAGTTTGTCTGCTGCTCACAAACAATATATCTTTAATATGTCTTCCATTTCTGAGCCTCAAACATATGAAGCTGCTGTTGAGAATCCAAATTGGAAAGCAGCCATCCACTCTGAATTGCAGGCTCTTCAACAGACAAACACATGGACATTGGTTCCTTTACCTCAGCATAAAAGAGCTATTGGTTGTAGATGGGTTTTTAAACTCAAACAACATGCTGATGGTTCAGTTGAAAGATACAAAGCTCGATTAGTAGCTAAAGGTTTCACTCAAACTGAAGGATTAGATTACATGGACACCTTCAGTCCTGTTGTGAAAATGACCACAATCAGAGTTTTTATCACCATTGCTGCTGCTCATCATTGGCCACTTTTCCAACTTGATGTCAATACAGCATTCTTACATGGTGACCTCAATGAAGAAGTCTTCATGTTACCTCCTCCTGGTCTGGCTGTTTCCCATCCAAATATAGTGTGTAAACTTCAGAAATCCTTGTATGGTTTGAAGCAGGCAAGTCGACAGTGGAACACAAAACTCACTGAAACTCTCATCCAATCTGGCTACATCCAGTCCAAGTCAGATTACTCTTTATACACCAAGTCCATTGGATCTCATTTCACAGTAATTCTTGTTTATGTTGATGATTTGGTCTTAGGAGAGACTGATATTGATGAGATAAACAACATTAAGACCCTTCTGCATAATAAATTCAGCATCAAGGATCTAGGAGCTTTAAAGTACTTTCTTGGTTTTGAAGTTAGCAGATCAAAGGAAGGTATTACTTTGTGCCAAAGAAAGTATGTATTGGATTTACTGCAAGATGTAGGCTTGACTGGAGCCAAACCAAACAACACACCTATGCAACCACATCTTCAGCTACATACAGGTTCTGGTAAACTTATCTCTGAGCCTACTGAATATAGAAGATTGGTTGGAAGACTTCTGTATTTAACACATTCTAGACCAGAAATATCATATACAGTTAGCAAACTTAGTCAATTTCTGAGCAAACCTACTGATGAGCACATGATGGCTGGCATTCATGTGTTGAAATATCTCAAAGGAAGTCCTGGAAAGGGTCTATTCTTCAGATCATCATCTAACCTTACTCTAAAAGGTTTCTCAGACTCAGATTGGGGAGCTTGTCCTGATACTAGAAGATCCACTACAGGTTTTTGTTTCTTTCTTGGTGATTCATTGATCAGTTGGAAGAGCAAGAAACAAACAGTGGTGTCAAGGTCTTCCTCAGAAGCTGAGTATAGAGCACTTGCCCAAACCACATGTGAAGGCCAATGGATTTTGTACCTATTAAAGGATTTACATGTTGAGCATACAACTCCTTTCATGATCTATTGTGACAACAAATCAGCTCTCCACATAGCTGCCAACCCAGTTTTTCATGAGAGAACAAAACATATAGAGATTGACTGCCATGTAGTAAGAGATAAAGTGCAGGCTGGTATTGTGCATTTGCTGCCTATCACATCTAAAGATCAAGTAGCTGATATCTTCACAAAGTCTTTACACATTGGACCATTCAGTCATCTTCAAAGCAAACTTGGAATGATTGACATCTACTCCAGCTTGAGGGGGGATGTTGAATATACTAAACTACCTACATAACTAGATTACTTACTTCACAAGCTAGAATCTAGTTGTTAGTTAGTTAGGGAGTTTGTTATAGTTGTTGTGAAAGTTAGTTATGCAACTAACCTTTTCATTCCTATATAAACTCTATTGATATGTTGTAAAGATCAGTTGTGGAATAATAAACTTCATCTTTACATTTCCCTCTTTTGCAAGCTTTCTTCTCTTGCCTTTAATGGAGTTTATATCAAGATTTCACATAAACTGTCGCTGAACTGAACTTGCTATTATATGCTTTTGATACATGCTTAATTTATGAATTTCCATGCACAATAGATCAGGCTCCCCCACCATGGAAGATATTGAAGCCTTTTCTACAACTTACAGAGCAAAATTGGATGAAGCAGAACTTGCCAAATTAGTTCCTGAGAATTTAAGTTTGGAGGTACCATCTCAAATATCTTCCAGCATTGTAATATATTGTAGGTAGAGATATAATTTGTGATTATCACAAAAACCGTGTTTGAATGAAAATTATTGAAGGAATGGTAGGACCACACTCTCTAATACACACTTTCCAACACTGTTTTTTATTAGTTAAATTTCTCATCGTCCTACCAAATCATGTGTTCCATATAAATTTGATGAGACCCATATGAATTTTAACCAATAAAACAATGTGTGACAAAGAGTATGTTGTTAGCTAGCATTATTCTTATTGTAGCACTCTTTGGTCCAGTTGGTTTAACTTGTGCTTATCCACATTCCACATGAACCTTTTATATCTTTAGATGTGTTCCTTCAGGTGTCTTCACCAGGTGTTGAAAGAATAGTTCGGATTCCAGATGACCTAGACAGATTCAAGGAGAGACCTATGTATGTGAGATATATCATTGAAGATGACTCAAATAATCCATCTGCAGAAGGTGACGGTGTCTTCAAGCTTGAATCCTTCGACATGGAAACAAAATATTGCACTTGGAGTTTAGCAGACGTGAGAGTCAACAGAGAGAAAGCAGGGAAAGGAAGACCACTGAATAAAAAGCAAAGAGAATGGAGATTAAGTACTCCCTTTGGTTCATTACGTTTTGTACGGTTGCACTCTGACATTTAAGTAACTTATTTTCCTTAACAGTTAAGAGTTAGATCTGTCATTTTCCTCTATGTGTCTGTATATGTCACTCATGTAAGGATCTCACATTTTGTTGCTTTGCTATATATATAATTAATTTTATGGATTTAGAGCTTAGATTGTCAATTGCTTCTGTTAGCAGCTGCTATTAGCGGCACAACAGCATTGTTATAATGATTATACAATCAGCTTCTGTTATTTATCATAGACTTAGTATGTGTTTGAATTGACGGTGAACAAAATTGATTTTGATAGAATTGAGTTTGGTAGAATTGATTTTTAACAATTTTGAGTTTGGCAAAATTGATTTATGTTTGGATACATTTACGTAAAAGTGATTGTTATCAATTAATGTTGTTTGGATAGTTTTTATCAAAATAAAAGTTTTCGGAGCTTAGGGTGTTACACTGACATCTCTGAATAAGTTCATCTTGAAATCAGCCCAACAAGTGTTGCCATTCTACAAGTTGCTGAGGAAACAAGCCGAATTTAATTGGAATTATGAATGTAATGATGCGTTCAACTCTTTGAAAAGAATCATGGCTACCCTGTCAATACTCACCCGACCATTGCTAGGAGAGATGTTATATCTCTACTTAGCGGTGGCCGAAGAAGCGGTAAGTGCCGTACTCATAAGAGAAACTAATGACGGTCAGAAGTCGGTGTACTTTGTATCCAAAACCTTAGCATGAGCAGAAACTTGATATCATAAAATTAAGAAAGATATCCTAGCCATGATGGTTGTGTCTCGAAAACTTAGAAGGTATTTCCCGACACATCCTATAATAATTCGAACAGCTTTACCACTTAGACAAATACTATATCGGCATGACTTAGCTGGAAGACCTCAAAAAATGGGCGATATAGTTGTCTGAGTTTGAAGTCTCTTTCAAAGTTAGGAAATCTCTGAAGGCTCAACTATTTGTTGACTTCTTAGCAGAAATGACCCTAGCATCATCGAGCTCAAAACCCGTTTGGGTGGTCTTCATAGACGGTTCATCCAACTGTCGTGGAAGTGGCACGAGAGTCATTTTGGAAAATAAATGTGGGATAGTGGTGGAGGTCTCGTTGAGATTTGAATTTCCGACCACCAATAAACAAGCAAAATATGAAGAGATCTTACGGGGATCATATCTTAAGACATAAAGTTTAGTTTGTTAGTTGAGTTGAAAAGCTTTGTTCCAAGACATTAAGCTCATACCTTGAGAACTAAGTGTTTCTTGTTTTCCATGCTAATGGTATACTAGTGTTGAATCTATTTGTTGTACACCACTCTATATTTCAGTAACTTGGCATAGTTATTAGTTTGTTTTAGTTGAGTTGTAAATTCAACAATCATTGTGTTAATGGTTAAGTTGATCACTAAGGGTTAGTGATTGAGAGAAAGTGAGAGGGGTTATCATATTTAGGGGGATACCTAAATAGAAAGTCACTAAGATTAGGGAGAGACATAGAACTTCATAGGGTTTGGGGTTCTTATAAGACTAATTGTTCTAATTCGAAGTAGTGAATTTCCTTTCTTAGGTAGAGTGCCCCCAGACATAGGTGTGGTTTTACCGAACTGGGTTACCAATTTCTTATGTTCTCTTTATTCCTTTTTTACTTCATCATCTTGTATAAGTTAAGATATTATACACTGATGCGTAGTGATATATCCCGTTGGACCAGTTGTCCCAACATCGTATCCGACATCAGTCCCCTCAAGAACAAAATTTAATAACTTTGTTAATCAATTATTTTGAAGGCTACCAATTGATTGGAGCAAGATGCCAATCGATTTGCTCATCAATTCTGCCCATGGATCATTTCCTTTTCTGGATTTTCCATCACCCATATAAAGGAGACTCACCTCCTCTATATTTCACACCATTTTCAAAGCTTTACATTTTCTTTGAAAGTCATCTCTATTTTTTATTTTTCTCTCTCTAGAAATATTTATTTGTCACTTAAGTTGCCTTAGTATTTTTGAGTGAAACTTTGCTTGTGAGGAAGAGTTTGTAAGTGGTCGTGCTAGGTGTTTAAATTCTTGAGAGTGCAATACTCTTGCGAGATTGAGTTTGACTCGTGAGATAAACCAATCATAAAATTTTTGTTTTGGTTTCTAGAACTTTGCCGAAAAAAGTTTTGTTTTGGTTATTGAGATAAGCCTGAAAATCTCTAAGAAGGTTTGTTAGCTTAAATTGTGGTAAAAACTATCTTTGGTTAGGGATGAGCCTCTAAACATCTTATGATCAGGTTGTATTAAGATTTGTGGGTATAACCTATAAAGCTCAAAGTTTATAATCAAAATTTCAAGAAGATCTCTTGGGGACAGGAATAGGTCAACGTTCGGCCAAACCTGGACAAACCTCTAAAGTAATCTCTCTAACCCTTAAACTCTTTAAATTTTTCTATTTACTTTATTGTTTTTCATTTCTGCTGCTATTAACTCTTCCCATAAGAAATTACTAACGAAATTTCAAGTATAATCAAGAAAATCACTGAATCAATTATGAATTTTGAATACATTAATTCACCCTCTCCCCCATCATATGCTTGAAGTCACTTGTCCAACAAAGACAATATAAACACTGAACTTCCATGAGAGAATCCCTGCATAATAAAAAGCAATAACTTAACTTAAAGTCTCTCTAGAGTGACTTAACTTAAACTCTCTCTTGAGGGATTTAACTTAATGTCTCGCCAGAGAGAATCAACTAAAATATCTCATGAATGACTCAACTTAAAGTATCGCCAAAGGGCCTTAACTTAAATTCTTGCCTGAGGAACTCAACTTAAAGTCTCGCTCGAGGGATTTAACTTAAAGTCTTGCCTGAGAACTCAAGTCTCGCAAGAGGGACTCAACTTAAAGCCTCTCATGAAGGACTCAACTTAGAACTTTGTAGAGGGGCATACAAAATCATGTAGCCATTTACAAGGCCTCGTGCTTGAGGGACCGTGTATTGGTATATTTGCAAGGACTATGCAAGAGGCGGCGTAATATTCACCAAGAGCAAGTGGATAATGTTCATCGCCCAAAGTTAGGATTTAGCTGCCTTTTGCTTCCAATGTTCGCCAACTTATCGTAACGAGCGTCTTCATCTAATACGCCCACCCTTTGACTAGGTTACTCACCTACTTGAGAGAACGTGGAGAGCGACGTGTCCATACTCAGTAACTGCTTGAGAGACAGCTAAAGATAAGAGATACGTTCTCCAGAAAAATAAAGAATAATCATTCATTCTCCATGCTCCTAAGAAATATGATTGTTGTTACTTTGCGCCTAAGATCCAGTCCAAAATAACCCTTATAAATACCTCAATCCTAAGATTGAGAGGGGACATTCAATTTTCACCCGAAAACACCATTATACATAATTTTTCACCACCATACACACCCTAAGGAGTTGTTATGTATTGTATTTTAGCAAGTACGTAATTAAATAAAGATATATAACTAGATAATAATAATTAAACTAATTGATTAATAAAATATTTCAACAACAACCACCATATTCATAAATATATTATTGAAAATATAAACTAAATAACATATGGTTTAATTGGTATGTATTGACTGTGTAAAATATTTTTATATTGTCATCTAATAAAAATTCATTAATCTACCATGTCATACAATTAATTTAAAATTTAAAAGTTGATGTGACATAATATATGGTGGTGATTGATTGTCTCAAATACAGTGTATATTTCTTTTTAAATAACATATTAGGAAGAAAGTAATATACGAAAGGCAAAAAGTGTATCTATATTATTTTAAAAATAATTAAAACTTGTACTCGTTTTTTTCTCTAGAAAAATAGAAAACTTAAAGCGTTAAATTTGGATCATTTCTTAATACACCACCCAAGTTTTTTATATACCACGTGAAATTTCGGTTTTGCCCCCCGATTTCGGATGTGCACATCCGGACGCACCGTTTTTTTAAAAACGCTGATGTGTTTCGGATGTGCACATCCGGAAATATAGTATAGCTTTATTTTTTTAAATTCTGGAACTGCAGATCCGGAAAATAACATAACTTTATTTTTTTTTTAAAAACGGTTTTGTCGGTTGGTCGCATACGTTAATATATCATCGCAAGTTAATATACATTCGAATGAGGGGAGCGAGAAGGGATTAGGTTTCCCGTCCATAGAAAACTTTGTTCTTCGTATCTCTTCAATAGAAAACTTTGTTCTTCGTATCTCTCCAATAGAAAACTTTATTCTTCGTATCTCTCCAATAGAAAACTTTGTTCTTCGTATCTCTTCAATAGAAAACTTTGTTGATCCTTTCTCTCTAGTGTAACCACTGCTCCTGTTATCTTTCTTTGTTGATCGTCCAACACTACAGATGGACTCAATATATTTCGGAGATAAACCCTTATCGTTATTGAAAATAAGTAATGTGGCTGGTGCACCAGTAGCAGTAATGTCATCAGAAGTTATAACAAACTCTAGGGTTGGAGTCTCTCCGTCAATATAATGGTTGTCTTCGGCATTCTGATAAAGTTAACAATAGATTTACAGTCATGAATATAAACAACTATCATTTAACATCATGAATGCATCATGAAAGGTTAAATGTACTTGAATAAGCTCCATGAGAAAATGAACATCTTTAGAATAAAGTTCAGTGGAGAGATTCTTGATAGCGTGATGAAGATCTTGAGTCAATGGATTAGGTTTCCCACCAATAGAAAACTTTGTTCTTCGTATCTCCTATTACCACTTGCAGAACCAGAATCAGAATTTTCTACTTCACTTATGTAGTATCGAGCGCGGAAAGCTAGCAAGTGTACATAATAAGCAGGAGGAACTATATCATTAATATACAAGTTATAATATATACATATACATCAATAGACATCAGCAAGTGTGCATAATAAGCATAATAAACAAGTTATAATATATACATATACATCAATATACATCAGTATGTATCATTTAGAAAAAACTAACGCGAACCTGTAAAATATAATCCTTTTAGGCTTAAATCCAGTTGATTTATAGAGAGCCACATGTCACTCCCTGAATTATCCTATCATGAGGAATACACAAATCTAACAAAATTATCTTATCATTCCAGCGGACCGATTTTCCTTCTAAGTATCCACTGTTATTTTAAAGAGGTCTTGAATTATCTTCTCGCAATGAACCTGAGCAGAAACAATTTCTCTATATCTTGTGACCCAAAGGCAGTCCATTGGTTCTGCAAGTGGTAATAGGAGTACCACCAACTTTGTGTCGACTCTGGTAATAGAAGTAATGTTTTACGGTTGATCGTTATTCTTTTAAAATACATATTATTATTATTTCTTAAAATAAATATACCTTTTTAAGTTTCAGCCATTTTTTCGGATGTGCACATCCGAAATACGCGTAATTTGTCATTCCGGATTTGCACATCCGGAACAAGGCAATGTTTTTTAAAAAAACGGTGCGTCCGGATGTGCACATCCGGAACTGGAGGACAAAAAAATAATTTTACGTAGTGTATAAGAAACTTGGATGGTGTATTAAGAAATTGTCTAAATTTGTATGGAATGAAAATTATGAGGAAGTGGTTGCTTAAATCAATGGACCAAAATCATTGTTGTGTTTCGTTAGCGCCAACTTTCACAACAATGAGCATTTTCTCTTTTAAAAATATGACAGATATATTTTTAAAACGGTCAACTGATGTTGGTGTTTTTAAAATTATCAACGTTAAAGATTCATTGAATAAAGTTAATTTTTTATATTCTTTAAATTATCAATGTATTTGGCCTGCTATACACTCTAAATACATTGATAATATTGAGAATCTTTCAAATATCAAAAAAATAAAAAAAGGAAAAAAAGATAATTTATTAGTTTAAATATTGAAGTATTTTAAGAAACTAAAATGGATCCACTATAACCTTTACTATTTTTAACCAAGTGGTATTCATATAAATGACATATCAATGAATGGGTTAGAGGGTGTGTTTCTTGTGAGGGAATTAGAGTTATAAGAATGGAAAAGTGTTGGTTAGTTGGTTTGTCGATTGTTTTGGGTTATGTCTGCTTGTTGGGCACTACTTTTAGGGTAGAAGGGTACCCTATTGAAGATTTGGTTGAGAGGTTACCAGGGCAACCCAAGGTTAACTTTAGACAATATGCTGGCTATGTTGATATTGATCTCAAACATGGGAGGAGTCTCTTCTACTATTTTGTTGAGGCTGATCATCATCCTCACAAAAAGCCTCTCACCCTTTGGCTCAATGGAGGTAAAAACTAATTACTCCGTATTATATTATATTAAAGATATCGCTTTTAATTCTGATTATAATTATGGGTGGTGACTTAATTTTTAGGTCCGGGATGTTCTTCTATCGGAGGAGGCGCCTTTAGTGAATTAGGTCCATTTTATCTTACCGGTGATGGACGTGGTCTAAGAAAGAATTCAAAATCTTGGAATAAAGGTATTTATAAGAGTGTATTTTTATTTTGAACAATAATTTGAGCCTGCATTAATTTCTAACACAATATTCTACATGAATATATTGTGTACTATTTTTATAGCTTCGAATCTTCTGTTTGTGGAGTCTCCTGCTGGAGTTGGTTGGTCGTACTCAAATACAACTTCTGATTATAACAAGGATGATGCTTCCACAGGTATTATATAGTTATTATCAATGCAAAAGAAAATTTTATTTTTGAAATGTTATATTAAGCATCATTATGATTCTTTAATTTTTTTCCACAGCTAACGATATGCTATTGTTCATGTTAAAATGGTATGAGAAATTTCCTTCATACAAATCAAAGGAGTTATTTCTTACAGGAGAAAGCTATGCAGGTTCAACAATAACAACAATTATTTTCTATTGTTTTTTTTTTTGTCTCATCAATCATCAATTTTTATTTCTTACTAATTAACATTTATAATATTACTATTATCCAGGACATTACATACCTCAGTTAGCTAATGTTCTTATTGATTATAATAATCATTCAACCAGTTTCAAATTCAATATAAAAGGAGTTGCTGTAAGATCTCATCAACATGTGACATATTTAATTAATTTAATATATTCATTATTTTATATTTTTATTACTTTTTTTCTTTGCTTTATTAGATTGGAAATCCTCTTCTAAATTTCAATCATGATACACAAGCAACGTATGAATATTTATGGTCACATGGAATGGTTTCAGATGAAATTCATCTTACTCTTAAGAATGATTGCGATTTTAATGCAACTTATGATAACTTATCTAAATCATGTAAAGATGCCATGAATGATGTACAAGGAATTGTGAGTGACTATGCAGACAACTATGATGTGATTCTTGATGTTTGTTACCCATCCATAGCTCAACAAGAATTAAGATTGAAAAAAATGGTACTTTTTTCTTCTTGTTTTTTTGTCATAATGATACTTTTTTATTTTCAATCATTAATTTTTTTATTAATTCATTATTTTATTTCATTATTCAGGCTACTAAAATAAGTTTAAACATAGATGTTTGTATGGACTATGAAGTTGATTTTTATCTCAATCTTCCGAACGTTCAGAAGGCTTTTCATGCTAATCGCACCAATCTATCATATCCATGGTCTCAATGTAGTGAGTAAGTATAAAATATATATTTTTTAATTTAAAAATTATGTGTGTAACTATAAAAACTTTTTCTTTTTTAAATTATATGAAACTCATGTGAAACTGCACCATGGAAATGAAAAGTAAAGTTTGCATCTTAAAAAAAAAGTATTATTGTGTTCCACAACTGAAGTGTATCATTACAATGCATTAAGTATATATAGTGAGTTAGAGTTAGTTTTATCCTAACTAACTCTTATAACTAACTAAAGTACTTAACTAACTAATGATTATAGTTGTATCTTGCACACTAAGAAAGCTCACTATGTGCATTGTTCATCATGCTTAACACCCTTCTCAAGCTGGAATAGATGTTGATCATTCCTAGCTTGCTTTGAAGGTTGCTAAAAAGTCCTACATGCAGAGATTTTGTCAGGATGTCAACTACTTAATCCTTGGAAGTAATGGGAAGAAAATGAAGAATGTCTGGCTGCACTTTGTCTCTCACTACATGGCAATCAATCGCAATATTCTTAGTTCTCTCATGGAACACAGGATTAGTTGCTATATGTAGAGTTGACTTATTGCCACAATAGATCACAATTGGAGCAGGATGATTGATTTGAAAATCTTGCAGCAGATATAGAATCCATTAACCTTCACGTGTGGCTTGTGTTAATGCTCAATACTCAGCTTCAGATGAAGATCTGGACACTACTGTTTGCTTCTTACTTTTCCAACTTATCAAAGAGTTACCATGAAAGAAGCAAAAACCAGTTGTTAATCTTCTAGTATCAGGGCATGCTCGCCAATCAGAGTCTGAAAAACCTTTAAGTGTAAGAGCTGATAATGAGCTAAAGAACAGACCATTACAAGAACTTCCTTTGAGGTACTTCAATACATGAATGTCAGCTAACATATGCTCAGTAGTAGGAACACTTAGAAATTTACTAAGTTTGCTCACAACATATGATATTTCAGGCCTGGAATGTGTGAGATACAAGAGTCTTCCAATCAATTATTTGAACTTAGTAGGATTAGACAAAATTTCACCAGATCCTTTGTGCAACTGTAGGTGGGGTTGCATAGGAGTATTGCAAGGTTTTACTCCAGTTAGGCCTGCATCTTGCAACAGATCTAATGTATATTTCCTTTGGCAAAGGTTAATTCCTTCTTTGGACCTGTTTACTTCAAAGCCAATAAAGTATTTAAGTATTCCTAGATCCTTGATACTGAACTTGTTATGTATGAGGGTCTTAATGTTAGTGATTTCATCAACATCAGTCCCTTCTAAGACCAAATCATCCACATATACAAGGATGATTGTGAATTGGAGAGTATTGGACTTGGTAAACAAGGAATAGTTTGATTTTGACTGAGTGTAGCCTGACTGCAATAAGGTCTCAGTGAGCTTAGTGTTCCATTTCTTGCTTGCTTGTTTCAGTCCATATAGGGACTTTTTGAGCTTGCAAACCAAATTGGAATGAGACAAGGAAAGGCCACGAGAGGCTGCATATACACTTCTTCGAAGAGGTCCCCATGTAGAAAGTTTGTATTGACATCAAGTTAAAACAAAGGCCAATGTTGGGCAGCTGCTATGGCCATGAAAACTCTGATGGTTGTCATTTTGGCTACAGGACTGAAAGTTGTCCATATAATTCAGACCTTTAGTTTGGGTGAAACCCTTGGCCATTATTGGGTAGTGATGGCTGAGGAGAATTGGGAGTAGATGGAAATGAGAATGATGTTTATAGGGAAAAATGGTCTTAAAGAAAATAACATCCCTAGACAAGAAAATTTCCTTGGAATGCAAGCCAAATAATATGTGACCCTTGACACCAAGTTTGATTCCTAAATATATGCATTTTCTGGACCTGGGATTAATTTTCTTTCTATGTGTTTATAATGTAGAGGCAAAACATAAAGAGCCAAACACTCTAAGGGAATGAATATCAGGGAGGCATGCATTCAGTATATGAAAGGGTGACTTGTTATGCAAGAAAGGTTTGGGAAGTCTATTAATGATGAGGATGACATGACTGACAGCGTAAGACCAAAAAAAGTTGGGAGTTAAGCTTGGAATAAGATGGCTCAAGTAATGGCAAGAATGTGTTGGTGTTTTCACTAAACTATGCCATTTTGTTGAGGAGTGGCAACACATAAAGTGTGATGTATAATGCCATTGGCTTTATAGTTATCCCTTAGTTGAAATTCATTACCATTATCATACCTAACACACTTAATGGACTTATTGTGTTGGGTAAGGGCCATGGAAACAAAGTTTTTGATGAGATTGGCAGTTTCAGACTTGTTTTGCATGAGAAAAATTCAGGTAAAATGAATCTTGTCATATACTACAGTTAGGAAATATTTATAACCGTGGATGGAAGGAATTGATGAGGGACCTCAAATATCCATGTAGACCAAATCAAAAATGGAAACAGATTTATGAATACTATTAGGAAAGGGCAGTCTCTTTTGTTTAGCATAAAAGTAAATGTCATAAGGTACATTAGAGGGTGCAATAGTAATAAAGGGAAGGCTTTCTTTATTTCAATCAATTTGGAATTGGATGGATGTCTAAGTCTCCAATGCCAAATGTTACATTCAGTGTCATGCCTAGGGAGTATAGTATTGACTGCTAAGCTAGAGGTTTCTTTGGGAAGTAATGAGTTGATGCAAGAAAGTGTAGTGGATGGGATGGAAACTTAGGGATGATTGAGAATGTACAGTCCTCCTCTTAATTCACCTGCACCAATCATCTTCTTGGAGTAAGAGGTCTGTATGAAACAAGTAGTATTGTCAAAGATCAATTGACAATCTAGATTAAGAGTAAGTTTAGGCACATAAATAAGATTGAATGAGAAGTGAGGCATATACAGCACATTTGTCAAAACAAAATTATCATCAAAATGAATAGTTCCTGCATGATTGGTAGTGACTAAGGAGCCATTTGGTAGTTTAACAGTTATGGAAGGAATTATTTTCAAACAAGAGAATAATTTTCTAGAAAAGCACACATGATCAGTGGCTCATGTATCAAGAATGAAGAATTCAGCAATATGCTGATTAGAATTGTGCAGATAATACCTGAATTGGACTTGGGTTGAGTAACAAGATGATTCACACTATGAGAGGTAGAGGATTGATAAAGAAATGCCAATAAAGCTTGTGTTGAGCAGGTGTGAAACCTATGAGGCCAAATGGAATGGCATTGAGCTGTTCTTCAGATGACTCAGGTTGAGCCTCATCTTCTTGCTCATGATCAGTGGAAACATTATTAATTTGACCTTGTTGCTTCCAGTAAGGAGGGTATCAATGCTTTTTAAAGCAAGTGTCTATATTTTGGTTAGTCATACCACAATAACTGCAAACTCTCATGCCTGTACCACAACCATGAATGAATCTACCACCTTTTTGACCTCTTCCTCAAAAGGAATTGTTGCCTCTACCTTGAGATTGATTAGCAGGAAAAGCTAAAAGTTTGGATTCATCAGTAGGAATTATAAGCTATTTTTCTTGTTAAACAAGTAAGGAATAAACTTTGCAAATATTTGGGAGAGGACCCATCAACATGATTTGTGATCTAACTGCAGAGTAGCTATCATTTAAGCCTTTGAGAAATTGTGAATCTTGGCAATGGCTAAACAAGAAATATTCATAAGTAGGAATTGGACGAAAATTGTCCAATTCTTGCCACGATATTTTCAGTTTTGCATAATAAGAGGAAATAGAACAATCAATTTGCCTAAGGGTGCAAATTTCTTCTTGAATTTTTGAGATTTTAAAGACATCTCCATGATAAAATTGGTATTTCAATTCCTTCCATATGCCTGAAGCTGTCTCCATCAATAGAACGCTTTGTGAAATCTCAGATTCATCTGAGTTGTTTAGCTATGGCATGATCATTGTGTTGCACCGATCCCAAGCAATAGAATCACGATCTTCATCTGGTGGTCGAGGTAATGCACCATTAATAAAGTGCAATTTGTTCTTGGATCTTAACGCCATCGTCATAGACCTTGACCAAAAATGGTAGTTGCCAGCATTTAGAAGAGGAGTAATGAGAACAAGTGCGAGATTCTTATTAGGGTGCATGAAATATAGATTGAGTGTGTCATTTTGGTAGCCTTTGTTTGCAGAAGCGATTGTGTTGTTACCATGAACAAAACTTGCAGAACTATCAATGGACATGGTTGGAATTTGGAAAAAAGAAAGTGGAGAAAAAGAAGAAATGGAGAAGATGAATTGTAGGATAAGAAAGTGGATTAAGTTGTGAAAAAGAACGCAGTGATGAATGCAATGAAAGCCTAGCCACAAGTCGATGATACCATGTGAAACTACAACTCATTCACCATGGAAATGAAAAGTAAAGCTTGCATCTTAAGAAAGAAGAAGAAGTATTATTGTATTCCTAAACTGAATTGTATCATTATAATGCATTAAGTATATATAGTGAGTTAGAATTAGTTATATCCTAACTAACTCTTATAACTAACTAAAGTACTTAACTAACTAATGATTACAGTTGTATCCTGCACACTAAGAAAGCTCACTATGTGCATTGTTCATCATGCTTAACAACTCATAGACAGTAAATTCTACTTAAGAGTTTTAACGTTCATGAGATACCAAAATAATTATTATTAAAAAAAATTAATCAGGATTAATCTATATATAATAAATCTTAAGATGACTTTGACTATAATCATAATAAACATATTTTTTTCATTAATGATAAAATGTCTCTTCTTCACTCTTTTTGTTGTTGTTATTCAGTGTTTTAGATTATAATGCTTTGGATCATGATATAAATATCCTCCCAGTTCTAAAAAGGATTGTACAAAACCATATTCCATTATGGATTTATAGGTAATTTATTTTTGAGTAAAAATTAATTTCAGTTTCTACAAAAATGTTAATCAATTTAGTCTTTAAGAAATAGTTTTAAATTTGAATATATATATATATATATATATATATATATATATATATATATATATATATATATATATATAACAGAAAATTAAAGGCTTAAAATAGTACAAATATAAATTATGTTAGGAGACAAAAGTATTAGATTAAAACTCAATAAATCATAATAGCACAGCTAAAAATTTGTATTGAATAAAGATTTTGAAGAGTTTATATAAATTTATTGAATATATTTTATATTATTATAGTATTTTAAAAGATTAAAATTTTAGTATTGGGAAGCCTTCCATTCCCAAGCAACGTTCGGGAAAACAACTAAAAAAATAGTAGTCAATACTAAACAACGATGAAACCATTTGAACCAAAACAATCAGTGAAAAAAAAAACCAACTAAAATAGAAAGAAGTGTAAATAAATATAAATCATAATATAGAAAGTAGTGTTCATATTATTCCCTCCCTCACAAAATAAATGTTATATTTAACATTTTTTATAAATTAAAAAAATGTAATAAATAAAATAAAGTTAAGGATAATTTGACGAAATTATTCTTATTGATTATTTGTGTATCATTAGTGCAATGCAAAAGAAATAGTAAATCAGAAATTTTAATTTGAGCATACAATTAAAAGACAAGAACTAAAATTACATTGAAAATTATAACCGACACATAAATTGAAAAAAGTGTTTTTATAAATGTGACATTTATTTTGGAACAAAAATGATAATGAATAAGAAAAGAATATTATTGAAAAATATTTAGATGTAAATGAAAATAACATTAACTTTTTTCATAAAAAAATCATTGTTGACATTCATTTTAAAACTAATAGAGTATTATAGAATAAAAAGAAAAGATATTTATTTTTAAATAAATTATTTAGAGGCTTTTTAAAATTCTAAAATCAAATTGTCTCTTTAAAATCATTGTTAAAGGTTTAAAAGGCTTTTTTTTGTTATGATGTTTTGTGTAAGACTGAGTTACCTTGATTTTTTGGTCTAATAGAAACTAAAAGTAATTTTTACTTTTATTTTCAAATTTTAAATTTTATCTTGCAATTTCTTTGAATGTAGAACATTCTTCACTCTTAATTTTAATAAATGAGATTCACTGTCTGTTTATTGTATAAATTTTGACAGTAAGCTAATCATTTATGTAAATTATTATGACAGTGGCGATCAAGATTCAACTGTGCCATTATTAGGTACTCGTACATTCATTCGTGAGCTAGCTAATGACCTAAAATTAAAGATTACAGGCCCATATAAAGTTTGGTTCTACAAAGGCCAAGTAAATATATATTTTTATCAACAAATAATTATTTTATGCATATTACAAAAAATGATTTGAGTATGGTTTTGCAATTTTATTTAATCGAGTGAATTTATTTGAAGGTTGGAGGTTGGGCAACCGAATATGGAAATTTATTGACTTTTGCAACTGTAAGAGGGGCTGGTCACATGGTGCCATATACACAACCTTCAAGAGCATTGCATCTATTCAGTTCATTTGTAAGTGGCAGGCGATTGTCAAACAGTACTCAACCTTCAATTATTGATTAAATTTTTTAACATAAGTAAATAGTATGGCGGGTAAATTTAGGATCTCTATTTTTTACAAAAATGAAAGACTTTATTATAAAAGATATTAGGATCTCTATTTTTTACAAAAATGAAAGACTTTATTATAAAAGATATAAATAAAATAAAATAGATGGTATTTTAAAACTCTCTCTCTCTCTCTCTCTCTCTCTCTCTCAAATGGATGTTATTTTAGAAATAAAGAGGAACATAGGGAATGCATACTTTTTTTCTTTCTTCTTTATATAAACAAATGTATGAGTTGATAATCAATAACAAAGATTTAATTTTGTTCATATTAAGATATCATGATCACTCTCATGGAGAGTACATTCGATCTTCCATTCATTTCTAATTTTCACATTGAAAATCGTTTTTTTTTCCATTTTGTGGATTCTACAATGTTTCTTCTATTGTTATCCATTGCAACATAACTTTGTACATTCATCTGCAACATCATTCATACTTCATTTTTCATCTTCTATCAACAATGACACCATGAGTAGCTCAAATTCAATCTATTCAATCTCGATTTGATTTTGTTCCATTACGGAACCAGAATTGATTGGGGAATCGGTGGTTGTGATGAACAACGGTGGCTCAGAGCTTCCAGTGCAATGAAGGAATTGGTTGACCTGCAAAGTTAGCACTTCATCGCTCAAGTCAGTATAGGAATGAGAAAAGTGAATTGAATTGAAATTAAAATTGTGTACCTGGAAATGGTGTGTGTTCCTTTTATATAGTGGAGTGGTTATAACAACTTGCTATTTATTATGTGTGTAATGCGGGGAGCTATTAGATGCATTTGGAGCTTGAATCTCTGGTATTCTCATGTAGGGTAATTCTCCTATGATGCGAATGTTCTAAATGAATTCTAACTCGTTCAGAGTGGTTGGTCGGTGACCATTATGGTCGGCCCAGAACAGTTGCCCACAATCTGCGCCTTTAATGCCCCATGCATCAAATGTCTTTTTGGAGGTAGCCGCATAATGACCATTGGGAATTAGAACAATTGAGTATTGCGTGTAAGTGGCTTAAAGCATTGATAGGGCCTAATATGCCATCACATGATTTTTGAAGAGTCAGATTCTTATTTCTTGGAGATGTCTTTCCTGTTTTACTGTTATTTTCTTTCTTTTTATGCGCTCTGGAGAAAATAGTATCCACCCCGGGTGGATCCAAACATTACATATTGGTGTGGCTAAACATGAAAGAAAACATGAACTAAATTATATTGAAAATAAGAAATAATATTATTTAATAAAGTACTTTTACAATGAAAATTGTCTACTATCCATTTCTTGAAAATGAGTTAAAATAACATCGTTGTTAATTGTTCTAAGAATATCTCTTTCTATAAAAGTTATAAGATGATCATTTAACCATTGATCACTTATTTAATTACATAGTTGAATCCTCACAAACTTCATAGCTGAAAAGACATGTTTCACACTTGCAGTTGCTACCTGCAAGACTAAATCCACCTTCAAAAGCTTATAAACCATATCAAATATGTCGCACTTATTTATTTCCACAATTTTTGCACAAAGATCTGAAAGTTCTTCCAATGAATTCCTTTTCTCTTTCACCGCCTTAACCATTTCTTACTTTATTTGCTATAAAATGATTCACTGAAGTTCTTTGGTTCTCACGCTTGCAACTTTGAGTTGCATTTAGAGCATACAAAATAAGATTAGTATAATTATATCTTCTTAGTGGAACAACATCCCTCCAATCTGTATCTTTTTCCAATTGTTATCAAGGGTTATTATACATTATCGTCTACTTGAACTAAAAGTTGGAGTATGATCATCTTCATCATATCTGGTCACACAAGTGGAAGGCTCCACCTCAAACTAAGTCTTTTCCGCTCTTGTTTGTGAGTCTAAAGTCTTCAGGTATTTGTACTTCATCCACGTGCAAGTTTCATCTATAGTAACATTCATACTTATCATGAATCTGGATCCTCTCACATGTACCATCTTCTAAAACTTCTAACCCTCCACACCTAGAAAAATAAATGAATGTGATAAGTGGCTTTTGTGTCGTTTTTATTAGTACTTTTTAATCGTAATTTCATCATGTTTTGTTTACCTTTCTTTGTTTTTTCTACGTTTTATTCCTTGGTACTGTGTTTCTGTTATTTTCAGGTCTTTATAATCATACCAGAAGGAAAGGAGATCAAATTGGGTGAAAGACGAAGAAAAACGCGAGAAGCAAATTTTCCCAGTACAAAAACCAGAGGGCTGTTACGAGTGCCCGTAATGTGCATTACGACCCGTAACAGCATGAAGGCATGAGACCTTTTTTTGTTTGCGCGCAGGCCAAATTCCTCGGGCCTGTTACGGGCGCCCGTAATGGGCATTACGACCCGTAACAGGCAGGAGCATTCTCAAGTTTTTGTTTCCTTTTTCGGTTTGATTTGCTATTTTTTTGGAATCTCTGGCACATTGATGTTTAAGCTGATATTTTGGTGACAAGGCATTGATTGAGATTTTTATTTTATGTTTTTATTAATTACTATAAAACTCTTAGGCATAGAGAGTTTTAGGCATCGAGTTTTACATTCCAGTTGATATTTTTCATGCTTTATTTTACTGCTTATTGTAAAAAGTCTCCACTTTGAAAGCACTGGATCAGAATTTTAATCAAGAATTCCCTTTTTCATTTAATTAGGTTCTTTATTTGTCGCTTATTTTATCGTTTTTATCAATTATATTTTCATTTGCAATAGTTGCTTTGATTGGATCATTCCTCACCATGAGTGAGTAGTTCCTTAGGGAATAAGGGCCATGAGACCGAACTCATGACTATCTATATGGTTGTTCTTATATATTGCAAGAATTCGAAACGCTTTATTTTAAAAATATGAGTTTTCTAATTAACCTTTGTTATGAAAGTAAAAGAGTTCTTAGGTATTGATAATGATCTGAAAGGACCTGTATCAATGCTCAATAACATATTTTTGAACAACTAAATCCGATGATGCGAAAGTACTCGGATGAAGTTGAGAATTGTTTCATCGTAATAGATCGTGCATTAATAATGAGTTTTCGATAAATAATTTTAAATAAGCGAAAGCTAATGAATTATTTATCGAAACTAAGGTAACACGCTGGCGAAAACATGTGTTGCCTTCTATTTTTCTATAATTCACGCTAGAATCCATGTAGTACGATTAATTCAACCAAATAGAGATGTTAGAGTAAGGGATTATGACCCTAAATCCTGTTTGTCCTGATTAATTTCCAAGTTTTTCTCATTTAAGCTGGTTTCTAAAAGTGCTTTTTAAATAAGTTGTTTTGACTTAAGTGTTTTTTCACTTAAGTTTGTTTATTTCCAACTATTCGATTGCTCTAGCTTTACATTGATAAAATAGAAACCGGTAATTAACCATTGGTCCTTGTGGATTCGATAACTTTTTACTACTCTGACACGTGTCGTACGCTTACGGCCTGTCAAGTTTTTGGCACTGTTGTCGGGGACCAATAGCGTTAATATTTAATTTCTATTTGATCACCGTAGAGACTAGGGTTTTATTTTTCTGTGTATGCGAAGAATGCATTCTGGTGATAATTTAGTTAAACTCGTTGACGAGATCGAGCGTTTCTTACGAGAACGACGCTGAGCTCAAAGACAGCTTGCGATGGTTGTCCCTGTTGTTGATACCAAACCTTTGAAGGATTACGCGATTTCCACGGATGAGGAACCGCACTATAGCATTGTACACCCGCCTATCGAGGCAAATAATTTTGAACTTAAATCGTCGTTGGTAGGTATGGTTCAGCAAAACCAATTTTTTGGATTACCTTCGGAAAATCCAAACCTTCGCCTATTGATATTTGTTGACAATTGTGGTACAGTGAAAGCAAATGGCGTCGAATAGAACGCCATTTGCCTTAGACTTTTCCCCTTCTCCCTAAGAGACCGAGCACGGGCTTGACTCCAATCTCTACATGCCAACTCTATTACTTCTTGGCCTCAGTTGAAAGCCGCCTTTCTTGCGTGATACTTTCCGCCAAGTAAGACCACTCAGGTAAGGAATGAGATTAACAACTTTAAGAGGGAGGATGGAGAGTCTTTGTTCGATACTTGGGAACGTTTCAAATATTTGCTAAGACTTTTCCCTTTTCATGGGCTTGAAAAGTGGATTCTTATCCACATCTTTTATAACGGTCTCCTACACCCCACTAGGTTGACCCTTGATGCGGCTTCGAGCGGAGCCTTCATGAACAGTCCTAAGGACGTAGCCTACAGCCTTATTGAGGATATAGCCAAAAACCATCATTCTTGGGATAGTGTGCGATAGGTCGCCGTTAAAGCCACCCCAAAATCCGGGGGTGTATGAGGTTAATGCTTTCGATCACATGAATGTTAGGGTTGATGCACTTTATAAGAAAATTGATGAATTAAGCATCACTCATGCTGCCCCTACCCCTGTTGTTTTCGTTTCCCCCACTTCACTCAGCTGTGAGATTTGCGAAGTAAACGGGCATACCAGTGGTGATTGCCAAATGATTCTCGCCGGAGGATCTACTAAGGAAAATGTCAATTACCTGAACAATCAGAAAAATAATCCTTACTCCAATACTTACAACCCTGGGTGGCGTGACCACCCAAATTTTTCCTACAAAAACAACCAACCACAACAAGCTGCGGGACCTCCAGGTTTCCAAAAAGTTGTGGCAGCTGCTCCTAAGAAGTCCAACTTGGAACTTCTAATGGAAAATTTTGTGATGACACAGACACGTCAAAACGATGACTTTAGGAATCAAAACCTCCACACTAATGAGGTACTTAGGCAGCTGACCACCAAAGTGGAAAATATTGTTACCCACAACAAAATGTTGGAGACTCAAATCTCTCAAGTTGCACAGCAAGAAGCTTCTTCATCTTTCCCTCAAGAGTCGTTCCCGAGGCAACCAGAGCAAAATCCTAAGGGACAAATGAATGATGTGACAATAAGAAGTGGTAAGCCTTTGGTTGACCCCAAGGAAAAGGGGAACAAGAGAGAAAAAGGAAAAGAGGTTGAGGGTAGTACTAGTAAAGATGTTGAGGAAACTGAGGTTAGTGAGCCAACACCTCCTGAAAAGGACAGTGCTGGCGAAGTTGAGAAGGAGGCACCATATGTAGCCCCTACCCCCTCACAAACCACCTATTCCCTTTCCGCAAAAATTTGCGAAGGCCAAGGTAAAGGCTCAATTCAAAAAGTTTGTGGAACTCCTTAAAAATATCCAAGTCAATGTGCCCTTTACCGAGGCGTTATCCCAAATGCCCACCTATGCCAAGTTTCTAAATGAGATCCTCTCTAACAAAAGAAAATTTGAGGATCATGAAACAGTGGCCATGACTCTTGATAACACTGTTGTGATTAGAAATATGCTTCCCAAAAAGTTAAAAGACCCGGGAAGTTTCTCCTTCCCTTGTCAAATAGGAACCATGAATTTCGAGAGAGCTTTATGCGATTTGGGGGCTAGCGTCATCTTAAATCCCTTATCTATTTACAAGAAATTAGACATGTGGGAGATAAAACCGACCAATATCTCACTGTAACTTGCAGACATGTCAGTTAAGTATCCCGTTGGTGTGTTGGAAGATGTTCCAGTAAGGATATGAGTGTTCTATGTTCCTGTTGACTTTGTTATTATGGAGATTGAACAGGATTCTCAAATCCTGATACTCCTAGGAAGGCCCTTCCTAGCTACGGCTGGGGCCATCATCGATGTTAAGAGAGGGAAGTTGACTTTTGAGGTTGGTGAGGAAAGGATTGAGTTCATTCTAGCAAAACTCATGAAAACCCCTTCTTTTAGGGACTCTTGTTATCTTGTCGATGTTATCGATGCTTGTGTCAAAGAGAGCGCATCCGAACCTCCCCCATCCGAAGGTTTGGAGGTGTGCTTGTTCGAAAGCGTAAAAGATCATAAAAAGCCGGAGGTCAATGAGGAACTAATGGACCATAATCTCATTTTTGTAGCCTTGAAGCGCTTATGACAAAAAGCGATGAGCCCGAACCCAAGAAAACCCAACCTAAACTAAAACAACTTCCCCAAACCCTTTGATATGAATTCCTAGATGGGGAACCCATTAAGCCTGTGATAGTAAATGCGAATCTTGGAGATTCCGAGACTGCGAAACTCCTTGCTATTCTTGAGAAGTACCCTAGAGCTATAGGGTACACTATAGAGGACTTGAAAGGGATTAGCCCCTCAGTTTGTATGCATACGATCATGTTAGAGGACGATTATAAGCCCTCTAGGGAACATCAAATGAGGTTAAATCCTAACATGAAAGAAGTGGTTAAGAAAGAGGTTCTTAAACTCTTGGAGTCTGGGATAATCTATCCCATCTCCGATAGTAAGTGGGTGAGTCCTATCCAAGTTGTCCCTAAGAAAGGAGGGATGAGAGTTATTAGGAGTGAAAAGGGAAAGCAAGTTGCCACTAGGACTGTCACGGGATGGAGAATGTGTATAGATTATAGGAAGCTTAACAAAGCTTCTCGTAAGGACCATCTTCCACTCCCATTTATTGACCAAATGCTTGAGCGCCTAGCCAAGCATTCTCATTTTTACTACCTTGATGGTTACTCGGGGTTTTTCCAAATCCCCATACACCCTAGTGATCAAGAGAAAACAACATTCACTTGCCCTTACGGCACATTCGCTTACCGATAGATGCCCTTTGGGATTTGCAATGTGCCTGCTACTTTTTAGCGCTGCATGATGTCGATTTTCTCCGACTTTTTGGAAGATATCATGGAAGTTTTTGTGGATGACTTCTCGGTCTATGGGTGTAGTTTTGATGAGTGTTTGTTGAACCTTGAGAAGGTCTTAGAGAGATGTGTCAAAATCAACCTTGTGTTAAATTGGGAAAAGTGCCACTTCATGGTGAAGGAAGGTATAGTCTTAGGACACTTGGTGTCCGAGAGAGGAATAGAGGTTGACAAGGCTAAGATAGAGGTGATAGAAAAGCGAAACCCCCCACCACTGTAAGGGAGGTTAGAAGCTTCTTAGGCTATGCCAGTTTTTATCGCCGGTTTGTAAAAGACTTCTCTAAGATTACCAAGCCCCTAACCGGGCTATTGATGAAAGATGCCGATTTTAATTTCAATAGAGAATGCCTTGAAGCCTTCACGGCTTTAAAAGATGCATTGATTTCGGCACCTATAATGCAGCCCCCCAATTAGGACGACCCTTTTGAGATTATGTGATGCCAGCGTCTATGAGAAAGGCGCGGTATTGGGGCAAAAGAAGGATAAAAAGATGCATGCCATTTACTATGCTAGTAGGACTCTTGATGAGGTGCAAGTTAACTATGTGACCACAGAGAAAGAGCTATTGGTCGTGGTTTTTGCCATTGACAATTTCTATTCCTACCTAGTGGGATCGAAAAATAATTGTATACACGGACCACGTGGCCATTAGATATCTCCTAAGTAAGAAGGATGCTAAGCCTAAACTCATTAGGTGGGTTTTGTTGTTACAAGAGTTTGATATTGAGATTAGAGATAAGAAGGGGACGGTAAATGTGGTCGCTGACCACTTGTCCCGGTTGAAGTATTTGAAAGCGGAAGAGTTACCCTTTGATGACTCTTTCCCAGATGATAAACTTTTTGCGATGATAGGAAAAGAAACGCCTTGGTATACTGAATTTTTCAACTACCTCGCTACCGGAGTCTTACCTCTGGATATAAATTACCAACGTAAGAAAAAGTTCTTCTATGATCTCAAGCATTACTATTGGGACGAGCCTCTGCTTTTCAAGAGAAGCGCCAACGGAATCTTCCGAAGGTGTATCCCTAAAGTAGATATTGAGAGTGTGATGACTCATTGTCATGCCTCCGCATATGGTGGGCATGCTACCAACAAAACTGTGTCGAAGATTTTGCAAGCGGGCCTTTATTGGCCAACTCTCTTTAAGGATGTTAATGCTTACATAAAGAAATATGACCAGTGTCAACGCACAGGGAACATATCCAGGAGGAATGAAATGCCTCTAAATAACATCCTTGAAGTTGAGATTTTTGATGTTTGGGGAGTTGACTTTATGGGACCCTTTCCATCCTCTTTAGGGAATCAATACATTCTCGTGGCCGTTGAATATGTGTCTAAATGGATTGAGGCCATTGCCTCTCCAACAAATGATGCATGAGTTGTTATAAAGATGTTTAAAAAAATCATTTTCCCAAGGTTTGGGGTCCCTAGGTTAGTTATAAGCGACGAAGGGTCGCACTTCATTGCGAAGCAATTTGAGAACCTTCTTAAGAAGTACGGAGTTAAACATAGAGTTGCTACACCCTATCACCCACAAACAAGTGGTTAAGTCGAGGTCTTTAATAGAGAGTTAAGAGCTATCTTAGAAAAGACCGTCTTTCTTTCAAGGAAAGATTGGTCATTCAAGCTCGACAACGCACTATGAATGTACCGTACTGCTTACAAAACCCTCATCGGTATGACCCATTTTCGGTTAATTTATGGAAAGTCCTGCCATCTACCTGTTGAGTTAGAGCACATAGCTTATTGGGATATCAAAGCTCTCAACTTAGATTATCAGGAGGCGAGGGAGAAAAGGAAGTTACAGTTGAGTGAACTTGAGGAACTAAGGCTTGACGCCTATGAGAATGCCAAACTCTATAAAGAAAGAACGAAGAAATGGCATGATAAGAGAATCTTAAACCGCGTTTTTAAATAACGATAAGTAGTCTTGTTGTTTAACTCGAGGCTAAAACTTTTTCCCAGAAAGCTTAGGTCTAGGTGGTCAGGACCTTTTGTTGCGAAAAATGTGAAATCGTACGGAGCGGTAGAGGTTTGGAGTGATTCCTCTGGTTTGTTCACTGTGAATGGACAACGCCTCAAGCACTACACCACCGGGGATGTAGTTGAGCAAGGCTTGAACTTGGTTCTCAAAGAACCGTTTTTAGTGGTAACACTCAAGGATCGTCGTGCCATGCGGCGTTAAACGAAGCGCTTGGTGGGAGGCAACCCACCATTTTTCGAGCTAATCTATTTTTCTTGTTTGTTTTTCCTTTTTTTTGTTTTTATAGATAAATAGGTAAAAAGTTGAGTCCTTGAAAGACTTGAGACAAAGTTAGTACAGAAAATTGAACCCGGACCAAAAACAGGCAACTTTCATGCAAAAATCAGGGAGTTGTTACGGCCGGCCGTAACAGGCATTACATCTCGTAACAGACCCCCAGCACAATTTTGTTGCCCCCCATATAAAAACCTGTGGTTCATTACGGCCGACCGTAACAGGCATTACGACCCGTAATGCACCCCAGACCCCCCACGTACCTTTTCCATACAAAAACCCGCAACGCATTATGGTCGCCCGTAATGCGTTGCAGCAAAAAAAGTTGATTTTTTTTTAATTCTCACATTCTTCAACCACCCACCCATTTTTCTATCTCCTATCATTAATATACCATTAACCATATTAATCTCCCATTAACCACAAATATTCTTCCCACTTTCTCATTATCTTTTAACTTTTCACCCACCTTCTTCCTCTCTCTCCCGAAAACTCATCAAACCTCCATTAAAACTCCAACAAAAGCTCACATCTTTACCCATTTTTACTACCCAAAACCACATACTCCTTTCACAAAACCTTCACAAATCCACACCCTTATCACCTTTCCGAGTTCTTTTTCGCAAAAATCTCAAAGAAAAATTTTCGGATTTCTCGCTCTCTCAAAAATCAAGATGGCTCCTAAGAGAAACGTCAAGGGGAAGGAAGTTGATGAGTCCTTCAGGCTTAAGAAAAGGGGAAACACTCGAGCTACAAACCCTTATGGCATTGTCTTCGCAGATGACAAGCAAGCGGAGAGATACACGGTCCTCAAAAAACAGAGAATTACTCCTACCAGATATCTTTGCAAACAGACTCTCACTACTATTGGTTTAAAATCTGAAGCTGATAGACTGTTGAGTAATATAGTGATGTTAGACTTTATGTTGAGGGATGCTCTCACCTATGAGCGTATCACACTCGAATTTCTGAGCATCCTCAATTTCAGACTGGAAAAAAATGGCAAGATGGTGTGAGGGTTTATTTTGGAACCCTTTATTTCCGACTCATGAACCAAGACCTCGAGTTAAGTGTCGAAGATTTGGGAGAAATTATTCGGCTTCCTGTCGATGGACCCGGAGATGTCCCTCAAGGATTTAATTTTACTAGTTTTTGGTTTGGTATCACTGGGCACAATGACTATGCCGCCGCTTATGCCAAGGCCTCTAGGATTCAGAATCTTGTTTTTAGGTACTTGTAAAAGGCCTTGGCCTACACTTTGTTTGGTCGCGGTGACAGTACAGGTGTTGATTCCCAATGGGAACTCTTTCTCATGTATTCCATGGTTAACAATGATTTTCTCAACGTCGATGCCTTTGCGGCTTATCATTTGGGTCGTGTTGTGAGAGCCTCCACTGGTGATATTTCAGTAGGACGCATGATCACTCTAATAGTCGAACACCTTATCCTTGTCTTTTGCACTGAGACCGATAGTATGGTTGCGGGAAAATAAGAAATAGACATGGAGTCCCTAGTCCACCAAGGTATGACTCACTGGGAGGGTAACACCTACTCGGTGATGATGGGAAGTGTGGCCATCCTTGACCTTCCAAACCCAAGAAAATCACGGGTTGATGTAAATAAGAGCTGGTTGTACACTGCGGTCACCGATTCTCCGGATAATTCATCCGGAGAGGACGACGACCCTGTTTTTGCTAATGTTAATACAGGTACAACAATGGAAGATGATACCACCATGCCCCCATCCTACCCACACCGAAGCAGAAACTTCAACACAAAGTCAAGATAGGTGGGATTGGGTCCAAAATGAGATTAGGGATATGAGAGACGAACAGGTCCGCCAAGGCGCAATTCTGGATGATGTACAAGATATGATGCAATAATTGATGTTGTGATTTCCTCCACCCCCAGTGAGACCCTCTATGAGTCCCCCCCTCCCCCTCTCTTTTGCTTAAACATTGGGGACAATGTTTGGCTTAAGTTTGGGGGGGGGGGGGGGGTACCTGCTTTTAGTTTTTATTTCTTATTTATGTTATTTGCTTCCGTTTTTCCCTTCAATAAAACAAAACCATTGTCGAACTTCATCCCGAATTAGGACCGTGAATTTTTTTTTCATTTCATTTGAATTCTTTTGTTTTAAGGAGTGTTGAGAAAGTATATAGAGCTTGAGGGAAAAGAGGCTAGGACTAGGGACTTTGAGAAAGTTAGAAAACTTATGTATGACTCGAAAACCTAGGTCTCCCGGAGTAAGGACACGAATCCAACGTGTAGATTTGTGCCATAGTACTCGGATTTGAAAAGTACCCCTCGATCTATTTATTTTGACAGTCAGGCATGATTAAAAGACTTGCATGAATAAGGTTGATTGAGAAATAAATATTAAGGCACCGAAAAATAAAAAAAAATGAATAATGACAATAAAGACAACTAGTCCTTCTAAGTTGGGTAACCCTCACCCGGTTACTTAGCCTAACGGAGGTTGAGTCTCAATTGTCGTCCCAAAGTGGACAAATAAACGCCAATATGCGTAAAAAGAAAAGGAAAAAAATAGCAAAAAGGTGCCTAGAGAAAAAAATTTCTTGATCAATCTCGTGCATGTGAGGGAAGAATAATTTTGAATGCCTTAATCCGATTATCCGAACAAAAGGGGGATAAAAATCGAAAAAGAGACTTAAGCCAAAAGCATAGTTTGAGAGGTGGCCGAAAGGAGGATTTAGGTATGTGGTTTTACCGCGGTTTGTGTCCTTTCAATATTTTCGTTAACGGATGATCACCAAAGGAACTAGGACTAGCCGATCGGAATGAAAGCTCACGTATGAGTACCGACAAGCTTTATTTTCATAAGCTTTTCATTTGAATTACACTGCTTGGCTCAAAAATGTGTTATGCGAGCTTTGTTGCTTGAGGACAAGCAACAGTCTAAGTTTGGGGGAGTTTGATAAGTGGCTTTTATATAGTTTTTATTAGTACTTTTTATTCGTAATTTCATCATGTTTTGTTTACCTTTCTTCGTTTTTTCTACGTTTTATGCCTTGGTATTGTGTTTCTGTTATTTTCAGGTCTTTATAATCAAACTAGAAGGAAAGGAGATCAAATTGGGTGAAAGACGAAGAAAAATGCGAGAATCAAATTTCCCTAGTACAAAAACCAGGGGGCTGTTATGGGTGCCCGTAATGTGCATTACGGCCTGTAACAACATGAAGGCATGGGACCTCTTTTTGATTGCGTGCATGCCAAATTCCTGGGGCCTGTTACGGGCGCCCGTAATGGGCATTACGACCCGTAACAGACAGGCACATTCTTAAGTTTTTGTTTCCTTTTTCGGTTCAATTTGCTGTATTTTTAGAGTCTCTGGCACATTGATGTTTAGGCTGATATTGTGGTGACAAGGCATTGAATGAGATTTTTATTTTATGTTTTTATTAATTACTATAAAACTCTTAGGCAGAAAGAGTTTTAGGGATCGAGTTTTACATTCCAGTTGATATTTTTCCACGCTTTATTTTACTGCTTATTGTAAAAGTCTCCACTTTGAGAGAACTATATCAGAATTTTAATCAAGAATTCCTTTTTTCATTTAATTGGGTTCTTTATTTATCGCTTATTTTATCGTTTTTATCAATTATATTTTCATTTGCAATAGTAATTGCTTTGATTGGATCATCCCTCACCATGAGTGAGTAGTTCCTTAGGGAATAAGGGTCATGAGACCGAACTCATGACTATCTATATGGTTGTTCTTATATATTGCAAGGATTCGAAACGCTTTATTTTAAAAATATGAGTTTTCTAATTAACTTTTGTTATGAAAGTAAAAGAGTTCTTAGGTATTGATAAGGATCCGAAAGGACTTGTATCAATGCCCGTTAACATATTTTTGAACAACTAAATCCGATGATGCGAAAATACTCGGATGAAGTTGAGAATAGACCACGCAGTAATAACGAGTTTTCGATAAATAACTTCGAATAAGCGAAAGCTGACGAATTATTTATCGAACTAAGGTAACACGCTGGTGAAACCATGTGTTGCCTATAAATTCTATTTTTCTATAATTCGCGCGAGAATCCTTGTAGTACGATTAATTCGACCATATAGAGATGTTAGAGTAAGGGATTATGACTCTAAATCATGTTTGTCCTGATTAATTTTCAAGTTTTTCTCATTTAAGTTGTTTTCTAAAAGTGCTTTTTAAATACTCCCTCCGTCCCACAATGAGTGACCCATTTGGAATAAAATGGTGTCCCAAAATATATGACCCATTTCATTTTTCAATGCAACTTTTCCTATTTTACCATCTAATTAATATTACTTTTATCATTCCCAATATATTACAAGGGCACTTTAGTAAAAATATTATTCTCTCTCCTTCATTTATTCTCTTTTTCTTAATTTGTGTGAAAAGTCAACTGAGTCACTCATTGTGGGACGGAGGGAGTAAGTTGTTTTGACTTAAGTGCTTTTTCTCTTAAGTTTGTTTATTTTCAACTATTCGATTGCTCTAGTTTTACATCGATAAAATAGAAATCGGTAATTAGCCATTGATCGTTGTGGATTTGATAACTTTTACTACTCTGACACGTGTCGTATGCTTGCGGCCTGTCAGAATGTACATTTCACAAATCTAGCATATAATTTGTCTTTCATGATATGCGCAAAGGCCTAAGCTCCAAAATTCTTCAAATTTGAGTTATATGCATGCCTTCCATTCTCGTTGATGAACATATGTTGATCAAATAAATTGCATTACTCGCAACTTCATCCCAAAAACTCTTGAACTCTCAATAACATACATCTCATACACTAGGAGATATCCATGTTCATATATTTCACAAGACTGTTTTGTTACGGTCAAAAGCATGAGAACTAAACTCCATCCATCACATGACTCTATTACCTTAAGACTTATTAAAACGAACAGGGCCTCAACCAAATGCACTTAAAAAACTGGTCACTAACATGGATGAATCTAGATATTTTAACTAGCGGGGGCATGGTAGCTTTTATAAATATTTATACTAAATAAAAACAAAAACATGAGCAATAATACAACAACATCCTTATCATTAAAAAAAAGTGGAAATTACAAAGAAATATAGCATTATAAATTCAAAAATTGAAAATAAGTTAACATTTAAGAATTTTAATTGTTTTCTACGTATTTTCAATCTACATTGCACTTTGAGATGATAATTTTAAAAGAGAATAAAGAGATTAAAAAAACCTAAAATTTAGAATCACAAAGCACACAAAAGTGTAAAAGTATTTTTCTTATTTCATGTGAAGCATTCTAGAATCTTATCAATTATCTTTTAAAGCACTCATTTTGTTTGTTCTTTATCTATAAAAAACTATAATGCCATCATTTATGTTTTTTTTTTTAAGTTCCAGCATAGTCATGGTCTACTATATTTTGCAATGAAATTAATCATTGGGCTATAGTTCTTATTTTACAGTACATTTCGCCTTGTTTCTCTGAGTTAAGTCCTCCCATTTGGACTTCCTTTTTTTTATTCATGTGGACTTTTGGATGTTGGGTTTGGTTTTGTTATTTTGTAGCATAAGTGTATATATATATATATATATATATATATATATATATATAATTTAAAATATTGAAAATTTAGTGTGGCTATAGCCACACCATGCCTCCACATGCATTTGTTCCTAGTATCCACCATGAATCAAAAATCAAAAGAAGATGTCCACGTTTTATGGGCGGATTCCATTTATTCTTCAAATATTTCTATATTTCCTCAATAGGGTAATCTTGATGGGGCCTTTTTGGATATAGGTCCATATTAGAATTTGGGTGTCTTGACCCCTGGTGAAAATGAAAGAATCTACAACAAGTACGGTGATTGTGTTATCCTTTTCTATCAATGTATTTTCTTGGTCTTAGGTCTTTGACTACCCTTCAATGGCTTCAAGATGGAGGTTCTTAAACACATAATGGTTGCTCCATCACAACTTCATCTTACGATTTAGGCATATGTAAAAGTATTCCAATATTTATGTGAATATTTGAATGGAAGACCTTCTCTAACCCTTTCTTCCACCTCTTCAAAGCCCAACGGGACCCTGTGACTCAGGCACGAGGTCATAGTTTAATCTTCTTGTTACTGACCATCTATGACTCCAGGGCTTTCTAAAAAAAATTGAAGCATTTTGAAGACAGGTTCTTCCTAGTTCCATATCCGTTCAGAGGCTCATGCAATGGTTTGCGCTGTTGGAGATGGATTGGAGAGTAAATGTACTAAATTGTTCCCCAAGTATTGGAATGATAGTCATTTCCTTATGGGAAATGGGTTATATGTCTACATAGAGGACAACCTTTCTCAGGAAAACTTGTATCTAAAGAAACAAGTGATGAGTTTCGTCAAAGATCTGAGTTATCTCGGGGGAGTTACTCCTCAAGATGAAGCTTCCGAAAAACGCTTGAAACGCATCATCGACACTCGCCTATTGATTGATACCCATATCAGGGAAGAAAGGAAGATCATTTTTAGTAAGTCTCGAATGCTCTTGGAAACTAAAAATAATCTTCCTTTCAAGCCTTCGAGACTCGCCACATAAGCCTCATCGACACTCACCTATTGATTGATACCCAAAATTATCCTCCTCTTTGTGTTATGGGAAACTAGGGTTTGTAGTTGTCTTCTTCCCTTCTTCTCCTCTTTGCATTTAACTTTGGTTACCAAATGAAATGAAACTAGGCTTTAGAGTGTATCAAGCCTTTCATTATAAAAACTATTAAATTTAAAATATTCAGAAAAAACCACGTCATATAACACAATACCACATAGACTGCCACATATGCAAAACTTAACATTTTTTTCAACTTTTAACATAAAAGATTAAATTAACTAACAAAACTGTTTTTAAAGGACTAATATGTTATTTTTTTTTGGAATAATAGAATTTATTAAATCCCAAAAAACACAATATAAAGCAAGGCGATCAACGATCCAACCGAGGGAACAAGCCCAACAAGGAAAACAAGACTAACTTAAGGGAGCAATAGGTGGCCAATATGCTTTCTAAGATTTTTCCAAGGTCAACATCTATGCACAACAATATCAATAATCTTAGGTCCTATGGTATCAACATCTATTTTGTTACTGAAGCAGTGAAGATTCCTGCATCTCCAAGTTTCATAGACTGTTTCCGTAAATGCACATTGAGGATCTTGACTTTCCAACATTTTCCTTTGATACTATCCAAAATCCATAACAATTATTCATTCCAACTTAGGGGCATATGATTGATGTTAAGCCAATGTAAGACGTGATGCCAAATCGTATTTGTAGTGACACGAGAAAAAAGCAAATGATGTAAAGATTCAGCGCTGTTATAGAAGCAACAGCAGGTCTGCTCAATAAACCCAAAACATTGCAATATATCTTTTGTTGCAAGTCTTCTATTGCAAGCCATCCACAACACAAAAAGGGCCCTAGGCCTAGCTGGGTTATTGAACCATAATTTTCTCCACACTACCTATTCCTGATTAATTTTGATAGCTAAGTAAAGATGCCTAGTTGTGATTCTTTGCTGGTTCAGGATCATATTCCAATCTTGAGGAGGAATTATTTCTCTCTGTTTAAAGATTTCTTTCATAATCCAATACCAATGGTTTTTAACAGAGACCTTCATAATGTCCTTGCCTTTTAAGTAATAGTTGTGTACCCATTTTATCCAAAGGTTGTCTCTTTTGCCACTAAGGTTCCAAAGTAATTTAAAGAGACTAGCCTGATTCCAATATGTAATGGCCATAATGTTCAGGCCTTCCTGATTTTTAATATTGCAAGCCTTCCTCCAAGATAAAGGGGTTTTTCTAGCAACTTCACCAGTTCCAGACCACAAGAAGGATCAACAAATCGCTTCAACCTGAGTTATAACCTTCTTAGGAAGGGGAATACACTGCATTCAAAAGTTTGTAACAGCCACTATAGTACTTTTTATCAGCTTAAGCCTACCAGCAAAGCTTAGGAGACACACATTTCAATGATTAATGTGAGCCACAATTTTTTCCACAAGCAGCCTACAATTTACCATTGATAACTTCTTGCTAGAAACCAAATATCTGAAAAAGATCCAACCTTCCTTGAAAGAGGTAATGTTGAGGATGTCTTATTTTGAATACTCATCAACATTACCAAAATACACATTGCATTTATGACAATTTACTTTAAGGCCAGTTGTGTTTGAAAATTCCTTAAAGGCCTGAATAGCAAGATTGACAGATGTAGAATCGCCTCGGGTGAAAACTAGTAAGTCATCTACAAAGCAAAGGCGGACTATGCCCACTTTCTCACATCTTGAATGGTAATTAAAATTAGGAGTGTTAACTAGTTTACCAAATATCCTATAAAGGTATTCCATTATGATGACAAATAACATAGGGGGGAGAGGATCCCCTTGCCGTAATGCTCTTCTCGCTTTCAAAATGTTGGTATGCTCACCATTCACACAAAATTTGTAGGTTAAAGTTTGCACAGTGATTAGTATCCATTTAATGAATTGAGGAGAAAAACTCAATTCACGGGGAATATTTTCCAAGGCCAACCACTCAACTGAGTCATAGGCCTTTTGAAGGTCCATCTGAATCATGCACATAGGTGACCCTCCTTTGGTGTTATAGCCCTTTATTAACTCATAAGCAAGCAAAACATGGTCTTGAAGGTGTTGTTCTGGCACAAAGGCAGCTTGGTTGTAATGAACAATGGAGCTCAAGACTTTACTCAATCTAGAAGTTAGGCTTTTGGCTATGATTTTGTACACAACCGTGCAGCAAGAAATAGGACGAAATTCTTTTACCATCTTCGCATCAGAAGCCTTAGGGATGAGAGTAACCAGCGCACTATTAAAAGCATAGAACATTTTATTATTCTCAAAGAAGTCTTTAACTGCTTCATAGACATCATTTTTTGTAATGTTCCAAGTAGATTTGAAGAACTTAGCTCCATATCCATCAATACCTGGAGAAGTATTATCATTAATCCCTTTAAGAGCAATATTAATTTCCTCCAATTTAATGGGCGCAACCAGATTGATTCTCTGCTCCATAGATAGCTGAGCATCTTTCCTCATGGATACAATATCAATTCCTCGGAGATTTGAAGTAACTTTGCCTACCAAATTGTTATAAAATTTGAGCACTTCCTCTTCAATATCTTTTTGGTTAGATAAAGTTTCCCCAATTTCAGTTTCCAAGGACAAAATTTGCTTGTGAACTCTTTTACTCTTCAGCATGACATAAAAGAAAGCTGAGTTTCTATCCTCATATTTAAGTCAGTCAATCTTCGTACGTTGTTTCAATTACTGATCTTCAATGTTGTTCAAATATATGACCTTTTCAGTACATCTTTTAGTCATTATAATTATCTCCTTGTTCATTTTGTCCAGCGCAAGGTTGTGTTGGGCTACTTTAAGCTCTTGTCTAGCATCCTCCACTTGATTCTTTATGCCAACAAACTTTTTACTTTTCTCTTCAATAGCTGGTTGAAGTCTCATAAGCTTTCTCCAAAGGGCTTCCATCCCATTACCTCTCACAGGCTGGTTCCAACTCAAATTCACCATTTCAGTGAATCCCTCTATGACAGTAACATGATTCTGAAATTTGAAATTACTTCTGTTAGGTTTCTTAATCTTTTGATCCATTAGGCCAAGCATAACATGATCAGATACACCATTATCCATAACCTTTAGGACACTTTCATCATGTAACTGATGCCAATTCAGGTTAGCAAAAAGTTTGTCAATCTTAAAATAGATTGGATTATCTATTTAGTACACTAATATGTAATATTTATTAGATAAGAGACTAAAACCTTAAATTAAATTAAACCTTTAAAATAATATTCTTTTACATATTGATAAAAATAAAATAATAAATCATTTAAATGTATATACACTACAAGAAAATTGGCAGATTGCTGCGATTATTTTGGCGGATTACGACGGTTAAAACTGCCATAATTTATAATCTACGACGGTAGCAGTACCGTCGTAGAAACATGTGTCCCTAGGCTGTTTAGCGATGGCTTCCAAAACCGCCACATCAACCGTCGTTATATTTTACGACGGGTTGGAACTGTCCTAAAATGGAAATGGCGACGGTTAAATACTGTTGTGAATATACTTTTGATTTTTGTTTTCATTGTAGATTGCGACGGTTTAAAACTGTCCTGAATGTGATATCTTGACGGTTCAAACCGTCGTAATTTGATTTATAAATACTGTCGATGGTTAAATACCATCGTGAATATACTTTTGATTTTTGTTTTCATTGTTAATTGCGACGGTTTAAAACTATCATGAATGTGATATCCTAACGGTTCAAACCGTCGTAATTTGATTCATATATTTTAAATATAATTTATTTGGTAACAGTTTAAAGCGCTATTAATTATTTAATTTTTATATTTAGAAACAGTTTAAACCATTATTAATTTTTATTTATTGTATTATTTTTTTTATAATACAATTTTTTATTTAAATTATTACCTACTAAAATATTTTTAAATATAGTATCATTCTTTTTAATAATATTTTTTTTTAAAAATTATTTCTACTATAATAATTTTATTTATAGTATTATTTTTTTAATTTTAATTTCTATCACTTTTTAACATAGTAAAATTAATTCCAATCAAAAGCATATAATATCAAAAAATTGTGAGTTCCATAATCATATAAAATGTGAGTTTCATAATCTTGTCATGTAGTACAAAAAACCAAAAACATATCAAATCTTAATCTTATAATAATAATTATCATTATGCAAAAAATATATAAGAAAGTTCATAATCTAGAAAGTATATCATTTTGCAATTCGGTAGCTAGACTCAGATGAACGTCTACCATCAGCGGGTGATTCCAATCCCTGAAGAAAAAAATGTATTAAAATAATACTCATAAGCTTTAACTTTAAATGCATCAAAATAATATACATGTCTTCAACTCGAATCTTGCATTTACATTAAGAGTTTAATTTCCTCTTTCCTAGCATTGTCCATTTGCTTTAACAATGCGATTGCCTCCATCAATTCATCAATTTTTGAATTCTTTTCCTTAAGTGCATTAATTTCTTCTTGCCTTTCCTTTATTTGTTTTCATTTTCTGCAAAAGAAGATGTCGATCTCGTAGATCTATTAATCTAAGATGGCGTAACTCCAAGTCCCATACTACGAAGATATCCATGTTGTTATTTTCCAAATACTTTCTGAAATGCCTCATTTTCAGACACAGAATCCTTAATTGCAGCTTGTAATTTTTCCTGTACATGAAAAAGAGCAAATTGAGCAAACAACATTACTCATTCTGAAAAAAGATAACGGTAAGAATCACAATATGTCTAATCGCATCTTTCTTAATCTAGCATACAACTTCTTATGTATAAAAAACTTTATCAATGTTGGAATGCGTCAATTGTATCTTTACATAATTGTTGTTTATTATACAATTGAGGTCGTCTACATATATTACACAAAACCAATATAAAATCAAAATTAGGAAAAAAAATAAAAAACTTGATAACAAACATGTATTAGATAACACATATAATTTGGAACAAAAAAATTGTATAATTTGGAACAAAAAAAAATCTCATAAATTTTAACAAGAATACTTGTTGTGAATCGGATACCTTGAAACAAAATATAAACAGTTTCTTTGACGGTAAGAAACACAAGGGTTAGGTTAACAAAGAAAACAAGCAAGAAGAAACAAGGATTAACAACAAGGATTTGGTTACTAACTGCTATTCTTTCCTTTCTCTTGAAACAATATTACAAGTATACAAGAATAACAAATTAACCACTCTCTCTTGAAATTAGGATTTTATCTTCCTATTTTTCCTTATACCAAGATGAGAGACTAGCATGTTATTTATAATAAAACTAATACACTAACCTAATGGGATTTTTAACAATTACCCATTACAAGCTAACTTAGGGTACAAATTAACTTAAACAATTGGGCTTACAAGCAAGGCCCAATTCAATATGCTAACAAACCTAGCAATATTGACTAATGCATGTTAGAATAAACTTCGACTACAACACGCATTACTCCTTCATCAGCATGTGAACAATCTTCGACTTCATGCTCAACTAGAGTTCGATCCAAATATCTCACAAATCTCCACCTTGGATCTAACTCTACCATCAAGAAACAGACTAGCTTTCTTCATGCTGCTTTATCAACTGCATACAGTGAAAAACTTGCAACTGGGCAACGTTTTGGTGATCATATCAGCAGCATTATGATCTGTCGAAACCTTCAGCACTTGGACTTCTCCATGCTCGATTACCCCGCTGATGAAATGCAGCCTCACATCAGTGTGCTTGGTTAGCTCATGATAGGCTGAATTCTTCGACGGGTGTATTGCACTTTGACTATCATATTTAACAGTGATAATTAGACCTTGAAGCTTCAGCTCCTTTGCAAAACCTTCAAGCCATAAGGCTTCCTTCACAGCTTCAGTTAGAGCGATATATTCCGCTTCAGTGGTTGATAAGGCAACAACCTTCTGAAGTGTTGTTTTCCAACTGATTGTTGTGCCAAACATAGTGAACACATATCCAGAAATAGATTTTCTGGAATCCATACAACCTGCATAATCAGAGTCGACATATCCTTTGATTGCTGCTTTACTATCTTCACCCAAGGCTCCACCATAAGTTAGGACTCTATTCAGAGAACCATTTATGTTTCTTAGAATCCACTTCAATGCTTGCCAGTGAGCCTTTCCAGGATTCGCCATGTACCTGCTTACAAGACTTACTGCATATGCTATGTCGGGTCAAGTACAGACCATAGCATACATCAAAGACCCCACTATATTAGCATATGGAATGCTATTCATATAGGCTCTTTCGACATCAGTAATGGGACATTGATCTATACTCAGCTTGAATTGAGGGTTTGTCGAAGTCACAACAGGCTTTGAGTTCGACATACCAAACTTTTTGAGAATCCTTCGTAGGTATGCCTCTTGAGATAAGCATAACTTCAACTGCTTTCTATATCTTCGGATGTCAATTCCAAGAATCCTGGACGCAGCTCCTAGATCCTTCATGTCGAACTCCTTATTGAGTTCAGCCTTCACCCTCATTACATCTTCAGCATTGTTGCTTGCTATTAGAATATCATCCACATAGAGCAACAAAATAACAAATGAATTACCAGGTCGAAATCTGAAGTAAACACAGTGGTCGAACTGACTTCTAATGAAACTTATGTGTGCCATGAACGTGTTGAATCTCCTATTCCATTGATGAGGAGATTGTTTCAGTCCATATAAAGATCTCTTCAGCTTGTACACATAATCTTCCTTCCCCTTTTCGACATACCCTTCAGGTTGCCTCATCAGGATTATTTCATCTAGATCACCATACAAGAACGTAATCTTCACATCCATTTGTTCCAGTTTAAGATCGAACTAGGCCACCATGGCAAGCAACATTCGAATGGACCTGTGGTTCACAACAGGAGAGAACACATCATTAAAGTCGACACCTTCTTTCTGAGTGAACCCCCTAGCAACTAACCTTTCCTTGTATCTCTTCGACGCCACTCCTTCGATTCCTTCCTTAACTTTGAAAATCCATTTACAGCCGACTAACCTGGCTCCAACAGGTTTCTTGATTAGTTCCCAGGTATTGTTATCATGAAGAGATTTCATCTCATCATCCATGGCCTTCAGCCATTCAGTCTTCTTTTGACTCCTCATAATTTCCATATAGTCTCTAGGTTCTTCGTCTAGAACCTCACTTGCAGAGATTAAGGCATAAGTTATAAGATCTTCATACCCAAGTCTCTGGGGTGGAATGATGACTCTCCTCAACCTGTCTCTTGCCAGCAGGTAGTCATTATCAGTCTCCTCATCTTCGACAGCAGCTTCTGCTTCGTCTTCGACTTCATCTGGGGTACGCAATTCAGCATCAACATGCTCCACCTCAACAGGAATCTCTTCCTGTTCCAGCTCTTCGTCAGCATCCTCAGTTTTCTTGAGAGCCATCTCTGCTTCATTTAAAACTACATCTCGACTGGTGATACACCTCCTGTGACCTGGCTCTAGGCATCATAGCCTATAAGCTTTGACTCCTTCAGGGTATCCCATGAATATGCATTTTAGAGCTCTAGGTTCGACCTTATCTTGCCTAATGTGAGCATAGACCACGCAGCCAAATACTCTCAGTCTGTCGAGACTAGGTGGTTGTCCCAACCAAACTTCTTCAGGTGTCTTCATATCTAACACCGTCGAAGGACATCTGTTTATCAGATATGTTGCTGTCAAAACAGCATGCGCCCAAAACACTTTCTTCAATCCAGCACTAACCAATATGCATCTAAACCTTTTCAGGATTGTTCGATTGAATCTCTCAGCTAGGCTATTTTGTTGGAGAGTACCTGCTACACTCTTATTCCTTGCAATCCCAGACTCAACACAGTAACTGTCGAATGCTTCATTGCATAACTCCAAGCCATTGTCGGTTCTCAACCTCTTAACCTTTCTGCCAGTTTGAGTTTCGACCAGAATCTTCCAACTTTTGAAATTCTCAAAAGTTTCATCCTTAGTCTTCTGAATGAATGCCCATAGCTTTCTGGAATAGCGATCAACGATGGATAGAAAATACCTTGCACCTGAGTGTGAAGGATTCCTTGCAGGCCCCCAAAGATCAACATGAATGTAATCAAGGGATCCACGTGTTCTTTGGTTGCCTTTGTTAAACTTCACCCTACAGGATTTACCAAATACACAAGATTCACAAAACTCTAGCTTTTCGACTTTGTCACCACCTAGCAGGTTCTGCTTCCCTAATTCAACTAGGCCCCTTTCGCTGACATGGCCCAATCTCATGTGCCATATTTTTGTCTTCGACAATGGTTTCGTGGACGCAACATTTGTCGAACTACTTACAACCTCAGCCTTAAGGGTATACAAGCCTTGTCTTTTCACGCCTCTCAAGACTTCCTTCGACCCCTTCATAACTCTTAGGATACTTTTCTCTCCTTGAAAAACATATCCCTTTCTGTTGAATTCACCAAGAGAAATCAGATTTCTCTTCAAATCAGGTACATACTTGACTTCAGTCAATAATCTTATTGACTCATCATGGAGCTTGAATCTCACAGATCCAATACATGTAATTTTGCAAGATTTGTTGTTTCCCAGCAGCACTGATTCACCATCTTGATCACATAGCTCCTCGAACAAATCTTTGTTTAGAGTCATGTGCCAAGTGCAACCTGAATCCATAATCCATTCTTTTCTTGAGTCGCTGCTTGAAACCACCAGGACATCAGATGAGTCGAAGTCATCTTGAACAATGGCTACATTGCCATTATCCTTACGTCCATGATCTTTCAGGCGTTCAGAGCACACCTTTCTTGTGTGACCCTGCTTCTTAGAGTGATAACATCGAAAACCAGATGTTTCGCCACTATAAGACTTCTGATGACTTTTACCTTTCTTCTTGTCGAACTTACCATCCTTTCGCAAGAATTTTCCTTAACGACCAAACCTTTACCAACCGTCAAAGGTTTATGCTCCTTTCGTTCGTTCAGGTCCTTAGAATACAAGGTTGATTGAACTTCTTCAAAGGTCAGGGACTCCCTTCCATACAAGAGAGTTTCTTTGAAGTGAGCATGTACTCTGGGCAAAGCGCACAACAACAATAGTGCTTGATCTTCATCATCGATCTTCGCATCAATATTTTCAAGATCAAGAATCAGCTTGTTGAACATATCTGTTGCGGTGAGAATCGGATAACAAGCTATTTAATTAACTTGCATCACATTTCTTTGAGTTCACCACCGACTTTGATTTATCCAATGGAAAGGTTTAAGATCGAGAAAACCTAAAGGAGGGAGATCTAAGGTTCGGGGGTTGGTTATACTAAGGGAAGGTATTAACACCCTTAATATTTGTAGTACTCTACAGGAACCTCTTGTTTAGTTTGTGTTATGTTATGTTTGTTTGCTAAAGAATATCTGCTAAAGTAAAGGTAAAAACCTAACGGTATGTACACTAAGTTTGCTCGCCAAGACGTCGCATCTTGTGCCTACGTATCTGACTAAAGAATCAGAGCAACCGTAGTTCACCTAACTAAGGGTGAATTAGAGGGACTATTGACTATGGCCAAAGTTCCAAGGGGAAATGAGTGTGAGCTCATTTTAGAGTTTAAGGAAACTCTCTAAATCTAAGTTATGAAAGGGAAGTGAATACTCATGAGGACGAGAATCACATTGAGTTTAGGAATTCTATCCTAATTCTAGGTTAAGGTCTAAATGGCTCTTAGGAGGCCAAGGGAAAAAATTGTGCTATTAGGATAGTACTCAAACAAGGTCGAGGATGATCCTTAGGAGGATTGGAAATGGCTCTTAGGAAGCCGAGGGGTAATGAGCTATCTATGACAATGAAGTCAATAGAGAGACTTTCCTTGGGAATAACGGGGACGAATCTTATGAACAAGAATCACAGTGAGGTTGGAATATATTGAAACATATGAATTCAAGAAATCCCAAAACAGTAAGCATTAATCAACATATGAAATAAACTTTCAAGTGTGAACATGGCAGACAACAAGAATAAGTGGTCATATAAATATGACAAGTATGGCAAAGAATGTATTCTCACAATTTGAAAACAAATACATTTGGAGTCATACAACTTAGCAGCAGAGGTCAGAAAATATAGATAACATCCTCCCGATGAGGTCTGGTTAAGGTCAGAGGTTTTGTTGAAGCCAGGAAACAAAGTTTCTCAAATCACAGCATATTCCAAAGAAAACTTACTTTAAAGTTTTTTGTTTAAAACAGTAGATTTTATTTATAGAAAAGTCTGAGAATAAAAGAAAGAAGTTGTGCCCGTGTTTTATTGTTTGTTTTTTTTCTAAAAGATTTTTCTTGACAAGAAAATAAAATAAGATAAAATGAGAGGCATAACAAATAAAATAAAAAACAGTACAATGTGGCACTCGCCGCCTTTCTTTTGTGTGGTAGACGCCACTAGTGGTGTGTGTGCTTGTGGCAGGCGCCATGAAGGCCAAACCAAGGTGGCTTGCGCCACCTTTCATGTGGCAAGTGCCATGAATCCCTTGTTTTTAGTTTTCTTTTTTATATTATTTATAGTAAAACCAAACAAAAATAATGACATTTATGGTTTTGCAATACAATTTCCAACATTAAAATATTAACATGATAAATAAATCAAGCACTATGGTTTGTAATATTTATTCAGGAATAACACAATATAATAACATGGAGCAAGTGATCATAACATTATGAAAATGAAATGAAACATAAATGAAAATGAAATGAAACGGAAATGAAGCAGAGGTGGGAGTGTTACCTAGTGGAGACGGTCCACTGCCTCTTCAAATGACGAACTCCTTCGGAATGCCAGAATAAGTGAGGGAGAAAGAAAGTATTCAGCCTATAATTTTTTTGGGTGAACACTGGTGTAAAGATTTGCTAAAGTTGGATGTCCTATTTATAGGAAAATAATGAAGCTTGGGGCATGATCAGATTGATGCTTATTGCCAAGAATTCCCTTTGCCAAGTTTCTCGTGCAAGCTGGCTTGGTTTGAAAAATATTCATTATCAAAAAATAGGCTCAGAGTAGGTTCGGCTAATGAGACTTGAGCAGAGGTGCAGACCATGCCTTTTTCTTTTTTCATGATGAGCTGAATCCATTATTTAAAATGCATTATTTAATTCAAAACAAAAACAATTAAATGTGAGAGAACAAAGTGGCAGGCGCCACGTCTTTTCCATGGCGAGTGCCATATGCACTCATGGTGGGCGCCATACTGGGAATGGTGGCAGGCGCCACCTTCCCTTTATTTTTTTTATTTTTTTGTTACTCTTTTCTTTTTTCTTTTTCTTTTCATTTCTTTTTCTTTTCATTCTTTTCTCAAATGAAAATAATAATAAAAATTACAAGTGCCGATTCCTTGTATTCTCAGTCAGTGGTCGATCAAATTAAAACGAGACATGGCTCAGACGCTTCTTTTTAGTCCAAAATTGTCATAATCGGAGGCTCGATTTATCCGGTCAAAACCTTAATTTCTTCTGGAATTCCAACGGGTGGTTTTTGAGGATCTTGTTTCTTTATTCTCCTCTAAGTTCCATGGATGGCCTCTAAGGATGCCCAGTATCAGATGAAATCGTATTCCGAAACTTGGAAATCGGCCTTGATCAAAATCAAAGGCACTGGTTGACGGATGCTGATAAAACCCTAGTTTTGAGTCACAGTGAATCCTGTGGTTCAAGGCACTTGTAACAGGAACCAAACACACTTGATTTTTGTTGAGTGGGATCTTTTGAGATTATGTGAGCTCAAATTATTGACGATCCCTCTAAACTACGGCCTAGTCACAATAAGGCTCTTCAATGAATCTTCAGGTTAAAACCCTAATTTCACAACTCTTGACCAAATGATATTTTCTTGATTTCTCTTGACCAAATCGCATTAGGATCATGACATATGATTGGAGGACTTCATAATCAGCCTTCAAGATCAGATGGTTGCACTTTGGAGTTTCAGTTATCTTTCTTGAGCAAATGGCTTCTCATAAGAATCTCACCCAAACTAGTGAACATTTATGATGACTGTATGGAGCCAAAGAATGTCTTAGGAGACATTGAATAACATGAAAGTCTAGTTTATTTCCTTTGGTTCCCTTCCCTGTGCAAACCTGGCTTTTACATAAAAGAACAAACTAGAAAGATAATGGTATTAGTTAGCAATGCACAGATGATTGTTCCCTACATGCAAGTGCAAGATGTTATGACATCTAAGGGGTAAAATTTGGGGTACAACAGTTGCCCCTATTTGAATAGCTTTACCGGATGGCACTAGGAATGGAAGTCCTCGGGACATTAAGGTGGAAAGGTATTTAAATATAGCAAACCAAAAATTTTGCCCTTAGATGGAATGCAGATGCCAAGGACAAGCGACAGACATGCAAGTGCTGATATGCCATGAACTTATAGTATGATGACATGATGCCATGATAGTGCAAAGATGCAGACAGACCAGACACCAAAGATAAAGAGCAAACAACTACAGGTGAGTAATATTGGGGAAGGATGAAGGTTAGTATCCATGAGGAAAATTCAATGGGGATACAGACTGATCAATAAAAGAGACTCACTGGGGAAAACCCTACTGGTCCTCACTGGAGATAGGAGCCAGAGAGGTATTCTCCATTGGGGAAAGATCTAGGGAGATGGACGACAGGTTCATATGTGACCAGATGACACTTGGGATTAAGACACATTCTTACTGGGCATGAAACCAGAAAGAAGACATGATCTCTATTGGGGATCAGTTTGAAATAAAAGGATAGACATCTATAATAGATTTTTTGGGGATTTCTCATATTGAAGAGTTCAAACGGGATCTTCAAGAAAATCCAGAAAAGGTAGAAAAAACTCGCGCACCAGACAATAAAAATATGACTGGACTCTTGGTTTGGGGATAAGGTTAAGGAACCAATACGAGTTGGGCAAGAATTGAGGTTCATAGTTGACTTGAAGTTTTAGGTTCATAGTTGACCTAAAAAGCAATGCCAGCGATTACTGGACTTATGGTTCATAGGTGACCGAGGTTTTGGAAAAATTGATCAATCTAAGATGCAAAATGCCTGAGTACTCCGTTGAGCAGGGGCAAGTCATATCTAATGGGCAATCCATCCCAAGATTCAGCTAATCTAGGGCAATCAGGTCGAGATTCGACAAATCTCTCAAAGGTCAGTCAGTTAAAGCTACTCCTTCAGAGATCAGCCAATCAGGGGCAAAATCACTTCAAGGCTGGGGCAGGCCACCCCAAAAGCACAAAAAAAGTTATTCTCCGGAGGACGGTCAATCAAAGTCATGGGGCAAGATATGTCATATCTTCATGATACATCTCGAAGACATGTTCATTTACAGATTATGCTGCATCAGGGAACCTCTTTTGTCATATCACATCTGCAGGGTTCATGTTGATAGCTAACATGTGACATCCCCAATAGAGTTTCTCTCCCCGACGGAGATAACTAAAATTTTATCACTCTCAGCAGAGCATATGAAGATTGTGATTATTCTCCCTAGCAAGAATCCAGGAGTTCGCTATCCCCTAGCCAGCTTGGTGAAGTTTATTACTTTTCAGCAAGAGTTCATATCCCAGTACAGGATAAGAGTGTTGGGTTTGTGCTTCCTCGGTTTGTGGTAAAGTTGTTCCCGTCTCCCCAACAGAGTAAAGGTAGAAGGTAAATTTCCAACAGAGGAGTAAGTCTAATGTTGTCTCCTAGCAGAGTTGATATTATCAACCATCGTCCCCAAATAGATCTGTTGGTGGCGATTAGCTTTCCCCAGCAGATTAAAGGCCGATTGTCATTGGCACTTTTCTTCAGCAAGATTCTTGGGATGTTTCCTCCAGCAGAAGTTTGTTATTCATACTTTTCTGCCGAATGGAGGTTTAGTTGGGATCTCAAGTACAATTTATGACACTCAAGGCGATTCAGTTTGTTATCCCCCAGCGGAGTAGGCCTCGTCTCTTCACCATTTATTTTGCTGGAATGGTCCTGTTGCATATCATAAACATCATAGCATAATCATTACCACGCATATCATTCGCATAGCATTGCATAAAGCCTTGTAAAACCGAACACAAAATCTAAAGCCCAACCATGCTCGGCACCTTCATCCACAGCCCACTTTGCTGGCATCTTTCAAAAACCTAAAGCTTTATCCCTATTGGCGTCCCCTTTAAAGAAAGGTCCAATCCCCATTGGCACCACCTAATTCCAAAATCCAATCCCCATTGGTACCCGGAAAATTTTCACCTTCGAAAAAATAATCACCATCAGGTTTCACCTATCCTTGCCAGCAAAGTTCAATCATACTTGGTGTGTCGGCATTTTGCATATAGTAATCATTACATCATCAAATCGCGTAGCATTTCCATTTTGCATGGAGCATTACTCCATAGAAAAATTCCAACATATGCATGCGAAGCATAAGCCAGATTTGGTACCTTGCGCGAAAGCCCAAATCAATTTTCAGTCAAGATGGTGACATATCCCCAGCAGACATTACAGTCAACCCCTCTGTCTACCTTTCTTCTGGGTCGTAGATCATACGTCGATCTTACCTCGACCAGTCCTTGTCCATCAACCCCTTGATGACAGAATTCTAAAGCAGGTTTTCTTCCCGTCAAACCCCTTTGATGATGTGTTTCCTTCGGTTAAGTTTTCTTCCCGTCAAACCCCTTTGACGATGTGTTCCCTTCAGTCAAGTTTCCTTTCCGTCAAACCCCTTTGACGATGTGTTTCTTCCTTTTCAGGTCTTCGGTTAGGTCTTCTTTCCGTCAAACCCTTTTGACGACGTATCCCCTTCGGCCAGGTCTTCTTTCCGTCAAACCCCTTTGACGACGTGTTTCCCTCAGTCAGGTTTCCTTCCCGTCAAACCCCTTTGACGATGTGTTTCCTCGGTCAGTTTCTCTTTCCGTTAAACCCCTTTGACAATGTGTTCCCCTTCGGTCAGGTTTTCTTTCCGTCAAACCCTTTTGATGATGTGTTTCCTTCGGTCAAGTTTTCTTTCCGTCAAACCCCTTTGACGATGTGTTTCCTTCGGTCAGGTTTTCTTTCCGTCAAACCCCTTTTACGATGTGCTTCCTTCAGTCGAGTCTTCTTTCCGTCAAACCCCTTTGACGATGTGCTTCCTTCGGTCGAGTCTTTTTTCCGTCAAACCCCTTTGACGATGTGCTTCCTTCGGTCGAGTCTTTTTTCTGTCAAACCCCTTTGACGATGTGCTTCCTTCGGTCGAGTCTTTTTTCCGTCAAACCCCTTTGACGATGTGCTTCCTTCGGTCGAGTCTTCTTTTAGTCAAACCCCTTCAACGATGTACTTCCTTCGGTCGAGTCTTCTTTTCGTCAAACCCCTTTGACGATGTACTTCCTTCGGTCGAGTCTTCTTTTCGTCAAACCCCTTTGACGATGTGCTTCCTTTGGTCGAGTCTTCTTTCCGTCAAACCCCTTTGACGATGTGCTTCCTTTGGTCGAGTCTTCTTTGTCGAATCCCTTTGACGATGTGGTTCGCTGGGTATGCTGTCTTTCCGTAAAATTCCTTTGACGAGGTGTGACTGGGTTCCAATAATATTTTCTCCCCCCGCGGTTTGCAAATTTTGTGGTTCTTTTTGTATTCAATCACCTTCTATCTCGAATGTCTGAAAGTTGTTGCTATCATCCTTTCAGGTCCAAGTTGATTGAATAGGGGCAGCTGTAGCACCCCAAAATTTTCCCTCTCCTTTTTCAACCTTTTTCTAGCTTTCGCTTCGCTTTCATCTACATATCCGCTAAGTCATAATGCATTTGTTCATTTGCATTGTGTTCCTGAGGCGTGCGATCATGGTTTCTTATCTTCTGTGCTAATTGGTTGATATTCATCAATTAAAGATGGTTGTTAGGGTTCATGGCAAAGGCATCATGGCATGAGATCCAGTTGTGGATTTATATTGTGGTCAGGACAAAATTATTCTCTCAGTTGCTTATTGTTTATTGCGTATAATACAAAAGTTAATGAGGGAGAAGATTGAAGTTGATTCGAGGTGGAGTTCATGGAGTATTTGAGTTGAATTTGGATTGGGCAAACGGTTTAAGATATTTGGAATTTAAGATACAAGCCCATTTTTTCCAACCAATTAACCATTGTCATACTAAAATCCATATTCATTTTAAACTTCTCTTTCCCATTTTAAACCATTTTTCTTAATAATATCCATTTCACAAATAATTCACATCCACTTTTAAACTCATTTTCTAAGCTTGTATCCACATTAATCCATCTATATCCATTTCAATCCACTTTCAACTTTAGATCCATATCCAAAATTCCTAACAGCCATGACAGAAAAGAAATAAATTTAGCAGCAAATTTCATTGAAAAAGATTACATAGCAAAACCAAGTTACATAACGTGCATCAAATAAGCAATAGCAGAAAAAGTACATAGCAGGTTGAAAAGCAAAAAAAAACTCATTTAACAACAAGTTCACAGCATTGATAATTCTTGACAGAAACTCAGTTACAAAAAAATTCACCACTTCCTAACACAACTGTTAATAGCAGCATTCACCAACTGTCATAACTTCTAACCAAAGATCCTCCTAACAATTCTATCTAACCATTTTACACCAGAAAGTTACAAAATCTCCATTACCATCCCTAACATTTCCCAAATTCTAACAGAACCCAACTAACTCTAATAGAAAACAGAACTAACTTCTTATGGACTCTCTCTCTCTCTCTCGATTCTTCAATCTTCACTCTTCAGATTCAATCATCATCTTCAATCTCTGAATTCACCCTCACTTGAAACCGGTAACCACTTCATCAATTCTCCAATCAATCTTCATCATCTCCATTCTTTTCAACCTCTGCAAAAACCATATCAGTTCAGAGCCTTGCAAAACCACCAATTCATATGATTCCTGAAAATCACTTATTACGCCACCTCCATCACCGGCAATCTGCAACCTGCAAATTAATCACAGCATCACAGATTAAGTTTCCGATAACCGTCGCTGAATTCGTAATGCAACACAGAAGCAGATTAGGAAACCGCAACGTCGCATCATCATCATCTCCATCGAGATTCTGAGACGAAATTCAACATCAGCAGCTTGCAACACAGAGCAGAGGAAAGTCGAAGAAGAAGATTCAAACACAAGGATTCAATACGTAATACGCACACAAGAAGAATTCATACCTGATTGGTTTTCAAGATCCGTCATCGCCTATTGAATCGTCTCCGAAGGTGAGTATAATTCACTCATTCCACTTTGATTTTGTTGTCGCTATACAGGGTTTGAAGGGAGGATCCAAGGCTCTAAGCTTAGTGGCATGGTTTCCTCCTTAGGATAGTTCGATTGAGAACCAGATAGTTTAGTTTTTTCATTTTAGATACGCTTCTTAGAGGTGGTTAAAAGCTTGATGAACAGTTGATGGAGTTAGGAGTAGTAATGGCGTTTGAGGATGACGGAACGACGCGTGGGGTTCGTTGTGCGGAGGCCGGTGAGACGATTTTGTGAGAGGAGTGTTGAAGAACGTTGATGTGAAGGAAACATGGAATCGGAGAGAAGATAGAAGGAGAATGTTGAGTGATTGTAGAAGCTGAGAGGGGAGGCGATGCCGGAGAGTGGGTTGAGGACGATGATGTATGAGGTTGAAATAGGGATCCTGAGTTGGGTTTCAAACCCTAATGTTCCACAGATTGTAAGCCCACTCTCCTTTTCATTTCCTCACCCCTCAAATCACTGACCGCACCCCCAGGTACTTGGCCAAAGTGTGGGCCTTTGAACCTCAAGCCCATGCGCCTGGGCTTATCTCTGCACCTCTACAACACTGCTGCACCCAAATGGCCTTCATTTTTTATTGTATTGTTGGTGGCTCTTAATTTCTATTAGTTAGTAGTTTTTGGTATTAATTAAACTTTTGATCTCGGTTAGTTTAATTAGGTGTTAATCCTAGGATTAGATTTTGAATATTAGTTTAGTTATATTATGAGAATTTAACTTTGGTATTAATTGGTGGTTTATCTTTAATTTTCATTAATCATAGTTTCAATTTGATTAACTTTAGGTTAGTTGTTAATATTGGTTTCAATTATTACATTGACTTGTAGAACTTAATCTCGAATTAATTGGATGTTTGAAATAAATTTTAGAATTAGATTTTTTAGATTAGATTTTAATCTTGATTAACATTGATTTTAATGGGCTTGTAACTTTGTTTAGTAGTCGTTAGTTGTAATTCGATTAATTGGAATTGAATTTCGATAATTGTTTTCGGACGATTATTTTTTGGTTTAATCATATCCTAAGTGATTTTTGCATACTAGTTCACTAATGATCTTTGCTTAATCATTTTCAAATTGTTTTAGCTTACTAGCTCACTAATTGTTTTTTGCTTAATTGTCCATTAATTGTCCACTAATTGTTTTAGAATTAGAAACTAATTTTGAACTAATTGACATTGACTTAGTTCTAACATTGACTAAACATAGGTTTTAGTGTTAATATCTTTTTAGTAGTTTCATTTGTTAACTTTGCTAATACTAGTTACATGTTAATTTTGACTAATTGTTGTTCACATTTTAGTATTGATTTCACTTACCTCTTGTTGGCAATTTCCATTTGAATTTTGACTAACTTTTGAGTTGTTTTGTAGTGTTTCACATTTGATTCGATAAGTTGCTTAAATGTAGAAGTTGTTGTAGCATACACTGCTGTAGTGAACAAAGTGTGCTGTAAAATGTTGATATTCTATCTGGTTGCATATACACCTATTCTGTTCTGGAAATAGTAGCTGTTATAGGCCGTTTTTGCTTGTTGCTAGTTTTTACAGCTATGCAGGTGCTGGGGCGCTGTTGTTGCTGATGTTTATGGCTTATTACCTTGTTTTATTGTTTTATTCATGAAGGGTGAAGAGCATTTGGTTCCATGTCTTTCACAGATCCTTTCCTCTTTCTAACACTTTTGCTTATTTATGCTAGGTTACTAGAAGTTTGTCGATTTGCTTACATTTTGCTTGCGTTGCTCCGGATTGTTATCCGTTCGGTATTACTTCGCTTCTCTTTTACTAATTCTGCATTTTTCCTTTTGATGCCATGAGAAGTAGGATTAGGAGTCTGTGCCACTTGGCCGACAATGCTGGAAGTCCTCAAAGGACGCTCTGTTTGTGATTGTTTAATATTGTGCCTAAGACCTCCAAGAGGCATCCCATTCCCGTATCCCCTTGTAAGACCTCCAAGAAGGCAATTGACGGAAGATAGGGTTCGCAATTGACCCTCGTTATTCTAGTTGAGTCGTTCTTAGCTCTCATTACATGATTGAAGCTTTGAACATTACCTGCTCCTATTATTGAGTTCGTCAAGTGGAATGAGGGTTTAGTAATCAAACCCCTACACCTTGTCTATAGCTCGCATTGACCGATGCTGATGCTTATGTGATCTAATTCACATCTTCCCCTTTTACTCTGCTCTCCATAGTTCTCGATACCATTGGATGAGTACCCTTATTTCCCATAGCTAGCTTGTTTGCCTCGGTTGATATGACCCCTTGGCTAAAGCTCCCCCCCCCCCCTTTCTTGTTTCGGTTGTGTGACACTATTGCTGACTGACACTGTTTATTCTTTTGTTTTTTTTTAGTTTATTTTATGATTGATTTATCCTGTGTTTACTTGTATGATGACATGATCCCTTAGGATTCCTAGCTCCACTTAATTTTTTATTAAGTTGGAGGTAGGAGAGACATTAGGATAGCAATCCATGCATGACAACATTAGGTAGATTTCCCACTTGATCCTGACCTTAGAACCATTGATGCATGCTAACTTGTAGGACCGAGTTTCCCCCGTAGACTTTCCGTGAGTCTCATTTTTTCTCTCGCACACATGCGATCGAGATTGTTTCCTGTTCACCCGTAGTAGCGTGAACTACGGATGCTCTGATTCCTCTTTCTTTTCAGATTACGGATACGTAGGCACGAGATGCGACATCTCGGCAAGTAAACTAACAACTAACTTCCATTTTCTCTTTACAACTTGAGTCTCTTCTCTCTCTCAAAGAAAAGCTAAAACACTTAATGAATAAAGATGTGCTTTGTGTGCCATGAGCCTTAAGTACATAGTATGCTTTGTCGCGCGAGGCGTGTGACTCGTTATGCAAAGTGTTCACTATGTCATAGACTTTAACACTTTGCATATCGCAAACAAAACAAAATCAAAACACTTTCTTCTAAAAGACAAAAACAAACAATCGTCTTTCTTCGGGATTCTCTTCTCATCTCATTCACTCTCATCATAAAGGACATGTCATTTCCATTCTACCGCAAACAGGTAAACGCGTAAGACTTCATACAACGAGCGGCAACACCTAAACTGCTGGAACGCGAATGTTGGCGTCTTCCACTAAAAAACACAAAACAACCGACTCATAGGTCGAACTACGTTTGCTCTGATTCTTCATTCTCGTCCGAATGAGGATACGTAGGCACAAGACGGCGATGTCTTGGTGAGCACCCTTCCACCTTTTCGACCCGTAGGTCGAACTACGACTGCTCTGACTTCCTCTCTCCGGTTAGATTGAGGATACGTAGGCACGAGACGACGATGTCTTGGCGAGCAAACCTTCCCCCCACAAAACCGTAGTCCAAACTACGTTGACTCTGACTTTTCCACTCCCGAGGGAATACGTAGGCCTAGGACAGCGATGTCCTACTGAGTCACTTCTTTTCTTTTTTCCCCGTTCCTTTATTTTTATTTCATCCCGTTTCCAGTTAGCAGTTGAATATTCAGATATCCTACACCCTTTGATCGATAACAACAAGCGTGGATCCCATCGAGTACGATGGACGCGAGGGGGTGCTAATACCTTCCTCTCACGTAACCGACTCCCGAACCTAGGCTATGGTTGCGATGACCATTCCTTTCCCTTTGTTGAGGTTTTCTTCGATCGTTTCCTTTCTATGCGCCGGGATAAATAACGTTCGGTGGCAACTCTTCTGTTCATTTCCGCCGGTTGATTTTCGCAGATGCGATAGCGATTACTGGGCTTATGGTTTATAGGTGACCAAAGTTCTGGTTCATAGTTGACCAAGGTTCATAGTTGACCTAAAAATCAATGCCAACGATTACTGGACTTATGGTTCATAGGTGACCAAAGTCCTGGTTCATAGTTGACCAAGGTTCATAGTTGACCTGAATCAATGCCAGTGATTACTGGACTTATAGTTCATAGGTGACCAAAGTTCTGGTTCATAGTTGACCAAGGTTCATAGTTGAACAAGGTTCATAGTTGACCTGAAATAATGTTTAGGTTCACAGTTGACCTGAAACAAACAATGCCAGAGACTACTGGACTTAAGGTTCATCGGTGACCAAAGTTCTGGTTCATAGGTGACCAAGATTCATAGTTGACTTGAAAATCAATGCCAGAGACTACTGGACTTAAGGTTCATAGGTGGCCAAAGTTCTGGTTCATAGTTGACCAAGGTTCATAGTTGACCTGAAAATCAATGCCAGCGACTACTGGACTTAAGGTTCATAGGTGACCAAAGTTCTGGTTCATAGTTGACCAAGGTTCATAGTTGACCTGAATATCTATGCCAGCGACTACTGGACTTAAGGTTCATAGGTGACCAAAGTTCTGGTTCATAGTTGACCAAGGTTCACAGTTGACCTGAAATCAATGCCAGCGATTACTGGACTTATGGTTCATAGGTGACCAAAGTTCTGGTTCATAGTTGACCAAGGTTCATAGTTGACCTGAAATAAACAATGCCAGGGATGACTGGACTTAAGGTTCATAGGTGACCAAAGTTCTGGTTCATAGTCGACCAAGGTTCATAGTTGACCTGAAAATCAATGCCAGCGATTACTGGACTTATGGTTCATAGGTGACCTGAAATAATGTTTAGGTTCACAGTTGACCTAAAAAAACGATGCCAACGATGACTGGACTTAAGGTTCATAGGTGACCTGAGGTTCTGGTTCATAGTTGACCAAGGTTAAGGTTCATAGGTGACCAAGGTTAAGGTTCATAATTGACCTGAAATTTTGGTTCATAGGTGACCGAGGTTAAGGTTCATAGTTGACCTGAAATTAACAATGTCAGCGATGACTGGACTTAAGGTTCATAGGTGACCGAGGTTCATAGGTGACCTGAAAATCAATGCCAGCGATTGCTGGACTTAAGTTTCAAAGGTGACCAAAGTTCTGGTTCATAGTTGACCAAGGTTCATAGTTGACCTGAAAATCAATGCCAGCGACTACTGGACTTAAGGTTCATAGGTGACCAAAGTTTTGGTTCATAGTTGACCAAGGTTAAGGTTCATAGGTGACCAAGGTTAAGGTTCATAGTTGACCTAAAATTTTGGTTCATAGGTGACCGAGGTTAAGGTTCATAGTTGACCTGAAATAAACAATGCCAGCGATGACTGGACTTAAAGTTCATAGGTGACCGAGGTTCATAGGTGACCTGAAAATCAATGTCAGCGATTGCTAGACTTAAGGTTCATAGGTGACCTGGATTCAAACAAAGGGTTCATATTTGACTCGAAGTTTAGGCTCATATTTGACCTGGGTTCAAACAACGGGTTCATAGTTGACCTGAGGTTTAGGTTCATAGTTGACCTGGTTTCAAACAACGGGTTCATAGTTGACATGAGGTTTAGGTTCATAGTTGACCTGGTTTCAAACAACGGGTTCATAGTTGACCTGAGGTTTAGGTTCATAGTTGACCTGAAATAAGCAATGGGTTCATAGTTGACCTGAGGTTTAGATTCATAGTTGACCTGGTTTTAAACAACGGGTTCATATTTGACTCGAAGTTTAGGTTCATATTTGACATGGGTTTCAAACAACGGGTTAACATTTGACCTGAGGTTTAGGTTCACATTTGACCTGGGTTCAAACAACGGGTTCATATTTAACTCGAAGTTTAGGTTCATATTTGACCTGGGTTCAAACAACGAGTTCATATTTGACTCGAAGTTTAGGTTCATATTTGACCTGGGTTCAAACAACGGGTTCATATTTGACTCGAAGTTTAGGTTCATATGTGACCTGGATTCAAACAACGGGTTCATAGTTGACCTGAGGTTTAGGTTCATAGTTGACCTGAAATAAGCAATGGGTTCATAGTTGACCTGAGGTTTAGGTTCATAGTTGACCTGGTTTCAAACAACGGGTTCATATTTGACTCGAAGTTTAGGTTCATATTTGACTTGGGTTTCAAACAACGGGTTCACATTTGACCTGAGGTTTAGGTTCACATTTGACCTGGGTTCAAACAACGGGTTCATATTTGACTCGAAGTTTAGGTTCATATTTGACATGGGTTCAAACAACGGGTTCATACTTGACTCGAAGTTTTGGTTCATATTTGACCTGGGTTCAAACAACGGGTTCATATTTGACTCGAAGTTTAGGTTCATATGTGACCTGGATTTAAACAACGGGTTCATATGTGACTCGAGGTTTAGGTTCATATGTGACCTGGATTCAAACAACGGGTTCATATGTGACTCGAGGTTTAGGTTCATATGTGACCTGGATTCAAATAACGGGTTCATATGTGACTCGAGGTTTAGGTTCATATGTGACCTGGATTCAAACAACGGGTTCATATGTGACTCGAGGTTTAGGTTCATATGTGACCAGGATTCAAACAACAGTTCATATGTGACTCGAGGTTTAGGTTCATATGTGACCTGGATTCAAACAACGGGTTCATATGTGACTCGAGGTTTAGGTTCATATGTGACCTGAAGTAAAGGATGCCAATGATTATTGGACTTTATGTATCCACTTGGTAGTTAAGTATCAGATAAGTCAGTACCGGGGTTGCATAAACTGAAGATTAGACTTCCTAGGGAATACCAATTATGGTTGCAAAAAGGTTGGATAGTACCAGAGATAGATAAGCTTCTCAGAAGAGGCTGCCACTTATTGTTGGGTATACATTCCAAAGAGATGTTGATATCACAACACTGCTGGAGAAATGAGTTTTGTCTTCAGAGATTCTTCCTGTGAGACAAAGTGCAAAATAAATGCACGTTCAAACTAGGTTCAACAACCTAATCTGCTAGGGACCAAAGTTCAATCTAGGAGTAAGCTAGAAAGAAGCTAGAAAGTATCTTTTCCATATTTGAATGAGCTCAAATGGGGATTTATCTCATCCAAATATGGAAAAGATACTGAACCAACCATCATCCACGAGGATAAAACTCTATGGGGAATTCAGAAGGATGGGCACTTTATGCCTAGGGCTAACAACTCTATTGGAGAGAATAGACTGACCCAGTCACTTAGGGATAAACACCAAAGTGAACGAAACATGTAAACACCAGAAGGGGGTAACACAAAATGCTAAGATGCTAATGCACATGGTGCTTATGCCATGCTTATGCTTATGCTGACAATACAGACAAAAGGAAGCGAGACTGGAGATGAAATAAACATCTCGACAAGGATACCCAGCCAAACTCATCAGATTGGATCATTACTGGGGATGAACTTGCAGGATCAGTAGTTCTACTTCCAGATTACAAACTTCTCTGGGAGAAAAGTGATCCACTTGGGGTATAGCATCATGAATTCATTAGGATTGCCATCATGAGCTTGATTTCTTCACTGGAGGGAAGAGATCCATGGAGAATTGTCAGGATTAGCTGAAGTGACAGTTTACTGGGGAGCTAGAAAAAAGATGCCACAAAAGCTGAGTAGTTTTGCATAACTCATTTGCTCCAGATTAAATGGTCTAAGAGGATTTTATAGAAGAATTGGCATACAAGAGGCTTCAATATCTTCAAACTCATGGAGAGATTCATGAATTTCGGCATAATTTCCCCAAATTAACGGTGCTTGCACAACAAAGTCCTTGAACTTGCTCTTCAGACTGGTTGATCTGTGAAGGAAATGCCCCAGACTAAATAACCCTTGAGATTTGTCGAATCTCGACCTCACTGCTTCTGATTGACAAGTCTGTGGGAGTAGGTCATCAAAAGGATTTTACAGAAGAATTAGCATACCAGATGCTTCAATATCTTCCAACCCTTGAAGGGAAATGACATAGCGGCCCCTGTTCAACTATATTTGCAATACAAAGTACTCAGACTGTGGTAGAAACAATTGGGGAACAAACTTGCCCCTGCTGATGGGCCACTGGAGTCCAAACTTGTCATAAGAGGACCTCAAGAAGGCTTGCCCCAATATCCTGAACTTTTGGAGAGTTCTGCCCCTGATTCAATAACACTTGGAACGGTGGATTGGTAAATCCCTCCACTTGGTTGCCCTTGACTGAGCTTCCTTTATCAAGTCAAATTCCCTAGTTGGCTGCATTTGTTGGGATTTCTTTAACATTGAAATATCTTTGCAAACAAGTATTGTTCATTAAAAATTGGCAATTTTAATGCAAAATTCATGCAAGCTTTTGAAATCAAGTGTTATTGATGGAACACACACGGTGGAATGATTAAATAATAAAAAACAAAGGTGAATCTAGCCACTTATGGCCTGGTAAATGAAGTGATCAACACACACACATCACAAAGATCATTAGGAGTTAGGTTAATCAACCTTACTATAGTATGCTTTCAAAACAACCTTACCTCAATTAGGTCTTTTAAGGGTTGTAACATGGCTTAGTTCACAGTTTATGAAACAAAGGATAAAGGCTCAAAGTTTATTTGTCCCACCCAATCTCCGTGATGAACTTCAGTCTTACACTCAGTTAACTCAAGCTATACATTCAAGTTTCCAAAAGATAGGAAATGAATTAATGATAGTTGACTATGATTCAAACACCTTGGTAGTCATTACTCCCTTGCAGAATTTGGTTATCCTTTATTGCTAAGGTTCTGAGACCTTCTCTTGTCTTTGTTTGAAGTTTTGAGACCCTTTTTTTTGTCCTCACTGAGGTTTTGAGACTTCTTCTTGTCTTTGTTGAGGTTTTGAGACCTCTTTTTCGCCTTTGTTGAGGTTTTGAGACCTCTTTTTGTCTTCCGAGGTTTTGAGACATTTTCTTTGTCTTCTGAGGTTATGAGACCTCGTCTTTTTTATTGTCACCTGATTTGAGAGAGCTGACTAGTGTCTTGCATGAAGCACTTCCATTAGAATACACAACCAAGTTAACTGAGAACTACCCTACCCCAAGGTTAAGACTTTCGGGTTTTTTGTGTAAGGAAAGAAAACTCATACTTCTAGGCTCGAAGGGGTTAACGAGGGATTATCTTCCTTATTTCTCCAGTGTTTGGGAATTGAAACAATGCCTTACATCCTCGACAAGGTTTAATCGAAAGCATACCACAACAATTATGGATAATATTTTCATCATCCTCCCCAATCTCTGCTTAACAACAATTTTGATAAGTGGAATGAAACAAGATAAGGATATATATTTTTTTGTTTTCATGAACATAAAGTAAATGAGTGAAACGAATGGACTTAACCAAAAGATGCACAAACATTTCATTAATCTTGCCAATTTGAAAGTACAACAAAGCTTATAAGCAAACAAGTTCAAAGTGCAAAGGAAATACAATTAAAAATACTGAAATGAACAAAATACATCCAGCTTTGGCGAATTGATTTCAGAAGATTTCAGTTTTTGGGTCCAAGTGGAGGAACACCTTCGTCACCAATCACTTGTTCCTTGTGATACAGAATCTTGAGAGGCCTAGCTAGCCTTTTTCCTCTTGCTTCGAGAGTTGAGGTAATGACATCTGACGTACCTTTATGAGGTTGCAATGTCTTTAGCAGGCTTAGCAGTCTTGCTTCAAACTCTTCGCACTCTTCAATGGGATGCCCCCTTGTCCCAGTGTGGAATCTACATTCAACCTCCGGGTGATCCTCCTCAAAGATCGAGTCCTTGTTGTGGATCAAATTTTGCACAGTAGCTTCTAAAACCAGGCAACCATCCAAACTATGTCCTTCAACCCCTTTATGAAAGTCGCAGGTCAGATTTGCATTGTGCCAAGGTCCTGGCACAAGGTTGTAAGTTCGAGGAGTCACCAACTTATTCTGAATCAGTAGTGGGAACAGTTTTCTCAGTGGTACCGGGATAGGTGTGTAGTGAACTTTGCCCCTTTTGACATAGCACTTCTTTTTATCTTGGTTTCGAGAACCTCGGGGAGAAACAACTGTTGGAGGCTGAAACACTCTTTTCGGTAGACACCTGATGACGATTACATTCTGGTGTAGGAACAAAACCAAAAGCTGGCCGGCATGAAGTTTCCTCAAAGACAGATCCTGGGCATGGGAGAACCTCAAGAGATGGCGAAGGATTATTCTTGATATTAGGTTGAGAGTCATCGAAAGATAAAATATTTCTCTCCACTAGATCCCTCACAATATACTTCAAAGCAAAACAACCTTCTAAATTATGGTCGGGTGCACCTTCATGGAATGCACAATGAGCATTGGGATTGTAAGAAGGTGGAAGTGGATCAGGAGGTGGGCCTGATGACCTTGTAGTTATTAATCCTTGTTGCACCAAAGAAGGATACAATGTTGTATACGTCATAGGAATGGGAGGAATCAGAGGCCTACAACCCTGTCTCTTACCTGGAACATTCTGACGAGAAGCTTGAGTCCTTTGTGGATAAGCAAGAGCGTTGGGTGCTCGTTGATAGATTGGTGGTTGAGGAACTGGATGATAAACAGAAGCTTGGTTGTTGAATATTAGTGTGATAGGGTGAATGTGCTCCTCCTTTTTCATTAGAGCTTGCAAAGTTCCCAAAACCCAACTCATCTGGCATTTGAGGATTCTGACCTCCTCTTTCAAATCTTCTTGGTTTTTCAGAATTTCATTCATTGTTACCATTGTCTTGAATAGGTGCTAGGTATCTAACTTCAGACATAGAGGAAGAGACTCAAGAACGCAAAATGCATATGTGAATGTGCATGGAATGCAAATACAAGCCAAGTGGTTTCAAGGAACTTAAAGGCGAGTTGCAAAAAAATTTGTGGAAAAACTGAAGAAGTTTTTATTTTTAAGATCCAAGCTCTGCTGATCTTTTGAAAAGGAAATGAATGTCCGAATTCCTTGAAACCAACAATGGATGCAATGAGATGTATGCAATGCACATACACTGATACACATAAACACAGGCAAATGTATATACAACGAAGCACACAAGTCCTAGGTTTAGGGGTTTCATGAGTGGAGCCATGGTCTACCCATCCCAACAAGGTATGTACTATTGGTTTTCATCTGTAGAACAAGGTTCTAAGAAGTTCCCAGAGTCGACAACCCATCTTTCAGATTTTATCGATTTCCCAAATGACTCGGTAGTCAATAAAATTCTCAAGAGAATCTCGTCTGAGTGTAGTATCGCGTAACAACTAATTCAGGAATAGACTCCCTCATGGTCCTCACACTACATCCTAAAAAGGCTTAAGTGGAGTTTGGAAATAACTACGGTTCTCAGTTTTAACGACACCTATGTCGAGAGAAGCATGTTTTCATGAATAGACTCGTTCAACATAACTAGACTCCCATGAGGGCCTCAACTGAGTGATGGTGTCTCAAGTCAACTTTTTCGGGAATCGACTCCCTCAAAGCCTCCTTGAATATACCATCGTCCTATCATAAGTGCTCTCAAGTCCGGGTTAGGACTTATCTCACCACTCAATAGTAGCACCCTGCACACAGAATAACCCAAGCAGACAGATATATATATATATATATATATATATACATACACAGATATATACAAATATAGCAAACAAGCATAAATAACATAAGCAAAAACAAGGTGGGCTTAACCCTCAAATTATTTAATTCATTCCCCAGTGAAGTCGTCATTTCTGTTGCGGTGAGAATCGGATAACAAGCTATTTAATTTACTTGCATCACATTTCTTTGAGTTCGCCACCGACTTTGATTTATCCAAAGGAAAGGTTTAAGATCGAGAAAACCTAAATAGGGGAGATCTAAGGTTCGGGGGTTGGTTATACTAAGGGAAGATATTAACACCCTTAATATCTGTAGTACTCTACATGAACCTCTTGTTTAGTTTGTGTTATGTTATGTTTGTTTGCTAAAGAGTATCTGCTAAAGTAAAGGTAAAGGCCTAACGGTATGTACACTAAGTTTGTTCGCCAAGACGTCGCATCTTGTGCCTACGTATCTGACTACAGAATCAAAGCAACCGTAGTTCACCTAACTAAGGGTGAATTAGAGGGACTATTGACTATGGCCAAAGTTCCAAGGGGAAATGAGTGTGAGATCATTTTAGAGTTTAAGGAAACTCTCTAAATCTAAGTTATGAAGGGAAAGTGAATACTCATGAGGACGAGAATCACATAAAGTTTAGGAATTATATCCTAATTATAGGTTAAGGTCTAGATGGCTCTTAGGAGGCCAAGGGAAAAAAGTGTGCTATTAGGATAGTACTCAAACAAGGTCGAGGATGATCCTTAGGAGGATTGGAAATGGCTCTTAGGAAGCCGAAGGGTAATGAGCTATCTACGACAATGAAGTCAATAGAGAGACTTTCCTTTGGAATAACGGGGACGAATCTTGTGAACAAGAATCACAGTGAGGTTGGAATATAATGAAACATATGAATTCAAGAATTCTCAAAACAGTAAGCATTAATCAACATATGAAATAAACTTTCAAGTGTGAACATAACAGACAGCAAGAATAAGTGGTCATATAAATATGACAAGTATGACAAAGAAGGCATTCTCACAATTTGAAAACAAATACATTTGGAGTCATGAAACTTAGCAGCAGAGGTCAGAAAATATAGACAACGTCATTCCGATGAGGTTTGGTTAAGGTCATAGGTTTTGTTGAAGCCAGGAAACAAAGTTTCTCAAATCACAGCATATTCCAAAGAAAACTCACTTTAAAGTTTTTTGTTTAAAACAGTAGATTTTATTTATAGAAAAGTCTGAGAATAAAAGAAAGAAGTTGTGCCCGTGTTTTATTGTTTGTGTTTTTTCTAAAAGATTTTTCTTGACAAGAAAATAAAATAAGAGGTATAACAAATAAAATAAAAAACAGTACAATGTGGCACTCACCACCTTTCTTTTGTGTGGCAGGCGCCACTAGTGGTGTGTGTGTGTGTGCTCGTGGATGGCGCCACACCCACTAGTGGCAGGCGCCATGAAGGCCAAACCAAGGTGGCTTGCGCCACCTTTCATGTGGCAAGCGCCATGAATCCCTTTTTTTTAGTTTTCTTTTTTATATTATTTATAGTAAAACCAAACAAAAATAATGACATTTATGGTTTTGCAATACAATTTCCAACATTAAAATATTAACATGATAAATAAATCAAGCACTATGGTTTGTAATATTTATTCAGGAATAACACAATATAATAACATGGAGCAAGTGATCATAACATTATGAAAATGAAATGAAACAAAAATGAAAATGAAATGAAACGGAAATGAAGCAGAGGTGGGAGTGTTTCCTAGTGGAGATGGTCCACTGCCTCTTCAAATGACGAACTCCTTCGGAATGCCAGAATAAGTGAGGGAGAAAGAAAGTATTCAGCCTCTAATTTTTTTGGGTGAACACTGGTGTGAAGATTTGCTGAAGTGGGGTGTCCTATTTATAGGAAAATAATGAAGCTTGAGGCATGGTCAGATTGATGCTTATTGCCAAGAATGCCCTTTGCCAAGTTTCTCGTGCAAGCTGGCGTGGTTTGAAAAATCTTCATTATCAGAAAACAGGCTCATAGTAGGTTCGGCTGATGAGACTTGAGCAGAGGTGCAGACCATGCCTTTTTCTTTTTTCATGATAAGCTGAATCCATTATTTAAAATGCATTATTTAATTTAAAACAAAAAAAAATAAATGTGAGAGAACAAAGTGGCAGGCGCCACGTCTTTTCCATGGCGAGTGCCATATGCACTCATGGTGGGCGCCATACTGGGAATGGTGGCAGGCGCCACCTTCCCTTTATTTTTTTTATTTTTTTGTTATCTCTTTTCTTTTTTCTTTTTCTTTTCATTTCTTTTTCTTTTCATTCTTTTCTCAAATGAAAATAATAATAAAAATTACAAGTGTCGATTCCTCGTATTCTCAGTCAGTGGTCGATCAAATTAAAACGAGACATGGCTCGGACGCTTCTTTTTGGTCCAAAATCGTCAGAATCAGAGGCTCGATTTCTCCGGTCAAAACTTTAATTTCTTCAGGAATTCCAACTGGTGGTTTTTGAGGATCTTGTTTCTTCATTCTCCTCCAAGGTCCATGGATGGGCTCTAAGGATGCCCAATATCAGGTGAAATTGTATTCCAAAACTTGGAAATTGGCCTTGATCAAAATCAAAGGCACTGGTTGACGGATGCTGATAAAACCCTAGTTTTGAGTCACGGTGAATCCTGTGGTTCAAGGAACTTGTAACAGGAACCAAACACACTTGATTTTTGTTGAGTGGGATCTTTTGAGAGTATGTGAGCTCAAATGGTTAACGAGCCCTCTAAACTACTACCTGGTCACAACAAGGCTCTTCAATGAATCTTCAGGTTAAAACCCTAATTTCACAACTCTTGACCAGATGATATTTTCTTTATTTCTCTTGACCAAATCTCATTAGGATCATGACATATGATTTGAGGACTTCATAATCAACCTTCAAGATCATATGGTTGCACTTTGGAGTTTCAATTATCTTTCTTGAACAAATGGCTTCTCAAAAGAATCTCACCCAAACTGGTGAACATTTGTGATGACTGTATGGAGCCAAAGAATGTCTTAGGAGACATTGAATAACATGAAAGTCTGGTTTATTGCCTTTGGTTCCCCTCCCTGTGCAAACCTGGCTTTCACATAAAAGAACAAACTAGCAAGATAATGGTATTAGTTAACAATGCACAGATGATTGATCCCTACATGCAAGTGCAAGATGTTATGACATCTAAGGGGTAAAATTTGGGGTACAACAGTTACCCCTATTTGAATAGCTTTACCGGATGACACGAGGAATGGAAGTCCTCAGGACATCAAGGTGGAAAGGTATTTAAATATAGCAAACCGAAAATTTTGCCCTTAGATGGAATGCAGATGCCAAGGACAAGCGACAGACATGCAAGTGCTGATATGCCATGGACTTCTAGTATGATGACATGATACCATGATAGTGCAAAGATGTAGACAGACCAAACACCAAAGATAAAGAGCAAACAACCACAGGTGAGTAATACTGGGGAAGGATGAAGGTTAGTATCCATGAGGAAAATTCACTGGGAATACAGACTGATCAATAAAAGAGACTCACTAGGGAGATTCCGAGGAAATACTGGGGATGGAAAGTAAAGGGAAATCTCTTCCTGTTCCAGCTCTTAGTCAGCATCCTCAGTTTTCTTGAAAGCCATCTCTGCTTCATTTAAAACTACATCTCGACTGGTGATACACCTCCTGTGACCTGGCTCTAGGCACCATAGCATATAAGCTTTGACTCCTTCAGGGTATCCCATGAACATGCATTTTAGAGCTCTAGGTCCGACCTTGTCTTGCCTAATGTGAGAATAGGCCACGCAGACAAATACTCTCAGTCTGTCGAGACTAGGTGGTTGTCCCGACCAAACTTCTTCAGGTGTCTTCATATCTAACGTCGTTTAAGGACATCTATTTATCAGATATGTTGTTGTCGAAACAACCTACGCCCAAAACACCTTCTTCAATCCAGCACTAACCAACATGCATCTAACCCTTTCAAGGATTATTCGATTGAATCTCTCAGCTAGGCCATTTTGTTGGAGAGTACCTGCTACAGTCTTGTGCCTTGCAATCCCAGACTCAACACAGTAACCGTCGAACGCTTCATTGCATAACTCCAAGCCATTGTCGGTTCTTAACCTCTTAACCTTTCTGCCAGTTTGAGTTTTGACCAGAATCTTCCAACTTTTAAAATTCTCAAAAGTTTCATCCTTCGTCTTCTGAATGAATACCCATAGCTTTCTGGAATAGTTATCAACGATGGATAGAAAGTACCTTGCACCTGAGTGTGAAGGATTCCTTGCAGGCCCCCAAAGATCAGCATGAATGTAATCAAGGGATCTACGTATTCTTTATTTTCCTTTGTTAAACTTCGCCCTACAGGATTTACCAAATACACAAGATTCACAAAACTCCAGCTTTTCGACTTTGTCACTACCTAGAAGGTTCTGCTTCCACAATTCAACTAGGCCCCTTTCACTGACATGGCCCAATCTCATGTGCCATATTTATGTTTTCAACAATGGTTTCGTGGACGCAACATTTTTCGAACCACTTACAACCTCAGCCTCAAGGGTATATAAGCCTTGTCTTTTCACGCCTCTCAAGACTTCCTTCGACCCCTTTGTGACTCTTAGGATACTTTTCTCTCCTTGAAAAACATATCCCTTTCTGTCAAATTCACCAAGAGAAATCAGATTTCTCTTCAAATCAGGTACATATCTGACTTCAGTAAATAGTCTTATTGACTCATCATGGAGCTTGAATCTCACAAATCCAATACCTACAATTTTGCAAGATTTGTTATTTCCCAGCAGCACTGATCCACCATCTTGATCACATATCTCCTCGAACAAATCTTTGTTTGGAGTCATATGCCAAGTGCAACCTGAATCCATAATCCACTCTTTTCTTAAGTCGCTGCTTGAAACCACCAGGACATCAGATGAGTCGAAGTCATCTTGAATAATGGCTACGTTGCCATTATCCTTACCTCCATGGTCTTTCGGGCATTCAGAGCACACCTTTCTTGTGTGACCCTCCTTCTTACAGTGATAACATCGAAATCAGATGTTTCGCCACTATAAGACTTCTGATGACTTTTACCTTTCTTCTTGTCGAACTTACCATCCTTTCCCAAGAATTTTCCCTTGACGGCCAAACCTTCACCAACCGTCGAAGGTTTATGCTCCTTTCGTTCGTTCGGGTCCTTAGAATACAAGGCTGAACTTCTTCAAAGGTCAGGGACTCCCTTCCATACAAGAGAGTTTCTTTGAAGTGAGCGTGTGTTCTGGGCAAAGCGCACAACAGCAATAGTGCTTGATCTTCATCATTGATCTTCACATCAATATTTTCAAGATCAAGAATCAGCTTGTTGAATATATCTAACTGCTCAGCCAACGCTTTGTCTTCACTCATCTTGAATGAATACAAAGCTTGCTTCAGGTAGAGTCGATTCACCAAAGATTTGAACATGTACAAGCTTTCAAGCTTCACCCATAACCCTGATGCATTCGTCTTCTTTGATACCTATCGAAGAACCTTATCACCAAGGCTCAACAATATTGTGTTGTGTGCTTTCTCTATCATGGTAGTCTTTTCTTTTTCCATTAACGCAGCGTCCATGGCTGCCATTCCCTTCAACACTTCCAAACAACCCTGCTTAACTAGTAGGGCTTTCATCTTCAAGCGCCGCAGACCGAAGTCGTTCACTCTGGTGAACTTCTCGATCTCATACTTTGTTGAAGGCATCTTCTCCATGCTCACCGCACCAATTTGTTGTGAATCGGATACCTTGAAACAAAATATAAACAGTTTCTTTGACGGTAAAAAACACAAGGGTTAGGTTAACAAAGAAAACAAGCAAGAAGGAACAAGGATCAACAATAAGGATTATGTTACTAACTGGTATTCTTTCCTTTCTCTTGAAACAAGATTACAAGTATACAAGAATAACAAATTAACCATTCTCTCTTGAAATTAGGATTTTATCTTCATATTTTTCCTTATACCAAGATGAGAGACTAACATGTTATTTATAATAAAACTAACACACTAACCTAATGGGCTTTTTAACTATTACCCATTACAAGCTAACTTAGGGTACAAGTTAACTTAAACAATTAGGCTTACAAGCAAGGCCCAATTCAATATGCTAACAAACCTAGCAATATTGACTAATGCATGTTAGAACAAACTTCGACTACAACACGCATTACTCCTTCATCAGCATGTGAACAATCTTCGACTTCGTGCTCAACTAGAGTTCGATCCAAATATCTCACAATACTGATACAAAGGTAGACACGTAATAGAGAACGTGGAATTCTATGATCTACAAAACCCGTGTAATTGGTATTAGCATGAACATTATACGTTACACTTATTCAATACATGGATATCTCATTTTCATCTAAAGGAATGAACCTCTACACTCACATATTATATGAACAGAAAGAATAACAGAATAATACACATCATAACATCTATTTATTAAAGAGTGTCAGAAATCTTATCAACTACTTCATATGTACAAATAGTTATTATATTTGGCAGCCACGTTTTGTACTAATAATACAAGCATCTATGGATCAAGCTGATACTCAGGCTTGTCAAAATCACCATTTAGGAGTGTGCGTTCCACCACCCCATTTTCAAGTTTTTGCAGTTCAAAGTCAATGACAGAAACAGTGTGAAGAAATCAAGGTTTTTGAAAGATTACTTTAACTCTGGATAATTATTTTTTATGTTCCAAATGAAGTGTGGAAGGTATCTCTAAAGTTGGTATAAGTTGGCGTGCCATTAAAATTTCAATTTACATGTTTTTTATATTTACAGCATACATAAAGGTTATGGGAATTGGAATCACAATTCCTTTTCTTCCAGTGGTCCCTAATAATAAAACTTTTCAATTCTGTCTATTTTCTTGACCTTTAAACATTCTCTTTTTAATATTTAGTTTAAGATGTGTTCGTGGGGTTCCTTGCTAAACACCTCACGGGACTGCTAGCTAATATGTTGTATATTCTTCATCCCTTGATATCAACTTTTCTACCACAAATTTTGGTTTTAAACTTAAAAATGACAACACGATAATTGTATAAATATATATATGCAATTACTTTTAACTTAAGGTTTTGTTCTTTATGTTAACTTTTATTTTTGGAGTGTGAGATAATTATTTGTTCCTTCTTTGGGACTAGTTTAATAATGGACTTTCTTTATGTTTAAATATGAGGAATGTACTTTTTATGTTTAAATATGGTTAATATCATAGTTTATGATTCTGAATGTTAATATCATAGTTTTCGTACACAACAGAACTGTCTAAGCATAAACTAAGTGTATCATGAGACAAAGTAGTTGCAAGGCTAATTAATTAACTCAAATAATCACAATTCTCAACTTAATTTAACTAGTTTTCAGACAAGTTCTCCCCACCTCTAAGAGATACCAAAATGTTCGATTTTTTTCTCAGACCTTAAGGAGACTAACAAATATTTCAAAAGAATTAATTTGTACTTACATTATTGTTGTATGCATCTTCATTAACAAAAGACTCGTCAGACTTTTTATAAGAAATTGCATACATTTTTCCTCTACTGTATGTTCGTCCATCTCTCAATTTCTACAAATAATAACAAATATTAATTATTTGTACCATCAGGCATACAATCAACTCTATATAGATTTAGACATACCAACTCATGTTTCTTCCTTGCAAACGACTTAGATCTGAGTGTATGCAGAGTCTTCAATTTTGCTCTATTTTGGGCATTTTTTGGGGCTATTTTCTACATTGGTAACAAATGAAAACACGCCTTATAGATATGGTTAACATACAAACCAGAGAAATCTAATAAATAAAAACACTAATATTACCTGCGTTTTTTCTTTCCACCTATATTGAACAAAAACAGCCCAATCATTTTCCAGAATGCCTCTGCATTTTGGATAATTTTAAAGATTTTCTTCCAAAGTGAGATCCCATCTATAAAATTGGCGAAACAATTGATGTCGGCCATCCTTCCATTTCTTTGCAGCAGAAGCAAGTATGAATTCTTTGTCACGCCCATCATCAACAAGAAAGTGAAGCTAACCATAAAAATAAAAATTAGTTGACAAACCAAATAATAATAACCATGAAATTAATTTTAAAAATATGTAATTGTTTATTAATGATACCTTTATCTTTGAATCATAAAACTTTGTTTTTGTATCCGCTGGAATATCCTTCCAACTCTCAAACATTATGGGAAAGTCTTTAAACATTCTAATAATTATTCCCAAATACCCTGCTAACAAACCAGAAGCTGGTCCTATTGCATAATGATCTTTATCGAATTCAAGTATTATCCATGTTCCATCATACTCTGATTTCGCAACCAAGTCTTTCACACATAAACGTGTGTTTGAAACATAACCCTCCTCATCTATCACAAAAAAGTAAACAAATTAATGTCATAACTCAACCATGTAAAAAATTTAAATTATTTACAGATACTTTAACCTTATATTACTTACTAATGACATTTACATCCCAATACACAGATTTTGCCACTTTAACAACATCTTCAGTCCCATCTTCTACCACAACATCTTCAGCCTCATCTCTTACCGCAACATCTTCAACCTTGTCTCCTACCACATTATCTTCGGTCTCATCTCCTATCACAACATCTCCATCCTCATCTTCTACCACAACATCTTTTGCAGTTTGGATTGACGGATGAGTTATTGTAGTTTCGATTGGCGAAAGGGCAATTGTAGTTTAGATTGGCGGAAGAGTTATTGTAGTTTTGATTGGCGGATGGGTTATTGATGATTTGCGAGTTGTCGTTGAACGTAGGCACTTCTTGTTTACTTCAAGCTCTCCTGGTTGTACAAACCTCGAATGACCATTCACAGACTAAATAAAATGCATCAGTGAATGTCAATCACGATCAATACAATTAATTTCTATAGAGTAGTATTGAGAATTTATTACTAACTGGTGATGGTTTGGAAGAAGACGAAGATGATTTGAGAAGGGATTGAGAGAGTTTAGGAATATTAAGAGCCTCTAACTTTTTCTTATTCTCTGCAATTCTTTTGAAGCGAATTTCCTCATATGATGAAGTCATTGTCTCACAACAGGCTTCAACTGCAAGTATATGTATTAAAAAGTCGATACACTAAAAGTAGTAAACATCAAAATTTTATATTAGTGACTACAAATTTAATAAACATAACATAAACACAATAAATTAAAAAGAGAAATTATGCAATAAAACATAGAGTAACCATGTCATCTCATACATTAATTAGGGATAAGCAACAAAAACATAGAGTAACAATGTCATCTCATACATTAATTAGGGATAAGCAACAAAAAAACATAAATCTCACACAAGTTACAAACAAACTAGATTTCTTATCAATAAAAAACTATATGTTAATTATTGTCATCATTTGTTGCTAAAGTTCCAAGATCATCATTCGGAAAAATTTGTTTCAAATTTTGTGATGGATATGGCTCAATGTGTGTCATAATTTCATCATTTCCACCCATGTCATACAAGTCTCTTGGCTTCAAATGAACAGGTATGCTCCATCCTTGTTCACTCTCATCATCCACATAAAAAACCATCTGAGCTTCAGACGCTTGAATGTATGGCTCATTAACTTCATGTTCCCCAGAATGTAGTAGTCTTGCAGAGTTTATAGAGGTAAAACCCAACTTATATATCTTAATGCCTCTTGGGTTTGTGGTATTAGCCCATTCACATTTAAACATGGGCACTGTGAAGCCATCATAGGAAAGCACAATAATGTCTCTCAATCTTCCATAGTAAGGGACCCCTCCAAATCTCATTTAGGTATCACTATTGCTTGAATAACTTTGTGTCTCAAACATGCCAAAAACTCCACTGTTTTGATTTTTTAAAAGATTCTCTCGTTCCAATGTTCGAAACTTGAATCCATTGACATTGAACGAGGTAAATCTTTTAACTTTATCAAAAGGGCCATAAGCAAGACTAATGAGAACATCTTTATCTGGTCCATGAATGTTGTCAAGATTGTTGCAAATCTATACACGATACAACATCCAATTAGTCTTGGTATTATTAAAATCTAATTCAGTACAACTGTTTGGATATGCAGGTATCTTTACATAATTCAAACCAAGTTTTGTGATTGATTTCTTGGCTTCATAGAACGAACCTGGAATATTTGCATATTCAAATGCATCTTTTATTAACTCTAAAATCATTGCCATTGTTTTCTCACTCAATCCACATAAACACTTTATATGGTACAACTTAACCAAAAATGACAGTCTTGAATACCTTCTACACCCTTCATATAAAGGTTGTTCTCCTTCTCTAGCAAATTCATAGTACTCCTTGGCTTCATTTCTTTCCTGAGTTGCACTTGGCATCGCATAATCTTCTTGGTTAATCTCCAAATTTGACGCATATGGTATTTCATTAGCATAATTCCTATCAATTCCAAATGCATCGTTGATATGTTATGAATAGGATCTTCGACATTGATAGTATCTTCAACCATACTTGGAGTAGTACTAGGGGAGATAGTAATAGGTACTACAAAGAACTCTCCATGATGAATCCACATGGTGCATCCCTGCGGAAATGGTGACCACATTAAGTGGTCGAACATGTCACTCCTACTCTTTAATTTTTTGAAATCGCGATGTTTGCAAGGATATATTACTACGTCATTTTATTTTGCACCTTTAAATGCAAAATCAATAAATTCTTTTATCCCTTGCTGATACGCAATCGATGATTATGGCTTAGTAATCCATGACTTATCCATTTCTTCAAAAAATAGACATAGACAGATACAACTGTAAAGTTTAAAGCAAATCCTATCAATAAATAAGTCGACACTCTAAATGGGAGATAGTACTAGGTACTACAAAGGACTCTCCATGATGAATCCACATGGTGCATCCCTGCGGAAATGGTGACCACATTAAGTGGTCGAACATGTCACTCCTACTCTTTGATTTTTTGAAATCGCGATGTTTGCAAGGATATATTACTACGTCGTTTTATTTTGCACCTTTAAATGCAAAATCAATAAACTCTTTTATCCCTTGCTGATACGCAATCGATGATTATGGCTTAGTAATCCATGACTTATCCATTTCTTCAGAAAATAGACATAGACAGATACAACTGTAAAGTTTAAAGCAAATCCTATCAATAAATAAGTCGACACTCTAAATGAAAATATTTATAGCAACAGAATCAGATACCATTGAAAGACAAAAGTTACACTCTAGCCTCATAATCACAAACTAACCAGAATGAACCCAAGACATACATTTAATTTTAAACAGGGTATCAATGTAAGTGTTAAAGAAGAAACTATAAACTAATGGTATGAAAATAACATCATCATCTTGTTTAGAATTAACAAGCTCATATTCACATGCCAGTTTATAGCATATAACCAAGTTTTCAAACATGTTCTTCTTCTTACAAGGGATAAGCATCTTTCAGTCAAGAACATGGATCCATAGCAATACTAATATCACTTGTTTATGAATAAAAATAAATAACATAAAATAAAAACTCTTGATTAAAAGTTGAAAGAAGAATGAATATGTACCTTGATGGGAGTAATTTGACTAGATACAATACACTCAGGACCAGCTGCTTCAAATATAGGCTGAACTGTACGATAAACAGGAATTCAAAAAAAAAATTAGGGAATGTACGGTATAATATGGGGAGGTGGCAAGTAAATTTCTTTAGTTACTTCACCACTTGAGATGAGAGAAACAATTTCCTTATATTTAATTCCATATATGTTTTGTCTCTTCACTTTATTAAACATTTTTATAGGTGCTATAATAAGTGGTTTATATTCATACACAAACGTTCAAAATTTGCTTCAACTGGAAGAACACAATTATGATTGTATTCGGAGGTCATGCAGAGCATACAAACATTATTGGGTTTTCTGAGGGAAGATTCTCTCTATGTACTTGATTTTAATGATGTCAAAACTATCATGATTAGAATATAGAGATTCAAGTGATAAACATCATATGAAATGCTCATTAAGTGGTCTAAGAGTGTTTGATCATGATTAGTAAATGGTCTAGGTTCATTAGATATGTTTTAACACTTTTAGGAAAGTCAAAAATGGATTTTTGCATGTTCCAAGGGTGTGAGTCGACTCACAACCCTGCATTGGTCGACCTAAACATGTGTCATATGTGAGTATAATCAGCGGGAGTGCTCGCGTCGACCTACCGGTCGACTCACTCATTCTGCATTTGTGTTTGCCCAAAACTGGGAGCTATGAGTCGACTCATAGCCTGCTTCGGTCGACGCATAACCTGCAGTTTTGCGCAGTGAACGCGCAGCATTGCTGAAGTCGACTATACTATCTGTATAGGTCGATCGCTCGCTGAATGTGACCATAATTTTATTGTGTTATTCATTTCAAAACTCTGTTATTTCTATTGTATTGTCTAGGATAGTATATATATATCATTTTAGCTCATTTTTTAAACAACAAGAAATGTGAAAATTTATGCCATTTCTCTTCATCTTCAACATTGAGTGAACAAACAATTATACATAACAATCTTTGTTTGAGTTGTTCATTGTTTCAAGGTGATAACGTTCAGATTTTGGAAGCGCTTGATCTTCATTTATGAGTTGAGATTTTTGGTAGGTGTTTCTTGAATAAAACCCTAGGTTTTCTCCTCCAAGAATCGGGAAGATTTTGGGGGTTTTTGCACAAACCGTTTCGTTCTACAGGGATTCAGTCGGGCGAAGGTAACCGATGATTGGAGCAATTATTCGATTTAGTAGCTGTAATCGGAGGATCGTAGAAGAGAGGTTTGGGTTCGAAGTTTGGTAGATTGCAATTGATCGAGTGAAGGTAACCGAAGAACGGAGGTTTTGTTCAGTTTAGTAGCGTGGGACGATAATTGGATCAACCATATTTGAAGGACTTGATTCATCTTGAATCAAGGGAAGAGAAAATTATGCATCAACGATCGAAGACGTTTGAGGGTTTGGATGTTCATAGTTTTCTCTTGTAATAAACAATTTGCAACAACTACATATATATATATATATATATATATATATATATATATCAATTCCAATTGTGGAATTGGGGGCAGAGGTACCCAAAGCGAGGACGATTGGGGAACTGCCTAATCAAATCTCGTTTGTTCTCTCTTTCCCTTAACTCTTTTATAATTCAGTTTGTTCGAATTTGTGAAGTCGCAATCTATCGAAATTTCTGTCGTAGTGTAATTTTGAGCTGAGAAACTATTTGTTAAATCGATACAATTCCTTGAATTGCATCTTGGAGCAGCTCTATATTACATTCCATAGAAATTCTGCACTTAGTGTGTTTACGCACACTAGGTGTTTGATAATTTGTTTCAACGCAAAAACCGAACACATTGTTTTTAGTTGCTTATCATTTTTCCTCATTGGTTTGGATTAAACATCAAGCAAGCAATATTTTGTTGACTGCATTTTTTAAGTGTAGTAATCAAACTGAATTTTTCTCTTCCATACTCATTCTCGTTATATTCGTGCATATCCAATCCTTTTAGTATAAGGTTCGTTGTAGACGTTCTATCTAGTGGTAGCTTCCGTTAAATAATTTTTAAAACTAAAATTTCAAAATCATTTGCGTGTAAAACTCAAGGGATCTATTCAACCCCCCCTTCTAGATCCATAGCCATCGTCTAACAAGTGGTATCACGAGCTCCAGTTAATTCTGGTGCTTCGGTAAAACTTCTTGGATCATGGCGAACGAACCTAAGGGGGCTTATAATAGAGCTCCAGTTTTTACAGGTGTAAACTACAGCTACTGGAAGGATTGTATGCGCGTCCATATTAATTCCATAGATCAGAAGGTTTGGAACATTATTTTAAATAGTCCCATGGAAATTACTATGACTAACGCGGAAGGCGTTGTTGTTCCTAAACCCGAAGCTCAATGGACTGAGGAGGACGAGAAAAAGTACAACTATGATTGGAAGGCTCGTAATATGATCATCTCCTCCTTGGGAGTTGATGAGTACTATCGAGTCTCCCATTGTGAAATGGCCAAAGCCACGTGGGATGCTTTACAAGTAGCCCACGAAGGCACTAATGATGTTAAGATGGCTCGTATTAATACACTAACGCAAGAGTTTGATTTGTTTTACATGAAGCAAGGGGAAACCATTGCGGATATGCAAAAACGATTTACTCACATTATCAACAAATTGCATGTTCTTGGTAAACCAATTTCAAATGAGGTTTCTACTAACAAAATTCTGAGGTGTCTTAACAGGGAATGACAACCGAAGGTCACCACTATCAAGGAGGCCAACGATCTTGCTACACTAGACCTCACAACACTCTTTGGTAAACTCGATGAGCATGAGCAAGTGCTTATTAGCTTGGATAAACATGAAAAGGGTATCAAGAAAGAGAAGGCAAAAGACACGAAGAAGAAGTCGATAGCTCTTAAGGCTTCTTGCTCAAAGTCCACACATCAAGAGCTAAGTGATGATGAAACCAATAATGACAAAGATGAAGAATCTGGTGATGATATGGGCTTATTTGTGAAGAGGTACAATAGATATGTTCGTAAGAACGATATTCAACACTCGGATAGAAATCTAGTAAAGTTTAGGAAGCAATCTAGAAGCGAAGGAAATAAAAATGGCAAGGTAAATGGGACGTGCTACAACTGTGGAAAATCCGGGCACTACAAGCCAGATTGTCCATCTCTAAAGAAAGACAAAGATAAGGATAATGACAAGAGTCGCTCAAACAAAAAGTCCAACAAGTCTCGACGAGCATACATCGCTTGGGAAAGCGATAGTGAGTTGGAGAAAGATGATTCCTCAAGTGGCAAAAGTGAATCCGAAAACTTTTGTCTTATGGCACGCCACAACAAAGAAAAAGAGGTAAAGCATTCTAAATATGATCATGTTAATACTATGTCACATTTAGAGTTACGAAAGGCTTTTGACATGTTACACTATGAGGCTAAGGAAGCATTTCAACGTTTAGCCTCAAATAAAATGATTTTCACGTATTTAGAGAAGAAGGTTTCCGATTCCGAAAAGGAATTGGAAGCCCTAAAAAACTCTATAGTGGACACATCAAAAGCCAAGGTTGAAGAGAACCCTACCTCTTGGTTCAATTAGGGTTGTGACACTTGTCATATTTGGCAACGAGAGGTGAGAATCCTCAAGGCCAAATTGGACAAGGCTCTTAAGCCAAAAGTTACGTTTGCTATTGATCGATCACATTTTTGTGAGAGCATGAATAATCCATATCAAAAGTATACCTATGTGATTCGAGATAGTGATAGCAAAAGTAAATTCCAAATGAACCGTAATTGTCTTTACTGTTGTAAGCCTGGCCATACTATTGCGAAATGCCGCTTCAGAAGGTTTATTGTTCTGAAAGGCATCTACCAATAGTTGCCCAAGTGCGGTCTTGGTTTCATTCACCTTAAAGGACCCAATGAGAATTGGGTACCTACTCTCCCTTATTTGTTTTTTTAGGTACAAAGTCTTGAGACCACCGAAAGAAGATGGGTTCTGGATAGTGGCTGCTCGAGACACATGACCGGAGACATATCTCTTTTTATCGACTTTGTGGCGAAGAAAAAGGGGTTTGTCACCTACGGAGATAACAACAAGGGACAGATACTTAGTAAAGGTAGTATAGGTAACCCCTTATCTACTACTATCTCTGATGTACTTCTTGTGGAAGGCCTTAGACACAACCTTTTAAGCATTGGTCAACTATGTGACAAGAATTATAAAGTATCTTTTTCAAAGGATTGTTGCATAGTTGAAGATAGCGATAAAAAGAATGTGTTTAAGGGCTTGAGGGTGAAAAACGTCTATATGCTAGACTTAAATGAGGTATCGTTGAATGGAGACAAGTGTCTAGTCGCTATGAATGAAGATTCATGGTTGTGGCATAGACGGTTGGCTCACATCAACTTTAATTTGCTTAACAAAATAGTCTCTAAAGACCTAGTCATCGGTTTGCCCAAAATTAAATTCACAAAGGATCACCTTTGTGATGCATGTCAAATGGGGAAGCAAACAAGGATCTCATTCAAATCTAAAAACATCGTCTCAACTATGAGACCCCTTGAGCTCCTCCATATTGACCTCTTTGGACCATCTAGGGTTAAAAGTCTAAGTGGTAACTATTATGGGTTTGTTATAGTCGATGATTTTTCTAGGTTTTGCTGGACCATTTTCTTAGCAAATAAGAGTGATACCTTTTCGGCCTTTGAACGATTTGCTAAGTTATCTCAGAACAAGTTAAACACAAACATTGGGTCAATTAGAAGTGACCACGGGGGTGAGTTTGAAAATCATTTATTTGAAGCATTTTGTGATTCCAACGGAATTGATCATAATTTTTCCGCACCACGTACCCCTCAACAAAATGGGGTAGTGGAACGTAAAAATAGAGTTTTGGAGGAACTTGGAAGGACTATGATCAATGATGGTGGATTACCAAAATAATTTTAGGCCGACGCCATAAGTAAGGCTTGCTATGTTTTGAATAGGGTGCTCATCCGACGTATTCTAAGCAAAACATCGTATAAGCTTTTAAAAGGGCGTAAGCCAAACATCTCTCACCTTCATGTATTTGGTTGCAAATGTTTTGTGTTAAACAATGGGAAAGAGACTCTTGGTAAATTTGATGCCAAGGCCGACGAGGGTATTTTTCTTGGATACTCTCAGTCAAGTAAAGCATATAGAATTTATAATAAGAGGTTACATGTAGTTGCAGAGTCAGTTCATGTTACCTTTGACGAGTCTTATCCGAGAAATGTCAGAGAAGGTAGTTCTTTTCATGGTGCAGGTGTACCTACTGAAGACATACTCAAGGACACTGATAAGGGAATTGATCAGCCTGAAGCAATGCGTATTGAGGAGGAAAAGGATCACCAACCAGTGAAAAGTGAGGATGATCATCATGCTGATAAAGATGAACTTCCTCCAGCTTTGAAGTCTTCAAAAGACCATCCAATTGACAACATTCTCGGTGATATCTCTAAGGGAGTAACTACTCGCTCTAAACTTAGTAATTTTTGCTATTGCTCTGCTTTTGTGTCACAAGTTGAACCTAAAAACTCTAAGGAGGCGTTACTCGATGAGTATTGGTTTCTATCAATGCAAGATGAACTAAATCAATTCAGGAGAAATGAGGTTTGGGACCTTGTCCCCCCTCCACGAGATCATCGAGTAATCGGCACCCGATGGGTGTTTAGGAATAAACTTGATGAAAATGGAGTAATAACGCGTAGCAAAGCACGGCTTGTAGCGTAAGGCTATAACCAAGAGGAAGGAATTGACTATGAGGAAACTTATGCGCCGATTTCCTGACTCAAGGCTATACGCCTTCTACTTGCCTATGCTTGCACAAAGAACTTCAAACTATTTCAAATGGATGTTAAAAGGGCGTTCCTTAACGGATACATAAATGAAGAGGTCTATGTAGCCCAACCTCCAGGTTTTGAATCCCACGAATATCCTGATCATGTATATAAACTTAAACGAGCTTTGTACGAACTTAAACAAGCCCCTAGGGCTTGGTATGAACGTCTAAGCAAATTTCTACTTGATCAAGGGTATTCAAGAGGGAAGGTTGACACAACTCTCTTCATTAAACGTCAAGGAAAACACTTAATTTTGGTACAAATTTATGTTGACGATATTATTTTTGGGTCTACTAACATGACCTTGGTCAAGGAGTTTACTAGTTTGATGCAGGGGGAGTTTGAAATGAGCATGATGGGGGAGCTCAACTATTTCCTCGGATTTCAAATTAAACAACTCGAAGAGGGCAAATTCGTGAGTCAAACGAAATATTGTCTTGAGCTTCTAAAACGTCTCGACATGCTAAACTGCAAAGCAATAGATACTCCAATGCCGACTAGTGCGAATCTTGATCGTGACGAGAATGGTAAAGACGTAAAGGTAAAAAGGTATAGAGGTATGATAGGATCCCTTCTTTATCTTACCGCATCACGTCCCGATATAATGTTTAGTGTATGCATGTGTGCGAGGTATCAGGCACATCCCAAGGAATCCCACCTAAAGGCAGTTAAGCGCATACTTTGATACCTCTCTGGTACTCCAAAGTATGGGTTGTGGTATTCCAAAGGTAGTGTTTGTTCCTTAGCTGGCTACTCCGATTCCGACATTGCCAGGTGCAAGTTGGATAGGAAAAGTACTAGTGGCACGTGTCACCTTTTTGCAAATTTCTTGGTGAGTTGGCATAGCAAGAAACAGGTTTCCGTTGCTTTGTCAACAGCCGAGGCGGAATACGTTGCCGCCGGTAGTTGTTGTGCTCAAGTCCTATGGCTTAACAATAATTGCTTGATTTCAATTTAAAACTTGAGCGTATTCCAATTTTGTGCGATAACACTAGTGCGATTAATCTAACTAAGAACCCCGTATTGCATTCACGCACCAAGCATATCGAAATACGCCATCATTTTCTTAGGGATCATGTAGAGAAAGGTGATGTGATTTTTGAGCACGTTGACTGAAATTCTGGTACAGATGTGTGATGTCTTGTGCAATGTCACAACATCGCAATCTGCTGAACAAGGCAATAATAGAAATAGTAAATGAACACAATCAATTGTTCACCCAGTTCGGTTCAACCAACCTACATCTGGGGGCATACCAAGCCAGGAAGGAAGTCCACTATTAGTAGTATCAAATTACAGACTCAACACACCAGTTGACAATCTACCTAATTCAATCACTACCCAATGACCCTTCTACCTAAGTCCTCCCTAGGTAAGAGACTCCATCTCACTTCCAATCATCTCGATGATGTTTAGCAGTCAACTACACCGTCACTGCATCAACAGCTTGACTCCTTACACTTTTCTATTACATAGACTTTGGAAGACACACTTCTATGACACCCCTTTGGAGTTGCTTCAAAGCTTCCTCCAAGAACAATACATCTCTTACCTACAGGCTTCGAGATAAACACGATGACCATCCCACAAACCGGGTGGTTCATCAACCAACACAGCCCTTATAATCTACATGATGGCTGGCTTACTAAAACTAGGTTACAATGCTTCTATTTATAACCTATTTCCCAACTGGATTTGGGCCTTCAAATCATATCAAATCTTCTGTTCCAAATCTCCAACAGATTCTGCTATTAATTGGATCTTCAATCAAATCTTCAATTTAAATCTTCAATAATTAACTCTAAATATTCTCCATATCTTTATGCATTAAATTCAGCTCCACATAATATTTCCAGGATATTATATATCTTTTAAATCTTCTCTTTAAATCAGCTGCAAGATCTTCTCCACACAAATAGGAACAATCTTCTCCACACAAATAGGAACAATCTTCTCCACGCAAATAGGAACAATTCTCCATGTCTATTTGCACAAAAATAGTAACAAACTATTCTCCACAAGATATGCAGAATTAATTGTATCATAATAAATCTTCTCCAATAAATTCGCATCTAATCTAACTAACAGATCTCCTCAAATCAAACTAATGCGTGCAGCCCTAAAAGCATCACAACCTGATGTTTTAAGTTTCTGGTATAGTGATGTCAAGACATCGCATGTGACATCACTCTTCAGCACTTTAACTCTTCAACACCTTAACATTCTGCAATACAAAAACCACAACAGATGGTTTTCTGATGTTCTGTCAACTGATGTTATGACATCGGGTTTGACATCAGCACAAAACTGCAACCCTTAAACACTTAACATAACCAGAATGTTAACTAAACATAACAAGGCTGTTAAAAACTCATGTTGAAACATCAACCATGACATCAACATTGTTTTACCAAAATTCTAGCCAACTCCAAGAATTAACAATCTCCCCCTTTGGCTAATTTTGGCTAAAACAATTTCAGCCTACATCAGACCAACTTGGACCAACTTGCAGCAGAAACGAACACTTTCACATCAGCATAGGGCAAACTCCCCCTCAAACCAAGAACCAGCTCACAGCTCCTTGGCAACCACTAAGCTAACTCTCCCCCTTTTTAGCCATAATTGGACAAACTCTGAACATAGCAGCAAGCACAAAAAAATTCCAAAGGCAAACTCTGAATCATCCAACCAATATACTCAGAACAAAACCCAGACTCAGCAGCTACTACTTTCAATGATCAACAGAGAAAATATCAACTCCCCCTATCTAGTGCTTCTTGACCAGTATACCATAACATTTGGAAACTCCAGACATAGTCTTCATTCATCCAGACAGGAATGCTTCACACAATCATCCACAAGTTCTGAAGCACACTCACAATGCCTTCCACTGAACTCTAAGTAAACTCCCATTTCTTAAAAACACACCAAGACAAGTGTGACATCTCCCAGATACACACAAAGTTGTCCTTCAGACTCCTCCTTAGAAGCATGTGTACATATGATTCAAACAATTAGCTTCACATGGCTAGAACACCAACATGTCATCCAGCAACCTAATGTCATAACATGTTATCTGACATTATATCCAATCTTCACAATCTTGATCAGTACGCAATCTTCACAAAAATTTGCATCCTTGCAGTAAAAGACCATAGACAACAGCCTTAACTCCCCCTGCCATGAACAACCCATGCTCCTTATGAAGATGAACACTTGACACCAGATAGAAGCACAATGAAATTGCCACATTCTCAACATTAAGAACTGCCACTTCTTGTGTTTGTTGAGCAAAATCTCATCATGATTATTTCCGATACATGATCTGTCAAGTCCAAAAAAAACACTTGATTTGGAATTTCACATATTCCATAACAAATGTCTTCAGATCACTTGCAACACAAGATAAGGAATGGAACCACCTTTTACTTGTATTATAAGAAACCTCCTTATCTTCAGCCATTCTGATCAGATCACACCACTGACAACAACCTTCTGTCCTTATACCCACCTAAAGAAGTCTTCAACCTACTTAACCTCAAGATTAGAACCTGTCCGTAATGACTAAACTGCCACTTCAGACATTAATGCTGCTTCTTCCAATTCCACAAGCCCAGTCCATCAGATAACTACCAAGCTCCCAACAAGGTCTTTGTTCACAAATAACCCGCAGATGATGCTTACTAATTCACACACTTCTTATACAGTCAGCTGATAAGGTTCCCTCAGGGTGTCATCTTCAAACATCAAGCTACTCCATCATGGCCACAAACAACAATATCCAGACTTCTCACACAAGGCATGACAATTTGTATGACCTCTTCTTCTGCACACGTCTGACAACTTCTGATTCTTCCTTATGACACATTCACAAGTTACTTTGGACTTCTTCAGTCTTCTCTACATTCTCCATCCAAGGCAGACCTTCTACTTCATCATCCTCCCGTATGACTATGTAGACACTCCTTAGGCAAAATGTAGGCACCAAGCTCCTGAACCAGAGCATAATCATCCTTCACCAAGGATATCCAACCAGATAATGTCCCAACACAAGTTAGAACATTTGCCACACACCAAGACATCATCACCTTGATTCTTGATATGCTCCACCAACTGGACTTACTATTGCACAGTAATCCAAAGCATCAGGGAATAACCTCTCATCCACCTTCAAGAAGAATAATCTTCTTGAGTCTTCAACTCATCACCCTTCTGCCCAAGAGTAACTTGTTCCAAGACAATCCTCAATAATAACCAGCTGCCACACTCTGATTATCTTGATTCTTCAAATTCACTTCTGAGATCAACCAATGCCACAGTTTGATCACCTCATTCATGAATCCTCATATGAAAATAGCCAACTGCCACATTTTGACCTTTTTCACGAATGTCAGAATTCTCACAAAGATATCTTGATCCACCAAGGAAACTTGATCTTCAAGTCACATGTTCCACTTGCTCAAAAGCAAACACACTTAAACTCCCTAAGCCATGGCCATGTAACATCTTCTCCTTCCTACAGCTCCCGCAAACTGCCATGAGAACGATCTTTTTGAAGCATCCATAACTTCCATTACTTTAGATCACCTCTATCACCAGCTGAGACTTCTGATGTTAAGTTAGATGTCAAAACATTATGATATCCAACTGTTGAATTCAGCTCTTCCTTCTGCCACTCAGAAGAACCTCCTCCCTTTGCAGAAACAGATTTCCATGCTCTCATAGACTTGATTCAATAATCAAGTTTGAGTAGACAACCTCCATCCTGCTTAGAAACTCCAAAGACTTCAAACCTACCACATCTGAATCTTCAGAAAATAAGTAGTCCAAGACTACCCCATAGCTATACCAATGAATGCCACTTCCCTTAGTAGAGCCGTCAGTAGAAAGCCAGAGATAACTGCCACTTATCCTAGACCTTCACAACCAGAGCAACCACCCTGCTCCAAACCACTTAGATCAGAAATAAACTGATCCAAGCTGAAACCCACAAGACTATGATGTCTTCATCAGCTTGTCAACATTCCTCAACACTCTGCCTCTTCTAATTCAAACTTATCCCAGATAATTTGGATGATGCTCCAAGCACACAGTCACCAATCAACCCCACCAGATGATACATTCTCACACCACAAGGAGAAATAACCAGCCACATAGAGAAAAATAAATTCTCAATACTTCTGCAGTCCTGCACTTGTACCTCAGACATATACATAGTCTCCCGTCAATGTATATTGTCATTAGTTGAAGACAGACAAAAACTCAACATTTGATCTGGTCTGAAACTTGAGGCCCTAGCTGATCCCTCTTCTGCTAATCCACATCACTGATCACTATCTTTCTTTGGCTGAAATGATGTGTCAACATCAGTTCTGACATCAGTCTTCGTCACATTAAATACTTCTACAATGGATTTGGAGACTCCGACCATATTAATCCACACATATCTCATGTAGGGGACACAAGAGAACATATCAACATCTGATCAACTTCCAAGATTAGACCAACAAAACTGCAGTAACTTGCATACCACACTCTTCCAAAATCTTCTTCTTATAAGCACAAGGTTCAGACCTTTGTCAACTTAAGAGTGATAACTACCATCCTTCTGCATCTAAAGCCATCCCATAGACACTCTGCTACTTCCAATCCTTTAAGCCTCAAAGCTGGAAGAGTTCACCCCATACGACTAATGCAGACACCAATTGACCCCAGGCTGATTTACACTGCTATTGAACACAAACTCTAGGATGCACTTTCCCTATAATATTGTCCTCAGACTGTTTTGCTCAAGCTTACTACCTTTTATATGAACAGCATCTCACAGATTGTTCAACTTCACAGCTTCAGAGATCCTTCAAAACAGCTACAATCTAACAGGTCTTTGACTCAGCATTTACCTTTAAACTGCTGATGTGTAGCGCGATGTCGAGACATTAGGATTGACATATCAAGCTTAGCTTCTTTCTTGATGAAACTGATAACATAACCAGAAAGACCCTCCTGAATAGGTCACCACAACTCAGCTTAAGAGATACCTTATCAAGATCTTCACTCCCGCATGAAAGATTTGACAGTGATACTCTTTTGCCTTGGGCTCCACCCTCTTCTTTCTTCATCAAGCCTTAAAAACAATCCATTCACCTTCTGATCACTTCTTTCCCCAAAACAAAGGTATGAGATAATCCTCAAGAATCTTCGATCTCTCAAACCAACCAGTTGAAGTTGCCTAGCACCAACTACCACGTCAGAGACCAACCTGTAGAGGAACACTCAACACCTCATTTCAAACAGAATCTGCTCCATGGCCATAAACAAGATTCCAAACAACTGGCTGCTTTAATCAGAAGGAGCTTTCAGATATCAGAGAAAATGTCCTTGACATTTGAGCTTGACCTCCACCAAGACAACCAACCTTTGAACACCTACTCACTTATCCAATGAGTGACACTATATTGATCATCTCTTGACCAATATACATATCTAAGACATGTTTATTGAGGGAAACTTCTTAGACACACAACCCAGATGCCTCCTCTTCCAAGCCAGAAGTAGGTTCCAAACAGATGTGATCAACACATTTGTTTAGCCCCCCCGCATCTGTTATGCTGACAGGATACTGCATAATCTGCTGGTTTTATGTTCTAACATCAGGTAGGACATCAGTTCTCTTCACAGAAAAACACCAAAAGATCCTTTAACACATCCCAGGGAATGACCATGTAGGGTTGAAGGCAAGAATAGATGGCTTCTAACTTTCTTCAGATCTCTTTTCAACAAGCTCATACAAGAGTTCCTTTATGAGTGGACTTGGGATAAACCACAAGTATCTTTGGCAACTCTAGTTGAAGATATCCTCAAGTATCACCACACCATGTGATACATTCTTCAGAGGAGAACACATAACCATCAGGAATTTTCCATCAGATATATACATACGCAGTGGAACACATACCAGAAAACTCCTCTATATCCTTCAGGCACAACATACTAAACACAACACTTCATGTGCACTAGATCAACATAGGATTCAACCTACAAGGCAGCTTATCACCAAAGCTACACGCCTGATAACTCCAATCTCTACTTCTATGAGCTGACCAAGTTCATAACTATCTTCCTTGCTCACGGACCAGAAAGTATCTTCCCTAGATCTCATCCAGAACCAGGCTCTGATACCAATTGAAATTCTGGTACAGATGTGTGATGTCTTGTGCAATGTCACAACATCGCAATCTGCTGAACAAGGCAATAATAGAAACAGTAAATGAACACAATCAATTGTTCACCCAGTTCGGTTCAACCAACCTACATCTGGGGGCATACCAAGCCAGGAAGGAAGTCCACTATTAGTAGTATCAAATTACAGACTCAACACACCAGTTGGCAATCTACCTAATTCAATCACTACCCAATGACCCTTCTACCTAAGTCCTCCCTAGGTAAGAGACTCCATCTCACTTCCAATCATCTCGATGATGTCTAGCAGTCAACTACACCGTCACTGCATCAACAGCTTGACTCCTTACACTTTTCTATTACATAGACTTTGGAAGACACACTTCCATGACACCCCTTTGGAGTTGCTTCAAAGCTTCCTCCAAGAACAATACATCTCTTACCTACAGGCTTCGAGATAAACACGATGACCATCCCACAAACCGGGTGGTTCATCAACCAACACAGCCCTTATAATCTACATGATGGCTGGCTTACTAAAACTAGGTTACAATGCTTCTATTTATAACCTATTTCCCAACTGGATTTGGGCCTTCAAATCATATCAAATCTTCTGTTCCAAATCTCCAACAGATTCTGCTATTAATTGGATCTTCAATCAAATCTTCAATTTAAATCTTCAATAATTAACTCTAAATATTCTCCATATCTTTATGCATTAAATTCAGCTCCACATAATATTTCCAGGATATTATGTATCTTTTAAATCTTCTCTTTAAATCAGCTGCAAGATCTTCTCCACACAAATAGGAACAATCTTCTCCACACAAATAGGAACAATCTTCTCCACACAAATAGGAACAATTCTCCATGTCTATTTGCACAAAAATAGTAACAAACTATTCTCCACAAGATATGCAGAATTAATTGTATCAGAATAAATCTTCTCCAATAAATTCGCATCCAATCTAACTAACAGATCTCCTCAAATCAAACTAATGCGTGCAGCCCTAAAAACATCACAACCTGATGTTTTAAGTTTCTGGTATAGTGATGTCAAGACATTGCATGTGACATCACTCTTCAACACTTTAACTCTTCAACACCTTAACATTCTGCAATACAAAAACCACAACAGATGGTTTTCTGATGTTCTGTCAACTGATGTTATGACATCGGGTTTGACATCAGCACAAAACTGCAACCCTTAAACACTTAACATAACCAGAATGTTAACTAAACATAACAAGGCTGTTAAAAACTCATGTTGAAACATCAACCATGACATCAACATTGTTTTACCAAAATTCTAGCCAACTCCAAGAATTAACATTGACACTAAAAATCAACTTGCTGATATTTTTACAAAACCATTAGCTACAGAGCCTTTCTTTCACATCCGTAGGGAACTTGGCATTCTCGATATCTCGGATCGTGCTTAATAGTCTTTTAAGATAGTGATCTTCACATATATATATATATATATATATATATATATATATATATATATATATATATATATATATATATATATATATATATATATATATATATATATATATATATATATATATATATATATATATACACACACACACATGCTTGTTTATTCTTTTAACTAACAATGTGAAGAAATATTAAGCTATATGTGAGGGCTCTCATCATCAATAATGATCAAGGTAATATCGTTCCGTCTCAAAGATTCTCTCTAATTAAACGTACCATGTTGAGTGATTACATTGATGTTTGTTGCACATATTGAGCATACCTTATCCATTTAGATGTTTGATATTTTGTGTTGGCTTTCTATTTATTCAATATCATAGTTTAAATGTCACAAAATTTGATTTTTTTTTGGGTTGACTCACAAATGCTTATGGTCGACTCATTCTTGGTGTATTGTTAACATGTCTGGCTGGGAATGCTCAGGTCGACCCATAGGTCGACGCATAGCTCAAATTTTCAAAATTATCAGAAACACTACAGTGTGCGTCGACGCACACAGACCTATAGGTCGACCGATCGCTAAAAAAGCTGCGAAAAATCTCTTGGTCACTGTGCATTTTTTTTAATTGGTTTTGATTTTCTATGTGGCATATGCATTGTTTCAACACATTATCACATAATCTCATCTCCTCCTCTCCTCTAACTCCTCACTACAAAAACCCTAATATCACTTTCCTACAAACAAAATTTAGGATTCACAAAAATTTGAATTCGTCACTGTTCATCTTCTCCTACAATGGCTTCTCGAAGAACATCTCGAAAAAGAGTCACAAGAGAGTCTGCATCTCAAGCGGGTACTTCTCAACCTCCCTCAAATCAACCGTTGGAAAGTTCGAGGATCACACCACCAACTTTGACGCCTTTGCTACTAATGTGATTGGTAAGTTTAACACTATGGCTCAGACTTCTACAACTCAGCATTGTGCTCTCACCAACAACTTTAATATCCTGAATCAATCCGTGTTGGAGTTGACTGAACAGATGGATATGCAACCTCCACCACCTCATCATGCTCACTAGTTTTGCGGGCGGGGCCACTCATTTAGGGGGAGGAGGCCATGAGAATCATCCTTACATTTCGCATCATGTTTTTTTTTGCTTTGTTTCATGCACTGTTTTGGGTTTATGACTCCAATATGTTGATTTTAGCTATGTGTGTCTTATTTTCATACTGCTTTATTGCTCCTTATGGCTGTTCCATGTAGTAACAATGCACTATTACTTTATTTTGTGCCTCTTAAGTGTTTTTACCTTATTTAGCTTTTCATTAACTTGCATTATATGTGAATGTGTGTTAATGGTATCTGTTGCAATTATATTCAAAATGCAGCTCTCGTTTGTTTTATTCTTGACACTTCATCCTTCTCTCTTTTTGATGTTGTCAAAGGGGGAGAAGAACAAGGACATAACATGTATTGAGATGATCAAACAATAGTAGATGCATAAAGTTAGAGGGAGGACATATGACCGTTTTGCCATCATAAAGAACGGGGAGTATGTGAGGGAAGATTCTCTCTATGTTTTAACACTTTTAGGAAAGTCAAAAATGGATTTTTGCATGTTCCAAGGGTGTGAGTCGACTCACAACCCTGCATTGGTCGACCTAAACGTGTGTCATATATGAGTATAATCAGCGGGAGTGCTCGCGTCGACCTACCGGTCGACTCACTCATTCTGCATTTGTGTTTGCCCAAAACTGGGAGCTGTGAGTCGACTCATAGTCTGCTTCGGTCGACGCATAACCTGCAGTTTTGCGCAGTGAATGCGTGACATTGCTCAGGTCGACTATACTATCTGTATAGGTCGACCGCTCGCTGAATGTGACCAGAATTTTATTGTGTTATTCATTTCAAAACTCTGTTATTTCTATTGTATTGTCTAGGATAATATATATATCATTTTAGCTCATTTTTTAAACAACAAGAAACGTGAAAATTTATGCCATTTCTCTTCATCTTCATCTTCAATATTGAGTGAACAAACAATTACACATAACAATCTTTGTTTGAGTTGTTCATTGTTTCAAGGTGATAACGTTCAGATTTTGGAATCGTGTGATCTTCATTTCTGAGTTGAGATTTTTGGTAGGTGTTTGTTGAATAAAACCCTAGGTTTTCTCCTCTAAGAATCGGGAAGATTTCGGGGGTTTTTGCACAAACCGTTTCGTTCTACAGGGATTCAGCCGGGCGAAGGTAACCGACGATTGGAGCAATTGTTCGGTTTAGTAGCTGTAATCAGAGGATCGTAGAAGAGATGTTTGGGTTCGAAGTTTGGTAGATTGCAACTGATCGAGTGAAGGTAACCGAAGAACGGAGATTTTGTTCGGTTTAGTAGCGTGGGATGATAATTGGATCAACCATATTCGAAGGACTTGATTCATCTTGAATCAAGGGAAGAGAAAATTATGCATCAACGATCGAAGACGTTCGAGGGTTTGGATGTTCATAGTTTTCTCTTGTAATAAACAATTTGCAACAACTACACACACACACACATATATATATATATATATATATATATATATATATATATATATATATATATATATATATATATATATATATCAATTCCAATTGTGGAATTGGGGGCAGAGGTACCCAAAGCGAGGACGATTGGGGAACTGCCTAATCAAATCTCGTTTGTTCTCTCTTTCCCTTAACTCTTTTATAATTCAGTTTGTTCGAATTTGTGAAGTCGCAATCTATCGAAATTTCTGTCGTAGTGTAATTTTGAGCTGAGAAACTATTTGTTAAATTGATACAATTCCTTGAATTGCATCTTGGAGCAGCTATATATTACATTCCATAGAAATTCTGCACTTAGTGTGTTTACGCACACTAGGTGTTTGATAATTTGTTTCAACGCAAAAATCGAACACATTGTTTTTAGTTGCTTATGATTTTTCCTCATTGGTTTGGATTAAACATCAAGCAAGCAATATTTTGTTGACTGCGTTTTTTAAGTGTAGTAATCAAACTGAATTTTTCTCTTCCATACTCATTCTCGATATATTCGTGCATATCCGATCCTTTTAGTAGAAGGTTCGTTGTAGACGTTCTATCCAGTAGTAGCTTCCGTTAAACAATTTTTAAAACTAAAATTTCAAAACCATTTGCGTGTAAAACTCAAGGGATCTATTCAACCCCCCATTCTAGATCCATAGCCATCGTCTAACAGGTTTTACTATATATGTACAATGATATTGTTCTCCTTCAATATTATACACAAGAACTAATGCCTACTACCTACAAAATTCACTGATTTAGAATCAATTTTAAATCTCTAACCATTTATTATTGGTTAGATATGTTGTTCCAGCTAGGTCGAAATGAGTCGAGTCGAGTCGAACTTGCCTTAACTCGGCTTGACTAGTTAAGAATTGGTTTACCTCAAATTTCAGTTCGAGTTCGACACAAACTTTATTTTAAGCTCAAACTCGACTCGTTAAAAGTTCACAAACTATTCGGTTCATCTCATTAGGTTCATCTCATTAGGTTCAACTCACTTACTTCACGGACTTAAAAGTCATTTTTTAAGTTTATTTTATTTTTATAAATTTGACATTTTATATTAGTATTTTTTAAAATTAAATATTGAAATTTAAATTACATTAACATCTATACTACATTCTAATTTAACAAAATGAATAATTTAACTTAAAACCAAAATTATAGAAAAACAATATTTTATAATTTTTTTCGTATGCACAAACTTAATATTTATTAATTCCAAAATTATGTTCCTTTACCTTTAAATACAAACAAAAAGAGCAACATATATCAAATGTCAAATGCCAAAAAGAGCAACATAATTTTGGTTGCTCTCGCATATGATTCTCAAAAGAGCAACATAATTACAACATTGTGATGTAGCTGAATTCAATGATTCTCATTCTACCACTTTTCTATCTCTACACTAATTTGGCTGTTATGAACAATTATATCTTTCTAAACACCAAAAAAAGGAATCAACTACACTCAAAACAAACCAAACTACACCAGAAAAAGATGCCCTCTGCCAAAGCAGGTGGAATAAACTCCTAAACAAGCAAAGGATTGCAAATTAAACAACAAGCACAATAGAGACAACAACAGTCGCGGACAGACACGATCACCGGAAATAAAACCGAGCCTAACACCAACTCAGGACAAAACCATTGAATTATCAACATACAAGGTATCAAATAAAGGTCATATATCAGAACTTGCGACCGCAACCCTTCAACATCAAGAACTGTGAACATTTTTCAACTATCACAGATAAATTCATACACTCTAGATATGAAGCGCGGACACCAGAAACTCGACACGACACGTCCACACAGATAGATCATCAATTTTTCTTTCTCAAATTTAACTCTCAAACTGAGAAATCTAACACTTAATGCTTAAAATCCAAACTAATGGAATGCAAAATTCAGAGTAAAATCCAAATCATGATCTGATTCAGGGTTTGATAAGTATTTTAGGGTTTGAGAAGACAAATCTGTTAAGATTTGAATTAATGGTGGTTGCTTTGACGGTGATTCGCAGTGACGACGTGAGTGACTGAGAAAAATGCCTGTTTCCCTCTTTCTTCAAAGGCGTGAGCGGCGAGAGTATGTTTCTGAAAAAGAAGAGAGAGAAAAACATAAAAGGTGGAATGAGTTCTCCGTTTTAGCGCGAAAGATGAAATTTTGGAGGACGACGCAGCCTTTGTGAAGGGAATCTGAAATTGAAATTTTTGATAATTTTAAACGGGATAAGGACGGTAGGTTCACCGCTGTGATATTACAATTTTATTTTAATTAAATATATTTTTTCCTTTTATTTTTCTTTAATAAATGGAAGTTGGTTGATTTGTTTTATTTATTTGATATTTTATAGTATTTTGAGTATATATAGTTAAATTTTGATAGTTTAATTTTGGGTTAAATATTTACTATAAAAGTTGTTTCTAAAATTTTACGTTTATAAAATTTTGATATATAAAATTTTGATATATATAGTTTAATTTTGATACTTTCATTTTGGGTATAATATTTTGAGTTTAAGTTTTACTATAAAAATAGTTTCTAAAATTAAAGTTTTATTTTGAGTATATATACTATTTTAGTTTTTATAGTTTAATTTTGATACATAAAATATTTTAATAAAATTAATTGTAATTTTTAAAAATTTTATGTATTTTGAGTTTAATTTATTATTTTAATTATATTTTATAAATATTTCTAGTAATTTATTTATTCCAAATACATAGATTAATTTTTAACCCCCACAAATAAATAATTCTGATTTCGCCACTTGTTGTAGTTTCTGTTACTAGGTTTAGGGGGCGACGGTTGTTTTACCGTCGTGATATAAAATTTAAGAGTTCTTGAGACAGACGTAAACTTATTTGTAGAGCGGTTTAATGATAACAGTTATAATATTTATTAATAGTTTTTTTAAAAATGTAAGAGCGGTAGGTGTATACCGCCGTAATACGCGTCTCTATATTAGAGTTACAACGGTTATCAAGTAATTGTCGCAATTTTTGTGTCGTAAAACCATAATTTTTTTAGTGATATTTCTCCTCTTAATTAAATCAAATCATAGAATCCTAACATTCACCTATATTGTTTTATTTATTTATTATAAAAGTGTACTAAATAGTTTGATATAAAAAAAACACCTTAATCTTACATTATGTATTTATACATGAATAAGTACATGATCTTTATAAATATTATATTTTAGTACATTCTATAGTAAAAAAAAGTTGTAAATAATTGTTTTATAATATTCTAAAAACATTTTTAGAAAACAATTGAAGATAAAAAGTTAAGCAATGGTCAAAGTTTAGAAAATAATTTTGTTGGGATTAAATTAAAGGAGATCACCCATCCTTAATCATCACCCATAGCATTTTGAAGATCCTTGAACCAAAGCAAGATCTCGACCGTCTATGAAAATCATCATAACGGCAAAAGAAGTTCCACGTCAACGATCCGTGAATAAGCGCTGAAGCCAATAACAACGCGAGAACCATCTCATATATAAACCCTCTCGGTGTCTATTTTCTTTCAAACTCATTCCTAATCACAAACCCTATTTTTTTCTGGAAACTTCAAATTCCCAATTCCTTCCATGGCGCCAAAGGGAGAGAAGAAGCCCGCGGAGAAGAAACCCGCAGAGGAGAAGAAGTCTGCAGTAGCAGAGAAAGCTCCAGCTGAGAAGAAGCCAAAGGCCGGAAAGAAGCTCCCAAAGGAAGGTGGCGCCGCCGCTGCCGGAGACAAGAAGAAGAAGAGAAACAAGAAGAGCGTTGAGACGTACAAGATCTACATCTTCAAAGTTCTGAAGCAGGTTCACCCTGACATTGGAATCTCAAGCAAGGCCATGGGAATCATGAACAGTTTCATCAACGACATCTTCGAGAAGCTTGCTGCTGAATCTTCCAGACTTGCGAGATACAACAAGAAGCCAACGATTACTTCGAGGGAAATTCAGACTGCAGTTAGGCTTGTTCTGCCTGGAGAATTGGCCAAGCATGCTGTATCCGAAGGAACAAAAGCGGTGACCAAGTTTACAAGTTCTTAAGCTGTAAAATTTGTAGGGTTGTTTCTGAATGTAGTTCTTGCTAATGTTTATCTCTCTTGGAATTAGATTGAATTAGTGTGTGATTTTCTTTTATAAATCTAATGAATATCTTTGTTTATGAATTGAATTTTTAATTGTTATCTATGTGAAGCGTACAAATGAGTGTTATTTTCGCAATATCTTTATTTAAGTTTTGAATTAAGGAATAGCTGATTGAAGATAATTTAAATTTCTATTGGAAGCCATTACTTTTTCTTTCACTTGATTTTCTGTAAAAAAAAGTACATAAGTATATATTTTATTCGTTGGAAACAGACTATTAGTGGACTTTGAAGATATTTTTGAAAGGAAGTGTTTGTGACTCGTGAGGGGCATTTTACCACTTCGTTCAAGAAACAAAAGTAATCAAGCTTGTGCTTCGTTAGGGTTGCTGTCTGTAAATTGAGATTAAATCAGATGAACATGTTTAAGGCATAAATGTTTCATGAATCAATTCACAAATATTTTGAATTGGATTATTAAGAGTTGATTTTATTCAACATTTCATTTTATGCATGTAAATTATACTTTATTTTGTGTGAAGAGAGATTCAATGAAGAACTAAGAAATTATGATAAAACATAATACATAAAACATCAAAACAACAAATAATTAATAATGCGTTTGAGGGCAATGTCATTATCTCTTTTTGATGCTTGGCAAAATAGAATAATTTGAGCGACTCATGGAACTATGCTATTCCTACATTGAACAATCATTGCATCAATCAAATTAATATTTTGAGTTGAAATCCTTCTTCCCCTTTGACAAAACCAAAAGAGGAAAAAAAGAGAAACAAAGGAATCACATAAGATTAACACACAACCAACATATAACAATACACATACAACACTAGCTCATAATGATAATCGATAAACAAATATTAAAAAAAAAACTCAAGCAATTTCAGAAAAAGTAGATAGAGAATCATACATAAGATATAATAGAGAGACAAATAGTAGAATCACATACAACCAATTTCTTAACAAATGCTTAGATACCACTTTCAATCTAATTAAAAGGTAGCACAACAAAACCTGAACAAATTAGAAAATATTCAAAAGATAATTAGAAATCTACATGCCAATTTCTTGAAATGTAAAATCAAATAAACATGGAAACAAGTAAATAAGATTGCATTTAAAGAGATTAAATGAAGAAGAATACTAAACATGCACCCAATGAAATTTAACAAGAAATAAGCAAACATAGAACAAAACTATCCGAACATACACATTGGTCAGATATATAATAAAGAGAGATAGAAGTATTGGAGAGATCATACCATATGAGATTGATTTGAGAAACTCGCTACATAATACACGGTTAGAGAAATGGAGAATTATGCGGAGAAGTAAATAAAATTAGATCATTACTTAATCAAATCAAGAGCGATCGAGAATCTCTAATTTTCTTTGAATCTAGTAGAATGACTCATAGGACAAAGGTTTTGTGAAAATATTAGCAAGCTGATTTTTAGTGTCCACGTATTCAAAAACCGCGTAGCATTTTTTCACATGATCACGAAGAAAATGATGCCTAATCTTTATATGTTTAGTGCGCAAATGTAGTACAGGGTTTTTTTTGTTAGACTTATAACACTAGTGTTGTCACATTTGATCGAAACACAACCTAGTTTTAAATCACAATCCAATAATTGTTGCATTAGGCAAATGACTTGTGCACAATAATTATTGATAACTACGTACTTTGCCTTAACAGTAGAAGTGAAACACTATGTTACTTGCTATGTCATGAGATCAGACAATTTTCGAAAATATGACATGTTTCACTGGTGTTTTTTCTATCAAATTTGCACCTCGCAAAATCAGAATTCGAGTAACCTACCAAACTATGTAAGTTTGGAGTGCAACCTACGAGGGAGGGGGTTGAATTAAGTTTTATGAAATTATGCGCTTATTTTTAAAGATGAATATCTCTTTTATTTTTCTAGTTTAACAATGGAAGAAATGCAGAAAAATAAGCATAAAAGTAAATAACACATACACAAGAGTAGTACAGTCCCCTCACATCCGTGAGAAATTTTCATTATTGTTAGATTTTTGTACAAGTATACCACTAAGATTTCTCTTATAATTTTCTAACAATAATAAAGAAGCACACGACTTTCTTGATTTCCATACACCAACAACTATGATGAACTTTGAATCACCCCGATCAAAGAAATTTTTCAACAAATAGAAAAACAACCTTTCTTATTTGCAACAACCTGTAATAAGTACAACACTTTCTTATAGATAAAGAATCACCACACACTTGGTGAAAAATTACAGATAAACAGGTAATTTGTAATAAGCAGACTTTGCAACAACTTTGATAATTTGATAACTTTGCTGCTTTTTTGATATATTGACAATTTTTATCTTCTCCTTCAATGCACAAATCAATAGAATATAAACATTTAAATGCTCAAAATTTTTCACATATGATTTGAAAATTATGCAGATAAAGTTTCTTTGTCAAAATATTTACTGGTTCTTAAAACAGACAAAATTGTCCATGAAGAAGGTTAGTTTGAGTTTGAAAATACTCCTATTTATAATGAACTGAGTGTCTCTTAGAAAATCAGAAACAATGGTTGGAAAATGTTATGATCAATTGCAATGTTTATGACAAGGTTCTATGATCATTAGAGATGAAGATGTGATGCATTAGTTTAGAATTTTTCACTTTGGTACAAAGGTTAATCGATCGATCTTCTCAAGGTAATCGATTATCCTTGTTTCAACGTTCAAAAATTTGCAAGTTTTGAAATGTGTAATCAATTGACCTTCCCAGAAAAATCAATTATTCTTCACGAAAACTCAAATTTTACTTAAAACAGGGGCCAAGATAATCGATTAAAAAGGATAGGGTAATCGATTATCATGCTATGTACTTAGAAAATTTTCTAAGTTAAAAAACCAATTTTTGCCATTTTAAAAACAAAGTAAAATATGAGTTTTAAACTTTTTCTTTGAGCATTTAAGGTATATAATCATTGATTTGAACATTGTACCTTGGTCTATGATTTTGCACAAACATTTTCTTCTTTAATCTTTCTTCATCAAAATCAAGTTAAAAAGGATGAACATATCTTATTCACAAACTACACTCACTTTCCTTAGGGAACCAAAGACCATGATTTGCAGTACTATTTAGATACCTTAAAATAAATTTAATGATCTTGAAATGTGATTCTCTAGGGGAAGCTTGGAACCTAACACACATGTACACACTAAACATAATATCAACTGTACTTGCAGTTAAATAAAGCAAGGATTCAATCATACCTAGATATTTAGTAATTTCAAATTCCTTTCCCATTTCATCTTTGACGATTAGAAAATTTGAAGCCATTTGTGTAAATATTGATTTTGCATTCTCAATTTCATACTTCTTAAGACTTTTAAGCAGTATTTGGTTTGATTGATGAAAGTTCCCTTATCAGTTTGCTTTATTTGGAGTCCCAAGAAATACGTGAGTTCACCCATTAATGACATTTTAAATTCTTCATGGATAATGTTAGAAAACTCTCTACATAAAGCTTTGTTAGTAGATCCAAAAATAATGTCATCTACATATATGTGAACCAATAATACATGTTTTCCTTTACGTTTTATGAATAAAGTGGTGTATATGGTTCCACGACTAAATCCCTTCCCTAGAAAGAAACCACTAAGTCGCTCATACCAGGCTCTAGGAGCTTATTTGAGGCCATAGATGGTTATCTTATGTTTACAAATGTGGTTGGAATTATAATGATCCTCAAATCACGGAGGTTAAGAAACATATACTTCTTCATTTATAAATCCATTCAGGAAAGTGGACGTAACGTCCATCTGATATTGTTTGAAATGAAGATAACAAACGAATTCCAAAAGAAGTATAATAACCTTAAGATTGGGTACAAGAGCATAAGTCTCCTCGTGGTCTATCTCTTTGGCTTGGTTATACCCCTTTGCCATTAGTGTGGCCTTGTTTCTAGTAATTATTCCATTCTCATCTAGTTTGTTCCGAAAGACCCACTTAGTGCCTATGACTGTTTTGTCTTTAGGACGTTGTGTAACGCCCCAGTTTTAGTATTTTTATTTAAGTGAGTCGTTTTTTTATTATTTTATTATTATATTATTTTATTTTCGACTTTTATCTGAAATTATGTTATTTTTCGATATGATTATATTTTATCGTGTTTTGGGATCGTTTGCGAGAAATTTGAGTGTAGGGGTATTTTGGGCATTTGGGTGTATTTTGTTAAGTTAGTAAAAGAAAGAAAAATAGAAATAGAAGAAAAATAGAAAATTAGAAAGAGAAGAAGAAAAGAAGAAAAAGAGAAGAAAAGAAGAGGAAAGGAGAGAAAGAGAGAAATTGGAGAAAACTTGGGAAATCAAAGAGAACAAGTTCTAGGAATCGATTAATCGGGTAAGGGTGTGAAATTCAATTATCTTATATATGTGTATGATTATGTATGTTTGTGTGGAAGTTTTGTTGGTTTTTCAAATATAGGTCGAAATGAGATAAACGATTAAAAATCGATGTTTTCACGGATGAATTTCGAAATAAATTGCGTAGATTAGTCGTATGAGGTTAGGCCGAGATTATAGAAACTCGTTTGGTTGAAATCGGTTGATATTGTGAGTTTTGACATTTTTGAGTTTTGAGATTTTGAGATTTTGGTGAAAAATAAAAGTCGTGGAATCGGGTTTTTCTTGATCCTAATATGTTGGTGTGTATTTATGTGATATTACCATGTATTTATTCGGAAGAAAGTAATTGAATCGGTCGGGTTTCGGGCGATTACGCGGCTGTACCAGAATGTAGCAGAATTTCTGGTTTTGTGCGCAGTCGTACGGACGCGTGCTGTAGGTGAAAAATTCTGTTTTGGAAAAACTTCGGAAATTCATATCTCTTGATCCGTAAGTCGGTTTTAACCCCCGTTCGAAGCGTTGGAAAGCTAATGAGATGTTCTTTCTTAGAAAAATATGTTTGGGGTCTGAATCCTTCCCAATCGGTACAGTTTTTACGAACCGTTTCGTAGTGTCGGGCGTCCGGTTTATGTTTTGCGTTATTTTGAAATATTCGTAACTTATTCGTCGTTTATCGGATTTAAGAGTTCTTTATATCGAATCGAAGGTCTTTAGGAGTACTTTTTAGTGATGATGAAAAATATTATTTTTGGCCGACTTTTCCGAGAAAACGAATTATGGACTTTTGTGTTATTTTTCAATATTGTGGGTTATGCTTTGGTAAGTGATTGTATGACTTGTGTGATGATTCTTTGATGATAATTGGTTGTTGTGGAATACTTTGTTGATGGTTTGTGGCCGTTTGGCATTGTTATATATCACTTTGTTTGTGATTGATATGCATGATTATTATATATGCATGAACATTTATTTAGCATGAGTCGTGCATGTGTCAAGCATAATAACATGCGCTCTTGCTATTAGGATTCTATATGAATCCGTTGTACGTTCGTGTGCCTTACACACTATGGGACGATAGCGACGTTACAACTGTTCGTGTGCTTGTTTATAAGTGGAAGCGATCGGATTGTGTGCCTGATCCATATAGGTGGAAGCAATCCATAAACGTCGTGTGCTTATTTATAAGTAGAAGCGACGGGGAACATCGTTAGCCCGACGGGGAGTTACTCTATGTAACAAGCGATGAATTCCAAGAGTTCCTAGGGGACTAATGTATCACCAATTAAGTCGGTACCGCATTTGCATCTATATAGAGTCGTTAGTCGGTCTCTATGGTATGCATTGATCATCTTTTGTATATTTGCATTGATGAATGAATATGGAAAAGTATGCTTTGTGGAATTATGGAATTAATGGAATATGCATGATTATATGCTTAATTACATTTTTATGTATATGATGAGACATGAGAAATATTGGAAGTCGGTACCGCATGGCATGTGCATAGAGTCGTTGTGTCGGTCTCTGTGCATTTGCATGAATCATGAATTAATTGTGCATGGCAAAGTGATTGTGATTGACGAGATGAAATATGTGCAATTGTATTGAATGGTATATGTTTGATTGACATATGTGATTGTGAATTGTTGTGCATTTGTGTTATATGCATTGGGTTATGAATGCTATGTTTTGGTGTATAAACATATGCTTGATGCGTGAATATGTAATTATGTGAATATAATCTGTATATGCCTTATGTGTTGGCAGGTGATAATTGTGGTGAGATAATTGAACATGTGTATTTTTATGTTGATATATATAATTATATTCATTTATATTATGGTTGTCTTTCTCACCCTTCTGCTGGAATATGCTTTTATGGCATAGTGCAGATTGTCAGCTTTAGAGGCGTGGAGGCAAGTGGAAGAGTTAGATCTTCGTCTTTGCTTAGGTCTTGGTGTCTGCTCTGATACGTAGCACGGGAGTCGGGGAAACGATTATTTTATTTATGTATATAATTGTTGAATATATTTGGTATTACCTTTATATGGAAAAGTTTCCCAATTGAGGGTAACCTATTTTATGCTATGTATCAAATTTATGAGCAGGGAGTGTGTATTCTTATTTTAAAATGTGGCATCCTTGTTTCTGTCGGAAAAATAAATTTTTAGTCACTCTGATTTTATTAATTGTTATTTATTTATGATGGGGAATTGGGGTGTTACATTAGTGGTATCAGAGCAGGTCGGTCCGTCCGGCCAAGCTATTGAGTCAGTTGGTGTGACAGTTGAATACTGTCGTTGTTGTTTATCTCTTAGTACGTGATAGGTGTGTGGAACACTGTCAGTACTTTCTGGGTTTTCTAATCCTTTGTTTTCAGGATTGAGTTTGAGATAAGTGGGGGAGAAGTTGGTACTTCTCCATGTTGCTTCAGGTGTGGAGCGTTGGCTCAGTGTATTGTGAATTGCAAGATTGTAAGTGTTGTTCGGACAATGTTGTTCTCAGTTCTGAAGGGGATGCGGAGGTAAGGTTTATGTCAACTAAGGATTTGTGCCTTAGGTAGTTTTGTGTACAGGATGTAAGAAATGTTATTATAGTTTGGTAAAGACGGTTTATGCCCCATCGTGATTGTCGGCTGTCTATTGACAAATTGAGGAACTGATCACCCTTAATCTCTTGTTGATAGCAGACGAAAATTATGTTGGATGGAATAGGCGGGTCTTTCCGGCTTTGATAGTGTGTGAAATGAATTGTTTGGAATTTAAGGAGATGATTACAGATTGTTTTGATGAGTCGATGAAGATGCTAATATCGGAAGATGAAATGGATTAGAGGTTTTGGTGTGTTAGTCCAGTTGGGAAGTCATTGAGAGAGAATGATTGGGTTTTATTTAAGGACTGCTTCACAGAGAGTAGAGATTGAACTTAATTGGACGAAGGTGAATAGTTGAGGTTTATATCTGCTAAGTAAGTAGGAAACTCTTAGTAGATGGGAATAATATGTTTGTTTTGTCTGTGATGGTAGTGTTCTGGGAATTGGCAGGAAGTCGCAGTGATGGGCCGTCAGTTGGGCATAATTTTCAGATGTGTTTTTGGATGTAACATTGTGTTTGAGAATTCTTTTTGGTTGGTTGTTGATACATGTTGGAATTGCGGAATTGGACTGTCAGGAGAAGAAATTGGGTATGGATTACTAATAGTTGAATAGGGTAATGATTGAGAATAAGTGTCCACTTTCATGAACAGATGACTAGAATGGTTTGGTTGAGTTTGAGTGAATTACAATTGTTGGAACGATTGATAAGAGTAGTGATTTGCTTGAGTTGAGGCTTTAATCGACTTGTGTGACGGGTTATATTTGTTGTTATCAGAAGTAGATGTGGTGTTACTATGAGAGGCTCTGAAGTTGGTTAAGGTGATTAGAAACTTCTTGGACTTTTGTTGGTTATTATTGGAGGGTATGGAAGACTTTTTCCAAGATTAGCGTTTGGTTACGTAAGTTGACTTGCAAAGGTGGAGTCAATGGTTTGGGGATGTATCTTGGATGAGTAGTCGGTGTGTTAAGATAAGAGAGTAAGTAGTGGCTTATGTTCTGTGATATTCGAGGATTCATGGAAAGATCAGTATTATTGTGGAAATTGGAATCATTTGCAGTTGTAATTGTGTTGGAATATTGGGAGTATTATCTTTATGATTCTAGATTTAAAGTGTTTGGTAATTACAAGAATATTGAGTACTGGTTTGGTCTGAAGGAATAGAGACAACGAGATTGGTTAGAAGTTGAGTAGAGTTATTGTTGTGTCTGAGGAGTTAAGTTGAAAGTTTCTATGTATGGCTGTTTTGGGTGGTCCGAGGATTAGAATTGTTTGAACAGTTCAGAGGCTTGTGTCTGGTGTGCGAGATAACACGAAAGAATGCGAGGTGGAATATTAAAAGTGAACAGTGGTTTTTGAAAGGTTTGTGAAAGAGTTAGACTTTGGGAGAGAGATTGGTAGTTTTGATGGTTACGAGTTATCAGAGTGCGCAGCGGGAGCGTGATGTGGCACATTTCGTATATGTGTGTGCGACTTGTGAGAGTTCGTAGGTTGAACATTGGAAATCTATAGGAATGATGAGACCATTGGATGTTTCAGAGGGGATGTGTTAAGAGAAAGGTTCTAATAGTATCCATGTGCTGCTAGTTGAGGGATGTTTTGGTTATATGTTCGATTGGAGAATCGTAGCAGGGTTGTGGTAAGGTTGTGTAACAATGATGTTGGTGTTCTGGTTTTGTTGATGCTGTGGTGTCGGGGAACTTTATGTTCTTGTTTGGGTTGTTGTCTCGTTTCCATTGTGTTGGTTCGAGTGCGAAGAGCTAATTCCTGTGTGGGAATTAGGGGAGTGTTACCTAGGGTAGGGTAACGATCTTGTTGTGTTTCGGTTCTAGAGTGAACCTGTGTGTTGGTATCGTGGTTTTCCTTGAGTTGTGAGTTGGTTGTCAAGTGCATTGTATGGGCTTTGCATCTTGTCGTTGTTGTATCTGCTGTTAGCAAGGTGGTTTGTCAGTTGTGTTATTCGGGGTGTGCCTTTTTGTTGGCATGTTGGTTTGTTAGTCGGATGCGAGAGTCGTATCCAGAGTTGTTCGTCTCGGTTATATTTTCGAGGACGAAAATTTCTAAGTGGGGGAGAATTGTAACGCCCCAGTTTTAGTATTTTTATTTAAGTGAGTCGTTTTTTTATTATTTTATTATTATATTATTTTATTTTCGACTTTTATCTGAAATTATGTTATTTTTCGATATGATTATATTTTATCGTGTTTTGGGATCGTTTGCGAGAAATTTGAGTGTAGGGGTATTTTGGGCATTTGGGTGTATTTTGTTAAGTTAGTAAAAGAAAGAAAAATAGAAATAGAAGAAAAATAGAAAATTAGAAAGAGAAGAAGAAAAGAAGAAAAAGAGAAGAAAAGAAGAGGAAAGGAGAGAAAGAGAGAAATTGGAGAAAACTTGGGAAATCAAAGAGAACAAGTTCTAGGAATCGATTAATCGGGTAAGGGTGTGAAATTCAATTATCTTATATATGTGTATGATTATGTATGTTTGTGTGGAAGTTTTGTTGGTTTTTCAAATATAGGTCGAAATGAGATAAACGATTAAAAATCGATGTTTTCACGGATGAATTTCGAAATAAATTGCGTAGATTAGTCGTATGAGGTTAGGCCGAGATTATAGAAACTCGTTTGGTTGAAATCGGTTGATATTGTGAGTTTTGACATTTTTGAGTTTTGAGATTTTGAGATTTTGGTGAAAAATAAAAGTCGTGGAATCGGGTTTTTCTTGATCCTAATATGTTGGTGTGTATTTATGTGATATTACCATGTATTTATTCGGAAGAAAGTAATTGAATCGGTCGGGTTTCGGGCGATTACGCGGCTGTACCAGAATGTAGCAGAATTTCTGGTTTTGTGCGCAGTCGTACGGACGCGTGCTGTAGGTGAAAAATTCTGTTTTGGAAAAACTTCGGAAATTCATATCTCTTGATCCGTAAGTCGGTTTTAACCCCCGTTCGAAGCGTTGGAAAGCTAATGAGATGTTCTTTCTTAGAAAAATATGTTTGGGGTCTGAATCCTTCCCAATCGGTACAGTTTTTACGAACCGTTTCGTAGTGTCGGGCGTCCGGTTTATGTTTTGCGTTATTTTGAAATATTCGTAACTTATTCGTCGTTTATCGGATTTAAGAGTTCTTTATATCGAATCGAAGGTCTTTAGGAGTACTTTTTAGTGATGATGAAAAATATTATTTTTGGCCGACTTTTCCGAGAAAACGAATTATGGACTTTTGTGTTATTTTTCAATATTGTGGGTTATGCTTTGGTAAGTGATTGTATGACTTGTGTGATGATTCTTTGATGATAATTGGTTGTTGTGGAATACTTTGTTGATGGTTTGTGGCCGTTTGGCATTGTTATATATCACTTTGTTTGTGATTGATATGCATGATTATTATATATGCATGAACATTTATTTAGCATGAGTCGTGCATGTGTCAAGCATAATAACATGCGCTCTTGCTATTAGGATTCTATATGAATCCGTTGTACGTTCGTGTGCCTTACACACTATGGGACGATAGCGACGTTACAACTGTTCGTGTGCTTGTTTATAAGTGGAAGCGATCGGATTGTGTGCCTGATCCATATAGGTGGAAGCAATCCATAAACGTCGTGTGCTTATTTATAAGTAGAAGCGACGGGGAACATCGTTAGCCCGACGGGGAGTTACTCTATGTAACAAGCGATGAATTCCAAGAGTTCCTAGGGGACTAATGTATCACCAATTAAGTCGGTACCGCATTTGCATCTATATAGAGTCGTTAGTCGGTCTCTATGGTATGCATTGATCATCTTTTGTATATTTGCATTGATGAATGAATATGGAAAAGTATGCTTTGTGGAATTATGGAATTAATGGAATATGCATGATTATATGCTTAATTACATTTTTATGTATATGATGAGACATGAGAAATATTGGAAGTCGGTACCGCATGGCATGTGCATAGAGTCGTTGTGTCGGTCTCTGTGCATTTGCATGAATCATGAATTAATTGTGCATGGCAAAGTGATTGTGATTGACGAGATGAAATATGTGCAATTGTATTGAATGGTATATGTTTGATTGACATATGTGATTGTGAATTGTTGTGCATTTGTGTTATATGCATTGGGTTATGAATGCTATGTTTTGGTGTATAAACATATGCTTGATGCGTGAATATGTAATTATGTGAATATAATCTGTATATGCCTTATGTGTTGGCAGGTGATAATTGTGGTGAGATAATTGAACATGTGTATTTTTATGTTGATATATATAATTATATTCATTTATATTATGGTTGTCTTTCTCACCCTTCTGCTGGAATATGCTTTTATGGCATAGTGCAGATTGTCAGCTTTAGAGGCGTGGAGGCAAGTGGAAGAGTTAGATCTTCGTCTTTGCTTAGGTCTTGGTGTCTGCTCTGATACGTAGCACGGGAGTCGGGGAAACGATTATTTTATTTATGTATATAATTGTTGAATATATTTGGTATTACCTTTATATGGAAAAGTTTCCCAATTGAGGGTAACCTATTTTATGCTATGTATCAAATTTATGAGCAGGGAGTGTGTATTCTTATTTTAAAATGTGGCATCCTTGTTTCTGTCGGAAAAATAAATTTTTAGTCACTCTGATTTTATTAATTGTTATTTATTTATGATGGGGAATTGGGGTGTTACACGTTGGACCAAACCCCATATGTCATTTATTTTAAGTTGGTTGAATTCTTATTGAATATCAAAAAGCCAACCCTCATTAGTCAAAACATCACGATAAGTTTTCGGTTCAAATTATGTTATAAAAACTGAGTAATTACATAAATTATTTAATTGTAAACACGTGTTTACTCCCTTTTTGATGTCTCATAAGATGTTATCCAACAGATGGTCCTTTGTGACGATCCAATCTCGAGGAAGTTGGGTTGAGGTATCTTGTTTATTATTTTCTTGTTCACTTTCCTCTTTATTATTTTTTGGAGGATATACTTTTGGAACGTCATTCTTGACTTTATCTTCTATGTTAGCACATGAAACATCACTATTAGAAGAAATACCTCTCCCCGTCTTTTGGGGTTTAGTTTTATAAAATGCAACAAGCACATATTCTTCAACAACACTACTACATATTTATTATATAATAGCACATAATTAATAGCGCTTATTTACAAAATGCTATTAAATATATTATCCTAAGACCTATAATAGCGCTTTTGTCTAAGGCGCTATTATATGATCTAATAGATTAAAAATGGATTCAGCTAGGGGTGGCAAACGGGCATGCCCGCCCTGCAAATGCCCGCAAAAAAAGGGGCGGGGCGGGGCGGTCATAGTTGAGGATGCGGACCTAAAACTTAGGCCCACCCCGCAAAAAAGTGAGGGCGGGGCGAGGAAAACCCGCGGGCATTGCACCTTTTAAGCTTAAAAATACAAAATTTTATGTAAATGCTCGTACCCGCAAAAGCCCGCAAAGAAAACGGGGCGGGGCGGGACATACACATTAGAGGGCGAGGGCTTAAATCCTTGGCCCACCCCACACTAAAGTGCAGGTAAAACGGGCATGCCCAACGAGCCGGGCCCGTTTTGCCACCCCTAGATTCAGCCCATAATAGCGCTTTATGATAAAAACGCTACTAAAAGATGATAAATTTTTAAATTAAGAAAAGAGGTTCGGACCTATGATAGCGCTTTACCAAAAGCGCTATCATAGATAGAGATAAATAAAACAATAAAACTGTAATTTTTGTGTGCCAATAAGATTCGAACTCGAGACTCTCGTTATCTAAATTTATGCTGCACCTATAATAGCGCTCTATGAAAAGAGCTATCTTAGATAGCGATAATTAAAAAATAAAAATGTATCTGTCATGCTCTAAGGAATCGAACATTGAACCTCATGACTTCTTATTATGAATTTTTTTAATGTATTTATCTGTTGGGAATGAAAACTTGTTGAAACGTATTATTACTATACATAAAAATAGTATATTACATTAAAATTAAACAATTAAAGGAAAACATATATTCCTTGTGTTTAAGCACCATAATATTCTTTCATCTGCTTTCGGAAAAAGTAAAGTTTCCGCTCCGCTGGCAACAAATCAATTGAAGAAATTTCAATCTTCTTCTTTCAATTCAAAATTCATTCCCATTGAATCCTTAATTTGTTGAGTGTCTCTTTTGTGGAATCCTAAAATCATCCCTTTGTTTTGTCATCTCTTTCAAACCCTAAAACATCATTGTGTGACCTGCTCCTAATCCTAGATTCATAAATCTACGATTTTGCTCAATGGCATCGGAAGAAGAAGAACACTCTACATCTTTCGCTTCATATCTCTCTATCTCTTGCCAAAGATCTGGAATCACCGGTTCGAAGAAAAGTACAGGTATTTCTTCAAAGCTTAAGCATACTATAATTGATATTTGTGTTTTTATAATTGATATGGATGTTTGCTGTTTGATTAAATGCCTTAAAGAAACAAGATATTAATTATCCAAAATGAGTGTGGTACTATTCACCCTGGCCTTAAGTGGAACGTCATGGTAAACTATTTTTTGTAACTTTGATAGATATTCTTGGTAATTGATAGAGTATGTGTAGTTTATTTTTTGTACTTGATAAAGTATTTGTAGTCTACTTTTTGTTTTTGATAGATTGTGTGTAGTCTTGAGTTAGATTCTGTCATGTAAAGTAAATTGATAGAGTATGTGTAGTCTTGACTTTTTACTCTACAATGTGAAGTAAATTTGTAGGGTATGTGTAGTTTTTATGTTAGGTTATGCAATGTGAAGTAAATTGATACAATATATGTAGTCTTGTGTTTGATTCTGCAATGTGAAGTAAATTGACTGAGTATGTGTAGTCACATGTTAGATTCTGCAAATATCATTGTTTGTAGATTAAGTGAATTTTTCATATACTTTTCTATGTAAATTAGTGATTTCATAATCACCTAAGTTGTTTGTCAAAATAGAAAACATAAGATAAATTGTTGTTTGTGTTCTTTTGAAATGTGAAATTGTGACCGGTAAGAATGCAAGAAGATGATGAGAATAGTGACATCGAAAACTCAACAAAAGGTGATGAAAACGAGTCTAACATGGACTTGATTTGTAAAATGTTTAATAAGAAAATGTGCCATTGTAGACATTTTTTTTGTCAATACTATAGAACTTGACGAGTTTGACAGATGTTTTTTAAGAAAGATGTATTTTCATGCTCTTATGTTTATTTAAAATTTGGCTAAAACTTTCAGCCCCAAACACACAAAAGAAAGGATACAATTATCGACGTAACTGATGCCACTTCTCTTGTTGTGTTTGGTGGTGGTGCTATAGTGACCTTGTGGCTAACTTTAACTGTCATTGGTGCTATTGATTTTATGCCAATGGTATGCTTCTGTTGTTAAACCAGCTAAGATTTCTAAATTAAAAACTAACTTTGTTAATACTAACCTTTTTCAGTTCGTTCTTATGCCAGATTCCCAAATTGTTTGAAGTTGTAGGGCTTGGATATTCTTTATGGTTTACTTACTGATATTTTCTTTTAAAGGTGAGCGCCTAATTTTAGTAACATTTTCTGATATGAGTGTGTTAGTTATATCTAAGATTATTAATTATATGACTTAAACTGCAGAGAAATAGAGATGAGTTGTCCTCTATATTAGAGGGACTCAAGGAACAAGTTCTTGGTTCAAAATTATTTTACATTATCATTCAATTAATACATTATATTCATTGAATAAATGTTTTGAAGTTAGTAATATGATATGATAATAATTTTGAATATATACATGGAAGATGAATGAAACTGACTTCGTAACAGAATACATTCAGAAATGATCTTTCAACTGTGACTGACAGCCTCTCAAGCGTCCTCGCCCGTCTCATTCGATCACCGAAAATACCGATCTTGAACGCAACCTTCGTGAAGCAGAGGGCGCATATGAGATGCTATTGAGGAGCTGCAACACCGCCAATGATGCTTCACTGCTGATGCTTACCACAACCTCTACCATCATAACAACATTGACTCTCTGCCCTGTCATCACAGCCCCGATGAGTCCTGAATCGCTCACGCCATTAGCAACCTCTGCCATACTTTTCTTCTATCCTACAATGTCAGAGTCAACATTGGAATTCTCCTTCGCGCCTTCAAGCTTGTTTGAAGTTAATCATACTCCTCTCTCCTTGATATCAAGGAAGAAACATAATAGTCAAAGAAGAAGCATGTCGTATTGGTTTACATTTTGGTGGTTTCACCGGATCTTATCATGTTCTTAAATGCTTGTTTAGAAAGTTGAGAAAAAAAGAGATTGCACTGAATGCGTAAGTTACAATACAAACTCTTTTTGATTTATTTACATGCTCTTGAATAAACTTCTTTTTTGTTTTTGTTTTGCTGTATATAAATACTAGTATGTTGTTTTATGTTGTTTTTTGCATGTGTTGCTTTATTATAACTCTGTTTAAGGGGGATGATGAAAAATTATTTTAGTAGGTTCTGTTGCTGGTTTCTCAATTCTGGCACTTAATGATTCAAATAGGACGTGCACACCGACTTTATATCTATTAGCTATGCTAGCTCAGGTATTTGAAAGTGAATCTTTGGAAGGGTTTCTTAACAATATGATAGATTTGTATAAACATTTTTAGCTTCTTGAAAATTATTGACATCCACTAGGCTAATACATATTTTTATACAACAATGCGCTTATAATTCTGAAAAATCTAAGAACAAGTTTCACCTTTGGGGAAGTCATTTTATTAACATCCGCGAAATTAATTTAATTCATTTTTTTACCACCATCAAAAATAGCTCAATTTTTTTGTGATGGGTGTCAACCGGACTCACCCCGCCACTAGGTATTATTTACTTGTTGTCATGTCAACTGCAAAAACATTGTATGTTGCAAGCTCGATGCAAGATTTGAAAGTTTCTTGAATATACAGGCGTGGGCTTGTAAAGTTCATTATTGCATATGAACCTTGTTCTTATTATTTCAGGTTATTGTGTGCTTTAGAATGGAATTATTTGGTCTATGAAGATACTCATGAGTCTATGGATCAATGCTCCAAGGATCTTGATGAGCTTCAGTGCGTCCAATTTTCATGTTCTGTCCTTGCGATGAATGGGGATTTATTGAGGTGCTATTTCTTGCTATCAGAAATTGTAGTTTATTATTATGATAATTGGGAAGTGGGAAGTGAGGCTTGTAGAGTGCCTTGTCCTTGGAAAAGGGAAAGTTCTCTTCACCTAAACAGTTTTTGTAGAAAAAGAGTAATTATAACCTATAAATTGTTTACTATTAATGATTCTTATAATACTGACTAAAGTGCAAATTTTTTACATGAAGTATATGTAATATTTTCTTCTGGGTTGGAAAAAAGTAAGTATTGTACATATTAGTGTTTATTAGATTGGTTATTTGAATTATAATCTCAATGTATTGGAGCTAATGAAAATATATACCTTTTGCCATTCCTATATGTAATATTGTTGATATTTACAATTTTAGAATATATATATATATATATATATATATATATATATATATATATATATATATATATATATATATATATATATCATTATTAATGAATAACAAAAAATCTATAGACTTTTAATAGCGTTTTATTAAAAGTGATACTAAAAAATTGGTTCTCCAATAGCATTTTTATATAAAGCGCTATGAAAGGCGTATTAAATACAGTAAAAAATATGGGCTTTGGTAGCGCTTTAGGATAAGTGCTATTTTAAGTGAGACTTTTAATAGCGCTTAAAAACGCTATTATAGGCAGTCAACCTATAATAGTGGGAGCTTTGATAGCGCTTAAAAATGCTATCAAAGGCTAAAAAAGACGCTATTAAAAATCTTTTTTGGTGTAGTGCAACAAAAGTTATATTATTGAATACCCTATATGCTTTAATAGATGATGAGTATCCTAAGAAGATTCCCTCACCAGCTTTCACATAAAACTCACCAAGCTTATCTTTGCCATTATTCAGAATGAAATATTTGCAACCAAAGACAAGAAAGTAAGAAATGATAGGTATCTTACCCTCAAGTAACTCATAGGGTGTCTTCTATAGGATAGGTCGGTTGACCACCCTATTTAAGACACGACATGCGGTATTAATTGCATCTACCAAAAAGTACTTATGTAATCCAATTTCGCTTATCATTGTCTGTGATAATTCTTCTAAAACACAGTTTTTACGCTCCACAACACTATTGTTATGGAGTGTGCGGACATGAAAAGTTATAAGCTATATAACTTTCTTTACAAAAGCTTTCAAACTGGCAGTTAACAAATTCACCACCACAGTCACTTCTTAGAGTGTTTTGGATAAACTTAGCAAATTTCACAAAGACTTTAAGGTTTCTTCATTTTTACTTAAAAACAGAGTCCAAGTAAATCTAATAAAATCATATACTATTTGTTGGAGCGGTAAAGCGGCAAGCAAAAATATTATTTTCGGAAGAATTCCCTCCGGGATTTATGTCGTGTCCACAGAGATCGGTTCAAGGGAAAGAATGTCGTTCGACAATCTCAATGTTAATGAGTTTGGGTTTAAAATGGGTTTAAATTAAATGCGAGAATTAAAACTTATGAACATAAAAAGAATTCATTCTTTGGAGAGTAGAGAACTCTCGAGTTTTCATTTCATCTACCCTATCAAATACTCAAACTTACTACTCAGTTGCACCCAACCTAAATCACTCGTCAACATTATCACGTATCGCTCACAACAAAGGTTATGTCTAACGCAAAGTTGAGAGAACAACCGCATCGCCTCATCGATGATGTCTCACGCAACTCGACCACACGGAAGCATTAAGAATCAATACTCAAGTGAATATTAAGCCTAAATCTATCTCTAGAGTCTAGAACCTAATAGATGTTCATTCTAAATTCGGACAATGAGGATATGTCTACCGCAACTCAAACCCAAATAAAGAAATCATTCATCAACATTAATTTGTAAAATGAGTTTTATACAACACCATGAGCAATGAATATACATATAATCAAGGTAAACTTACATACAAACTCACAACAAATGGAAACAACAAAGGGAAGAAAGAAGAGGAATCAAAATCTCTCGCGGTGTCAATCATGATCCAAGAATCATCCACCCCTAATCGTCGAGTTGTAACCTCCATTGATGCTTTTCTAAGCTCTAACTAACAAAGAATGAAGATTTGATGAATTGGAAACAAATACCCTAAAACATCCTAAAAAATGTCTGAAAATGAACTTATAGTATTATAAAATCTGTCACGTTCGCTAAGCGAATGTTTTACTCGCAAAGCGAGCCTCAAAAAATGGCACTTAAGTGCCTCTGAAATGCTAAACCGTCTTTGCAAAATTCCAGAAGTTCGCAGTGCGAACGATTTATTCGCAAAGCGAATGCTCGCTGCACAGTTCGCAAAGCAAACTTTGGTCATTTTCTCCCATGTCCAATTCTGGGAGCCTTCGCTGGGAACTCACCAGGCATTCGCAAAGCGAACATTCGCCGGCACACTCGCAAAGCGAACATGACATCAAACTAGCTCTTATTTTGACCACAACTTCTGAACCGCAACTCTGATTTACGCACGGTCGGAAGCGCTGGAAAGCTTATTCAATGCTCTAAATGACTATGGAAAGATATCCTTGCTTGAATACCTACAAAAATGAGAGAAAATCAATTAAACTCATTGATATTTACACGATACGCAATATATACACTAAAATGTAAAGTAAACGTTTTTATAAACAAATCGGGGTTTATTCGAACGATATTAACCAAAAAGTATCGATAAGTGCAACAAAACTTATATACAAAAATAGTTACATTTTGCACTTATCACTGTTACAAAGTTGTAGTAGTTTCCTCCTAGACTCCTAGTCCTTGAGGGACGAACGAGATCTAGATGGAAAAGCTCAAGAGGTTTTGAAGTGGAAGCACAATTTTTGGTTTTAAAAAGCCACTTTTATTTGCTTTCTCATTTGGCATGCATCACAAAGATTTTCTTTATAAAATTTGATTTTAGGTAGATCAATCAATTGACTTTTATAATCTATTTTATTAATTAAGTAAACATGAACATGGCATAACCATCTATGCCACAACCAAGAGTATTCACTCCGGGTGACTAAACACTTAGTACAAATATTTGATATGGCATCTAGATTAAGCATATAAAAATTATCAATTCTAAAACCTTTAATCATTTTCTCATTGTCACTTTTATGTTCAATTATGAAATTAAGGGGGTCAAATATCATAAAATAGCCCTTATCACACAATTGACTTATGCTACGGAGATTATGTTTAAGCCATTTCACAAATAAAATACCATTTATGGTTATTGTGGAGAGATTTCCCACAACACCTTATCCTAATATCTTACCTTTGTTTTTGTCTCCATATGTAACAAAACCATGCTCTTTCTTGACAAATTCAATGAGTAAAGACGCGTCTCCCGTCATATGCCTTGAACATCCACTATCTAGGAACCACATCTATTTGCAGCTGTAAGACATTCTTACAAGACAATCAACATTGAATTTTAGGTTCCCAACTAGTGTTAGGTCCTTGGGGGTTAGCACTAAGACTCTTAGGTTTCCATGCCATGCTACCATTTGGAATTTTTACATTTTGAATGTGGTATTTAGGTCTAGTGTGTCCTTGTTCACCATAATAATGACACACAACTCTAGGGGATATGTTCTTTCCATTCTTTATAATAATACGAGCACTTCTCTTACTTTGTTTTCAAAAAGTTTGTTTATCGTCACTTAAACTAATAAATATTACGGTAGGTGTTCTAGTTAATTGTGTTATTTGTCCCTTTAGATTTTCTGTTTCAATTTTTAAACATGGGCGAGTAAATTTTCGTTTTCATCTAGAGTTGGAGGAATGCAAAATTAGTCGTTTATTAAATATGCATGGTCCTCTTTCAAGGACTCGAGCATTTTGAAGTTTTAAGATTTCTCCCTCAGGTTTCAAAATCTTTTTCTTTTGAGAGGAGATTTTCTTAAAATATTTTAATGCATCATCATGCTTCTAATGGAACGCCTCAGATAACTCACTATAAGAAGGTAAAGAATGAGAATCAAAGTCACTTACATTAGAGTCTTTTTACTTGTTTTGAACCATCAGACAAGGATTAGCTACTTTTTTGTCTGAACTCGAAAAGGATGATGACGAGTCTTCATATTCTTCCCAAGCGATGTACACATGTTGTTCCTTGCCTTGGATTTGGGACTTGTGGTAATGTTTCTTTCCTTTGTGTTTTGCCAAACTTGGACAATCACTTTTTGTCATACCCCAAATTTGTCCTACTTGTACATTACTTTCACGTGTACATCCACTCGCTAACCATATACCTAAAATTCAAAAATATGCTGCTTCCGTTTCCTAAGTCCAGTTGCTGCAAGGATGACTTCAGGCATGAATATCAAGTCAAGGGTGTGTGTTGAAGTTCGCCTATTTTTGACCTAATCCTAGTCAAGTAAGAGTATTGTTCCAAGATCAAGGTCAAAGTCTGTAGTGATTCAAGTGATGTGTATTCAGAGCTTCAATTAGGGTCTAGACGAAGTGTTGAGATCCATACCCCAGTTTGCAGCCCTCTGATGTCCAATTGTATTTTTACGCATAAGGATTCAAGAGACAAGTTCAAAATTGGTTCAATGGGCAAATTTCAAGATTCAAGATACTGATGCGCTCAATAATTAATATGGACTCATGATTATCGCAAATTGCATTTATTTCCAGGAAGGGTGATATTTGGTGAAGGTTAATACACGGATGGTGTGTTTCAAAAGTTTAAAAGTGGAGAGTCAATGCCAAGACTTAATCTACCAATAGAGCTTTTATTCATACAAAACCATGGCATCCTTCATAAAAAGAACACAACAAGAATTGCAATAAGACTTATTTACGTGTGGATTTGCAAACATTCAGGTATTGATGATAAGGTTGTAAATGAACCATTGGAGTTTGTAAACTATTGTGCTTCTCAAGGTGGCAAAATACAAGTTTGGTTGCAATATTGATTCCCAAATCTAAGTTGCAAATTCTACTCGGTTTCAAAAAAAGAGATTCAAAAGTGAGAATTATTAAGACTTCTTAGAATATAATGTTCAATTAAATTCGTAGATTACAAAGTCGTTGTTGTTATTGCATTATCACAAAAACCGTTTAGGCAACACGACAATGACGAACAAAGCTACAACACACCATTTTGCAAGTATCAACTTTCAGCATGGCCCACATAAACCATAACTCACAAAACTACCAAAAAACATGTACTACATCGTACAGCCAGCAACACACAACAAACAGTGATACAAAAGCACGCCAATTTCCTGTAATTCTAAAACAAAAACAAAAATACACTAAAACAGAATTTCTGCAACCACAGCTGCATAACCTCACGATAAACCCGTCATGCAACAACCTGCTATTAAAGACAAAATACAACTCGCAAGCCTTTATACAAGCCACACTGCCACGCTCCAAAACCAATAACTACGACACTTCAACACCTCTGCGAACCGTACACCAAGCAGCAACCTATCTGCAAAACAAGACAAGGGAAACGTAACAAAAAATCCAGCAAATACAACAAGGTCCTATTTCACTAGAATGGCAAAACACTCACCAAATCACTTTGATTCCTCTGCTCCATTCCAGATTCATCAATACCATCAGACTAAACCCTAATTCTACATTACATAAATGGGACTCATCAGTTCAGAAAGGAAAAAAGACAATAAAAAAAGGAGAGAGGGATTTGAAAAGAATAAGGAGGATTCCGAGACAAGAGCGAGAGGAGGAAGAAAACAAACCTTAACAACATTAACGATAACTCTTCCTTGATTTTTGGCATTTGGCAGTGACTTCACCCTAAGCAACACACACAAACACCATTTTTCCTCATTCATCTTCTCTTCTTTAATTTCTTTAACGGTGAATAAACCTACACCTTCGAACCATCATCATCTTACTGCAAAACTCTTCTCCACTTCACCCTTTAGGAATATCTCACGAACACACATCAAAGTTCTGATTCTCACATTTCTCTCCATTTCAAACCACACCAGAACACCCGAACACTACAACACCATCGCACCACTGCACTGTTCACGACTATAAACATCACCATTATTTTGGTGAAGCTCAACAATTCCGGTGACATTTTCAACCGAGTTCCACTTCACATCTCAACAACTGTAGCACAATAACATAGAGAAGAAGTAGAAAACGACGAGGAAGGAAGAAGAAGATACGTAACAAAGGAAGAAGAAGATACGTAATAAAGGAAGAAGTAGCAATCATAAAGAGGTATTACCTTGGCCGGAGTTGAAACTCGGACTTGCTCCGATTTAGGTAAAATCTTCCTCATTGGCTTTATTCTGATGTGATATTCGTGTTTGCTTTGAGCTTCTGATGTGAATCCCCCTTGTAATTTATCGTCTTCATCATTAATAAGAAGATCTAGGGTTTGGTGATATGTCTGATTAGAGGGTTTAAAAGCAGTTAAAGAAACTGAGCCGCGATCCGAACTCAGCGCCTTTGGTTATGTAGGGTTAGGTTGTTTGTGAGGGGTTGGCCGGAGAAAGACGGCGGCGGCCACCACGCGCCACCATCTTCTCCGGCTGTTTTTGTCGTCGCCGTCGCCATTTTATTGCAGAGAGAGAAGAGAGGCTAGAAGTAAGAGAGAGAATGAATTAATCTGAACTTCTTTTCCACTTTAAGTCATTCTTACCCATTGAAGGTTCCATTGAGTGGCATACCCAGACGGTGACATGTGTCACCGTCATACCTATCTGATCCTCATCACACGGTCACCAGCTTGATCCAGTGCGCCTAGTGGTTTGCAATTTATCATGGACCCTTTTAATCTTGAGCGTCGATTTAGGCATTCATGAATCCAACGTCCCCTGGAGTGTGGGCGCATGAAGAGTCTCATCTGACTCCAGCCCATGGGATTTCTGTGACCTTACTGACTGGGCCTGGGTTAATTTTCACTAAACACACCCCCTAATTCCTGAACACCGTACCGACCCATTTAGTTTTTTTTACTTATTTTATTTTGTGTCTTATAATATATTTCAAAGGAAAATAAAAAAAATACTATTAATTATTTTTATTACAAACTTTTATTTAATAATAATTAATCTATTTAGTGATTAATTTTTATTAAATAATTGATTTTAATTTGGTTAATTATTTTAAGTTGGCTCACTTAATTGTAAAAAAATCTAAAAATATTTGTTTTCTTTAATCAAATTTACTTAATTTTATTAAACCATTTTATTTAATACTAATTAACTTAAATATTTAATTTTATTAAATATTTTAGTTTAATTTAATTAATTATTTGAGTTTTCTTTTCATTCTAAAAAATCATTTTGTGAGCTTAGAATTTACCCTTTTAGACTAATCTTAAGACTTTAGGATACTAACTAACTAACATGCTTGATTATATTTCTCCCCCCACTTTGTTTGGTTTATGATCTTTGTGTGCTATTTTTACTTTTCTCAAATGGATAATTATCTTGCCTCGATTATATTTGTCTTTCATATTACGTTTGTCCAAACCAAAAACTCTTTTCAAACTAATATCTTGACTCAATATCAAGCCCTTTTAATACCTTGTAAGTCGATCATTTTCACGATCGCAATCGACCTCACAATGCCTCCTCTTGGGCTTTATACAACGATAATTGTTGCACATTTCACTTTGGTTTGTATGCGCGTATGTGATTGGCTCATTTTAATCATGGCTCGATTATTCCCACTTGATTAATTACACCCCTCTCCCATAAAGATTAAAATCAACCCCTTTTTATAACAACGAATAAGCTTGATCCAACGTCAAGTATTTTCCAAATCAAATTCAATTAATTTCCAACTTTTACTTGATCCACATATCAAGTCCCTTCACTTAATATGTAAGTCGACTGCCTCGTGCGTCGCCATCGACCTTACCTTGAACCATTAGGACCTCCTTTCCATTAGTCTTCAACCATTTCGCACGCAAATTCAAACCTCGATCAACATCGAGCATTTCTCAAATCAAATCAATACATTTAAACCACACTTAAATACTATTTCATAAAAGAAGAAAAGGGAGTAGAATGGAATCTTCGATTCTTCTCCTAAATTGTTTGGGCCCGAGGAATCTTTCTTAAGTTCAAGCAGTTGTCTTCTTTAAAAGATTCATAGCGTGATTACATATCAAACCCTTTTTACAATAAATCAAATTAAAACTTCTTTTCTTAAACACTTGGATGAAAAAGAGAGAGAGTCGGTTCTTCGACTAGCTTTCCCGATTACTTGGACCCGAGGAATCTTTCTTAAGTTCAAGAAATTATCATCTATTTAACATACTCTAACCATATTAAAACTCTTTCATATTAAGGGCGAAAAAGAGAGAGAGTCGGTTCTTCGACTCGCTTTCCCGATTACTTGGGCCCGAGGAATCTTTCTTAAGTTCGAGTAATCGTCACCCAATCAAAATACGAACACATTAATCCAACTCCTCGCCGCCGTGCGATTAGAACTCTTTTCATAAAGAACATTGTTTAGTCCATTCTTCCGCGCATATAAACTAGTGCTTCAGTCTCCCCTAGCGAGCAGCCAAGCCAACGTTTAGTAGTTAGAATGCGAATTAAACACTCGTTCGCTTAAAAAACACCAACTAACCGTAGTCCCACGAACTACGAATGCTCTGACTTCCCCATTGCACGAGGGAATAGGTAGGCACAAGGGTTTTGATCCTTGCCGAGCACCCTAATAATAAAACCCCCATCTTCCCCTTAAAAAACGAACCCTTTTACCTTAGAATATAACAAACAAACGAACCTAACTTTCTCACGAATCGAATCAAGAGGTTCCCGTTGAGTACAACGGACATAGAGGGTGCTAATACCTTCCCTCTTGCGTAACCGACTCCCGAACCCGAATTTGGTTGCGACGACCATTTTCTTATCTCCCTTTAAAGGTTTTATCGATATTTTCCTTTCCCTCTTTGGGATGAATAAAGTTCGGTGGCGACTCTGTTTCGAACAGTTTTTTCCACGTCCATCGTGAGGATCGTATTTTTCGAGGTACGACACTTTTATAGCGACCAGTTTTTCCGCATTCGAAGTTTATTAGGTTCTTGTCTTAGTGTTTTAGAACATTTTTCCTCATATACTTATTGTAGCGCCTAACGAACAATCTCATCTCTTTATCTTTTGAAGAGTCACTCGAGTCCTCTACATATTCCTCTATTATGACCTTGGAAGTTGAGGCCTTTAGGGAGATGTTATTTTTATCTTATTTATTCTTATCCCTATCCTTTACATTGCTGTAAATCACTTTAAGTCTCTTCAATTCATGATCATTTTCAGTGATCTTACCAAATAGAGTTGACATGTCTAATGTCGTTAGGTCATGAGATTCTTTGATAACAGTGACTTTTAGCTGCCATTCCTTGCACATAGACCTTTAAATCTTACCACTACAATCTTGATTAGAAGTGGTATTTCCTAAACTCTTAAATTTATTGATTATATGAAAAAATATCACATGCATGTAGGCCACGGGTTCACTGGGTTCCATGCAAAAGAGTTTATTTTCTTCTGTTAAAGTAGTTATCTTAGATTGCTTGACTTCTTTGGTTTCCTCATAGAAAACTCAAAGATCATTCCACATTGTCTGAGCTTCCTTACAATGTGATATAGAAAAATATACGTCCATGCTTAATGATGAGATAAGTATATTTCTCACCTTCACATCATAAGACGCCTCTTTAATTTCAGCCTCATTCCAATCCTTAGGTGGTTTTACAACTGAGACACCATCAATGACTCTTTGAGGAATAAAAGGTTTGCCTTTGATGGCTAACCAATATTGTAATTACACATAAATAATGTGTATGTACATATAATCCTTCTAATCGACATAATTTTCACCAGTGAAAATTAGGGCTCTATTATACACTCCCTTCAAATCAATTTGCGCCATATTCAATAACTTTTGGGGTTGTTAAACCTTATAAAAGAACTAAATCTTAATGTCAATTGTTGGTTTGAATATGGAGTAATTTGTCTAGAATGAGGGTTAAATAGACAATTAAAAATTCCCTTTTTATTTAAAAATCATATTATGCAAGTGGAAACGAATATGGTGAAAACTTTGTTTTTAAATGTTTTTGAGATATTGGAAGAAGATTAATAATATACACACACCAAAGGTTTGTAATGAAGTAATAGCCAATGTAATGAATAATGTTTAAAGCTTCAAACAAGATGTTTGATGCCTTTAAATATTTATCAAGTTTTAGATTTGAGAGAGATGAAGTTGTATTTTCTAAACTTTTACACAGAAAAATATTTTAACACACTTGTTCTTGAACGAGTTTATTCTCATCAATTTATTCAAGTTATGAAGAAATGAGAATGAAAAAACTATTTATATGTGCATGAGAAAATGCACAAAAATGAGTACAATGATCTTGAATGATCCTGTTCAAAGATGGTAGTGAATAAATTAAAAACTGGTTTTGGAATTTGTTCACAACACACTTTGAATCAATTCAAAACTGATTTTGGAACTTGTTCACAACATTCTCTAAACCTTTTACTGCAAACAAAAACAACACTAAATCTGTTACGGAACTTGTTCAAAGATTTTTGTGAATCTTTTATGCAAACAGAGAAAACACTAAAACTGTTACGTACCTGTTCAACGAATTCTGTGAATTTGTTCATGCAAACAAAAACTAAAAGCATGTTCAAAAAATTACGCATGAATTGATTCCAAATAGTCTTGAATTTTTTCTCGCAAACATAATAAGGCATGAAGGTTTTATGAATCAATTCACAAATACTTTTGAATTGGATCATTAAGAGTTGACTTTAGTCAACATTTCATTTTATGCATGTAAACCATATTTATGTGTTTATGATGGGAGATTAAATGAGGAACTCAAAAATTACGATTAAAGATAATACACAAAGCATTAAAACAACAAAAATAACTGATAATGCGCTTGATGGACAATTTCACCTTTTCCAGGTCAATAAAAATTAAGTGTGTAATAACTAGGCCGTCTTTTAGGGCGTGTAAGGCGGGCTACCGCACAAGGCCCAAAATTTTTCAAGGTTAAACAATGGCTAAAAAGGGCCTTACAAAATATTTCTTATGATTTAAACATAACAAAATAGGTCCCATATTTATTTTTTCGCAGTTAAACCATAATAAACCTACACAGGGCCTCCAAAATTTTGTGATGGCCATAGTAATAACCTAATTATCTAATCATGTTTACCATTTATCTAATTATAGATTAGTTGTAAATATAATGATTAAGAGATTTAATCTTGAGAAAAATATTTTAGTAAGTCTCGGTTGGTTAAGTGATTGTTGCCTATTTATACGAATTTCTAACTCGATTGTCCTCATCCCTCGCCATTCCTTCTTCTCACTAAATACAAGAAGAATAAGAAAATGGAATTAGAGAGGAGAGAGAAGCAAGAGAGGGTCGAGCAAGTTGAGGAGTAGAGAAGAAGAAGATTGTGTCCTTGTAATTGCTTGCACGTGGAAGGATTATTGATAACTTAAGAAGAAGCAAGGCAAAGAGGAAAGATACTATCAAGAGTGACCATCATTCCTTCATCTCCTTACATTGATTTATAGGTTTGATTAAAGATGGGTTTGTGAAGAAGAGTTCTTCTTGTCCTTGGTTATAGTTTTGATGAAGATAAACACATAAACAAAAAGAAGAGTCAAAGCTTGAAGACTAGAACAATCAAATTCAAATTATCAAAAAGTTTTGGAAAATTAATGGATAAATCAAGATGGTTGAATATGCATTATAATTCAAGTATATATATCTTAATTGCTGAGAAAATTCATGTATATTCATTCTAAACCTTTCATGCATCTTTTTAAATGATTTTGAAACCAACCATTATGTTTTCGGTAAATTGTGGCATTTTAAACCGCCGTTACAACACTTTAAAACCGCCACAATTTGCACCATTTACTCAAAATGTAAAAATACTTTAATTTTTGAAAATGTGTCAAGTGTAATCGGTTACATCATTTAAGGTAACTGGTTACCACTGAACCAGTGCCTTTTTTTCATGAAAATTCTGATGCAAACGAATTTTTGAAAGCATTTTTGAACCATGGCATCTTTTCATGCATTGGTACACTTTTAGAAAGGTGTTAAGGCACTATATTAACCATGCATTTCAAAATTTGAAACTCATCTCTCTTTCATTGCAATTCAAATTCATTACTCTCTCATTTTAAAAACAAGTGCCTTGTGACTTAAACTTTTTGTTTGAAATTTACTCCATACATTTCCATTCATCTCTGAAAGTTTCAACACTATAATCATTGAGCACTTGTGTTACATATTGTGAATTGCCTACTTGATAGAGAAGATCAGTTCTAGGAATTGATATACATTGTTATACAACTTCAAACACTTGTAAAATTTCAGATTTCCTTGCTGTTCAGGATTGTTGGAAGCAAGAGAGTGAATAAGGGAGGATTGTTCTTGATCTTACCGGATCAGAAAAGGATCCGCATCTAGCAACACGTCGTGATCTCCTAATTCACCGGTGGTGGAGAAAGAAGAGGGTGTACCTGCAAGGCACTCTGATGTTAAAGTCAGTTTTAGCAAGAGAGAGAAGGCAAGTACTGAAAAGGTGTAGAACTCTGAATACCTAACCCTCTAGTGATAGAGGGTATTTATAGTGAGCCCCCAACGCTGAGCCAACAATTACTTTGCATTGGGTTGGATCACTAGGCCCAATACGAGTAACTGCCAGGGTCTACATGGCATAGGGAAGATCAGCACATGGTCTTCGCCTTGGGTCAGCTGCCCCGTGATCTTCGGAAGGCGGGTGACCTGTTCTTTCGGATACGGGTAGTTGCCTGATGACGTATCCCCACGTGGAGGGCACGTAGAGACCTTGGGGGAGACGCGTAAGCGCTCCCCGTATGATTTGATGAACTGGGAATTCATGGGGCCTTCCCCGATGGGGAGCTGGGTTAGGCCGTGCCCGATAGTGGGGCAGCCTTTGGCCCAGTCCAGAATAGGAGCCCCCTAAGTCATTGCTCTGAAGCAGAGGAGTAATGACTTAAAGGTCCATTCCAGTGTCGATGAGAGGTATAGAGTTTTCCCGGAGGAGTGTCGTACGTGCCCGAAACGTTGAGCTCGCGGGACAATGCGCGTGCCCAGGAGTAAGGGTCGCTCGACAAGGGACCGTCGACGTGGCCAACCAAGCGTTCATGGCGTGGACAGGTGTTCGCGGGGAGACCTGTTCGTCAGATGTAGTCCCGACTATTTTCCTACTTCTCCTGGGGAAACGTTTCCGGCAGCGAAGGGGTTGGGCATTGTGGCCAACGATGTGATGAAATCGGAAGGGAACAAACACGTCTGATCTTGAGCAAGAGAATGATTTGAAGGAACACACATGGTGTCCTCTAGGGCCACGTGTCAAGAACAATAAATACCTAGGGCGGCTATGAGTAGGGGTACTTGAGTGCCTAATGATGCCTTGCTTCCCACGCTAGGTTTTATAAATAGGGGGGAGGTCGCTTCATTTGCATGCTCTCCTTTATTCTCACTCAGAAAATCTCCCAAGTGTCTCAAAGTTCTCTCCTCTCTTCAAAGTCCGTCCACCGCCGTTAGCCTTTCTCCGCTGCCCAGTACCGCCTTCATTCAAGTAAGTCCCTGGCCCTTTTTCCATATTCTGTGAATTTTCCGGTGATATTCTTGTTGAATCTATGAGGTTTTCGGTGAACTGATGAAGTTCCTGGCAAACTCATGAAGTTTCCGGCGGAACCATGAAGTTTCCGGCGGAACTATGAAGTTTCTGGAAGACTCATGAGGTTTCTGATGAAGATGTCGGGGAGTTTATGAGGATTCTGGGAAACTTCATGGGGTTTCCATCGAAGGCCTCGGGGACCTGCGATGAAGGTCTCGGGGAGCCCTTCTCCCCACGAACGCGTGAACATCGCGAGGAAGTCTCTCATCGAGGAGGCTTCCCCTGCTTGTCTGGATGGGCTTTACGCACCGAGGAGCCTTCCCCCGAGGATGGAGGTTCATTGCTCTGCGTCAAGGAGAGGCTTCTTGCGGATATGAGTTTTCCTCGGCGAGGGTTTTGGTTGGGGAAGTTTGTCGAGCGACTCCTCGCCCCTATCTTTGCCATTTCACTTGATTTGCGTTGGAAGGGTGGATTTGATCTTGATGTCGAATTCACCGTTTTCCTCTGCTTTTTAGGTAAAATGGCCATAAGGGCCGAGGGTGTCACTATGATCGATGAGGACGTCGATCCCGGCGTGGCCGTTGAGCAAGTCAGGGTCAAGCAAGCCTGCACGCCTTTAGACTGGGCCAGGAAAGAACCTCTAAGCACTGCATCGCGCTTTGCCCTTGACGGCTCAAACGCGTTCGCGATCGTCGAGAACCTCGCCGAGGGTGCCTCCCCGAATTGGATGGTATATAAGCCTAGAGAGACGCATCAGATATGCTCATTGTTTAAAGGGATGCGATTCCCGATGTACGAGTTTGCGTTCTGGGACGCAGGGCTTGGTCTGCCCTTCAGTGACTTCCAAAAAGGGATGTTCCAGTGGTTACATCTGGCGCCCTCGCAGCTTCATCCCCACGCGCATGCGTTCGTGCGAGCGTTCGAGCTCGTGTGTCAACACCTTTGTATTAGGGCCACGCTCCCTTTGTTATTCCAGATCTTTCACCTACAACGTCAATCCTTCCAAGGCCGACATAGTTGGGTATCCCTGAAGCTGCCGAGGAGGTTGCTTCGGGCGTACCAGGATTTTATCCGTACCTTTAAGGGCAGGCACTTTTTCGTAAATCTTGTGTCGCATGCGGCTGTTGACTCCCTATACGACCTCGTGATCAAGGAGGAGGACGAGCAACAAATGAAAGCTTTAGAGTCGAAGTTCCCTTTTGAATGGGAGGAGGGCCACTTCGACAAGGGTACAGATAGCTACGTCATCAAACCCGACGCTCTGAACGCCGAGGATCGGGCTGCTTATAGGAAGATAATCAAGTTCGTATCTAGTTTCACTCCTGCTAAGTGTGTCAACAAGGACGGGAGTTTTATTCTTGACAAGCGCGGGAGGTCCGCCGCGAGGCTCAGCTAATTAACACCAAGGCCCTCCTCGAATGTGGGTCCGACGAGGAGGCATTAAGGTTCTTAGGTAGCGAGTGTTTTCTTCGTTCGTGTGCCCGTTTATTTTTCTTCGCTATACTGACTTGTTTTCTTTTTCTTTGTTGCAAGCTAGATGTCGAGCAACCAGGAACGCGTGATGAAGCTTGCGGCGACGAAAGGTGCCAAGAAGGCCACCAAAGGCCGCGTTACCCAAGTCTAGCAGATGGCTCAGGCTGACCAGCAGTCCGGGGGATTTTTTTCTCATCGGGGGAGTGCGTCCCTGGTCCCTCAGGATCCTCCGCCCAAAAGGCAACATCTCAAGGAGTCTGGTCCTGTTGACCTCCTGGAAGGTGTTGTCGGGAAAGATTCGTGTTGCTCTTCTGCCACCTCCATCGGGAACTCTTCAGCGGGGACAAATCTCTAATGGTGCCCGCGGTAGAGCCCAGGAGGAAAGCTCTGTGTGAGGATATGGCGTCCATGATGGGGGTTTTTGAGATGACCCTAATCCTTAATGATGAAAATAGCCCCTCCTCTGAGTTGAAGAAGCTGTTGGAAGAGAATGCACTTCTGGAGGCGGAAAAGGATAAGGCATAGACCGACCTTCTTGACTATCAATCAAAGTTTAAGGCCTAGGTACTCCTCCTTAAAGATATGAATGCGTTGCAGGAACAGTTGAGGAAGACTGAGGGGGAGAGAGACCAACTGCAGGCGAAAGTTACTGACTTGGAGGCTGTTGCTCGCCCTGCCGAGAACGAAAGTGATGAAGAGAAGCTCTTGGAAACCCGGGGTGATCTAGTTTCTCGAATTAGGTTGCTCGAGTAAGACTGCCTGGGGACCCTTGAGTTGGGCTTCAACATGGCGGTGGAGCAACTTCAAATTGTCAACCCTGGGCTTCAGCTCATCACCGATGGGGTCAGCACTTTCCATCGAGTGGTCGATGGCCAAATAGTTGCCCCAAGGTGTCTGACAGTTGAGTTGACCAGAGCGATGGAGAGCCCCGACCCGAGGAGGAAGCCGTTGTTTAATTATTTTTAGTTGTTTGGCCTGCACGCCGCCCTTCGATTATTGTTCGCCCGACCTGCGTGCCGTAATTTGTAATATGATTTTGCCCGACCTGCGTGCCATGAGTTTTGTAATGTCTGAACAATGGGCTTTGCCCGCTTTAATATATTGTTTCTTTTTGTTTAGTATGTTTGTATTTGTGTGTGTTGTTGTATGTCAAATACTTATTTTTCTCGTGAATATGCAAATATCGTGTTTGCCTGTTTTCATTTAGTTGGGACCTTTGCTCGACGTAGTTGGTCCTCGACAGTGTAGAGAACTGGCCGAGTGGTCGGAGTGGGGTTCTGACCGTCGGCGAAGCTAAGAGCTCTATCGAGGTCTTTAACTCATGGCGTGAACTTCCCACCGCGAGCTGGGCGTTCTGCCTAATTGGTATGACAATAGTGGAGCTCAATTGAGGTGTCCCCGTCGGATCAAGAGTTCGCTCACACACACACGAGAGTGGGCTCTTGTCTTTTTGTCTCATTTAGGAGTCGCGCTTGTACCCTAGCGCGCTCCTGTGGTCGGGACGCACTTTGTCATGGTCCAACTAAGTGCATCGCGGGAAGTGTTTAACGGTAGTACTGTTTAAGCTTTTTAGCGTTCCATGGCCGAGCAAGTTCCTCCCCGTGCAGGTTTTCGAGGTAGTAGGCTTTGTTTCCTGTTCTCGCGCGAACGCGATAGGGGCCCTCTCAGTTCGCGGTGAGTTTTCCTTCGCACGAATCTTTTTGGTTCCTTCGTAGGACTAGGCTGCCTACCTGGAATTTGTGTTTGATGACTTTGTTGTCATGCCGCAAAGTTATCCTCTGCTTGAGTGAGGCTTCGCGGAGGGATGCCCCCGACTGGATTTCTTCGACCAGGTTGAGCTCCTCCCTTAGGGCCTCATCGTTTGTCTCCTCATCAAGGGGAGACTCGATCCTCCTAGATGGTTCCTTTATTTCTACTAGAATCACCGCCTCGGTTTCGTAGATCAGTCGGAACGGGGTCTCCCCGGTGGTCGAGTGTGGGGTCGTTCTGTAGGACCAGAGCATGTTGTGTAGCTCCTTGAACCACCATTTCTTGGCTTCACATAGTCTTTGTTTCAGGACTCGCAGGATCACTCTGTTCGTAGCTTCGACTTGCCCATTGGCTTACGGGTGCTCGACAAATGCGAAATGTTGCTTCGTGCCCAGCTTGGTAACGAAGTCCTGGAAGTTCTTGTCGGTGAATTGTGTCCCGTTGTCGGAGATGATTGTTTGGGGTACGTCGAACCGAGAAAATATGTTCCTTTTGTAGAAACAGAGTATGTTGTGTGACGTGATTTTGGTGAGGGCTTCAGCCTCTATCCACTTCGTAAAGTAGTCGACGCCGACTATTAAATATTTATTCTAGTACGACCCTATGGTGAAGGGTCCGAGGATGTCCATCCCCAACCAGGCGAAAGACCATGGGGACGAGAGCGTTTTGAGCTCGTTGTGCGGGGCCATGTGCATGTCCCTGCATCGTTGGCACTTGTCGCACTTCTTGACGTGTTCCTTGACATTCTGTTGCATGGTGAGAAAATAGTATCCCTCCTGTAAAGCCTTAAGGGCGAGGAATCGTCCGTCGAGGTGTTGTGCGCTGATCCCTTCATGGATCTCTTGGAGTATATTAGGGATCTTGGACTCCTCGACGCATTTGAGGAGGGGAATAGAGAATCTTCGTCGATACAATTTGTCCTCGATCAAGACGTACAAGCAGGCTCGTCGTCTGACCACGCTAGCCTCCTTGGAGTCGTTGGACAATTCCCCCGTGCTGAGGTACGTGTATACCGGGGGTCATCCAGCAGTTGCTATCGCCGATGACATTTATGTCGACAGTCAAGGTGGGTTTCTCGATTCTTGGTCGAGAGAGTACCTCTTGGATGACGGACTTGTTCCTGCATTTCTTCTTCGTGCTTGCCAGCTTCGACATGATGTCTGCCCTGGTGTTGTGTTCGCGTGGATCGTGTTTCACCTTTACAGAATCAAATTTTTTCATTCTCTCTTTCACCAGGGCCTCGATGAGGTTGTTATTCTTGGCCTGGTACTCTCCCCTCACCTGGAAAGCTAAGAGCTGGGAGTCGGTAAATATTTTTACCTCCTTCGCGCCGAGGTCCTCGGTCAGGCGTAGTCCGGCGAGGAAGGCTTCGTACTCGGCCTGATTGTTTGATGTCAGGAAAGATAGGGCGAGGGAGACCTCGATCAAGATGCCTTCTTTGTTCACTAGAATGATGCCCGTTCCACTTCCCGTCGAGCTGGATGCCTCATCGACATAGATTGTCCACTTACGGGATCCGTCGGTCAAGGAGATCGGAGTGGTCATTTCTGCGACAAAGTCGGCCAACACTTGAGCCTTCAGGGTATTCCTACTCTCCTACTGGACGTCAAACTTAAAGAGCTCGAGCGATCACTTGAGCATCCTGTCCGCCATGTCGGGACGACCGAGCAGCTGCTTCACGGGTTGGTCCGTCCTCACCACAATCGTGTGAGCCAGAAAGTAGTGTCGCAACCTTCTGGCCGCATTGATGAGGGCCAGAGTGACCTTCTCGATCTGCTGATACCTAAGCTTAGGGCCCTGGAGAGCTTTGCTGGTGAAGTATATTGGTTTCTGCCCCTCGAGGGTTTCGCGGATAAGAGTCGCGCTGACGACCTCGGTTGCAACGACGAGGTACAAATATAAAGTCTCCCCATTCTCTGGCCGTGAGAGGACTGGGGGCTGCAAAAGGACTTGTTTAAGGTGGAGGAGGGCTTGCTCGCACACCTCGGTCTACTAGAACGTGGCCTCTTTGTGCAGGAGATTGAAAAACAGGAGTGCGTGTTGGGCAGACTTGGACACCAAGCGAGACATCGAGGCGAGCATTCTTTTTAGGGATTAGATCGATTTCTTTTAGTTCGGCATTGGAAACTCAGAGAATTCCCTGCACTTGTCTGGGTTCGCCTCGATTCCTCATTCTGTAAGATAGAAGTTGAGGAACTTGCCTGTTCGGACACCGAAGGTACACTTTTCCAGGTTGAATCTCATTCTGCATCTCCTCGCCGTATTGAAGACCCTCCTGAGATGGGCGGTGTGGTCGATTTCTTCTCGTGATTTCACGATCATGTCGTCCATGTAGACCTCGAGCATGTCTCCAATATTTCCCTGGAAGAGTTTGTTCATCATCCGCTGGTAGGTCGTGCCGGCGTTTTTCAGACCGAATGGCATTACGTTGTAGTAATAGTTGCCCGACTCGGTCATGAAAGCCGTGTATTACTTGTCGGCCTTCGCCATGGGGATTTGATTGTATCTCGAGTATGCGTCCATGAACGACCGTAATTTAAAACCTGCAGAATTGTCGACCAGTTTTTCGATGTTAGGCAATGGATATGCATCTTTGGGACATGCCCGGTTAAGATCGATATAATCAACATACATTGTCCATTTTTCATTAGACTTTTTAACCAATACAACGTTAAACAACCATGTTATGTACTGGGCTTCTGAAATAAAATTTGTCACTAAGAGGTTTTTTACAGCTTTTTCAACAACCTCCACTTTCTCGGGAGATTGCCTACGCCTACGTTGAACTACGACCCTAGCGGTCAGATCTATGATGAGCTGGTGGCAGGCCACGTCAAGGTCGAGCCCATGCATCTCTGTAGCGCTCCACGAGAACAGGTCATCATTTTCCATGAAGCAGGCCTTCAGCTGCTTCCTCGCCAAGTTGGGGAGTCATGTGCTGATCTTCACGCTCCTGTCTGGGTCGTCACCGAGCATGATGAGATCGAAATCACCATCTGGAATAGGGCGCACGGGATGAAGAGGGTGCCCGTTTCCACCATCTACTGGAGAGGCGTGATCGGTTGCTTCATTCTGCTCCTACTTATTGGGGAAGCGACTGTCGAGGTCGACCGCGTTAACGCGTGATAGTGGCTTCTGCTCCTCAGCCTGGGGTGGCTTGCATGCGGTCTTGGGCTTGATGTTGATCGAGTTCATCCCCTTGATGGCTGATTCAAAACATCTTCTGGCGGCCTCGATATCTCCGTTGAGGGTGACGACGCGACCTCTGACCATGTAGTACTTCATCTTCAGGTGGACTATAAATGACACCGCTGTTAACTCGACCAGGGTTGGCCTTCCCAAAATGCACTGGTATAGTGAGAGCCACTCTATCATCAGGAAGCAGACCTTGACCTATCGGGCAGTCTCTTCGTTACCGAAGGTGCCCAGTAGTTCGACGTAGCCCCACGGTCTTGTGGTGATGTCATTGAAGCCTTGCAAGTCAGAGTCGATGTATGGTGTCAGATGTATCTTGTCGAGCTGGAGGGTGGTGAATATGTGGGCATACATTATGTCCACTGAGCTTCCCTGGTCGACGAGGATGCAGCATATGTCGAAGTTCTCCATCTGTGCCCTGATCAGGAGAGGGATTCTGGAATTGGAGGCGCAGCCCGATAGCTCTTCGAGGTAGAAGGTAATGGGGTTTGATCTCCCCTGGACCTTGTCGAAGGTGACGTTCTGCACTGAGCTTGCCTCTATCAGCTCGTCGAACTTTCTCTTCACCAACCCCATAGAGAGCTTGTTTAACCCTCCGTCGGATATGACCATGGCGGCGGGGAAGCTTTCCTATGGGCTACGGGAGGACACAAGCACGTCGGGCTCGTAGGGAAGGCAGGAGTCCTCTGGTCGGGAGACACACAGAGCGAATTATAGCCTACTATTGTCAGAGGACGCTGTTGCCTCCTCGACCTTCTTCGCCTCACGAGCCTTCTGTCGAGAGGCTTCGTTCTTCCTGGTGTACTGCTTCAGGCGCCCTTTCCTCATTAGGATTCCGATGGCATCCTTGAGATGGATGAAATCTTTCGTGACGTGTCTGTGGCTCATATGGAACCGAAAGTACTTGGACTTCTCGACGTTGGGCTTAGGGTGGTCGGCTTCGGGAAGCGGACACCGCCTCGTTGGAATTCCGAGTTGATGCCCTCGGCCAGAATGCGCTCACGGGAGCTGTGAGTAGCGTATACTCGGTGAAGCGGTCTGCTGGCCCTCTTTGCTCTCGGAAGTCTCCGGGCCGATCTTCTCTTTTTTTCTCCCCGCCTCATCGGAGAGCGGTGGAGTCTTCGTGCTTGGAGTTTCTGGCACTCTCCTGGTTCTGTGAGTAGTGGGCACAGTTGGAGGCCTCTTTTGCCTTGTACTGGATGTAGGCTTGGGCCTTGTGAAGGAGCGTGTCTAGCGTGTTAGGACTTTTGATGCCGACCGCCTTGGTGAACTCGCTGCGAGGTCGCAGTCTTCGCTCAATCAGATATATCTTCATGTCGTCCAAGGTAGATACTTGGAAGGCTTCTCGGTTAAATTTCTCTATGTAGTCCCGGAGAGATTCTTCTTTCCCCTGAATGATAGCTTCCAGGGATGCTTGCGTCTTCGAGTGTTGTCGGGAAGCGGTGAAGTGCCTGGAGAACTGCCTCTTCAACTCTTTCCAGAAGGTGATGGATTCGGGCTCGAGGTTCTTATACCACGTCATCGCGCCCTTCCTCAGGGTCGTGGGAAAGAGCTTGTACTTTATGGCCCCCTAGACGTTCCACTAGTCGAGCATCGCATCGATGCTTTTAATGTGGGCGTTCGGGTGGGTCGTACCATCGTAGGTAGCTAGGGTCGGGGGCTTCTCCATCCCGACAGGAAGGCGAGTTTCCATGATGGCCTTGGACAGACAACCGTGGGGGTCGTCTTCATCGCTCCTGATGGGTGACCGTGACGGGGACTGGTCGTACCGAGGACTCCTGCCTCAGCGAGGAAAACTCCTATGCCGACTCTTCGATTTCTACACGTACCCGTCAACTTTGTTTCTCTTAGGAGCCGGTGAGCGTCGCTTCTTCAGGGGAGAAGAGCGGTCACGCTTCTGGGTGATCACGGGTTGAGGCATTTCCAGTCCCGGATGACGTCCAGGTTGTCACGGAGAAGGACTCTGAGACTCATCATGTTGTGGCCTCCGCGGGGGAGGGGAAGGACAGGTTTCTCGTCATTGAGGGGACGGGCTACAAGAAACTATTCGACGATGTCTCCGCGGGGGAAAGCGTGATTTTCAATCCTTTTCGAGCATCCCGATCTGCTCGTTCTGTTGGAAGATCATCAGGTTTGTCTGATTGATTACCGCAAACAGAGCCACGATGGTCGAGTTAACGTTGGGTGACACAGGGATTGGCTGAAATACCGTCGAGATGTCGAAGCGTCAGGCGGCGTTGAAGGCCGCATCGTCGAGGGAGGGAGAGGCACTGCGCCCGTCCCTGGCGTTTCCTTCCTCGACGTGAACGGTCACGTTGGGATCATGATCGTCGCCGTTGGTGAAAGTGGTGAAGGCGGTTTCATGGAAGTTGTCGTCAGTACGTGGGTTGGCCATGATCAACGGAATTGAAGTATGTTTTGGTTCTTGAATTTCTATGGAAGAAAGAACGGGGAAGCAAGAGTTCCCACAGATGGCGCCACTGATCTTAACGGATAAAAAAGGATTAGCAGGCAGCAACACGCCGTTAGCTCCTAATTCGCCGGTGGTGGAGAAAGGAGGGGGTGTACCTGCAAGGCACTCCGATGCTAAAGTCAGTTTCAGCAAGAGAGAGAAGACAAGTATAAAAAAGGTGTAGAATTCAGAATACCTGACCCTCTAGTGATAGAGGGTATTTATAGTGAGCCCTCAGCGCTGGGCGAACGGTTACTTTGCATTAGGTTGGATTGCTAGGCCCAATACGAGTAACTACCGGGGTCTACATGGAATAGGGAAGATCAACACGTGATCTTCACCTTAGGTCAACTACCCCGTGATCTTCAGAAGGTGGGTGACCTGTTCTTTCAGATACGGGTAGTTGCCTGACGACGTGTCCCTGCGTGAGGGGCACATGGAGACCGTAGGGGAGACGCGTGGGCGCTCCCCGTACGATTTGATGAACTGGGCCTTCATGGGGCCCTCCCTGGTGAGGAGTTGGGTTAGGTCGTGCTCGACAGTGGGGCAGCCTCTGGCCCAGTCCATAATAGTTCTCTTGTTGCACTTTGTAAAGATCATAAGGGGATTGTCCTTATTGATTGTGTTGATTATGTTATAAGATTATAAGATATGTCTTGATTGAAGACTTGTACAAAGATCTGTCATAGTGGAAAATCTCTCACAGGGAGTGAGGGGAACCTCTGGCATATTTACTTTTATATCATTTTTGAAAAATAACAAAATCAGTGTTAACGGTTCAAATTGAGAAAAGTCCGATAAATCTAATTCACCCTCCTCTTAGAGACCACGCATATACTTACAATTGGTATCAGAGCAAGTTTAAGTAATATGCTCTTGTGATCCAGAATGGCTTCCGCAAACCCGGTGTTCAGATATGGTGGAAGCAATAACAAGCCTCCATTGTTCTGTGGTGAATACTTTGATTTTTGGAAAATTCGTATGAAGGCACGTCTAGAAGCACAAGGAGAAGATATATGGGATGCTGTACAAAATGGTCTGTTTGTTCCTACTAGTGTTGTCGATGGTGTTAGGACAACAAAGATTAAAAGTTCATGGATTGAAGATGATAAGAATATGTTTTGAAGAAGCATCAACATTTATATAAACTTTGACATCAAATCCTTGAAGGAGATAAATGTCTAATTTTATGCTATTAATTTTCAATTATAATAATATATCCTTCATATGTTATCACTTTGCTTTGTACTATTCTACTTTATCTTCTATTTGATGATGTCAAAAGGGTGAGAAATAGTAGGTATTGTATTTGTTCTTGTTCATAATTCTTTCCGGGGAGAAATCCTTGAATTTAAAAAGTAAGGGGGAATTAGAGCAGGTTCATGAAATGCTTCAAAATTTGAAACTCATCTCTCTTTCATAGCAATTCAAGCTCATTACTCTCTCATTTTAAAAACAAGTGCTTTGTGACTTAACTTTTTGTTTGAAGTTTACTGCATACATTTTCATTCATCTCTGAAAGTTTCAACACTATAATCATTGAGCACTTGTATTACATATTGTGAATTGCCTACTTAATAGAGAAGATCAATTCTAGGAATTGATATACATTGCTATACAAATTCAAACACTTGTAAAAATTCAGATTGTTGTGATTTCTTTGCTATTAGGGATGGCAATGGGCAGGGTATGGGTAGGGTACTATAGTACCCGTCCCCATACCCGCAGTTGAAAAAAATCCCCGTACCCGAGCGCATACCCGCTTGGGTATCAAAATTAGCACCCGTACCCGTACCCTATGGGTATATAAGTGTCCGTACCCGTACCCGTTACCCGCATTTTTAATAAAATTAAATATATCAAGTATAAAATATCATAATATTTTAAGTTTTTTAAAATATTAAAAAGTTTTAAAAAAAATTTATTGTTGAATTATGAAATAAATGATCACTTATATTAAATATGTAGTAGTTTAAAATTGATTTTTTTTTTATAAACTTTATAAACATTTATTTTTATATAATAATATAAATTAAAATTAAATATATATTGTGCGGGTATGGGGCGGGCTGGGTACTAATGTGCCCATACCCGCACCCATCCCCGCTTATTTAAGTCGGTAATTACCCGAGCCCGTACCCGTACCCATTTTTGCGGGTTTTTACCCTACCCGTTATGGGTAATTTTGTGGGTACCCACTGGGGATGGGCCAAATTACCATCCCTACTTGCTATTCAGGATTGTTGGAAGCAAGAGAGTGAATAAGGGAGGATTGTTCTCTTGTTGCACTTTGTAAAGATCATAAGGGGATTGTCCTTATTGATTGTGTTGCTTATGTTATAAGATTATAGGATAGGTCTTGGTTGAAGACTTGTACAAAGATCTGACATAGTGGAAAATCTCTCACAGGGAGTGAGGGGACTGGAGTACTCTCGAATTGTGAAGGGGACCAAGATATATCGTTGTGTCCTTTACTTTTTGCATTTATTTCTCAGCATATTTATTTTCATATCATTTCTGAAAAATAACAAAATCAGTGTTAACGCTTCAATTTGGGAAAAATCCAATAAATATAATTCACCCTCCTCTTAGAGATTGTGCATATACTTACAGGGTTCCTAGTTAGAACCTATCATGGTGTAGTATTCATGTTAGGTTATGAATTCCATGTGTGAGAGGGTGTAAGCATGATGAGATCTTTGCATGCCAAGTTGATTATTTGATATGTATGACTTAATTCATGTTAGTATAAATATTTTTGATAATAAGTGTAATTGACATCTCATGATATGTTTGATTTGTTGTTTCATGTTATTAATTCATGTATTATGGGCATGTTTGATTAGGGATTGGAATATGAAAATGGTGTTTTGGGGCTGTTTTCTGTAATAAAAAAAACGTAGTAGTCAATCAGTTGACATATTACATCAATCAATTGAAATATGTAGAGTTGAAGGAAAACTTAGTTTTTCACATTGTCAATCAGTTGACATATTATGTAAATCAGTTAACATACCCCTCAGTCTTCATTTTCGGCATAACTTGAGCTCCGTAACTCCGTTTGAGACGCAGTCAGTTGCGTTGGAAAGCTAAGGAAAAGATCCGTAACATAATGAAACTACCATGGTATTAGTACATTCCTAAAAATAATGAGGGAGTAGACTCTGTTTAGGAACATCTTCGTATCTTCAAAGCTTGAATGTTGTAGTACTTGGCATTATGTCGTTGCGCGAAGATGATTGTGGATTAGGACTAATATTAGAACGAGTCTTTAATGATCGCCAATTAGGATAATGCAAAAATATTAATAACTTGTAAAGGTTGTCTACCTAAAGATGATACCTGGTAAGTGAATTACCTTAAGACATAAGGAATCTGATTAATGGGATAAGACATAGTAACAATTTAGATCGTTAAGCCAATACGCCTTCCGCAGATTTTATAAACCTCAAATGAGTAAGTCCCAAAAATATATAGGCAGGTAAACCCGTAAGACCATAGTAGAGGGAATGGCTGGTAAACCCGCAAGACCTAACCTTGAGGGCAATGTTATGATAATTTCGACTAAGCGAGATAAGTCCCAAAAGTAGATAGGTTGGTAAACCTGAAAGACCATACGAGAGGGTGAGGCAGGTAAACTCATAAAACCATATCTTGAGGGAATTCGTGTCCCAAAAGTAGAAAGGCTGGTAAACCCGTAAGACTATACCAGGGGGCATTACTGGTAAACCCGGAAGACCTATTCTTGAGGGAGTTAGAGTTTCCAATTACAGGTAGGGAAGTTGGTGATTTCCTCGACTTCTGGCATTGGGTACTGATTTGATGTACTTCTCCATAGTTGAAACAAGTTAGAACTACACTCTTGCACTCAGCGGCACAATGTCCCTACTTTCCACACTTGAAACATGCTAGACTTATGCTATTTCACTCAGAGGCGCGATGACCTAATCCTCCACACTTGAAACATCTCATAGGAGGAGAAACACCTCCCTTAATTGTTCCACTCCCTCTCTTGGCCTTCTGCTGGAACTTCTGATTCCCCTTAGCAACTGAAGTCACATACAACTTACCACGATTTTGATTCCCATTCTTCTTCTCACTCACACTCTTATAGTAAGCAGATCTAGCTATACTATCCTCATCATAAATTTTGAATTTGTTGACCAACACTAAGAAACGACGGATCTCCTGATATCCAAAGAACTGCTTAATCTCAAGACGTATACCACTTTCTTCCTGCACAATCGACCATAAAACCAGTTGCAAAAGTAAAGTAAATAGTGGTTAACGAAAACAATCATAGACAATGTTCACAAACATGTCACACACCAGGGGATAAAAAGGTTCACAAAACCTAGGACGAATAAAACGACATGCTATAATACCATCTATGTAGCACCCTAAACCCCAAACACATAATTTATAAATAATGCAGAATTATAAAATACGAAAGGGTGCAACATTTCTCAACATAACATTCTCAAATCAAAATAGCAGCGGAAAATAACTTTCAACACAACTCTAATTGTCTCATGAATATAAAATCACTTCATTTAATAAAAAATAGTTAATTCAACAAATCGAACAAAAACAAAATAAGGTACACCCAACCCAATCTTACATTATCAAAACGACACACGGAAAACTAAACAATGTATAATGATAAATAATGAAGAAGACCAACTATGTCATCCTCCAAAACAAGCAACAACTAATGCTCATCAGTCTCTACCTGAGTATCTGGACAACAGGCGTATAGGACAACATAGAAAATAGAAAGGGGTAAGAATATATTCGTATATTTTAATGGTGCATAAAACATCAAGGTTAGTCAAATTAGCATAATTAATTAATCACATAATCCAACAATAGCATAAATAAATCAACAAATGCAATTATGTATGCACTGTATTCATCTCCTTTACTCCCATGCATGTGGTACCAATAATTCAAATATTTAGAGGTTTGTTAATGAAACATTCAACTCATCACCGAAACGAAGTCCTACTTGTCACTGGACCAAAGTCCTACTCGTCACTAGATCAAATTCCTACCTATCTCCGATATATATGATACATGAATGATACACAAAGATACACAATACTTGTTTCACCTCTAACTTCAATAATCATCACTAGTTCCTCTCAAACCTAAACATGACAACAATACTCATCGCCACTGTAAGGCCACGTCAATGGTTCCATTGAACCGTACATCTGAACAACAACAATATACTCCTCGCGAGGCATTCTTCATAAAATCATTCATCATATTCAAAATTATATTTTTCTCATCAACACTCATTAAACAACATCTAACAATCATCAAAAATAGAAACCACTTAAAAAATCGAGTCAAACGACCAAAAATTGGTCAACACAAGGTCTGATAGTCAGCCTTCTAGGCATGAAGGCCATTACCCCACCCGTCACTCATCCTCTCTCAATCGTCTGTCATCGTTGACGATTTCGGCAATGGTGCCCATCGTTGAACCTAATGGCCGACCCGTCGTCCAACTAACGCCCGTTAGCTCGTCCTAAAGAGGTGTCTTCTCTAGCACAATGACAATTGGTCTGTCACGCAGGTGACGCCCGTCACCGCTGTGTAGAACGCGAAAACAATGTTTTTGCCATAGCTGAACCTCTATATTTTCGATTTCGATTCCAGATACCCTTATACACACAAAAATTCATCAAATATGAATAATACAATATTTAGTCACATCAAACATCACAAATTTGACATATACATCATCAATCAAACATGAAATCATCATCATATTTCATCAAATCATCATCTATACTCATAAACATTAAAAATCAAAATTATGCACATAAACCTACATTAAATTTAGCAATTAACATAACATGAAAACAATGTCACATCACAACAATTTAGAGAGATTTTGTACAAACCATCTGAAGATTCAAATCTCTCATCAATGGAAGAAAAGGAAAGGAAAAAGAAAAGAGGATAAGGGATCCTCTCTACCCATCATGCTTAAACACCCATATCATGAACAATTCCCTACCTCAAATTAACAAAAAAAGGTTGAAGCTTTAGCTATGGAGACTCTTCTCATACTCTTGCTCTGCTAGGGTTTCTCTCTTTAACTCTGCTGACACCTTGTTTCACAAAAAAATCTCCTTTTTTTCTATTCTCCCTCTCTACATAAATAAAACCTATTTTTATTTTATTAATTTTTTCAACTCCTAATAATTTTATTCACTTCCCTTAATTTTAAATAATATATATTTTTCTCCCCAAATCTCAATTTCTAACTTTCTACACTATTTTAAATAAATAAAAATATATACAATTTCTACTGAAACCCAACAACCTCAATAATACTAATTAAATTAAATTAGAGCACTCTAAAACTCAAATAAATTATTAAAATCAAAATTGGGGTGTTACATTTTCAATATTAATCGTCAATAATTCTAAGCAGCAGAGCCTACCTGCAAAACACAAAGGTTTCACCATTGGTGCCCACATCTGGAGCAGTGTCTTCCTCGTAGAATGCCTTTAGGCATATTTCGTCATCTTTATTGGAAGATGATTCTTTTAGATTTCTCCTTGACGTTTCTGTTTCTCCTCCTCTTCTTCGCTTTAGTATTTAAAGATATTTCTTCATCTTCTTTGTCGTTCTTTGAACAAGAGGATCCTTCATTTTTTTTAGTAGTTTAACTTGTTTGTTCATCTTCTCTACAATTTTCTTCTTTCTTGATTTTTTTTTTTGGAAATTCATGAAGGCTCTCATCTATTGATTTAAGAGTTGTATTCAACTTTCAATTCTTAATTCTAAGATGTTTGTTAGTAATGCAGTTTCCAACAAACTTTCTAATACTTGTAAATTTAGAAAGACATCCATGATTATCTTTTTTGCCTTGTGTGTTCATTGTGAAGTCAAGCTTCTCTATGGTTAAAAATTGTTTTGATGAAGACAAATCTCTTAAGTAGCAAAAAGTGATAAAGAATGCAAAGATGATATTCAAGATAAAAGAATTATGCTCAAGACTTAGTATTCAAGAAATTCACATCTCATGAAGGTATAATGACAATTCTAATCAAATAATAAAGTCTTAGATGCTCAATCAACAAACATCATTGCATACTTCTTTATTTGATCATGTCTTATTTAGAATAATCATTTTTCACTTTTTAACTAATGCAAATCGATTTGCATGGAGGTACAATCGATTTGCACCTGTTGTTTGCTGATTTTTTTTCAAACTTTTTCATAGTGCAATCGATTTTCATTTTGGTCCAATCGATTGCATGCTGTTGCATTTTGAAAATTTTGTTACGTTAAGCATAGTGCAATCGATTTGCACATAGGTGCAATCGATTTGCACCTGGACAGATTTGAAAAATCATCATTTTTCATAACACCTCTTCATGTCTCTCTTCATGGAACCTTTTCATTATGCATTGGCATTTGTTCATGAATTTTTTTACAGTCTTTACCTTGGTTCATAAGGGTGTTATGTGTATATAAATACAGAAAATTTCAAATCTTTTTTTTCACCTTTTTCAACAAAACTTTCAAAGTCTCACATATTCACACTTCAAGTTTATTAAGCTTTCACTCAAGAACTTTTCTGCATACTTTCATATCATCTAACCAGAAAGTACTTGAGCAATCTAAACACTTTATTGTTTGTGAATAATTGTTGTTGAAAGAGAAGATCACTCTTGTGATTGATAAAGCATCAAGATTCCATCTATCAAATTCTTACAAAATTCAAATTTTTTGTTATTTTGATTACAACTTATTTTTAGGATTGTTAAAGATAAGTTTGTAAGGTTTTTTCCTTGTAATCCGGATTGTGGATACAAGAGGTCCATTTGTGAGAGATTTGTTCTCGATTGGACTTTAAGCATTTGTAAATCCAAGAGGGTTGTTCTTGGTTGTTAGAATAGTATAGAAAGACATAGTGTTGTCTTGTCTAGGAATCTAACATTTAGTAAATTCTCTTTCAAGTTGAAAGGGGAGTGGAGTACTCTCGACGTGTGAGGGGAACCACTATACGTCTCGGTGTTCATTTACTTTCCACATTTATCTTTTCAGCACTTAGATATCTTTAAGAAAGTAAAGATCAAATATCGTTAAAAATCGGGATAATTTTCTAAGAACCTAATTCACCCCCCTCTTAGGCTCACATATAAGTTACAATTGGCATCAGAGCAGGTTAGGTAACCTGTTCCGACAAGATCCAGCATGGCTTCCGCAAGCACGAACCCGGTTTTCAAAAACGGTGGAAGTAGTAACAAGCCCCCACTTTTCTCTGGAGAGTATTTTGATTTTTGGAAGATTCGTATGAGAGCACATCTTGAAGCACAAGGAGAAGGTATATGGGAAACTGTTGAAAATGGTCCACACCAACCAATGAGTGTTGTGAACAATGTTGCAACTCCAAAAATTAAAACGGCGTATAATGAAGATGATAGAAAGAAAGTACTCGATGAAAAGAAAGCTATTAATATTCTTCAAAGTGCATTAAGTATGGATGAATTTTTCCGAATTTCACAATGTAAATCTGCAAAAGAAATATGGGATACTTTGGTAGAAACACATGAAGGAACGGCTGAAGTTAAAAGATCTAGACTAAATACTCTAAGTCAAGAATATGAAATGTTCCGAATGCAGCCCGGAGAAACTATTGTTGCATTACAGAAAAGATTTGTTCATTTGACTAACCACTTAATAGCACTTGGTAAGACATTCTCAAATGATGAACTAAATCTCAAAATTCTAAGATCTTTGACAAGAGAATGGCAACCAAAAGTAACGGCAATATCGGAAAAGAAAAGTCTCTCTACAATGACTTCCGCATCTCTATTTGGTAAACTTCAAGAACATGAGTTAGAACTTGGACAACTTGAAAAACATGAACTTCAAGACAAGAAATCTAAAGGTATTGCTTTAAAGGTAGATGCAAAAGGAAAACAAAATGACGACTCATCAGAGGAAGACGAAAATTTCATGTTACTAGTAAAAAGACTTGGAAAATTCTTTGGAAATAAAGATAAGTCCTTTTATGCGAAAAGGAAGAAACACTTTAAGAAAAATGATACTTCAACTTCTTCTCAAGACATTACATGTTATGAATGTGGGAAGCAAGGTCATATAAAACCCGAATGTCCACAACTTGCAAAGAAAGGAAGTTTTAAAGGCAAGAAGGAATCAAAAAATAAGAAGGCATACATTGCATGGGAAGACAACGAAATTAGTTCATCATCCGACTCGGAGAGCGATGAAAGCGCAAAACTAGCACTTATGGCTACACATAACTCCGAAGATGAAAATGACGAGGTTAGTACTAAATTTTCTCTTTATGATAATGATGCACAAGAAGCCATAAATGAACTCTTAAACGAATGTAAGGTGTTATGTAAAACAATTTCTTCACAAAAAAGACAAATAACATCTTTAGAAGAAAAAGTCGATGTTATGGAAAAAGAGTTAAAAGATGAAAAACAAAAGAGAGCAAGTGAAGAAAAACAAGAGTTGGTGTGTAAAAATTGTGAGTCACTTTCATTCCAAATTGTTCAATTAAAAAGAGTCTTAGAAAGATATGAGAAAGGACAAATTGGTTTAGAAGCGGTCCTTAGTCAACAAAGATATTCGAATGATAAAAGTGGACTTGGTTACTCTAAATTTTCTAAACCAAGCTCTAGTAAAACAATCTTTGTTAAGGCTAGTGATCAAACTTCTAAGGAGAAAGTGAACAAACCTAAAATTGTGCATCCTTATCCTAAAAAGAAAAGAACTCCCATTAAGAAGAGATTTCCTAAAAAGAAATCATATGTTCCTAGATATAAAAGCAATTTTGTTCCTACTTGTTTTTATTGTGGTATTATTGGTCATACACCTAATGCTTGCTATATAAGAAACTTTAGTGTTGCAAGTGGGCATTATGTGTGGGTAAAGAAAGGTACTAATTATGAAGGACCCAAGGCTATTTGGGTACCTAACAAAACTTAATTTGTTTTGTAGGTTTGCTTGAAAACCACTTCAAATCTATGGTATCTTGATAGTGGTTGTTCGAAGCATATGACCGGAGATATAAACAAATTTTCAAGTCTAGTGCTTAAGGCCAAGGATTATGTCACTTATGGAGATAACAATAAAGGAAAGATTCTTGGCGTAGGCAATGTTGGTTCACCACCTTTCACAATAATTGAAGATGTGCTTTATGTTGAAGGCTTAAAGCATAATCTTATTAGCATAAGCCAACTTTGTGACAAAGAATTCAAAATCAAGTTCACTAGAGATGAATGTTTGATAGAAGACGAAGTCACTAATGAGGTAATGCTTAAAGGTAATAGAATTAACAATATTTTTATGATTTCCCTTGATAACACTTCTTTGAAGGTTAAATGTCTTATGGCAAGCAATAATGATTCATGGCTTTGGCACAAAAGGATTGCTCACATTCACATGGAGCATTTGAATAAATTAATTAAGCATGACTTAGTTATTGGACTATCAAAGATAAAATATGCCAAAGATAAGTTGTGTGATGCATGTCAAAAGGGGAAACAAACCAAGTCAACTTTCAAATCTAAAGATGTGGTGTCCACTTCAAGGCCACTACAATTGTTGCATATGGACTTATTTGGTCCATCAAGAACAAGAAGCTTTGGAGGTAATGTTTATGATTTAGTTATTGTTGATGATTACTCTAGATATACTTGGACTTTCTTTTTAGTGCAGAAAAGTGATGCTTTTAAGGCGTTCAAGAAATATGCAAAGCAAATTCAAAATGAGAAGTCACTTTCAATTGCCTCCATAAGAAGCGACCATGGTGGAGAATTCCAAAATGCTTCCTTTGAAGAATTTTGTGAAGAACATGGAATATCTCACAACTTCTCGGCACCAAGGACTCCTCAACAAAATGGAGTGGTGGAGAGAAAGAATAGGTCATTAGTGGAACTTGCAAGAACAATGCTTAGCGATTCAAATCTTCCAAAATATTTTTGGGCGGATGCGGTAAGTACGGCATGTTTTGTAAGTAATCGTGTTAATATTAGACCTATTCTAAAGAAGACCCCCTATGAACTTTTCAAAGGGAGGAAACCAAACATTGCTTATTTTCATATTTTTGGATGCAAATGTTTTGTCTTAAACAATGATAAAGACAATCTTGGTAAGTTCGATGAAAAATCGGATGAAGGTATATTTCTTGGTTATTCACTTACAAGTAAGGCTTATAGAATTTATAATAAAAGAACTTTAACAATTGAAGAATCTATGCATGTTAAGTTTGATGAATCTAACCCCTCCAAGGAGGATATTGTTTTGTGTGATGATGATGATGAAATTGTAGAAAATCCCCAAGAAGATACTTCAAGAAAAAATCAAGAGGAATTCCAAGAAGAACCGATTCAACAAGAGACAAATTTAAATGATCTACCTAAAGAATGGAGGACTCATAGAGATCATCCGATTGACAAAGTTATTGGTGATATTAGTCAAGGTGTAGCAACAAGATTAAATCTTAAAGATGCTTGCTTAAATATGGCGTTTGTCTCACAAATTGAACCTTCCAAAGTTGTTGAAGCCTTAAGTGACGATCATTGGATTATTGCTATGCAAGAAGAGTTAAACCAATTCGAAAGGAATCAAGTGTGGGAACTTGTACCTAGACCAAGTGATAAGCACATCATCGGTACCAAATGGGTGTTTAAAAATAAACTTGATGAGAATGGGATAATTATTCGAAACAAGGCTAGATTGGTAGCTCAAGGTTACAATCAAGAGGAAGGCATTGATTTTGAGGAAACATTCGCTCCGGTTGCAAGGTTAGAAGCTATCCGTTTATTACTTGCTTATGCATGTTCACTAAATTTTCAGCTTTATCAAATGGATGTCAAAAGCGCATTCTTGAATGGCTACATCAATGAAGAAGTCTATGTCAAACAACCCCCGGGCTTTGAAGACTTCAAGAATCCTACACATGTCTTCAAATTAAAGAAAGCTCTTTATGGCTTAAAGCAAGCACCAAGAGCATGGTATGATCGTCTTAGCAATTTCCTTTGTGAAAAGGGATTTGTAAAAGGCAAGGTTGACAAGACATTGTTCATTAAGAAAGCAAAAGGTAATACTTTGTTAGTTCAAGTCTATGTTGACGACATCATATTCGGTTCAACGAACGAAGATCTTTGTAAAGAATTCTCATTGATGATGCAAGGAGAGTTTGAAATGTCAATGATGGGAAAAATGAATTACTTCCTTGGACTTCATATCAAACAACTAAAGGACGGTATATTCATCAACCAATCCAAGTATTGCAAATAATTGTTGAAAAGATTCGACATGGATAGTTGCAAGGCTATGGCTACACCAATGGGATCCGGAACCTATGTCGATAAAGATGAATCGGGCGCTTCCATTGATATTACGAAATATCGAGGTATGATTGGTTCTTTATTATATTTGACGGCAAGCCGTCCTGACATTATGTTTAGTGTGTGTGTTTATGTGCTCGTTTTCAAGCAAATCCGAAGGAGTCACATCTCACCGCTGTGAAAAGAATCATGAAGTATCTCAAGGGAACGACGAACGTTGGTCTATGGTATCCAAAAGGTAGTATGTGTAATTTAGTTGGTTATTCTGACGCGGATTATGCAAGTTACAAAACTGATAGAAAAAGCACGAGTGGAACATGTCACATTTTAGGAAATGCCTTAGTTTCATGGTCCTGTAAGAAACAAGCATGTGTTGCTCTTAGTACGGCTGAAGCAGAATACATAGCAGCAGGAAGTTGTTGTGCTCAGATTCTTTGGCTAAAGCAACAATTGAGTGATTACAGAATCAATCTTGGATGCATTCCTCTCCGGTGCGACAACACAAGTGCGATCAATATTACAAAAAATCCCGTCATGCACTCAAGAACAAAACACATAGACATTCGACATCATTTTCTACGTGATCATGTGCTAAAAGGAGATGTTGAAGTCACATTTGTGGATACACATAATCAACTCGCAGACATCTTCACAAAACCGCTTGCAAAACAAGCGTTTTACAAGATTCGAAGGGAACTTGGAATTCTAGACGAACAAGACACATAAAATGTTAATCATATGGTATGGTTCATCAAACAACAAAGGTGCACAAATGTCTTTATCTTCTTTAGTTTATGGCATTTATTTTTTGGCATCTCTACTTCTACTCCCTTCTTATATATGTTTAACTTTTGTTATATGTTTCTACACATGTTGGTAATATGGTTTGATACATGTTTTTCATATTATTTTACAAATTTCACTACAAGCAATCGATTGCACCCTTTCTCCAATCGATTGCTCACTGTAGAAATAGTTTTTTTTTTTACGTTTTACCTTGATCCAATCGATTGCACCCTTGTTCCAATCGATTGCTCACTGTAAGTATTGTTTTTTTTATTGTTTTTACCTTGTCCAATAGATTGCTTACACATGCAAATCGATTGAAGTCTGCTCGTGTTGTGTTTTCACGCATTTTTAGTTATGTGCAATCGATTGCACTATAATGCAAATCGATTTGCACCTGTAGCATAGTCAAAAACACTTTTATTTTTATTATTTGGTTTGATCCATTCAATTATCCATCATTTCCAATAACTTGTTCCTTCAACTTTTCAGATTTGATTCCCACCTAACCTAACCTATGAGATTCCTTTCTTGACCAAATTTTTACTCATCTTTATTACCCTATTCATTTCCCATAACCACTCACATTAACTTTTCTCACCAAACTCCAACAAAAGAATCTCTATTCCAACTTTCAAAATCAGATTTTAATCCCTATTCCAACTCTCAATATCAGAATTTATCACTTCCCTCATAGTTATTTTCGTTTTCCTACAAACCCTCTCACAAAAATATCCAAAACTTCATCCTTCCACTTCATCTTCTCCATTTCTCCTCAACCATTAACCATGGCTTCAAGGTTGAAAAGGAAGGTCTCTGCTGCAGAAAAAGGAAAAGGAAAGGCTTCCTCATCCTCCAACATTCCTCCTCTTTACCAGGACCTCACAAATAAGCAAATTGAGAGGTATGAAAACTTTTTTCAAAGAAAGATTGTCCAAACTCCAAAATATGGCGATTTATCTACTTTTCCTAAGAGATGTTTTAAATTTCAAGATACTCTAGAATCTTTGAAATTAGGCTCAGTCATAGCTTCCTCTGGACCTTATTATCCAGACCTGGTGAGAATGTTCTACTGTAATATGGTTATAGAGAATGGAAAGTTTGTTACATCTGTTTTAGGAAAGAAAATTCTTTTGACATAAAAAATCCTTGGAAAAATTTTAGATATTCCTTATTCCGGTAATCTCTTATACGATCCAGAGGATGAAGATTGGAATGATTATAAGAAAAAAGAGTTTTACTACAGTATTGGTAGGATGTCAGAAACAAAATTTTATGCACATCGTGTAAGATCTCTAGGCGGAATTGAACCATCTCGAGGATCATGGTCGGCTGGAATTTTCTATATTGATGATCGCTTGCTTCACTATTTTTTTGCATATGTTTTGTTTCCAAGAAACGGTAACCATTGAACCGTTACGGATGTGGAGATGCAAGTGTTGTATGCCATCAAAAATAATATACAAGTTAATTGGGCTCGGCTGATTTTAAATCACATGTTGGCTCATACTCATAAGTCAAAATCTCTACCATATGCATGGTTCATTACTCGTATCTTGGAACACTTCAAAGTTGTGTTTGATGGTATTGATTGTTTTTTAATGGACACAACTACTCACAAGATCACAATAAGGAATGTGGATAATCGAATGGGTGTGCACTATGATTCGGAGTCTCAAACTATTTCCTATATTGGTAATGATGGTGAAGAAAATGAAGCTAATGGGGAAAATCATGAAAGTGATGAAGATGTTCCTCCTTCATTTGGTGTGGATGGTCCCTCTAACCAAGCCCTCATTGACTACATGACCACACAATTTGCCAATCTTAACTCCATCATCCATGAGCATTGGACTTCCGCGAACAATCAAATTGCTCAAAACCATGAGAATACCACCAACCAAATAAATAGGGTCCAAACCGACATTAACCAATAATTTTCATATCTCTACTCACATCTCCATATTCCTCCTTATGATCCTAACAACCCGGCTGCCTCGATTCCGTTAGTTACACCTATCCAACGTCATTCTCCGTATCAAGGTCCTACCTTCTTCAACCTCCACACCAACAATGATGTGGATCAATCTTAATATGTTTTGTTACTTTTGTATCTCTTTAGATTTAAGTTTATGTTGTCATTTTTCAATGTTATGTAAGGTACTTAGTACCACAACTCTTTTGTCTTGCTTATGTTAATCTTGCATGTGTGTTTTCACTATTCCATATCTTTAATGTTTTCAACGTTATGCTTGTATGGTTTCAAATTGTACTCTTTTACTCTTTAATTCTTCTATCTTTCACCCATCTTTCCCTTCTTTTTGATAATGTCAAAGGGGGAGAAAGGTGTTATGCTTGAATACTTGTATATTTCCTTGTTTTTTAAGATTTTAAATAGGTACTAAATTTTCAAAGGCTCCTTCAAGATTATCAAATCAAACTATTTCTAAGCTTCATCTAAAGGGGGAGTTATGCATCTTAGGGGGAGAAATTCTTTTTCGGAAATTACAAAGCATCAAAGGAGATTTTGTTTGTCATCATCAAAAAGGGGAATGTGAAGTCAAGCTTCTCTATGGTTAAAAATTGTTTTGATGAAGACAAATCTCTTAAGTAGAAAAAAGTGATAAAGAATGCAAAGATGATATTCAAGATAAAAGAATTATGCTCAAGACTTAGTATTCAAGAAATTCACATCTCATGAAGGTATAATGACAATTCTAATCAAATAATAAAGTCTTAGATGCTCAATCAACAAACATCATTGCATACTTCTTTATTTGATCATGTCTTATTTAGAATAATCATTTTTCACTTTTTAACTAATGCAAATCGATTTGCATGGAGGTACAATCGATTTGCACCTGTTGTTTGCTGATTTTTTTCAAACTTTTTCATAGTGCAATCAATTTGCATTTTGGTCCAATCGATTGCATGTTGTTGCATTTTGAAAATTTTGTTACGTTAAGCATAGTGCAATCGATTTGCACATAGGTGCAATCGATTTGCACCTGGACAGATTTGAAAAATCATCATTTTTCATAACACCTCTTCATGTCTCTCTTCATGGAACCTTTTCATTATGCATTGGCATTTGTTCATGAATTTTTTTACAGTCTTTACCTTGGTTCATAAGGGTGTTATGTGTATATAAATACAGAAAATTTCAAATCTTTTTTTTCACCTTTTTCAACAAAACTTTCAAAGCCTCACATATTCACACTTCAAGTTTATTAAGCTTTCACTCAAGAACTTTTCTGCATACTTTCATATCATCTAACCAGAAAGTACTTGAGCAATCTAAACACTTTATTGTTTGTGAATAATTGTTGTTGAAAGAGAAGATCAGTCTTGTGATTGATAAAGCATCAAGATTCCATCTATCAAATTCTTACAAAATTCAGATTTTTTGTTATTTTGATTACAACTTATTTTTAGGATTGTTAAAGATAAGTTTGTAAGGTTTTTTCCTTGTAATCCGGATTGTGGATACAAGAGGTCCATTTGTGAGAGATTTGTTCTCGATTGGACTTTAAGCATTTGAAAATCCAAGAGGGTTGTTCTTGGTTGTTAGAATAGTATAGAAAGACATAGTGTTGTCTTGTATAGGAATCTAACATTTAGTGAAATTCTCTTTCAAGTTGAAAGGGGAGTGGAGTACTCTCGACGTGTGAGGGGAACCACTATACGTCTCGGTGTTCATTTACTTTCCGCATTTATCTTTTCAGCACTTAGATATCTTTAAGAAAGTAAAGATCAAATATCGTTAAAAATCGGGATAATTTTCTAAGAACCTAATTCACCCCCCCCCCCCCTCTTAGGCTCACATATAAGTTACATTCATTTTCTCTTTGTTTGATACTCGGACAAAATTCATATATCATTTCATGAGTATCCCACATTTTCTTGACAGTATTACAATGATGAACATAGGGAAAAGTTGTGTCATTTAAAGACAAAAATATTTTGGTTTTGAAAAATATCTTAAATATTCTTTTTTCCTCTTTGGTCCAAAGAAAATTAAATGTATCTACTATTTTACCATTCACTTGATGAGTAGGGATAAACTAACATTTTGACAATAGTTTCCCTTAACTCATAGTTTATGTTTTGAAGAAAAAAAATTCTAAACCTAGCTTGCAAAAAATAAAAAATATTACTATTTTTAAAAAGGTGGTGGTGTTTTAAAAAAATCTCTTGTCGGAAGTCATCTTCCTCCTGAGACGATTAGTCCTTAAACATGAGTTAGACTCTGATACCACTTGTTCAACTTGAGACTTCACACACAAGAGAGAGGGAGAGGATTGTGTGGATTGGAAAAACGTAGTTTTAACAAACTTTAGAAAATAAAATCAGAGTTTAAAAACATTTTAAAAACTTAGCAGCGGAAAAATAAAATGCGAAAAATAAATTGCTGAAATAAAAGGAGTTAAGGGAAAAGAGGAACACCAAGAATTATAGAGGTTTGGTAAAAAATAAAACGACCTACTCCCCTCCCTAAAAATTAATCTTGAGAATTTCCAATAATACTTTGAAAGCTTTTAGCAAGAAAGACTCGTGAATCTCTCTATATAAGGAAATAGTGATTGATCTTCCATTACAATATACAAGACGATGGATTTGTGCGTTTGCGTCTTTTCTTCATAATAAGCTTGAGAGTGAAGGGGCCAATCTTCCTTTCCAAATAATGTATTGAAGCGGTTAGTATTTTCTCCATAAACACAGACCTTTGAGCGGTTAGTATTTTCTCCACAAACACCGACCTTTGAGCGGCTAGTCTTCATGTTCCAAAACCTTTGAGCATAATACCTTGGTTTTAACCTAACTAACCAAAAACCTGCAAGATTTTAACCTCGAGTTGATCTCGAACGTGTGAAGTTTTTAAGTACCATGATGAGCTTTAACATATCTTGGTTTTAACACCAGACTTACCAAGAACCTAGGAGATTTTATACGGGTTGATCTCTAACCAAAACTAGGACTGAAATACCCAATCCTAATCATGAGCTTCTTACAGGTTTAGCTTTAACCTAATCAAATCTTTAATCGGACATTATTCAACCAAGGTATACACAAAAGGTTCCCTTGGTGAATTTTACAAATTTACCTATTCCAGAATTACAAAAATGATCTCATTCACAAAAGAACTTTTCTGACAAAAGCACTTAGGCTAAAAACATAGTGATAGAAAGTTAAGGAAATATTTAGAGAGAGAGAGAGAGAGAGAGAGAGAGAGAGAGAGAGAGAGAGAGAGAGAGAGAGAGAGAGAGAGAGAGAGATGAAAGTGTCAAAACATGATTTTGGATGATTTGAAACAAAAAAGGGAACCTCTATTTATAGGTCTGATGTTGGCTCAAAAAGAAAATTTCATTAAACGTATCTTGTAACAACCTAATTGATTAACACATATGTCTAATTGATTAGAAGATGTAAATAATTGTTTGTGAGTTCTAAAAAAGGAAGTTTAAGATTTCTAGTCGTTGCACAGAATTAAGGCGCCTTCAAAATAGTTTGGTCATTAAGTTTGCACATTTGTAATTGATTGGACAAATGTTCTAATCGATTGGAAAAGTAAAAAATTCACCTATAGCTATTTTAAATGCTCCCAATTCATTTGACACAACTTACAAATGTTTTTTCAAAAAATTTCTTTGGGGGAAGCATTTTGAAAAATATTTTAGTGTGTGTGTTTAGCCATATACTTTTACGATAAAGTCATTTTGCCTTACAATCGTTCACTTATTACTAAAATAAGATATCATCATATTTCTTCAAGACTTTGTCGGATATTACTCTTTATGTTGAGACATGCTTGAGATGAGGCTTTGGTTGCATTCTTGATTTTCCATCATCAGATAGTCAAGTTCATCAAATCCTAAAGATAGGTTTGCATCTTTATCCGTTTAATCATTCATACTTCACGTATCATACTATTTTTAGTTTCCATATCAAAAGTTTATGTCCTTGTTTAAAAGCATATCACCTGCAAAACAAGGTTCCACATCATGGACCACCTTATGTGGGTCAAGTTAAGAGCGGATAATTTGAACATTCGTGCAGAGTACCTCCAGCTAGTCGACAACTTGGTAGAAGGAACCGGACACCCTTTTGAGAGTTTGGTTAAGCTTTTCATTGACTTTCTTCATCAAGTCGACCAACTATCCCTCGTAAGTCTCCCACTCATTTTCCCAAGACTCATTCTCATACTTGTTAGGTCTTTGATTGACTACATTTTGGCTAAAACAAGTTTACAGAAAGATGTTCGATAAGATGTCCTGACATGGTTGCTCGGACATCAGTGCAGTAGGTGCTGCTGTTATGTGTTTCAGACAGATGTCAAAGGAGATTTCACAACATCTTTGTTTGATACAATAGGCGCTGCTGTTTTATATCTCTTGACATATTTGATTTTATTTGATGAGAATCTTTTAGATATACCTCATCATTATACGCAGGTCAAGGAGATTTATTAGGAGCAAGTCCATATTTAATTGGATTTCATAAAAAGGATCCTTGAGACTTTTTAGGAAACTATTTGGAGATTTGTTCCCACTCTTGTGGAGAAGATCTTGCAACTGATTTAAAACGTGAAGATTGGATCTGATTGAAGAGTCCAAGCCCATAGTGCAGGAGTCTATAAATAAGGATTTGCTAGACCTAAAATAGCTAACACACACAACAACAAGTCGTCAGTGTAACATAAGAGTTTAGGGTTTTGAGAGTCTCTTGTGTAGTTTGTAAGTCACCCATGTATCTTTTGATACTATGTGGTCGACATAGGTTGTTGTATAGTGTTCTCACTCGAAGCTTTTAAGCAAGAGTTGAGTATTGTTCTTGGATGAAGCTTTTAAGCAAATCCAAGTTAACTTGGTTGTCAAGAATGCTTGGCGGGACTTTGTATTGAAGGAGGTGTCCTTCAAGTAGGATGAATCAGTTACTAGTGGCAATAACTGTTAGATATCACCTGTTGTGATTAGGGGAATTAAGAGTGGGTCTCATATCTAGGAGAGTCTTAGATAAATATATAGCACAGGTAGTGATTAAGTGAGAAGTTGTAAATGGGGGAGTTTAGCTTCGAATTAATACTATCATAGTGGATTTCATTCCTGGCTTGGTAGCCCCCAGACGTAGGCGTTGTTGATCACCGAACCGGGTTAACAATTTATTGTGTTGTTTATCATTCTGCACTTTAAAGTTCTGCTGTGTTCTTGATAAACATGTCGTAACAGATGTTGAAACATCCGTTGCGACTCTGTATTGATATTCAGAGTGTCAACTATTTATGTTCTGTTCTTGTTTAATAATTATGCAGAATATTGTCTTAACATGTGTTAGGACATCTGCTATCTGCATTGCCAGAATTTCAATACTGAAGAGCCTTCATTGCCTTGTTTGTGCGAGAGATCATCACCGCAATAGTAGTGGTAGCCTCCTTGTGAGACTTCTTCTCCACCTCTAGAGAATATTGAAACTTCGTATTCTTGGTGTGAGAGAAGAGGAAGATGAACTTTTATTTCCTCCTTAAGAGACTTTAGCTTGTCCACCTCTTATTGAACAGACTTCAATTTATTCTAGAGGTGGGATCTCTCAGACTCAATCGTCTCACATTTTCCCTTTCAGGTATCCCTTTCCTTGGTGGGGTTGCCCATTTTTAGAACATCGTCCTGACCATCAGCCGTCAAGGAAAACAAAAAATTCATCTGGTAAGTATAGAAAGTCTCCTTAGAAAAGAGTTTCATTTTCTATGCCTCAGGAAGGTTCTAGATATATGCAATATCTTCCTAAGAGATTAAAGCAATGGCCTCTTGAGAAATTTGAAGAATCTAAGAAGGAAGAATTTTTAGCAACTTGAGTAGAGGCGTAGATGACCTGACTACAACACCTGCGAACAACCGAGCCAATTTGACCATATCCCCCTATTGAGGAGGACTTTGATCCTGAATCCTCTTGTTATTGACAAGATGAGATGAAGCTTTATCTTTAGCACCTATGGTAGCAACTCCAATAGAAGGTTGGATCTGACAAGAATAGATCAAAAAGATTTCAGTAGCATCAGATTTTCCAAGACCACCTAGAGGAAGAGTAGGGGTCCGAGCCAAAGAAGTCGTAACGACAGACTTAGCCTCCCATTATTTAGCCATGTAAAAAAATGATTCAAGGAACTCATTTTATCTGCAAATACAAAAACATCCCATGTAAAAAAAAGGAGGGGGCAAGGGAGTCGATAAGGAATGACTCTATCCTCGCCAAAAACGCCTTTTTCCTAACTACTTGTCGCTCCGACAATAGCACGCGTGTTGATTGACTACTTCCTTTACATGGAGGGCTTTACCTCGGAAAGTCCAAATCGCTTTTCATAACCAATACCTTCGTAGAATGCGCCAATGTTTTCTTCATCTCAATCTCTTTGAGAGTAAGAGAATCTAAAAGGACAACATACTCGTGAGGCTCACGTTTAATATGGATTCAAGCCCAATACTTTCAAAACCTATCTATACATGTACTAAGGGAAAGCCTTGGAAATCTGCATGGAGATGAAGCTCATTGAAAACCTAGCAGAAAGTGGAGTGATGTCCCAAAGTGTAGGGTTTCACCAACATAAAATGATCCTAGAAATTGCCATAGTTCTCAACGCAAGTGCCAAACCGAGGAACTCCTAAGCGCACTGAGATGAACCCTTGATCCTGGAAAATATTTCATGAAGTATGCACCATAATAAAAAGATGGAAGAATAGATGGTAGGGGACTTCCAAAACCTATAATCATCCTAGAGTTAGAACACCCGTATTAAAGCTCAAGCACTAGGATGAAGTTATGAGGGGACAATCTTCAAGAACTTAAACATTTACACTTCAAACTCGGTCAATGGTAACTACAAATCTATCCAAGTAAACAAGCACTCATAGAAAGGAATAGAGCATTATCTGAAGCTGTTACATATCTTTTTTTTCCTAATTTCACGAGAAGAACCAACCAATCTTAAGAATGACCTACTTCTATATTAGCCTCCCTAACGTCTGCAAGACTGTATAAAGTTGAGAGGGTTCCTAATATTTCGGAATCCACCCAACTATAGTTACTCACATCAGTCGACCCCACCCAAACGACACTTCTTCAAGGTATCTAATCAGCCCGAAAGATATCTAATGGCATGAGCCAATCGACGCTGCATATTGAGTCTAATGTGCGAGAGGATCCTTAATCTCGACATCGCTTGGATTTCGACCAAGATAGACTGGTAAGTTCTGATGAAAGTGCAAACTTCTTCCTTGTTCAAGGTAGTAACTCCATCTCCAATGAAGTCAAAGCAGGGAAAGTCGAGTCCTCTACAACTACGTGGGGAGTAGGCGCAAAATTCATTGCGCAATCACATATAGAATTGTCATAAGACATGAAAGCACCGAAGGAAGATTCATTAAGGGAAGTTTCTCTATCAAGAAAACCACTAGAGAACCTCTCTAAATCAAAATTATCAGACACATTTATAATGATTGAGGCAGAATGGCTATCAAGTGAAAGGTTAGATCTGAACTAGCATATGTTTTTGTTCTAACTAAAGGAGAGGAACCATTATTTCCAAAATCACTAGACATATATGATAATTTATATGAGACATAGCAAAACTAAAAACTGGATATGAGAAAATAAGACCAGAATAATAATGGTATCTGGAGAGAATGGAAGCAGACGTAAAAAGTAGAGATTAAATGTGGAATGGGAAAGCTCTATTCCAACGGAGAAATAGAATTACACTCACAAAAGAGGAAGCTGACTTTCAAGAAAAGAGACAAGTTCACCCAAAGAGTCAGGAAACCCTTATATAGAGGAAGCAAACAATATATTAGATCAAAGGGAAAACACAAAGTTAAAAATCAACGGTTAAATTTCACCTCGGGAATACAAGCGAATTCAAGTGCACTCGAATGCCCTAAAGAAGAAAGCCACGTCCCAACATGCAAAACTAAGGCCACATGCTTGAAAAATCGGCAAAACGTCTTAATGATGGAAAAGACATTTAATAGACTTGTTCTCCACTACTAATGTAACTGAACCATGGCCTTTCCACTTCTTCCTATAGCCAACTTTGGCAATAAGTGCCAACCGCAAATTTGAAAGACTTTCCGACTGATAAAACACCAACAAGCCTTATGTGTAACTGTTCTGGGACAGTCAAATTCCCAACACAAGAGAAATCCAAATATTCAGCCCACTAATGCAAAGTCCAATATAACTTTCCAACGTATATAATCAACACGTGTGAAACTCAAGGTACACTTTTTTGATCTCATAATTTTACTTCAATCATCTTGGACTCTTTAACTGACTTGGACGTTGGAGTGTTAACCTTGCAAGTTCACCCCACACCGCCGTCTTAAAGCTCAGGCTCACCGCATCAAAAGTCCATCATCACCAATCAATCAAAATTCTGGTTCTAATACGGAACAAAAATACATACATAATTAATAAAAATAATTTAATAAATCACTATTTTTTTTATTTATATATAAATTTTAATTTGAATAAAAGTGTGAATTATGAAATTTATTAGGACTAGGGGTGGGAATAAGCTGCGCTGAGTTAGATTTTACCAAACCTAAGTCTGGTTTGACCTGCTAAATAATTCAAAACCTAAGTCTGACTTGTAGCGTATCATAAACTTATTTTTATGCTGGAGCTTAGCTTTTTTGAAGGTCTGATTAAAAACCCACTTCATTTGAACATTTGTAAATAAACAATTTAACTAATGTTAAATAAACTAACAAATAAAAAGATCAACGAGACTAAATGTTTGTTTATTGACTCATTTGAATTTATATGTTAGTATAAATTTTGTAATACTATTTATTTGAGAGAACTTATAAAAAGAACTTATGTCATTGTTCATAAGATTTTTTCAACTTATTTTTATAAATTCTTTAAAATAACTATACTTTATTTTCATATTTTAATTTAAAATAAAAAATATAATATAATAATAATAAAATTATTTATATTTATTTAAATAGGTTAATTTGATAAAATTACATTTTTTTATGGTATGTAATCTAATCTTTTCGGCTAAATAGACTTATTAAAAATTACAGCATTATTATTCCTACACCACACTTACACCTACACCGTATGCACTGTTCACAAATACTGTGAACAGTGTCGTGAATAGTAGTACCATACATGAACAGTAACTGTGAATAGTAAAACCGTACATGAATAGTGATGTGAACAGTACCGTGAACAATATCTGTGAACAATATCTATAAACAGTAACCTTTAATAGTAAATCAAACTTGGTTAATGAAATGTAAAAACTTGGTTAATATAGTGATGAAGTTGGTTAATAAAGGTCCAAATATTAAAAATAATTTTTACTAGTAAAATAAAGTTGGTTAATACAATGTAAAAAGTTGGTTAATGAAGTTATGAACTTGGTTAATAAACGTCCAGATGTAAAAATAATTTTTAGTAGTAAAACAAAGTTGGTTAATGCAATATAAAAAATTGGTTAATGAAGTTATGGAGTTGGTTAATAACACAATTTCATATCAGTATTATTTAATTCAAAAATAAAAAAATAATATTTTTTTATATTTTTTTAAAAAATTATATTTAATATTATTATATTTTACTGTTCACTGTATTGATGAACAGTGAAATACGGTGTAGGTGTAAGAAATGGTGTAAGAATAACATTTCTCTAAAAATTATGTCTCTTATTATAAAAAGTATAGTCTGATTTTATGTAGAATAGAGTATATCCATGTTACTTGATCTGGTGTGTTCCCATCCTAATTGGGACACAGAAAAGTCTTTACTAAAACTTTGCTTTAAAAAAATCACTTAGGCTCTCTTTAGTAAAAATAACAGTTGACTGATAAATTAGTTGATAGTTTATAGTTTATGATTAATAGTTGGTGACTGATAGCTTATAGCTTATAGCTGATGGCTGATGATTTATATCTAATAAACTAATTAAAGTGTTTGGTAAAATTGACAATTTAATTAGTTGATAAAATAAAATGACATAAAAAATATTTAATAATTATTATTTTATTTTAAATTATAATAAATTGTAAAAGATAATGGTGGATTTTAGTTAAAATAATAAGGGTAAAAGTGGAAGAAAAAATAATAAGCTATAAGATATTAGTTAAAATATTTTAAAATAACATCTAAAAAATAAGCTATAAACTAATAAAATAAACTATAACTCGTGATAAAAAAACTGTTATCAAACAATTTTTTTTATAATACAATATAAAATTTTAAACTATAAAACATATACTATAAGCTTATAAAATACTCATCTTCTTAGTCTTAATTATGTTAGAATAAAAAATGCTACAATAAAAATTTGCACAAATAAAAAATATTGAGAAAAAAGAAACCAAAAGAAGCAAACAAGTCTAAAACGGTGCGTCAAGCGTTCGTCGTCGTCCTCACTGGTGGTGGATCTGAATTCTGAATTCTCAACTCTGAACCTTTCTTCCTCTCTGTATCTCTCTCTACTCATCGATTCGCAACCTCTGCAATTCACCTTCTTCTAGAGATTCAATTCCTACACGCAATATGGTTCTCACATCCTCCGCGCGCGATTACTTCAACCGCATCTTGCAGGACATCTCTGGCATGAAGGTTCTAATCCTTGATTCTCAAACGGTACGCCACACTCTTCATCAATGATGATCTTCAACATTCCTAACAAATCCGATCAATATATCACCAAATTGTTTTTTTTTCTTTTGAGGCGTTGTTGTGTTTATTTAGTGTCCAGCTTACAAAGTGCTAAGCATGAATAACAATACACTTGTAGTACTCCACCGTTTTTATCATTTTTATTTATATTTTTTTTAATTTGCCGCTATGAGATAGTTATGGACAATGAATTGTCACTTATGGTAGTTCAAATCACTCATTTGCATGTTTCCCAGACTTCTATTTCACTGCGAATTGTTTTCAATTTGTATTCTGTCTGTTTACAAGCATTTAATATTGCAATTGTATAATGGCTTCAATTATTTTTTATGATTCTTTTGGGTCATTAGTAAATTGTCATTGGGAAGAGGTGTGAATGTTTTCTGAAAGATCAAAATATATCACTGCCTTTGTTAATCTGTTAAAGAAATTTATTTTGTCTATTGTCACTATGTTATACTAGATGTTGGGCGGTTCAGAATCAACATGAGAATAAATTAAGTGTAGTAGAGATGAGGGTGTTGCGTTGGATATGTGGTAAGATTAGACAACATAGAATTAAAAATGAAAATATTAGAGAGTATCGGGGTAGCACCTATAGTAGAGAAGATGGTGGAAAATAAATTTAGGTGGTTTGGACATATAGAGTGAAGACTGGTAGATTTTGTGGTAAGGAGAGTAGAACAGATGGAGAAAAGTCAAGCAACTAGAGGAAGAGGAAGACCTAAAAAGACTATACAAGAAGTTATTAAGGAAGATCTCGAGATTAACGATTTATATAGAAGCATAGTCCTGTACAGAACATTATGACGAAAGTTGATCCATATGGCTGACCCCACTTAGTGGGATAAAGCTTGGTTGTTGATGTTGTTGTAATGTCACTATGTGGCCAAAGTTTTAATCCCCTTGAAGGACGGTTGTAAAATGGCTATTAATATTTAATATTAATTTCCCCCTTCCTCAATTATATAAAAAATTGTCACAGTCGCTGTGTTGGTCGATAATGGAAGACAGGAAGAGGTTGTAGCTTTGAATCTAATGTACAGTGATTGCGAGACTCCAAAAAATCTGGACGTGTTTTTTCATTTATGATTCAAAGTATTAAGGAAAATGTTATGAGACTCCTTAATATTAATAGTTATAATGGTTTGATCGATTATTATGTTTATAATGTTGATATGTGCTTTTAAAGCTATCAATGTGGTTTTGTTGCCAAGATGCCAAAGAATTATGTTTTGATTATACTATTTTGTTTTACTTCATGAAAACCATGAATCAACCTGCCATAGTAACTTAGCTGTACAGAAAATTATTTAATTTTTGGTAGTTTATAAGGAAATGCATTTTTCCCTTTAAATTTATGCAGGTAAGTATTGTGAGTGTTGTGTACTCACAGTCAGAACTTCTTCAGAAAGAAGTGTTTTTGGTGGAATTGGTGGATTCAATTTCCAAGTCAAATGAACCGATGTCACATCTCAAGGCCATTTACTTCCTTCGACCTACGTCAGAGAATATTCAGTATATGCGCCGTCAGCTGGCTAGTCCTAGATTTGGAGAGTATCATCTATGTAGGTTCTTCAATTTTGTTGCTTGACACCTAGATAAGCTATAGTATAATCGTTCATTATGAATTCAATTTGTAATTCTCAAAGTTAATAGTGATTTTCTTTCATTGATTTGAAGACACTTTTTGAATCCATTCTGAAATTACAGTTTTCTCCAACATAATGAAGGACCATCATATTCACTTACTTGCTGATTCAGATGAACAGGAAGTCGTCCAGCAAGTTCAGGTAACTGCTTATGGGATGCACACTCTCTACATTTTAAGTTTGTAGTCTATATGGACTTGCTAGTTTATTTAAAAATTGATAAGAAAATTACAAATCAGTTTATAGTGTCAAAATAATATTATAAATTCTCATGAAACAAGTCCGGGATAGAAGGGTGTCCTCTTCATTCTATTTCCTCCTATAATTGTGTCTCTTATAATTACTAACCTGTTCTTTATCTGATAAGTGACTTGTCACACTGTCAAGCTTGATGCTTTGAACTCCCACTGTTTGTGTTGCAAAGTTTTATTCTTATGCAGTTGTTATTCTGAATATTCAGGAGTTCTATGCAGACTTTGTTGCTATTGATCCTTATCATTTCACTTTCCACGTGCCTTCAAATTACATTTATATGCTCCCAGCTGTCATAGACCCTTCGGCATTGCAGCGTTTCAGTGATCGGGTTGTTGAAGGTCTGGCTGCTGTTTTTTTGGCATTAAAACGGAGACCCGTTATTAGATATCAAAGAACATCCGACATTGCAAAAAGAATAGCACAGGAAGCAGCTGTGAGTTCAAGCCACATTGCCTAACCTGTATTTTGTAGTTTATTGATAATTGGTGTTGCATTTTAGCAACTTGGTTACGAGTTTAATTTTTTATACCTCCATCATTTGTATGGTTTTGAATTGCATAATGCATTAGGGATTGTCTCCGAGAATATATGTGCTTGTTTACACATGTATCATGTATGTTGTTAAAAGTTCAACATTGGATGAGATACGGTTTGTCTGGGTATAAGTTTATAAATGGGATTAGTCCTTACTTTCCGAACCAGTTTTGTAGTGGTTGAGTTATGTCCAACTCAAATTTTGTGATGGTATCAAAGAATTGAAATGTGTTAAGAGTCTCACACTGGATGAGATATGGTATGTATGAATATTTTATATATGAAGACAACCTTCACCTTACAGGCCAGTTTTATAGGAGTTGAGTTATGCCCAACTCAAATTTGAAATATTCAATGTATTTGATATTTGGCTGGCAATTTGTGCACCCTAACATTTCATGTTATATTATTAGTGATTGTGCTGGCATACACAGCGAAACTAATTAACTTTATTGGGCTTGAAACAGAAACTGATGTACCAAGAGGAAAGTGGTCTTTTCGATTTTAGGCGAATGGAAGTTTCTCCGTTGTTGTTGGTGATTGACAGGAGGGATGACCCTGTAACCCCGTTGCTAAATCAATGGACCTATCAGGTATATGTGATATGAACACAAGTTTAGTGCTTACTAACAAGTATATGTGATATAAACACAAGTTTAGTGCTTACTAACAAGCTTACAGCTGAATGATCTGATAATTTTCTTTACATAGGTGATGCTCATTTGTGGTGTTATATTGTACAGGCTATGGTTCATGAATTGATAGGAATCCAGGACAACAAAGTGGACGTCAAATCCATTGGTAAATTTCCAAAGGATCAGGAGGTTTGATACATTTCTTGCACTGGGTAAAATGTCAGAAGCATACTGCAATCTTGATTTTGTGCTCATTGAAAAGTAGTATTTTGTTAATTGTTGTTGCAGGAGGTTGTGCTGTCATCAGAACAAGATTCATTTTTCAAAGCAAACATGTATGAGAATTTTGGAGACATTGGTATGAATATCAAGCGACTGGTTGATGAGTTTCAACAAGTGGCAAAGAGCAATCAGAACATCCAAACAGTAGGTTTGTACTTTTTATTTTCTCACATTTCGGAGTACTATAATCCCTTTTAACTGTCCAGTGCTGAATGTAAAAACTTATTTATACATGTTAGCATAATACATGTTATTAATACTAGCGATTTCATGATTTAACTCTTGACAGAGGACATGGCCAAGTTTGTTGACAACTACCCTGAGTACAGAAAAATGCATGGGAATGTGACAAAACATGTGACTTTGGTAACAGAAATGAGCAAGATAGTAGAAGAGCGAAAACTTATGTTAGTTTCACAAACTGAACAGGAGTTGGCTTGCAATGGAGGGCAAGGAGCTGCTTTTGAGGTATACATTAATCGTATAGTCTTAATTATTTAAAATTCTCCTTTGCTTCTCAAAATTCCAAAGTTTTTTTTTTATGGCCATCAGATATAAACTAAGATACATGCTAATTACTTGTATCAATGTTTGTAATATCACTTGGAGTGTGTTTAGTGCATAGTCTAACTTCTGAAATAGTAGCAAATTATATGATTATATCTAATTATTAACATAAGGTTTGGGTAATAATCTATAACTTCTGTCTCTATGTACTCTTTTGCAGGCAGTGACAAATCTACTAAATAATGAAAGCATATCAGATTTGGATCGACTACGGTTGGTCATGCTATATGCTTTGCGATACGAGAAGGACAGCCCTGTTCAATTAATGCAGCTTTTCAACAAACTGGCTTCCAGATCTGCCAAATACAAACCTGGGGTAAACAAATTTAAACTGCCGTCTTCTTAAATCCATATATTTTGATGCATGAATGTCTGAATATCCCTTGAGCTTTAACAGATGTTATCCATTTTAAACCTTAGATAAATAGTAGGGGTGGTGAATTTTTTTTGGGTTGTATTGTTTTGTCATATCTTTGGATTATAAAATAGAAATTTGGGTTCAACAAGATTGATTAACATAAGAATAGAATTTAAATGATTGTTTTGCTGCTTTTGACATGGCAACATTGCAAAGTTTCTGATATTGATATCTTCATTGTGGCACAACAGCTTGTCCAGTTTCTTTTGAAGCAGGCAGGTGTTGACAAGAGAACTGCCGATCTTTACGGAAATCGAGATCTAATGAATATTGCTCGTAACATGGCACGTGGACTTAAGGTCTGCATTAAATTACAATTTTAATGTTTTTTTTATCATTATAATATTGGTAAAACTTGATTTGATTTGTATACGTTTTTTATTATATTCAAGAAAAATAGTATGTTTTTAGTCCCTCACCAGCCCTTTCATTGGGACTAAAAGTGCACAAATTGTGTATTTTTAGGGACTAAATAAAAACTGTATAGGGACTGGGATTGTTAGTGTCCAATTTTACAGAGACCAAACCCATATCTGAACACTGAATTATTATGACTACTACCGCATCATATGCTTGATGATGCAAGTCTTGAATCTCAAAAATACTGTTTTTTTGCTACAGGGTGTTGAGAATGTTTACACCCAGCATCAGCCACTTCTGTTCCAAATCATGGAAAGCATTGTCAGAGGGCGGTTGAGAGATGTAGACTACCCATTTTTTGGGAATCACTTCCAACAAGGAAGGTTTGTTTCTATCAAATATAAATTCTTCATAGTCATTTTATTTGTAGACTTCTAGAGGTCTCATGGTTTATAACCAAATTCGCAATGACACTACATTGTTGCATGTTTCTCGATATCTACAATTATCATAGAACTGTGGAATAATCTGAGTTGTGATGTTGATGACTGTATGAAAACCAGGCCTCAGGATGTAATTATCTTCATTGTTGGTGGGACAACATATGAAGAGTCACGGTCTGTTGCTCTACAAAATGCCAGCAATACAGGCGTTCGGTTTATACTTGGTGGCTCTTCTGTTCTTAATTCTAAAAGGTATGTTCAACACCTAAAGATAATTTGGATTCTATATTGAGAAAAGTTAATTTTCTTTTCCAATTGTACTTTAGAGTTGACATGCTAACTACTTGTATGTTTGGATCCACTCTTGGAAGAACCAAAATCAGTTCTAGAGTGATTTTGACAGATTTGGTTATTTTTTGAGTTGAATTGATTTCGTCTTCAGAATTGATTCTACCTTAAAGTTAGGAATTGGAGCTTTTGATTCTAGAATTGATCTTTATACTTAAATTTATTGTTCAACTCTCTTCCACGTGAATGCATACAGACATAAATTACTTTACCTCAACTCACTTTTAATTGGAATCATTTTCCATAATAAATTTACCCAAACAATGATATTTATTTTTGAAAATTGATAGTTCCAGGCTATTGATGGAAAATTTTGAAGTAGTGATGGTTTGGGCTTTACTTGTGGCTTGTTAATATTTTTCTGGCTTTATTTCCTATTTTACTACTAATTACAAAAATGTTACATCATTTGCACTTTGTTTCATGTTTCCAAATGTTTATACAATAAATTATTAAATGGCATTTCGTTGTTTTACAAACTTCAAAAAACTAAACAAGTGAAAACTACGTGACAGTTTTAAAACTATTAGCACAGTTATACAATAAAAAGCAGTGTTTATTCAAACCAAATGAGTTCTTTGTTGTTTTCATTGCTGTTTGAAGTTAGTCGTTGTCACGGTTTGATAAAGTTTATTGGGTAGGCCTTCAATGTGCCTGGCAGATTGATATATTTTGTTATACTTGGTTGTTTATTAATTGGTCCCGGGTAGACTAGTTAGCTGCAAAAACTTCTAACTTGCTTTGCACAAGTAGCATTCTGGATTCTCAGAACAGGAGTTTTCTATTTGAATTTGCAGGTTTTTCAGGGACTTGGAAGAAGCTCAAAGGGTTGCTCGTTCTAGCACCTCTGTTGTTTGAACTTTGAACTATATCCTGGCATATTTTGCATCTTGAGGACCTTATAGATATTAGTTTTTACAGCTTCAGGCTGTGAATTTTAGTTTTTGGCCTATGTATATGTATAAAGAAAAAGTTGCTAAAGGAGCATGATGTTGGGATATAGACTCAGTAGTCAATCCATTCTTGATCTAGAAGACAATCACCAACCATTGAGATTGAAGTATGAGAATTTCAAGAGCAAACTGCCTATGACTATCCCTCTCTTTTGTTTGCGGGAAAAAAGCTCAAAGCATATCAGTACAATGAAAGAAACCTTTTGATTTGCTTAATTTTCCATCATCCTTTGGCTGATCTAGCATTAGGTTTTATTGACACTTACTGGCGAAAATACAGTTTTGTATAAAATGTCCCATTCTTTTGTATACTAAAAGACATTCCATTTGTAGATTCACTGCTTCATAATTTCCAAGTTCAGATCACAGTATGAAATTTGATTGAAGTCATTTTATGTAATGTACACGATAATGGCATTTTGTGATTGATGGAGAATGTCTTGTAAAGATAGAACTAATTTTTGATACCTCTTGCTGGTTTATTTTCTTTCGTTCTCCTTGACTCTCATTGGTATTATTTTCTTTCTATTAAATCTTTATAAAAGTATTTCCTTTGGGGGAAATGAGGACGTGTGTAAAATCTATTGGATTAATTGAAAAAAAAGTGTGTTTGGATAGGGAAGTGGGTGGATTCGGAGGGTAACGAAGTTCAATTTAGTCTTGATAGACAAATGCGGATGGTGGTTGCATGTTGATCAAGATGAGATGTACTTTTGCTAGCTGTGAAATATGGGGTTGAATTCAAGGGTGGCGGGACTAAAGAATGATGGTGGTGAGTCGGAGTCTGGTTAGACGATTGATTATCACGATTGATGGATAATGGAGAAACGATTGTCACTCTTGAATAATCCTGGGATGGAGGAAGACAATCTATAATATAAGAAAATTTGTTGTTCTGGAAAACTCTCTATTGCCCTTTCTTATAAATCCGCCACATCACTAAAATAAGGGCAAATTTAGTCTAAATATTACTTTTTGGAACTAATGATGTCATATTTCTCTATTCCAAGTACATAGATATTGTATTATGCCTTTGATAGTTAGACATGAATAAATTGATGATGTCATATAGTCCTATTACAATTCTTTGATTTCCAAAATTTTACTTTATGTCTACTGACTTTTCTCTTTCTTCTGTCCCTCTTCTTTCTTTCTCTTTTTATCCGTCTCTCATCTTTCGACACTCTCTCCTTCATCCTTTCTCTCTTTCTTCCTTCTTCTTCTTCCATCTACCTCTTCTTCTTCCTCTATTACAAATCGTAATGTTGATCTTCCAAAAAATAAATCCAGATCTGTTTTCAATAGTATCGCTTTCGAAGCCCTAACCGAAGTGGTTGCAGTATTTTTGATTTTGTATAGATTAGTATTGATTGTGGGAAATCTTCGTTGAGCAAAAACAAATCTTATATATAAATCCAGATCTGTTTTCAACAGTATCGCTTTTGAAGCTCTAACCGAAGTGGTTGCAGTTGTTTTGATTTTGTATAGATTTGTATTCATTTGCCTCTAACCTTTTAATTTTTAGATTTTTTCTACCTTCTTGTGTTTCTTTCTGCTCAGATCTGCACTGATTTATTGTTGTTGGTTCTTGCTCAGATCTTGAATTCGTCTCACGTTGGAACTTTTTGTGTTGCTTAATGCATATTTGATAACTTCGTCCAAGGAGACTTTAGAATCTATATTGAAACTGCAAAAGGTATGTGTTGTGTTAGAAATAGTAATGTTGAGTTTGTTATTATCTTTTGTCCGTCATTGTATCTCGGTATAATACTTGTGTTCAACATGGTTTGTCATATATTTAAATTTTCTATTACTTTCCATTGTGATATATTTAAAATTTCTATTAATTTATAAGGGTGGCGCAACTCAGGTGAGATTTCAACCTGGTTTGAGAAAGCTTCTTGCAGCACCAGTAAATAATCTAATACTCATTCTTGACGCAAAAGATACTGAGTTGCAGAATTAAATTGCAGGTAAGCTGTGAATTTAGTGTTTGCGTACGTCTGTTTATGAACATGCTTTTGAACTAAAAGGGAAGTAGTGACACTGATAGAAGAAATGGACTCTCACAAGCTTGCCATTGTTTATCCTTAATCAAGAGAATCTCTTTTCATTTTTATAATGTTTCTAATATCAAGATGGAGTATGCAACTGACTTGAAATTTGAATGATGCCATTTTTTATTGTCATTGTGATAGTGATGGAGTATGCAGCTGGAGGTGAAGTCTTTGAGAGGATATGTAATGATGTGATTAATAAAAAATCTTGAGGGATTAGGGAAGTAAAATAATGTTCATGTTTTTGAAAATCGTCTTGAATCTTGTGATAAAAGCATTATTTTTTTAATGATAGTTGTAAGTTGTAACAATCTATATGATAATTATCTTTTCAGGGATTACTTCCATTGAAGTTGTGGTTGCGGCATTACGAGCATTGTGGTAGCGACATGGGGGAAATTCTTTGATCCTATAACTACAGCGCTGACATGGGTGAAATTCAACAACAATGCCAGCTATTCAACCATTCAGTCTCTTCCTAGACTACATATCACCTTCTGTTCACATCCATTCAAAACTAGAAGGTCTCATTATGTGTTTTCTTCACTCTCTGTTATTATACTCAAGGCCATGACGTTCTTTGTATGTTAGAATGAAGAAGCAATCTCAAGATGCAATCTCTTTTCCTCCCAGGTATTACATTCAGGTTTAAGCTTAGCTTATCACACTGTTTTTGTTGTTGTCACATTTTCCTTAATATTCTTATTTACAATTATTGGTTTTTCAATTTTTCAACAACTACAATCTCCCAATTGTTGTGGCCATTGTTGTTTCTGGAATGCATGTAGACGACCTCGATAATGCCGAAGATGTCATTTATAGTGGTCAAGGTGGACACAACCGGACTGGTAATAAGCGATAAATGGGAGATAAGAAAATGGAGCGGGTTAATTTAGCACTCAAGGTATGCTTTCTAATTATTGTAGCAAACATTATTCTATCTGCAAAATGCTTCCAACAATTCACCCAAAAGCATAATCATCAGCCAATGAACCTTACTTTTGTATTCTTTCATGCACGTATCTAATTTTTAGCATAACACGTTTCTCTAATCTATTGTACTCTATTTGATTTTCTAAGGCACATCTAACATACTATTAATTTGGATCTCTAAATCATGCTTAGGAGTTTTGCCTTTGGGACGTGCACCTGTAATATCTACAGACCTATTGATCATTTGAGACAATGTCATCTATAACAAATGATGTTGTTATAGCTGTCGTAAAACTGAACGGTAACTCCTTTTCTTCTACTGTTCAATAGATGGATATTTATTTTCAGATATTTCTTAGAAATTCTGTCATCATCAATTTTTAATCTCGTGATACTAATGTTGTGATACATGGCTCTGAATGTAAAACTTAAAGGTAATCCTCTCTAAACATGTATTGTATGATAGTTTAAACAGACTATTGGTGGACCAAAACTCAGAAGTGTTCACCTTAAAATCTACACCTTAACAGTGGAACAGATCTGTGGGAAAAAATGGACCTGAGAAAAGAGGTCTATGAGTTGGAGACTAAGTTGAACAAGTTACGACAATGTGGTACTTTGGCGATAGTATCCTTACTTTGATAAATCTGTATACAAATTGTTGTTTCGATTTCAAGCAAACAAAAATATGGAGGTCTATTTTTGGGTTGTGGATTCGATTTCAAGCGAAAAAGGATGGGGATCTGCTTTTGGATTTTTGGATTCTATTTCAATTTCTGTGTTTTTCTCTCTTTATATTTATCTTCACCAAACCCTAATTTTTTTTCTCGTTTTCTGTCTATCCCCTTTAACAACTTTCTGTCGAATCATTTGGAGAAATTTTTAACAGTAAGGAACTTTTTCATCAGTTTATGTATTCGTATTTTATTTAGATGTATTGTTTTATGCATATGATGCTTTGATTTCAGCATCAGATATTTATTTTGATGATTTTGTTGATTTTATTTATGTTCCCGTTATATTTGGACTGTTAGTTCAATCATAGATACTTTGTTTTGAGTTTTTACTTTGCTGAAGAAATTCAACTGATTGAAATAATTTGTTGCAGAATGTGAACAATAGTTTATTCAATTCACCAGCCTTGCAAAAATCAACTACAGGAGTTATCTCCAACCTTAGATAAATGTGAGGCTTCAAATTGGTGCAGTCAAATGCGAAGCTTCACATTTGAAAACTGGTTGTTTGTTTGATTTTGCTTGGATCTCCATTTGATGGGATTTTGTACATCAAAAGAGTAATGTATCAGAACTGTAAGTTGTTAACTTGTGTTCTATTTGATACTTGTCTTGCTTTCATCCATAGTAATGTATCAGAACTTTGACGATGTTCAAGTTCAACTGAACTGAAAATCTTGGATGAATTATGCTATGATGCTACCCTAGAATTGTTATCACTCCCTCTTGCATATTTTTGGTATTGACATTATATATTATACATGTATGAGCTTATCAAAATAATTCATTTTTGGGGATTGTCACTTGGTATTGTTCAGATGTTCTCTTAGCAGGTATGTCAGTTCTGTGTGGCCACACTCTTTAGTCTTTTTTTGTTGGTTTTGATATCTTATCTCACCATAATCTATTTTTCTAAACTTATGTTTTAAGATGTTATATGGACTGACTCTATTAAAAGATGTTGGCATTATTCATTGTGATATGAAATTATGTTGGTATGTGTATGCATGCTATTGCAGAAGTTATGATCGTTCAGGTGGCTCAGTTGGAAAAACTCTTACTCATATGTACTCTAATGTAGGTTTCTGTCTGATGCACAAGTATTTGTTGATTTATAGGTGATTCAGATTCATCATAAATATGGAGTTTATTATTAGTTGCTTCTATCCTTTCTTGCAGAAATTTTTTCTTGGGAAGTGTTGAACCCTAATTTTTACCCCTAAGATTTCGCACATTTCATTTGCATTTCATACTACAAGCAAGATCACAATCTTTGTTTCTCCCGAGTATCTGTGTATTATTATCACTTGCTTTCTCACTTGTTTCTGTTTACTAACCTCTAACCAAAATACACAAAAATTGCTGCAGTTTCTCTTTCTGTGTGTTGTGCAGGTTTGTCAAAGACAATGAAGTGATTTCAAGTTAAATGTGACTTCTCGTTCATGATCCAGTTCAGATGGATGTTTGACCTAATCTTGGTCAAACTATCAAGCAATTGTTGCAAGTGCGAGTTATTTGCGCCAGTGATTTATTTCTCAAGCAGTGACTATCAAGCTATTGTGTGGTGATATTCATCAAGTTCATCTGAGTGCATTAGTCCAGACTGTGTTCCTCTGTGGATTTATTTTCCCAGAAATTGTTCAAAGTGATTCAGAACTTATGAGATTCAGAGATTTGTCTGAACAAGTCAAGTTTGATGGATTTTCAGTCAAGGTGTGTATCAGTGGCTTGTGATGTTGAGTTCATGTTCATTATTCAAGGTGTTGAGGTTAAAGGGCAAAGTTTCATGGTTGTGTGTAGAAAATATTGGTGATGGTGGGTATCCATTTCACTAAACCATTTTTCTTATCCAATTTTATCCATTTCTCCATTTAAACCATTTCTCTTATCCATTTTTTTCCCTAAACCTATTCAATATCCAATTTGAATTTCCAATTCAATAACCATTTTCTTAAATCCTTTTGAGTTCAATATCCAATTTTCCATATCACATGTTAAAACCAATTACCGTCTCTATCCAAATATCCATATTTTATCCATTTCATATCCATTCAAGATCCAATATCTAATCCATAAAAATTCTAAAAAAAAACCATTTCCATGTCCAAAAACTACAAGGCCCATTTCCTTTTTTTATTACACCATGTACATGTTTACCAAACAATTACAAAAAATAATAAAGAAGGAACAAAGTCCTCATGCTGCCAACAACACACGACCCACCTTCACTGTGAAGTACATCCACACACACAATACACAATGGCCCACCTACGTTGCCATTCCCAAGTCTTCATACAACTGTGTACTCCAAGCTACAAATGCCAAGAAGTTTCTAAGCCATATGCCTACAAATTCATGCTACAATTCACATCCAAAAGCAAGCTGCACATTCAAGCCTTATTCCAGCCATACACTACAACTCCAAGCCGGATGAAAGTGGCAGCTAAACAACTAGCTCAAGTAATCCAAAAAGCGCTACTTCATGAGCTGCTTCATGAAAGTTGCAGCTGCCAAAAAATGATTCTCACAAGCCAACCACGTATCCAAGCCTTCATGGAAAAAACAATCCAATACCAAGCCGTGTTCCGCCTCGCACGAACGCCTAGCCACACTTCCAGCTACTGCTACAAGCAACAACACAAGCTGTAATGAAGTTGCAAAACAAAAGCTGCAATCAAAACTTAGCCAAGTTGAAAATAAAACGTGAGCTTCAACGCATCAAACGGCAACAGATTTTCAATCAAAATGCAGCATAACAATTCAAGCTTCAAAACGGTATCACACAATAACGCAACGACTTCATGCCATTAGAAAAAATCAAAACGCAAAGAGAAAATAAAAAACGGCAATTCATTTCTACAGCTTAAATCCATTCAAATTTATCTATAAATAGCATACTCATCTCATTCCAATTTCAAGTTTTTCAAGCCATTGAATTGCTGCAGAAATTCACTGTGATATTGTTGGTGTACAAGGTGAAATAATGGTGAAAAGAGAGAAGAATATATTATAGAGAATGACAGCTACAAGGATTACAAAAGGATTACTAAAAATACTCACTACCACTAGTCTATTTATAAGCTAAAACTAGGGCTACAAAAGCAACAATAAAATACTAAAATACCCTCTAACAAACTTGGTCACCAAGTTTGTGAATATTAATTAAAATATAAATTATTATTCTAATATCATCCCTTAATTTATATTTCCTCAAAACTAACAACACCAATTCCATCCCTTAAGCGAAGGAATTGATCCGTCTTGATAGCTTTCGTTATAATATCTGCCAACTGCTTCTGGGTGCTACAGTGCAGAACTTCTAACACTCCATTCTGAACTTGACTTCTCAGATAGTGATACTTGGTCTCAATATGCTTGCTTCTCCCATGCAACACTGGGTTTCTGGCAAGATTGATTGCAGACTTGTTATCAATCATCAGCTTCAGAGGTTTGTCAACTTTGATCTTCAGATCCTCCAGCAAGTTCAGAATCCACACAGCTTGACATGCAGTAACAGCACCTGCAATATATTCAGCTTCACAGGTTGATAGCGCAACAACAGTCTGTTTCTTGGAACACCAAGAAATAGGGCCTCCTAGAAACTTAAACAAGTATCCAGAAGTACTTCTTCTATCAACTCTATCTCCACACCAATCAGAATCTGAATAACTCAGAAGTTCTGATTCACTCTTTCTTCCAGAAGGGAACAGCACTCCATACTTCAGAGTTCCCTTGATATACCTTAGAATCCTGACAGCAGCTTGGTAATGGGACCACTTAGGTTTACTCATGAATCTACTAACCATTCCAACTACATAGCAAATATCAGGTCTGGTATTACACAAATACCTCAGAGAACCAACCAACTGTTTGAAGGTTGTAGCATCCACATCCTCACCATCAGAATCAGAATCTAGTTTCTGATTTGTATCTGTAGGTGTGATAGCAGCCTTACAATTCTGCAGCTTAAATCTCTTCAGAAGTTCTCGTTCATACTTCAGCTGATGCAAAATGATACCTTTCTCAGAATATATGAACTCCATCCCTAGAAAGTATGTCATTTTCCCGAGATCAGTCATTTCAAACTCATTCATCAGCACCTTCTTGAACTTAGCTAATTCTTGTTCAGAACTTCCGGTCAACAGTATGTCATCAACATACAAGCACAACAGAATCATATTTCCTTCAGAAATATGCTGAACATAAACACCGTATTCCATCTCACATTTCTGAAAACCCTGCTTCTTAAAAAATGAATCAATCTTCTGATTCCAAGCTCTGGGCGCTTGCTTCAATCCATACAAAGCTTTATGTAATATGTACACCATCCCTTCCTGATTCTTTTTCACAAATCCAGGAGGTTGTGACACATAAACTTCTTCTTCTAATTGACCGTTCAGAAATGCAGATTTCACATCTAAATGCATCAGAGGCCAATTCCTGTTAGCAGCTATTGCAATCACCAATCTGATTGTTTCATGTCTCGCTACAGGTGCAAACACTTCAGAATAATCTAGCCCAGGTTTCTGCATAAATCCTCTTGCTACCAACCTCGCTTTGTATTTGCCAATTAATCCATCTGGCTTTAGCTTCTGCTTGAAAACCCATCTGACGCTGATGGCTTTCTTGTCCTTTGGAAGGTCTGTCAGCTTCCAAGTCTTGTTTCTCTCTATGACCTCAAGTTCTTCTTTCATGGCCTTTAGCCAGAACTTCTGCTTGAGAGCCTCTTCTGTACTCGCAGGTTCAGAGTCTACTAACATGGCACACTGAATAATTTCTCCTTCAGAATCTACTTCAGTGTCTTGCAACATGTCAAACTCTTCAAATCTTCTTGGAATGTTTCCGATTCTCTGTGGCCTCTGACCTTGTTCAGAACTTTCTCTGGATGCTTGAACCTCAGAAGTTCTGTCCTCAGAAGTTTCTCCTTCAGAAGCTCTTGCTCCAGAAAGTTGACTTCCTCCAGAACCTTGACCATCTTCAGAATCTGGCATATTCCCAGAATCTGAATCACCACCAGAATCTTGATCATCATCAGAATCTGGATCATCAGAATCACCTTCATCTTCTGAGTCTCCTTCAGAGTCAGAATCACCATCAGTTTCAGAAATTCTTATTTCTGACCTTTCTTCAGAAGTTCTCACATCAGAATCAGATTAAGACTTATCCCAATTCCAAACTTCTGATTCCTTCACAATAACATCTCTGCTGAATTCAACTTTATTAGTTTCTGGACAATAAAGCTTGTACGCACCCGTACTGTGGTACCCCACCAGTAACATTACTTTGCTTCTATCATCCAGCTTCTGTCTTCTAGCTTCTTGAACATGTTTGTAACAAACAGAACCAAACACCTTTAGATGACTAACACTTTGCTTTTCTCCAGTCCACTTCTGAATAGGAACTATTTCCTTCAGCTTCTTCGTTGGACATCTGTTGAGCACATATGTTGCGGTGGCAACAGCTTCTCCCCAGAAGTTCTGAGGAAGCTTCTTCTCCTTCAGCATGCTTCTCACCATATCAAGCAAAGTACGATTTCTTCTTTCAGCAAGACCATTGTGTTGAGGAGTGTAAGGAGCAGTAACCTCATGCTCAATTCCATTCTCCTCACAGAACTTCTGAAACTCTTTGGAGTTATACTCACCCCCACCATCGGTTCTGAGAATCTTCAGAGTCTGACCACTCTGATTCTGAACCTTCATTCGGAACTTCTTGAATTCAGCAAACACCTCGTGTTTGAACTTAATAAGGGATACCCATATCATTCTCGTGAATTCATTAACAAATGACACGAAGTATTTATTCCTTCCGAACGATTCTACTAGAAATGGACCACACACATCAGAATGTACTACTCCCAAGGCATGTTTTGCTCTTGGAGCAACTTCTGACGCAAATGGCAATCTTGGTTGCTTTCCTTCCATGCACACTTTGCATGACTTCTCAGGCTTCTTAATTTTAGGAATTCCATGTACCAGCTTCTTCGAATTCAGATGTTCTAAGCTTCTGAAATTCAGTTGACCAAATCTTCTGTGCCACAACTCACTTCTTTCACAACACTTGTTGCACTAAGACATTCAGAGTTAGAAGTTCTGACATTCACCTTGAATGTTCTATTACTTCCCTGTTCTGATTCCATAATCAACTTCTGATTACAGTCATACAGCTTCAGAAGATTGTCCTTCATGGTAACTGAAAAACCTTTCTCAATTAATTGTCCCACGCTCATCAGATTGCTTTTTATGCCAGGTACATACCACACTTTCTGAATCAATGCTGTTTTCCCATTGTTCATAACAACTCTGACATCTCCCATACCTTCAGCGTTAAGATATTTGTCATCAGCACATCTGATCTTTGTCCTCTTCTCAGAATCAAAATCAACCAGCCATTTCTTATTTCCAGTAAGATGATTTGAGCAGCCAGTGTCCATATACCACCAGTCTGTCAAATTTATATCATCAGATTCAGAAGCCATCAGTAGCACAGATTCATCATCAGAACTTCTGGCTATATTTGCTTCTTCTGACTTCCTTTCTTTGTTTGACCAACAATCTCTAGCAAAGTGACCAAACTTCTTGCAACAGTAACATTGGATCTTCTTCTTGTCATACTTCTCTTTTCCCTTCTGAGAATTCTTTTGCCTATCAGAAGTTGAGGTTTCTGACTTCTGACCACCATCAGATCTTCTCTGCTTCTGATGCTTCTTATCAGAAATTGCTTTCAGAGCCTGCTACTCTACTTCCCTTTTAGAAGTTCTCTCAGTCAGACGCAACTCTTGCGCTTCTAGACTGCTTTGCAGCTCTTCAATTCTCATGGTGCTCAGATCTTTAGAATGTTCTATTGCTACCACAATGTAATCAAATTGAGGAGTAAGGGATCTCAATACCTTCTCAATGATTACTTGTTCAGAAAGAGTTTCTCCACACGCCTTCATCTCATTAGTGATCAGGATCACTCTGGAGATGTACTCAGAAACTTTCTCATTGTTCTTCATGTTCAGATTCTCGTACTGCTTACGTAGAGACTGAAACTTCACCTTCTTCACTGATGCGTCACCACCGTAACATCTGACCAGTGTGTCCCACGCCGCCTTTGCCGTCGTTGAATCTGCAATCTTCTCAAACACATTCGCATCCACACACTGATGGATGTAGAACAATGCTTTCTGATCTTTCTTCCTTGTATCCTTCTGCGCGTTCTTCTGCTCCTCCGTCGCATCTGCTGCTACCGGAACATAACCTTCGGTGACAAGATTTAGAACATCTTGAGCACCGAACAGTACTCGCATTTGAATCATCCAATGATTCCAGTTTTTGCCATCAAATACTGGAAGCTTGGTGTTCATGCCACCGCCGCCGTTCATCATCTTCAACCTTGTACAGTACACTCAGAACTTACCACGCACAGTGTTTCCCAACCCACAGAATCAAAAAATTATGATTCTGATCAGAATTTCGTTCAAGATTCAACACAAATCAAGAACAAAAATTCAATCACACAAGAATCCTCACGTTTCACTCGTGTTTCCCATTGATCCGAACCGGAGCTCTAGATACCAATTGTTAGTGTACAAGGTGAAATAATGGTGAAAAGAGAGAAGAATATATTATAGAGAATGACGGCTATAAGGATTACAAAAGGATTACTAAAAATACTCACTACCACTAGTCTATTTATAAGCTAAAACTAGGGCTACAAAAGCAACAATAAAATACTAAAATACCCTCTAACAAACTTGGTCACCAAGTTTGTGAATATTAATTAAAATATAAATTATTATTCTAATACATATTTCCATTTCTCTTTCACCTTCAAACCATTAAACTACACTTCAAAATTCTGCAATAAATAAATTCCCTTCATCTCACAAACTTTCTCTGTAAATCTCTTCAACTTGCTACAACTCTTCAAACCAAATTGAAGCTTCCAAAAACCAGAAAATATCTGCAAAAAAATATCACCAAACGCCTCACCTTAAAACTCCTTCAACACTTCACCAATTCATCAATTAATCAACACAACAACAACAACGCCATCAACGCAACAACAATAACATTTCACGCAGAAGAAAAGGAAAATAAGATTCGAAACATTTCTTACCTCAATTCAAAGGTAGTCACCGGTTTCGACGAACATTCGTGATCTAGATTCACATCCATGTTTGAGTTTCGCTTGAAATCAACAACATATTTGGAATCTACTTTGTGTTGCGATCATTTTCGTCTAATTACCTAGTCGTTTCGTTCCGCCGTGAACCTCGAAGCTTTCCCTCCGCCGTGTGAACAGTGGCGGCCACGTTTGAGAAGAGGAGATGATGAATTCATTTTTTCTGATCCTATTTTTTTTTCCTTTTGCCTTTTTTTTTATTTTAGCTTCTTTTAATCTGGGCCGTGTATGCAATGTTTTAAAAATCGGACCGGAGATCGAACTGCTGAAACTTACGGTTTAAGGTTCAAATGGTTAAACCGGTTAAACCTATGGTCGAACCGTTTATTAAATAAACTAATAATATGAAACTAAATTTGATAGATATGTCACACATTATTATATGTTCTCTACTTATTAAATTAAATATTTTAAAAATCCATAACATTAATACAACAATATCAATAATACATAACACTAACACAATTCTACACTTCATTTCAACCATCATTTAAAAACATTTTGACCAAACAAAAGAATTACAACAAAATAAATTAAACTAATTCAAACCAAAGTTAAAATAATAGAATATAATAACTAAAATAAAATCCAAATAATTAAGAATACCTAAATTAAATAAGATAGAATATCAAAATATAAATAATACAATATACTTCATTAAACAACAAAAAATCGAATTTAAGTTGAACTACGACAAACAATTCTTAATTGAAAACAAAAATTATTGACTTGAACGACAATCAATAGAGTTGAACATCGTGTCTATGTTTGAAGAGACAACATGATTATGATGGAATATGGTTGAAAGAAAAACTATAACATAGTGATAAAATTTAGAAGTTTGTATGGTTGTAAAAACAAATGAAATTCATTTTTGTGATTGGAGAATGTATGTTAAATTTTGATATTAACAGATTAAATTTTTTTTTTTTAATTTAAAAAAATGGTTAATTTGATGAATTTTTGGGAACCGGGCGGTTTTACAAAACCGGCTCCGGTTCATTGGTTCGAATGGTTTTGAACGGTTCAATCCGGTTTTTCCGGTTTAACTCCGGTTTTCACCTACTAGCGGTTTTACAAGGTTGACCCAACCGGATTCACCTCCGGTTCCTGGTCTAACCGGTTGAACCGGCCGGTTCGGTCCGGTTTTTAAAACATTGCGTATAGGTCCATCCTTCATATCACTATCCCATTTTCTTTTTTAAAACCTTCATCCCTTTTTTTAAGACTTTTCTTTAAATTTTTCTTTTAATTCTTTTTTTTTTCTTCTTAATTTTTCTTAAAAAAACTTTGATGTATTTTTATTTTGGATCTTTAGATTTTGATTTTGTTTTAAAAAATATTTCTTAAAAGAATCATTAATATATATATATATATATATATATATATATATATATATATATATATATATATATCATGTGATTTCATTTTAATCTTGATTTTATTTTGAATATTGCTTTGGATTCTCATTGTTGGTTGTTGATGGATCATAACATGTTAGATCCATCTTTCTCTTCATCTTATTTCTTTTTCTTTTTGATTGATGAAAGTCTAATGGATCTTAGAATTCCTTTGTTGAATTTTGATCAAGACTAGATCGTTACCTTCTTTTCTTTTCGTGCGGTATTGCTTTTGGATGACGATCTACATATCGTTCATCTAGCATGCATTAGCACAAAGAGCTATCGACCGGCCTCATTGTAGGGTAATTACTTCGTAAATTACTCGGCGATTGCTTAACATAGCGCAACATATGTCCCTTTATCAGAAAACAATCAAGAATAGTTGATTATTTGTCTTTTGGTTCAACACTTATGAGACTTGTTGTTAGGAGGCTTTGGTCTTATCAATCCTCTAATGAGTTCTCATTAACCTTGACCTAAGTGCAATTATTCAATTATTATTGATCACTTACTTTGACAACTAGCAACTAATCACTAACTTCTAACTTTTACTTTTACAATTCCTTCTCGCTCCCTAGCTCTCTTTTACTTTTATGCTCCATTATTATCATTCATATCATGTTTATGTTTTCGCCATTTTTCCTTTGTCCATTGGACACGTGTTTATGCTTCCGCAATTTTTCCTTTGTCCGTTGGACACATGTTTATGCTTATGCCTTTTTCTCTTTGTCCACTTGGACCAAAAACATTAATAAAGGCCAAAACCTCTAAAAAACTTGTGCTTCTAATCTTGGACTATGGTTACTATCCTTTGTAATGGACATGGAGTTTTGCCCCTAGACCTTGGACATCCAATGCTATTCTTGGAACCTTGGACTTAGAACTAGGACTTTTTCCCTTTGCTTTGGAATTATGGTTCGAAGACTTTGAAGCCTTGTGCTTTTGCTTGGTTTATGGTGAAGACAACTACATTTGTGGTTAGATCCTTCTTATCCTTAACTTTTACTTTATGCTTTAGGATAGTCACTTCTTCTCCTCCCCATTCTTCAATTTTCAAAACTTTCTCCCTTTTTCAAAAGCCTTCTTGATTTCAAACCATCGTCTCTTTCATAATTAAACCTTGACTTTGTCAAGTGATTTTACTCTTTTCTTTTCATTTCTTAACAAATGCTAAACTACATAAGCATATTGACACCTTTTTCAAAAGACTTTAAAAAACATCAAACAAATCAAACCCTCTTTTTTGTGCCCTTGTGCACTTTTCCTTTAACTTTTTCATAAGTTTAGACATGATTCATTTCTTTAAGCGGAATTATTCGCTTGGAAATGACGACTTGTCTTTACATTTAAAATCAACCAAAACAAACAAATTTCATTCTTTGTACCACGAACTAAGAGGTTTTGATCCTACATTGCACATCGTGGGTACGTAGGCATGAGACGACAAGTCTCTCCAAACACAAAAATCTTAAAAAACAATTTCTCTTCTCATCTCCTCAATCACTTTTTAAGAAAACATTTTCAGACCAAAAGCGGTAGATATTTCAAAGGGTTCCTATAGAATACTATAGACGTTTTGGGTGCTAACACCTTTCCTTAACGTAACCAACCCCCTTACCCAGTCTCTGTTCACTTGTTCTTGTTTTAGAGCTTGTGTAGGTTTTGTTCGCTCTTTTTCCTTTCCTTTTTGGATAAAATAAAAGTGCGGTGGCGACTCTTGCTTTTTTTAGTTAAGTTAATCACACTAGTGCAGAAAGAATAATTTACACCCGTTTTTTTTACATTTTACACCCGTTATTAGAGGGTGTGAATTCAACGGGTGAGAAATGTCTGACGAATTTACACCCGTTTTAAAATGGGTGTAAATAAATGTTATATTACACCCTTTTTTTGTTGAAATCGGGTGTAAATGTTTACATATATACATTTATAGATGGTATATTACACCCTGTTTTATAAAAATCGAATGTAAATGTTTACATGTATAAATTTATAGATGGTATATTACACCATTTTTTTGTTTAAAATGGGTATATAAAATATGTAATATTACACCCTGTTTTAGAAAACGGGTGTAAATTTTAAATAATTGCATTTAAATTAAACATATTTACTCCCCATTTGATAAAAATCAGGTGTAAAAAGAGTAATGTTTACTCTGGATGTTGGCAAATTTACACACTATTTTCTTTAAATAGGGTGTAATACCATGGATGTTGGCAAATTTACACCCTATTTTCATGATATATTACATCAGATTTTACCATGGATGTTGACAAATTTACACCGTATTTTATTTAAATAGAATATGTTTGTTTTATTTTCATAAATATATTATATTTAATTTGATTTAAACCTATTGCATTTAATAAAATATTTTTGTATACAGCTAAACATTTGGTAAACAAAAAGCACAACCAAAATAAACATATAATTCATGTAATTCTCATTAAATCAAATGAATTTCATTTTCTATTCAATTAGACCTATTCCCACAATGATAAAACCAGCATAATTTTCGACTATAAATAATGTGCTGAAAAAGAATATAAGAGCAAAATGAGTGTTTCTTGCATTGCACTCTTGGAGGAGCATTGAACAATAACTAAGAACACCCCACTTCTGAAAGAGGGTCTTCCTCATGGATTTTCTCTACATGATTCTCTAGACCTATAGTTTCTTTAAGCTACCCATATTTTTGAGCTTCCAGCTACAACTCCTTTGCTATGATCTTGCTGAGCTGGCTTCTTCAACAACATTTCGAGGTTGCTGATCCTCATCTCCGTAACCTAGCAATACGATTAAACACTATGAATCCCAACTCGATTGACACTACTAACTGCTAAGCCTATGCTTTTGGTTTATATGTATAGTTAATGTATTGTTGCACCATCTTTTATGACCGTAACTTTGACCGTATCTTTGCCACTTCCATAAAAGCTTTTCTCTTACGATAGTGACTTCGCTACTTAGCAAAAAGCTTTTCTTTTACGGTAGTGACTTTGCTATGAAAATTACTACTTGACAGTTATAAACCTTTCGACATATTAAAGGATATTAAATTTTCCTGCATTTAGCAAATTACAATCTTAGGTGTACTTTTATGCATGGTATGAGTCATATGACATGTTTTAAATGAAACATATAACAAAATGCTATAGCGGAGGAAAGGATGAGTCAAATATTTAAATAGATTACTATAGGTGTAATCATGAATGGAAGCATCTCTGAATCCTGTTATTTCTTGAATTTAGGTTGCTCTGATCACAATGTTGATGCGCCATTCAAAGAGGATAGTGCTGAAGAAGAAAAATGTGGGACAAACATTTAGGCCATTATTCAGCAATAGCTAAGAAGTCTTTGGAAAGATTTGCTTTTGTATTATCGGCTTTCAAATATACACCCGGCTCTCGTGTCAGCGGTCTACGCGCTCCGCTGAAAGACGTTCGCAACACTAATAACAACAATAGGTAATGTTTTTCTGCCAGGATGTTGGATTCATTGCCCCTTTGAGTTTCATATCAATATAATGATCTTTAATCTTGTATATATATAGGCCAACAGCTGTAGACTTCAACAAATATGCGTACGTACCAAAACCATCAAAGAATAGAAGAGTATCTCCCGATATTTGTAAAACTCGTAACAAATATGGGACCACAGAAGTTTCCTTCACAAAATGGTTATTAAGATTAGTAACCAAACCTTCACATGAAAACCATTATTAGCATATATTTATATACTATAGCATGCAATACCTGCCGTTTTCGGAACCGTGGTCCCAAAAAGTCCCATGACTATGTGACCTGAAGTAAGAAACATCATTTTTTAGTGTCGAGTAACCGATTTAGGTATCCTAATGCAGTTGCACCAAGATGTAATGACATGATATGCATTATTTTGTTATCTTGCTATGAACAAAGAATATATAAACTAAGAAAAAAACTTACCAATTTGCTAGCTGCTGTAACATTCTCATTCGAACTGGGAGCCGTAACAAGTGTCAATTCCCAACCAGTGGTTCTATTTGCATGATTTAAAACAGCAGAAGGTTGTTGATCAGCTGAAACAGCTGTCGGACATTTCACTTTAAATATTAGGTTATGTTCCAAACACTGTTTGTCACTGTATGAACAAGCAGGCCATGTGTTTTATGATATGACTCAAAGAAGTGTTGCATGAATCAGCTTAAAATTGAGTTTAAATTATATGAAAAGTGGATGATTGACTTGAAGAGCGTTTTCCAAGTGCTCAAGGACAACAGTTGGAAGAATTCCCTTAATACCACCTTCATCAATACTGAGAATACTTAATTGTATTTCCATAGGGTGGAGATGGTAGCTTTGTGTTCAATCCACCAACCACTTGACTAGCAAAAACAAACATGAATAAAAGGAAATAATTAGCCATTATATATAAATAATGCTTCAAAAGAGAACACTCCAATTTGAAGAACTTGCATTTTTCATCTAAATGTGAAGGGTATTTATAGGTCCATGATGACAATATCTAAATAGTTTATGATCGCCTGAATTATTTTTAAATAAAATTAATGTGAATGTGTTTGTTATATTATAGGACGATATATCATTCATAATATTCATGCTAATATAGTACTAAACCTAGTAGTACTTAGGCTCACCCATTCTCTAAGGATAAGTATAATTAATATTTTTTTAAGGGAAGTATAATTAACATACATCCAGATTCCAGACAACTTCAAAAAGTGTACATGCAGCATTCAAAAAGTATAATTAACATTTTTTAAGGGCAGTATAATTATACTTAGGCTCACCTATCTAAGTATAATTCACATTAATTTCCACTATAGTGTACATCCAACATTCAAAAAGTGCTACTTAATATGTAGTTAATGTTGACTAAAAAATGAGAGAGAAACACCTTGTAATAAAAAAGAAGAAAGGCACAATAACAATCACATGCTTCATAAAAAAAAAAACTTCGTGACCAGCATTTTCAAGCTACAACAAAGAATTCTTATCCCAAAAATTAAGAAAAGTGCAACAGGGCAAGTACTATTGTTGGTTCCTGCTACAATTCTCTACAATTAGGCCAACTATGTAAATAGTTTCATAATTGAAAACACTGTTTTCATAGTATAATTCTAGTATTCAACCTGAGCTAGTGAGTAAAAACATCAATTTTCCCATTTTCTATCATTCTCTTTGATTATTTATTTATATTGGAATAATGTGTGCATTGAAATTGTGGTTCATAACTTGAACCCTTAACCAAAATGATAAAGAAGAATCACTCTATCAGTATAACATGCTAATTGAGTTCCTTCCACCCCTAAATGACATAAAAAGAAATAGAAAATACTAAACCAATTATGAAATACAAAGCTAATCTACACCACGCTAAGGCATTGGGAATACAAAATATATATTGATTGAACAAAGTAAACTACATAACATATATCATATATCCCCATGGTAAAAGACCTTTTTGAGAAGCTGCATTAATGCAACATGAAAATGCATGCACACAATAACAGAACCACCTCCCATCAGTACTCAAATAAATTAACCTCTGTCATTTAGAGAAACCTATCTTAAACAAATTAATTTTGAGCAGTTAAAATTATGAATTTCCTAACAAAGTAAGTTTGAGAACCCTTGTTAACCAAGTTTATTTTTAACCAAAAAAGGATCTCTATTAAACAGGACCCATCTCATAAGAGACTTGGGCCAAAATACAATCAGAGGTTGCCTCCAATCCGACCAAACCTTATTATTAACCGTGTGAGATAACCAAGTTTGAGTTTGACTATATCTTTTCTAACCAAAGAAATTCACCAAGTCACGAATGGAATACTTTTGTTGTATAGTAAGAACATGTAGCAAGTAACTCAAAGATAAATGTGTTATTCTGACAGCATTACATAAGCTGAATAACAAAATAATTCCATAAAACACACATGCTAAACATAATTTCCTCTTCAAATATTCATGCTTGGAATTAAGAATAAATTATATCATTACATGCATATACAGCTCAGGACAGTGGCAATCATCAAACTGAATCATCACAATCATCACAGTGAATCCAAAAAAATAATACCAAAAGACTCTTCAACTCCACAAAATAATTTCACCAAATCGATAAACAACGATAAGAACCATTGGATAAACAACCTTGGTAACAAAGATGAGATTGCAATCGATCTTACAAATGCAGCAAAGTTGATCATTGCAAATGAAACGGAGTCTCGCGACACAGGCAGAACAGACCTCACGGTGCAAAGAGGGTAAGCAACCCATTTCAATGGCTCGACGCAAACATCACAACAGTCATCCATGGCTTCTTCGCTTGAACCCTAATTTTAGTGTTCAGATGAAAACACGATGTTAGATTGTTATTGAAATTTGGGGGAAATTATAGAGATTGAATTTCTAGGGTTTGAGATTGATGGTGAATTGCTTGAAATAATTAAATATACTTGATTTTCCAAATACGTGGAGCTGGAGATGGATTATCAGTTTCAGAAAGAATGGGTTAAGAGAAATGCGGGTTTAAAAAAAAGTTTTTATCGATGCAAAATTTCTTATGTGCTTTCTCATTATATATTTTGGTACTTGTGTTTTTTTTATTATTTTATTTACACAATATTAATTTAATAAATTTATATTCATTAATTTATTTATTTATTCAATTAACACTTAATAAAATATATTGTAGTTTAGTAATGTATTTACGATTAATATTAAGAGTAATTACAAAAAACAATTTTTTCAACCAATCTAAATTTACTTCCATTTTACCTTTAACAGGAGTAATAGAGATATGACAATAACACTAATTTTAATTTATTATAATAATATTTTTAATTTACACCCTTTTTTTTAAAATAGGATGTGTATTGTAAGTGTTAATACTTAAAATGACATTTTATTTATAAATTTGCCACCGAATTTCTTATTTACACCCGTTTTTCAAATAATGGGTGTAAATTTTAAAATTATATTTGTCACTTTGCATTAGCGTCAATAGCTTACACTCACGATTTTGCCGCTACAGGAAGGTTTATATTTGGAACATATGTGAGATTGTTGGCACTGAAGGTTTTACTTATTGTTACTCTTGCCTCCGTTTTCAGGTGTATTTTGAATCAGGGGCTTATTGTTACTCTTCCGCCAGATCGAGGGCTTTGGTCATCTGAATTAGCAAAGAGGTCCCAGTACACAGTTCAAAGAGGAGATTCTCATGAATCCTGTAAGTTAGTTGCCTAGGAAGAAACAACATGTTCATGTTATCAAAAAAAAATTGTGTGGGGTGTGGGGGGAGGGGTTCTAGAAATATTCCTTAATTGTGATCAGTTGAACTAATAGCTGTAGAATCAAGTTGCATTTCTCTTCACATCATCTGTATTGACTTTTATTTTAAACTTCTTGCTTTGGGAAGAGAGATAATTCTAATGAATTAATTTTTGAATTTGATCCAATTTAACATCGGTAGAGTGCATGCATGTGTAAGTGCAATCTTGATAGACTTGGAGATTTTTAATGCATGTTGTTCTATTTGCTTTATCTTTTTGGCTCTGAATGCTTATGCCGCTAGCTTGTCTGAAATCACAAGGAGGATGTACAACTCCATAAGTGGTGATGCTGAGGATGTCGCCAAAGGTGACAGGGCCTTGCTCTCTAGATCAGAAATCCCTCAAGATGAGCATCCTTTGAGTCTTGGGAAGACCAGTGTATGGAATCGGTTCTTCCAGGTATTGTACAAAAGAATCTATATGTTTTTATTAGATATTTGAATATTTATATATGAAGTTTCTGATCACACATGAATTATCAAATATGTTGTATATAAAATCGCCGAATGACACATCAGTCCATGATACTTATCACATGTTACTTAAATTGGTGACAAGTTAACAGCTGACCAGTGACGGCTCGAAACTGTTTTATGTGAAATCGAAATTTCCTGTATCTAAAGAATGGATTACTATAACACAATTGTTATATCAATAATGTTAATTATTTGTTTTTCTACTCATTCTTTGATCATTTTTCTATAATCTTGTTTGACGCAGACACCTTTGCAAATTTCTTACAACAAATTTTGCTGACAATCTTGCTACGCGCTAATTGTTATTTTTTTAATGTTGATTATATCACAACTATATAAATTTGATGATACTTATGTACTATAATACTCTAATAAAGTAAATGATCCTCTTTGCATTTTGTAGGATACAGAAATTATAGATCAGATTGACCGAGATGTAAAGCGCACTCATCCTGATTTCCACTTTTTCTCTGGTGATCCAAAATTTGCAAAATCTAATCAGGTTGTTCCTTTATTTATATAGAAATTGGTATAATCTCCATAATTCATGTCTTTTCCAGCACCATGTGCAATATCAAAATTGTTATTTTACTTCGACATGTCCAACCCTGCAGCTTCAAGAATTAGGCCAAAGCTATATAGTCCCTGGTGGTTTCTCTTTGACTTCAAGTAACATAGTTTCACATCTACCGATTTTTGCCATAAAATCTTCATGATAGAAGGTGGTGGTGGTGGTAGTCCATACTCATAAGGTGGTGCTCTCTATGCCCTTAGTCTGATTCATGCCAACCATGGAGAGGGCATCAAACAATTCCTTCGCGATAGCCTGCACAGTACTGCCATTGAGGTGCTCATAAATAGTGATCATCTTCTGTTAAAAAAAAAGATTATTGCTATATCTAATGTGTTGTTTATGGCCAGGTTATTCAACATGGTGCATGTTTGGGTCTTGGATTAGCATCCCTAGGAACTGCTGATGAGGATATTTATGAAGAAATAAAAAATGTTCTCTACACTGATAGTGTTGTTGCTGGCGAAGCTGTTGGAATCAGTATGGGCTTACTCATGGTTGGAACAGGCAGTGATAGGGCAAATGAAATGCTCACTTATGCACATGATACACAACATAAAAAAATTATAAGGTAAGGGTGTTTCACTAGGCAAGCTGTTACGATTTTTAAATATTTCAGGAAGTGATAACGCAAGTGAAATGCTCACTTCTTTTGCTCTGATGATTTACATTTTTTAAATATTTCAGAGGGTTAGCGATGGGAAGCGCCCTTACGGTTTACAGAAGAGAAGAAGAAGCTGACACTTTAATTGAGCGGATGACTCGGAATCAAGATCCAATTTTACGTTATGGTGGCATGTATGCACTGGCTTTTGCCTATATTGGAACAACAAACAACAAGGCCATTCCTCAATTACTGCACTTTGTTGTGTCTGATGTGGGTGGTGATGTTAGTAGTGGACACTAAGTGGCATATATGCATTGATTTAACTCAAATCACATTGTGACCCTTTAATCTTACTGACGTCGATGATGTTATGGAGTGGACAACTGATGAAAAAGTGGCAAATTTATGCTCTTGGGAGCCTTACACCAGCAATCATCAGGGTATCAGCTTCATTGAAGATACAGATAACAAGTTTTTATGTTGCCAAGCGATATGTCTTGATGATCGTGCTATTGGGTGTGTTATGATGTTCTCACCTGATGAGAAATGTAGAAAGAAACCTGCAGAACTTGGATATCATCTAGGCTTTAAATACCGGGGTAAAGGGATTGATACCGGGGTAAAGGGATTGATACATGTGATGTGAAACAAATTGTTAATCTTGCATTCACTGAATTGTCATACTTAGAAAGGCTTAAAGCTCTGGTTGATGTGGAAAATGTTGGGTCTCAAAAAGTGTTGCAAAATGGAGGGAGTTCTCAGAAAGTATTTGTTCATGAAAGGAAAAAGCAAAGATATGATCATGTTTAGTGTTCTTTCAACTGATCTGTAACTATGATTAGTTTGTTAGGAGGATAATATTGGAGTTGGTGTCTTCTCCATTTCTATGACAGTTATTTTTAGGTTTGTTGAGTTTCAATTTACCAATAAAATATTGTATTCACACATACAAAGAGTTTCATCTCATTCCTAATTTAATTTTAAATTGAAGTCTTAATTGTCTTTTCAAATGTTTTAAAAATTGTTCAAACTAAGGTATAGAAACATAGCCTCAAGTTGGAACTAATTCTAATGTGTCATTGTTTTGTGATATTTGCTGTTTGTAAAATTAAAAGATAATATTGAAACTCATGCTGTTTTTTTATAAATGGAGAATAATAAATGTTTGTTGTTACATTTGATTCAAATTTGTGTATATATGGAAAAACTTTACTGTTCATTTATTTTTTTTGTATAAATTGTGTCAAAATAAAACTAATATTTATATACGAGAAAAAATACATTGTTGATTAAAATATTTTTATATACAGAAACAATTACTATTATTATAAACGGGAACAACTTTACTACTAATTCAAATGTTGAATAATACAAATTTATCGACAATTTCTTATACTTACCAATACAAATTTTTTATTTCAATCATATCTATTTTTATAATTTTACCATTTCTTTTTTCAATTTGATTAACAATTACGCGTCCATGACATAAAATCCTCAAACAGACATGCCCGTGCGAACGCACGGGTTAGTTACTAGTTTTAGTAATAGGTTCTGTCGTGTTTATGAGTTGTTGGCAAATAAATAAATTTCTACACAGGCTTGGCTGTTGGTTGGCTCAGGTGGCAAATCTCGTCGCGTATTGTAGTTGGTCATGATGCAGTTTGGTCTGATGAAGATGCGCAAAACTGCTATGTTTTCTAGCTTATATGTATTGATGTCAAAGTGTTTCTAGGGTTTCACTCCAGTGATCTCAAGAGCTGGTTTGTTGGTGTGCTGAGTGAGTATTAGTCATGGGCAGGAGTTAGGCTTTTGGGAGTAGTTAGTTGGGAAGTCTCTTTGCAGGAAGGTGTGGTAGTTGGCAGTATTTGCAGCGTATCTTCAATTTCGTGCTCCGTAGTGGTTTTGAACCAGGAAGTGGTCTGGAGCTGGTGGCGCTTATCCTTTCGTCGTCACTGCTGATACATTCGCAATTTTGATCGAGGGTGCTTTTTGGTTTAGGGTGGTGTTCCTTGTGTTTAAGTTTACTCTGTGTTGTTCTGTTTTGATAGCAGCTAAATACTGTGTTGGTGTTTTTTTGTCGAACTGATTGTATCTTGTAGGCATTTCTTGTGCCTTGTTTTAATTGAATAATTCATTTTGCTTTTTCAAAAAAAAAAACATTGTTTTACAAGATAATGTTTCTAACCGTTGGGAGTTGGTCACTCATTGAAAGACAATTATAATATTAGATGCGCGAAAAATCATCATTCTAATTTGACCTTGAAAATTGTATGGAACAAAACGATGCCACTAAAAGCATCTATTTTCGCGTGGAAGATGATCAATAGTAAGATTCATATTAACGATAATATGAAGAAAAAAGAGAGATTTCAACATTCTTTCTTGGAATGAGTTTTTTTTTTTTTTTTTATAATATTCCTATTAAATGTATTGCCTCTACTTATAAGACACTTTTAGTTGAGTTTGGTTTTAAGGTTTCTCTCTATCCTTTTTTAAGTGATGTGGCAGCTGACACTTTATGTTTGTCTCGCTACGTTCGCAGTGCGAATTGGCCAGCGAATACTCGCCCCAAGTTCGCAAAGCGAACATGACAACATTTTAAAATTTATTTTTACAGGCTGCTACCAAACTTCCTACACACTCTAAACAACTTAATACACAAAAACAGTAAAAAAAAATATAGGAATACTTACAATGTTGGGGTGCCTCCCAACTAGCGTTTTGTTTAACGTCGTTTGAGCTCGACGGTCCAGAGGCTTGAAACCTCGAAACCAAAAACTCAAGAGTTAGCTTCCGAGAAAAACAACACTCCACAAACAAAGACTTCAACCATTATCATGTCCAACTTTTGATTCCCTTTACCTTAAGAAGGAAAAATCCCAACATGACTTCATCATTGCTACTTTCGCGTCTTCATCTTTCTTTTTCCGCAAAGCCTCTCTTGCACATTCTTTTTCTTTATAAGTGTCGTCTTCCACTTGACTTGAATACATCACTCCATTGAAGAGTGTGAAACATGCTTCTTCCTTTTTTTCCACAAGACTTAATCCCCACCTTCATGATTCCTTTATCAATATCAACTAACATTTTTCGGTTTTCATGAAAGGTCTTCCAAGAATGATTGGAGTATCTTCGTCTTCATCCATATCAATGATCACGAAATCAACCAGAAACAAGAATTTGTTCACTTTTAATAGCACATCCTCCACAACACCATGAGGACGAGTCCTTGACTTGTCCGCAAGTTGCAATGTCATGGTGGTTGATATCACGTCCATGTTCTCAAGTCTTTTAACCACGGACAATGGAATTAAATTGATACTAGCACCCATGTCAATCAAAGCTTTACATTTAAAACCATTACCTATAGTGATAGGTAAAGCTACTCTTCCCAAATCTTTTTCTTTCCGCAGAAGCATACTTTGAACAACGACACTACAATCGGCATTGAGATCAATGTTCTCCTTATCCGTGCACCTCTTCTTTTTCGAAAGTACGTCTTTCATAAATTTGACATACTTAGGCATTAGCTCGAGAGCCTCATGCCTCGTGCACCTCTTCATGCAACCGACTAAATAAGTCAGAGAATCTCGCATAATGCCTATAGTTTTCTTTTTTCTTAGGAGCAAGAGGATATAGTAACCTTCTTTGTAAAACTTGTTTCTCATACTCCTTTCTTTTTGTATCTTTTTTCTTCTTCACCTCTACATCATTTTTTCAATTTCAACCTCTTCATCATTTTTTTCAATTTCTTCCACTACAATCTCATTCTCCTTTTCAACTACCACCTCATTTTCAACATCTCCACCTATTGTTCTTCCACTTCTTGTAAAAATGGCCTTGCAGTGTTCCTTTGGATTTGTTTGAGTGTTAGCGGAAAAGGATGGCCCCGGCTGTTGCTCGGCTAATTGCTTCGCAAGTTGCCCAACTTGAGATTCAAGATTCTTAATTGAAGCTTCCGTACTCTTTTGAGTGGCCATTGATAATTGCATGAATTGTGTGAAAGTCTCTTCCATCTTTGAACTTCCACCTTGATCTTGTGTAGGTTGATAAGGATTTTGACGGTATCCTTGTTGATTTTGATAATTCCCTCTTGGTTGGTAACCTTGATTGTTTTGGTAAGGTGGTCTCCCTTGATAGCCTTGATTTGGATTTCCAGCATAATTCACTTCTTCCGCTACCGGAGGACAATATCCAGTAGGATGATCTCCTCTGCACAATTCACAAATAGCTATCTGAACACTCTTACTTGGCAAGTCTTGCATCTCTTTAAGTTGTTCTGCAAGCTTTGGACAATATCCGGATGAATGAGAATTTAGCTTTCCTCTATGTTCTTGTCTTCATGTTATTTTAAATGCTTGTTAACAACAACTTTACAAATTATTCCCTAAAAATAAAACATAAAAGCATAAAACATAAGCATAAAAGCATTTTGCATTCACATCCCATGTGCGTTTGAACACCATAAACTCATACACTTTACCACTTCTCCAACAGAAAACCTGACTACTCGACACCGGTACGAGACCCGCTGTAGCTTCAAGATGACGCTGGAGCAAATTGAAGAAAATCAGAACACGATGAGGAATAACATTGACTCGCTGAAGGCCAAAATGGATCAGCTGCTGGAGACCATGATGGTACTAGCTCAGAAAGAAAACAATACTGAAACTGTGGCCGATACCAAAAAGCTAGCTGAAAAATAGGAACTTCTGGAGTAACTAAGGGAATCCCTCCTCCCATTCACATAGACTTGTCAGAACACTCGGCTCATCATGGATCTGTAAGTGATGCGGATGAGCAGTTTGATGCCTTCTACATACCACCTCCACCTCCTCAACATGTTGGACCTGATCCATCTGCTGACAGGTTGCGCAAATTGGAAGAAAATTCAAGGCCTTGGAGGTTCAGACTACTCCCGGCTTGGATGTTGTGGATATTGTTATACCCTAATTTTTGACCATAAGGTCCCACCTCTGTGTGTATCATCTCGCATATCCGCATGCTTTATCACTAACGAGTTTGTGCAGGAATTTTAACTTCAAGTGGAGAAGGTTTGCATTTTCTCAGTTATACTTCAAGATGTGACCGTTGGATTCTGATTCAAAGGTCCTAAAATTTCTACTGGTCATTTTCCTCAAGGTTTCTTCAGTGTGTGCCCCAGAGATTTAGGGTTTTTCTGCTATTGGTATTGAGCATGGTCGTTTGAAGACTGGTTATGATTTGTGTGGTTTGTGTATCAAGTTTGTCATCATCCAAACCTTTCTTTGATGGTGCAAAAGAACAAAAATTAAGTTTGATCCAAGAGAAATTTTAATCTTATTCATAAGGTGAAACCATAATTTTTCCTTTGGATTTTCAAGAGAAAAAGTTGAATTAATAATTCGTGAGCAATATGTTTTGAAACAAAGAAGTTTGGATGAAGGTCTTAAAATTGGGATTACAAAGTCCATGCTATTCAAGTTGTAGATTTCATTCATCTAGAGAAGTTCAAAGTTCAAGTTACAAAGAATTCTCATGTAATAGGCATCAACTTTAATTCTAAAAATTCAAATGTGTCTTTACAAAGTTCACAAGTTGAAATGTCTTTCAAAAATTCAAGACCAACTTCAAAAAGGGCAAAATACAAAGACTTCATATGTTAATGGGCATGCCAAACACGAGTATAGCCACGAGGCTACTAGTTTGTTTGAGAACATTTCTACACATGCCGAACAAGACTTTAAACCAATTCCAAATACAAACTTCACTTTGGCCACCAATGAGTCCATGAACTGAAGCTTCACTGTTTTCTAGTGCAACTATGTCAAAGAGCAGATAGTACTTCCTTGATAAGCATTAAAGTTGTTTGTATTAGATCCCGTAGCGTGCACAGTCGGTTTTGATAAAAGTTAAATGCCTTGATTGGTTCCCCCAATTTGTAGTACATATTAAAAAGAATCTGAACTGGAACATGATTATTCAATAGACCGGATATCAGTATTCTAGCATCAAGTTTTTTGCATCATCTCATCATGTAGTTGACGTGCTAAGTCAATAAGCACCACCTATCGAAGATCTTTTTTTTCAGGCATTTCTAAGCATTTGCATTCCCTGTTCAAAACAAAATCAACAATTATGTCCCATCATTAATTTCCACAGTAGCAGTAATTGGCAAGGATTTGATCAATGAAAACACAATCAAGCAAATTTAACATTTCCAAAATAAAATCAGACAGGATAATAAGGAAACGGCAAGTATCATTTACCGTGTCGGTAACGGTTTTGGCAAAAATCAAAAGCAGTGAGACATGATCAAAACAAATCCATTTTGTTTCCAAAGCAGGTTTCAACATGTTATGGCTGTTTAATTTCAAAATCAATGCTGCAAGTTTCATGAGTCTATAAATTGAAAAAAGAGCAGAGCAGTGAGGGGGGAGCAAAAAGATCATACCACACACATCAGTGAAAATCCACACAATTTACACACCAAAACCTCCAGCCTTTTACACCAGAATAAGTCATAAAACTCAACCGCCACCATCACTAACGCGACCGAGAGGCAACCGACGTCGACGACAAACACACTCTACAGAAAATTCACAGTAACATTCATAGCAAACGGCACAATACATTTTGCAGAAAGAGTTCGCACGTGTAGTATTGGAGGAGAGGAGAGGAAGCATTACCGTCGAAATCACCAACATCGTCGAAGTCGTTGCGCCGACATTATTCGAAGGTATGAGATGCTCACCTTTATACTCGTAATTGCTGTAGAATTTTCACTCGCCAATTGAATTTATTGTCATTGCGAGAATCTCCGCCGTGTGATTGTTCTTCCCGTCGCCGGCAAAACTATGAGGTTGAAACGTAGTTTTTTGCAATGAACCGTGAGAGATACGAGAGAGGGAAGGGAGGCCGTGTAGTGTTTTGTGCAGCGGTTTTTGTGTGAGGAAGAAAGGAGAATCGGCGTTGCGTTGCGAGAGTGTGAGAGGTATGCGTTGAACAAGAAATTTACGCTGAGAGAGAAAGAGAGGAATGACTTAAGTTTGGAAACGAGAGAGCGAACTGATGACTTTCATTCTTGTTTCTCTCTTTCACTAATGATGTTGGTCTTGGGTCGGGTCGACCCACTTTCTACAGACCCATCTCCCTAAATCCATGAACTAAACTTTTCTTGCTAATTTTGGGCTTCACTGTAGAACCAGACCCATGCCATTTCTATTTCTTGCTCATATTTAACTATTAATTTTTTAGTTTTATAATTTTAATTGCCCCTTAGTTTTTTTATATTTCTCATCCTTAGTTTTTTTAATAATTTTTTTTTATGAATTCTTAGTTTTATAATTTTTATTTTAATTAGATATTATCTATTTTAATCTTAATTTTTAAATAACTCTTTATTTTAATTTTTGTTAATTCTTAGTTTATTTTTTGGACAATTCTCAAGCTCGTTTCCTTTAGTTGATTCCTGATTTTCATTGTGAGTTTAATCCATGATGCATTTGCTGTATATATTGCTACCCTGGTCTCTTCTGATACCGGAAATCTACACTTGTTCCTCTGTTTATTCCAAAGGAAAGGTCCCCCTCTTGTTGACTACCACGTCATATTTAACTTTAGGCCTTTCCCTTTCAATCCTAGCCTTAGGATCGGAGTCACCGTACTTTATTCATGTGTTCTACCATGGACACTTTCTACCATCTTCAACTTAATTTTAACTTTAGAGTCATCGCACTCTATGTAGCGTCTTGCCATATACGCTACCTCCCCCTGGAACCTTGACCACCGTCAAGAGTTCCTTACCCTCTTTGAGGGGAACTACGAATACTCTGATTCCACTCCCGTCAGGATACGTAGGCACAAGATGCGATGTCTTGGCGAGTATACTTAGATACTAACCCCCTAGGTCCTTACCTTAGCACATACCCTTAGCAAGCAAGTAATAGATAACATAAATACTAACAAGAGGTTCCTGTAGAGTACTACAGACGTTTAGGATGCTAATACCTTCCCTAGGCGTAACCAACCCCCGAACTTAGATTCTCTTAACTTAGGTTTTTCGATCTTTAACCTTTCCTTTGGATAAATCAAAGACGGTGGTGAACTTCAAGATTTGTGATTCAAGTTAACCCAATAGCTTGGTATCTGATTCTCACCGCAACAGATATGTGCTTGGTTCCCGGACTTGTGATCCTTGAAAAGTTTAAAGTGCCAAATTTTGACAAGTACAAGGGAATCAGCTGTCCCAAAACTCACCTGCGAGCGTACTGTCGCAAGATGGCTGCTCATATTAAAAATGACCTACTCCTGATTCACTATTTCCAAGATAGCCTCAGTGGGGCATTGTTGGAATGGTACATGCAGCTGGAGAAGGGGCAGAATAGTACTTGGAGAGATCTTTTTGAGGCGTTCCTTAAACATTATCAGTACAACACTTATCTGGCGCCAAACCGCACTCAAATGCAAGACATGACTCAGCGCAACAATGAGTCATTTAAAGAATATACTCAACGTTGGCGGGAGTTGGCTGCTCGTGTCCAACCACCTTTGTTGGACAAAGAGTTAATGGATATGTTTATGGGAACTTTACAGCCTCAATATTTGGACCGTATGCTGGGATCAAGCTTCCCTAACTTTGCTAAGATTGTGTCTGTAGGAGAAAGGATTGAGAGTCAGCTGAAGAAGAAAAAAGTTGTCGTTGCTTCTATAAGTGGAGGAAAGAGGCCATTTGTAAAGAGAAAGGATGAAGAGACCAATGCTGTCATGAGAAGACGAGGGGGTAGAGCCCCAGTGAATATACCGTATCAGCAAGTGGCTGCAGTTGCATAAGCCCCACTTCAACAACCTGCTCAGCATCCGAATTATCAGAATGTTCCTCCGCCACAATATCAAAATGCCCCACCACAGAGACAACCAAGACCAAGAAGGCATATCGATCTTGTGCCAATGCCGTATAGCCAGATTTTTTCTCAACTGTATCAGAGTGGGCATTTGAAACTCAGAGATTTGAGGCCAGCAGTCTTCCCATATCCTCCCGGATACGATGCCAACGCCCATTGTGAGTTTCACAAGGGTGCTCCCGGGCATACCATAGAAAATTGTTATGCATTTCAGAACAGAGTTCAAGATTTGGTTGAGTCCAAAGATCTTACTTTCACTCAGCGAGGCGCAAATGTTAAGAGAAATCCCATGCCCACGCATGGAGGACCATCTGTTAATGCTGTTGAAGAAAGTAATGGACCGAGATTGATTAAAAAGGTTGAAGATATTCACACTTCTATGGCAGTTATAAGAGAAAAATTGAAGAAATATGGGATGATCCCTCAAGATGAGCTTGCTGATTTGATTGATGAGGTGGTTAAGAAACATTTGCAGAAATTCCTGGATCAAGGTGTGATTCAGGTTGAACACCGAGATGGAAGAGAACAAAGCGTGGCTGCTATTAACATTCAGTATGATGCACCTGAAGGTCTTCAACAAAGACCAGTTTGTCCTGCTCCGGTAATCATTGAATATGATGGAGCTAATGTTTTCCAACAAAGACAAGCTCGTCCGGCTCCTGTGGTTATTCAGTTTGATGAGGCGGATGTTAGCAAACCAAGGCAAGTGCGCCCTGGTCTGATAACTATTGAGTATCCTGTTAGTGTTCATGAGTCTGAAGTTTTTAAACAAGGGCCAGAAAAAGTATTCGTTGAATATGGTGGTGCTAAGTGTGACGCTGTAGTAGGACCAAGTGGAATGACCCGTAGTGGTCGAATCTTTGCAGCAAAACCCGTAGATGTGCCAAACAATGACAAAGGAAAGACGGTTGCTATACCAGTTGAAACTCTGAGTGCTGAATTACAAGAAGGGTTGTCATCTCCAAGAGGGGCATTCACACAGAAAGAGGCTGAAGAGTTTTGAAGATTATAAAGAAAAGCGACTACAAGATAGTCGATTAGTTGAATTAAATTCCCGCCAAGATATCTATGCTCTCCTTATTGCTCAGTTCTGAGGCGCATAGATCTTCTCTGTTAAAGGTATTAAGTGCCGCACATATTACCAAAGATATCATTGTAGCTCAATTTGATGATGTGATAGCCAGCGTCACTACTGGCAATTTTCTTGGGTTTAATGATGATGATCTGACTGCTGAAAAGAAGAACCATAACAGGGCTCTTCACATTTCCGTTAGATGCGAAGATACTGTGTTGTCCAGAGTCTTGGTGGATACTGGATCCTCTTTGAATGTGCTCCCGAAGACTACTCTAGAAAAGATGCCTATAAGTGGAGTAAGCATGAAGCCAAGTACTCTCATAGTGAAGGCGTTTGATGGGTCTAGGCGCGCGGTTATGGGTGAGGTGGACTTGCCAATTAAGATTGGGCCTACTATCTTTACCATTACTTTTCAAGTAATGGACATTTATTCTGGTTACAGTTGCTTGCTAGGAAGGCCCTGGATTCACTCGACAGGGGCAGTTACGTCCACTCTCCATCAGAAACTGAAGTTTATTACCAATGACAAAATGGTTATGATAGGCGGTGAACAAGATATCCTGGTAAGTCATTTGACATTGTTCCGCTACATTGATGTTGAAGGTGAAATGGTTGAGACACCTTTTCAGTCCTTTGAGGTGGTGAGTACACTGGCTGTGCAACGGGTACCAGAGCACCAAGAATTAAGATCATCAATGGCCTCATATGAGGAAGCTAAAATTGTGGTGGAAGAGGGAAATGCCCAAGGATGGGGAAAAGTGGTTGAGGTTACTGAAAAGCTTGATAAGTTTGGGCTAGGTTATCGGCCATCCCGCAATTCAGCTTTTGTTCCATACAACGGAAATCAGATCCTTCATGTTGGGAAGATTTTTACAAGTGTTGGGCACATCTTTGGTTCTCCAGTAGCAATGATCATTGAAGACCATGATGGTGATGAGCAAGCTTCTGCAAGCTAGATCCAACAAGCAAAGCCTGGTGAAGAGCTCCAGAATTGGAAGACCATTGAAGTCCCTCAGTTCTTCACACACCAAACGTAATTTTACTGTTTATCAAAAACCCTACGCTCTGCCCAAGGCGTAGTGGAGCATTGTACGGGCCACATGATGTTTTCAAACATTGATTATCATTAATAAATTTCAGTTTGCATTCAATTTTCGCTCACTTTCTTTCATTTTTTTACTTTACAATAAATGGCAATATTTTTCATGCACACACTTTCCTAAATAAACTGCATAAATCATAAACATGCAGAAACACCACCGAGGTCCTTGATATAGACGCTGCTACGGGCCTATATGACTTTGATTGCCTAATCTACCAAGCTGAAGAGGAAGGCGTGAAAGATTATGAACTCCCCGATGAGTTGGCAAGGCTGCTCAAGCAAGAAGAGAAAGTCATCATGCCACACCAAGAAGACATTGAAGTCATCAACCTGGGTGCTGAGGAAGACCGAAGAGAGGTAAAGATAGGTGCATCTCTTCAAATCGAAGTCAAGACTAAGTTGATAGAGCTCCTCCGTGAGTACGCTGATGTATTCACCTGGTCGTATCAAGACATGCCTGGGTTGGATACTGATATGGTTGTACACAAGTTACCACTCAAGGAGGAATGCCATGCTGTCAAACAGAAGTTAAGAAGGACCCATTCGGATATGGCTCTCAAAATTCGTGAAGAAGTCCGAAAACAGCTTGATGCTGGATTCCTGTCAGTAGCAAAGTACCCACAATGGGTTGCCAACATTGTGTCGGTACCGAAGAGAGATGGAAAGGTTCGCATGTGTGTGGATTACAGAGATTTGAACAGAGCTAGTCCTAAGGACGACTTCCCATTACCTCACATCGATGTATTGGTTGACAACACAACTCAATTCTCCGTATTCTCTTTTATGGACGGATTTTCTGGGTATAATCAAATTAAGATGGATCCAGAGGATATGGAGAAGACCACATTTATCACACCATGGGGCACTTTCTGCTACAAGGTGATGCCATTTGGACTTAAGAATGCTGGGGCAACATATCAACGTGCAATGGTAATGCTCTTTCATGACATGATCCATAAAGAGATTGAAGTGCACGTTGATGATATGATTGCCAAGTCTCAAACCGAAGAAGAGCACTTGATCAATCTGCAAAAGCTGTTTGTTCGATTAAGGAAGTTTAGACAGAGACTCAACCCCAACAAGTGCACATTTGGGGTACGATCTGGAAAATTGTTGGGCTTCATTATAAGTCATAAAGGAATCGAAGTGGATCCTGATAAGGTGAGGGCAATTCAGAATATGCCTGCGCCTAGGACAGAGAAAGAGGTTCGTGGATTTCTGGGAAGATTAAACTACATTGCCAGATTTATTTCACATCTTACTGCCACCTGCAAACCTATTTTCAAGCTGCTAAGAAAGAATCAGTTAATTGCGTGGGATGATGATTGCCAAGGGGCATTTGATAAAATCAAAGAGTATCTGCAAGAACCACCGATCCTGATACCGCCTGTTCCTGAAAGGCCACTCATTATGTACCTGACTGTACTTGATGAATCTATGGGTTGTGTGTTGGGGCAACAAGATAAGACGGGAAAGAAAGAACATGCCATCTATTACCTCAGCAAGAAGTTCAATGACTGTGAGACAAGGTATTCCTTACTCGAGAAGACTTGTTGCGCATTAGCCTGGGCTGCCAAACGTCTCAGGCAGTATATGTTGACCCACACTACTTATCTGATTTCCAAGATGGATCCCATTAAATACATCTTTGAGAAACCTGCTCTCACCGGCAGAATAGCCCGATGGCAAATGCTGTTGTCTGAGCACGACATTCAATACGTCACTCAAAAAGTCATCAAGGGTAGCATACTGGCGGACCATCTTGCCCATCAACCGATGGATGATTATCAGCCCTTGAAGTTCGATTTTCCAGATGAAGACATAATGGTACTAAAAGATTATGAAGAGCCAGGTCCATATGAAGGGCCCGAACCAGGGGAGCGATGGACTCTCATGTTCGACGGTGCCTCAAATGTTCATGGAAGTGGAATTGGGGCAGTGATTACATCACCCAAGAATTTCCACTTACCGTTCACAGCTAAGCTCTACTTTCCATGCACTAATAACATGGCTGAGTATGAAGCTTATATACTTGGATTGAAAGAGGCCATCAATTTAAGAATCAAGACTCTTGATGTGTTTGGGGGTTCTGCTCTAGTAATACATCAAATTTGAGGTGACTGGGATGCCAGACATGCTAATTTAGTTCCATATCGAGATTATGTGGCAAAGCTACTTCCCAGATTTGATGATATCACCTTTACCCATGTGCCTAGAGAGGAAAATCAAATGGCAGATGCTCTGGCAACTTTGGCTTCTATGTATAAACTGATATGGCCCAACCATCGGCCGCATATTGATCTACAGCGATTTGAAGAGCCCGCTCACTGTTTGGCTGCTGATGAAGAGTCAGATGAAAAGCCACGGTTCTATGACATCAAACGTTATCTGGAAAAACAAGAATATCCAGAGGGCACTTTGGCGGTGGATAAGAGAACTTTGCGCATATTGGCATCAAATTTCTTCCTCAACGGGAATGTGTTATACAAGCGTAATCATGATACTGTACTACTCAAATGTGTGGAAAAGCATGAAGCTGAGCAGATTCTGAAAGACATTCATGAAGGTTGTTTTGGTACCCACACAAATAGGCATACTATGGCATAAAAGATATTGAGAGCAGGCTATTATTGGCTTACCATGGAGGCTGACTGCTACCATCATGCCCGAACATGCCATAAATGCCAGATATACTCTGATAAGATTCATGTACCTCCCACTCCTTTGAACGTCTTGACTTCACCATGGCCATTTTCCATGTGGGAAATAGATATGATTGGGATGATCGAGCCAAAGGCCTCAAATGGACACCGCTTCATATTGGTTTCCATAGACTACTTTACCAAATGGGTTGAGGCTGCATCGTATACGAACGTTACCAAGCAAGTGGTCGCTCGCTTCTTGAAACACAACATTATATGCAGATATGGAGTGCCTAACCGTATCTTCACTGACAATGGGTCTAATCTCAACAACAAAATGATGGATGAACTGTGTGCTTATTTCAAGATTGAGCACCATAATTCGAAACCATACAGATCCAAGATGAATGGAGCCGTTGAGGCAGCCAACAAAAACATCAAAAAGATCATTCAGAAAATGGTGGTCACTTATAAGGATTGGCATGAGATGCTACCTTTTGCGCTGCACGGCTACCGTACCTCAGTGCGAACTTCAACAGGGGCAACTCCTTACTCATTGGTTTATGGCATGGAAGCGGTCCTTCCGATAGAAGTTGAAATCCCCTCATTGAGAGTATTGATGGAAGCTCAGCTTGATGAAGCAGAATGGGTGAAGACGAGGTTTGATGAACTCAACCTTCTTGAATAAAAATGCTTGGCAGCAATATGCCATGGCTAGCTCTATCAAAGGCACGTGAAGAAAGCTTTTGACAAGAAAGTGCATCCTCGGACATTCCAGGAAGGGGACGTGGTGCTCAAGAGGATCATGACTATGTATAATGAATCTAGGGGCAAGTGGACGCCAAACTATGAAGGCCCATATGTTGTAAGAGAGGCATTCTCTGGTGGTGCCTTGAAACTCGCAACTATGGACGGTGATGAATTACCATGCCCGGTGAATGCAGAGTACGTTAAGAGATACTACGCCTAAAAAAAGTGGAATAATAAGGCCGCTAAGTCGAAAACCTGAAAAGGCGACTTAGGCAAAAATGGCAATCCCGGTGGACCTAAAAAAACAAAATCAGTCCAGGCAAAAATTAGGGATAAGATAAAAGATATAGGCCCGCTGAATTGAAAACCCGAAAGGGCGGTTCAGGCAAAAAAGGGCGGCCCGGTGGATTGAAAACCCGAAAGGGCGATCCAGGAAAAAGTTAGGGACATATTCCAAGGCAAAGTATCTAGTCTGCACGTCCACTTGATCCTGATGTACCACTGAAGAGAGGAATTAACCCAGTCGTGTTCCTACGAAGCAAGGTGTTGAAGTTATCAAAGTCATAGGGACCATAGCAGTGTTGAAACTCAATGGAACCTCATTAATTTGTATTGCCATTATGTTTTTCTTGCACCGCAATTACCTCATTAAGGAATTGCATCCTTGTACATACTTACCCATTCCAGGGAAAATCAATACAAAGAGAGATTTCTCACCAAATTATGCTCACTTTTTACTTTATCTGATTGTTTGCAAACTGATTTTGTTTTTGATATATTGTGTTTTGATACTTCGGTTAATAAAGACAATATTTGAAAACAATAAAATTTGTTTTGGTTTTGGGAGAACTAAAAGGGAAATAGATAGTCTCTAAAAGAAACTTCACCACATGAAAGCATCAAATCAGTTGTCAGTCGTCCTGGCTCTTCACCACAAGCAGTGTAGCTTTTCAGGGATGTACTTAATATAATCCCCAACAATGAATCTTTCAAGCCCAACAGGGGAAATCATGCTCCCTAGTCATATTTGGCTTGCTCAAAAGGGGTCAAGTAGTCAAACACCCTCTCACCAACCCCAAAGTCCAATCCTTTATTGGCAACTACCCAAAAGTCCACACCCGTTGGCACCTTCAAATTTACCCAAAGTCCAGTTTTCATTGGCAACCATTAAAAGTCCACCGTTGTTGACATCCTCATAACACCTGAAAGTCCAATTTATTGGCAAACACCAAATTACCAAAGTCCAATTTCATTTGGCAATTACCAAATTCAATCCCTGGTGATACCCTCGACAAGGAAACCTGTCCCCAGCGCGCCTGATCATTTGTATCGTCATGTGCATAACATTACATAATCATATCAAGCAGTATCATATCATACGTGCATTAGATTCTCTAGCAGTTGCATCTTAGTATGTGTTTCAGTGCATCGTGTAATGCATGGCATATCTATCCTCAGCAACATAGCATAACAGGATCCAGGATCAATTGGCAGGCATCTTGGCCAGTCCTTCTTCAAAGTCAGCAGTATTCCACTGAAGAGAAATTGATACCCCGCACGTGCTCAAGGAATTCTATTCCCCAGCAAGTCATTCTTCAACCATGCAATTGATAATGACAACCCTCAACAGTTGTTGTCAGTGCTCCCTAAGCAGAGGATATTCTAGAAAGTTTCTTGTGAGCTTTCCCATACAGAGCCAGTGCATCTCCTTCGACAGGAATCTTGCTCAACTATTCCCCTAACAAATTTACCGCAGAGATACTGCTTTGGTATCATCGAGGAACCTTAATGGATAAAGGACTGCTTCGACGACCCAGAGAATCGTCTGCCTTCAGAGATACTGCTTTGGTATCATCGAGGAACCTTAATGGACATGAGACTGCTTCGACGACCCAGAGAATCGGCTGCCTTTAGAGATACTGCTTTGGTATCATCGAGGAACCTTAATGGATAAGGGACTGCTTCGACGACCCAGAGAATCGTCTGCCTTCAGAGATACTGCTTTGGTATCATCGAGGAACCTTAATGGATAAGGGGCTGCTTCAATGACCCAGAGAATCGTCTACCTTCAGAGATACTGCTTTGGTATCATCGAGGAACCTTAATGGATAAGGGACTGCTTCGACGACCCAGAGAATCGTCTGCCTTCAGAGATACTGCTTTGGTATCATTGAGGAACCTTAATGGATAAGGGATTGCTTCGACGACCCAGAGAATCGTCTACCTTCAGAGATACTGCTTTGGTATCATCGAGGAACCTTAATGGATAAGGGACTGCTTCGACGACCCAGAGAATCGTCTGCCTTCAGAGATACTGCTTTGGTATCATAGAGGAACCTTAATGGATAAGGGACTGCTTCGACGGCCCAGAGAATCGTCTGCCTTCAGAGATACTTCTTTGGTATCATCGAGGAACCTTAATGGATAAGGGACTGCTTCGACGACCCAAAGAATCGTCTGCCTTCAGAGATACTGCTTTGGTATCATCGAGGAACCTTAATGGATAAGGGACTGCTTCGACGACCCAGAGAATCGTCTGCCTTTAGAGATACTGCTTTGGTATCATCGAGGAACCTTAATGGATAAGGGTCTGCTTCGACGACCCAGAGAATCGTCTGCCTTCAGAGATACTGCTTTGGTATCATCGAGGAACCTTATTGGATAAGGGACTGCTTCGACCGCCCAGAGAACATTAAGTTATTCTGTTCATTTTGTACCCCGCTACCTCATTCTGCCAGTTCTTACTCCATATTACAATACCTTTTGACAGACAAATTTTGGGGTCTTCTTATATCTAATTGACTTCTACCCTGAACATGAATGCCATGCAGCCGTTCACTCTCTCGGGTCCAAGACAATTAGATAGGGGCATCTGTCATACCCCAAATTTGTCCTACCTATATTTTCTTATACCAAGATTTTGTGTTGACTATAAGATTCAGGTCGTTAAGGATCTTGTATGTGTTGGTGAGGGTTGCTAGCTCTTGTTGGGTTGCTTTGGTTCCAAGAAGAGATAAAGGAGGATTGGGCACTCATTTTATGATTATTCAGTCAAGACATGATCAATTGGCTTCAAACAAATTTTAAGCTATGATCAAGAAGATTTTTAACCATATTCCAAGTGCGACACTGAGGTTGTATGGTTAAAATAAGCTAAGAAATGGCCCTTCATCTTTAAGTCATGTTTGCTTTTAACTCAAGCTCGAACTGGTTCAAATTATAAGGCAAATTAATTCAAGGTCATAATCAGAGTTTATGGAATATGTAATTAGTTCATTTTCAAGTCATGCATTCTAAGCTTATTTCAAAAGGCGCCTGTATCTAAAAGCGACTTCATTGGACTCAATTGAAAGGTCTAATCATGAGTGGATAATTTTCAAGACAGCATCAATTTGTGTTCAAGCCATGAGTCACAATTACAAAAGATTTTCAATCTATGGCCATAATTGGAGGTTTTGCAAGACAAGTTTTAAAGTTGTGGTTGGAAGTTTTATTAAGCTTGGTTTTGGGTTAGTAACTTCAAAACTAACAAATCATGTCACGTTTTAGGCAGGATGATATGGATCAAGTCCTAATAAAGGATTCGTGCAAGTTATAATATATCATTAGTGCAAGACAAAGAGTTATTGAATTGGATTTGAAAATGAGACATGGTGTTCAAAGCATAACCCATTTGACAATAAACGCCAGGCCCAATGGATACTATTCTTTCTCGTTAGACAAAGTCGTGTACATATATAACGTACAAAAGTAACATGTTACATACAATTCATAAATGTCAAATCCAATACAACTCATGTACTAGTCATGCTAAATGAATAATAATATTGATACAAAAAAGCTACAGAGTATTACCCTAAGCTAATTAACAGCGCAAAAATTCGTAAATGACTTGGAGCCTTGGACCTCGAGCAAAAGCCACAAGTCTTGGCAAAGATAAAGTTGTTGCACGTCAATTAGAAACCTGCTTTCATTGTTCTCAGGCTGCACTAACCCTTTCTAAGATATTGCTAATGGTAGTGAACCTGCAGAAATAAGTAGAATGGTTGATTAATAAGGCAAGGTAACATGCTACTCTACACCACATTTCAATACAAACACATGCAATAGCAAGAGTATCAACAACAAAACCAAACCAATTTCCAGCATTCAAAATTCAGTTCATTCCTAACCAGCTCTAAGATTCAGTTTGTCATTCTAATCCATTTTAAAAAAAAAAAGACAAACCAAGTCAAAGTCTGCAGCAGTGAGAAAAGGACGAGAGGGGATACAGTCAGAACAAGTAGACAAAGGATGCAGAGCATAACAGAGGTGACAAGAGACCAAGGTTTCACCAAATTGGAATTCCTTTTGAACATCAAGAAAGCATTGCAAGCAATACTATAACAAGGATTCAACAGCATCTTTCAAGAAAATCAAACCCTAATTTCTGAGCCTATAAATAGACCTCACTATTCACTCAAAAATCACGAAGAAAAAACCTAACGAAGTTCTGCCAAAGTCAACCCATACCCTCACCAAAGCTCAGAATTTTCAAAGAAAACTCCTTAGAGTTTCACATTGAAACTCTAAAGAGAGCGAGTTCAGCCACTCATAAACCCCCACGCACAACAAATTTGTAATAAGCACGGAAAAAGGATAAAGAAGAAGATGAAACGAAAAGTAAAAGAAGCAAGAAGATCGAGATACGTTACCTTGCCGGATTTTTTTCATCGGACTAGCTCTGATCGTGTAAGTTCTCCTTCTTTCTGCATGATTTCTACTTGATGAAATATTTGCCTTGTTGTGTTGTTTAAAATTTCCACTCCAAAAGTTTGATGTGTTGCTCTGTTGCTATGAGATTCCTTGTGTTTGTTTGATTGCATGCTTGCTGATTGTTTGCTCAGAACTCTTTTTTGATTGATAGTGTTTCCTCGAAACGAGGTTGAGGTTGATATCTAGTATAGGATTAGGGATTTGGTACGCCTGCGTTCTGTTTCATTTGTTTATGAGTTTGGAATTGCAGAGGGATTTAGGGGGCGGTCGAGGATAACAGCGAGATGAATAAGGGTGGTAACAATAGAGTTTATCAGATAGAGATGAAAAGTGCATTTGAGATGAGAGTTCGTGAGATTTTTCTCTTTCTCATTGGAAATATGAAGGGTTCAGTATCATAGGAAAAGAGAGTGTGATTAGTGATGGTTGCTTTTCCCTTTCTTAATTTTGACTGAGTTATGACACTATTAAAAATATGGTTTTTATCATTAGATGGTGCTACTGAACAGTCCCCATTTGCCTTCTCAAGGCCTTTTTCGCTGCCACATCATTAATATTAGGCAGACTACTCCACGTGTTTTGTTCTAGGGAAGGGTTGAGACAAACTACTTCTCCCCCATTTATGGTATCTAACTACCTATAGTTGGGGTAATTGGAAAAGGTCACATGATTTGTTTATTTTCCTTCTTACACACGCGTTCGAGCGGGCTAATGGTGAGGAGTATCATATACTATATTCCCCAATACGGCTAATAATTGTGGCAACTTTTGATCTTCCTTTTTTAACATTACAATTCTTTATTATAATAAATGCTATGAGTTGTCAGTTTGGTTTTAATGACATTACTACACGCCTAGGAAATAGGCTATTGCAGCTGAATGCCTTGGTTACAGTTTGAGGCATGTTTTGTTTACTCTCTCAGAAGTTTGTCTGCTTTATTTGCTTTCTAATAGGTAACGAGATAGAATAGGTATTAGTATGGGGTATGGACCAGGTTTGGATTACTTTTGTGAACCGAGTTGAAATTACTTCATGCGTATATCATTTCTTAGCTTCCTTTAATTGCTTAAAATTATGTTCATATTGGTAGGATGAATTTTAGTTCTTAGTTTTTTTTAGTATCAATAATTAATAGATACTTATTAGAATGTAGAATTGTTTAAGCCAATTTATTCAAAACGAATATCAAATAGTTCCTCCCAACTCAATATTTTCTAACTCACAAACGATTTTCTAATTAATTACGAAAGTAGTGAGCTCTTGGGGTCTAGCACTCCTTGGGTCCTTGGATGAATGCTCTTGAGATGCACGCTTCGAGTTGTGTTCATTCCGTCTTTCGTTTATTAAAAAATACTTAAAACAATTAATCTTTTGCTTAATCAAAATATAATTAACCTTTACAATTATTAAATTAAAAATCATAATCCATTTACATCTTAATCATTTTAAAACACTTAAAATATTTAATCTTGATCAAAACACTTAACCCTTAAAAATACCATCTTTTCTCAAATTAAAATTCTTAATCTAATTAATTTCTTAACCTTTAAAGATAATTTTCTTGAATCAAATTAAATCATAAAACTTCCTTAATCTCTAAATATTTTCTTAAATCAAATCATAAAATATTTAGGTTAATACTTCTAAACTATTTTCTAAATTAATTAGGGAAGTAGTGGGCTTTTGGGGTCTAACACTCCTTGGGTCCTTAAACAAACGCTCTTGAGGCGCACGCTTTGAGTTGTGTTCGTTTCGATCTTCCATTTCTAAAACGCTTAACCCTAAAAAAAAAACTTTTAATTCATTCAAACCTCTAATCCATTTTAACGTGTCTAAACCAAATATTCTAATCAAATTCAAATTATTTTCCTAATTAAATTACGAAAGTAGTGGACTCTTGAGGTCTAGCACTTCTCGAGCCATTGATAGAATGCTCTTGAGGCGCACGCTTTGGGTTGTGTTCGTTTCGATCTTTCGTTCCTAAAACACTCGCCCTAATTACATGGACAAAGCCCAGTGTCCAACAAACATGATTTCACAATTAATAGAATGAAAAAGGTGTCGTTGAGATCTAGCATCTCAGTAATGCCCCGATTAATTGGTTGCGAGGCCGACGTCTCATTTATCGAATAATCGTCATTCTCCCTCAAAACACATAACAAACCAAACACTTCCCATGCAACCAAAACCTTAAGACCTACGCAAATCAAACTCTTTTCTCAATCAAATCTTTAAACACACTTAATCCTTATTCAAACAACTTTTCATAAAGAACATTGTTTAGTCCATTCCTCCGCGCATATAAACTAGTGCTTCAGTCTCCCCTAGCGAGCAGACAAGCCAACGTTTAGCAGTTAGAATGCGAATTAAACACTCGTTCGTTTAAAAAACACCAACCAACCATAGTCCCACGAACTACGAATGCTCTGACTTTTCCATTGCACGAGGGAACACGTAGGCACAAGGGCCCCAATCCTTGGCGAGCACCCTAATAAAAAACCACCCATTTTCCCCTTAGAAAACAATATCTACCTTAGAAGAAAACAAACAAACCAAGCTAACCTTTCTCACGAATCGAATCAAGAGGTTCCCGTTGAGTACAATGGACGTAGAAGGTGTTAATACCTTCCCTTTGCGTAATCGACTCCCGAACCTAGAATTTGGTTGCGATGACCAATTTCTTATTCTTTAAAGGTTTTATCGATATTTTCCTATTCCTTCCTAGGAATGAATAAAGTTCGGTGGCGACTCTGTTCGAACGTTTTTTCCGCGTCCATCGCGAGGATCGTATTTTTCGAGGTACGACAGGGCGTAAAAGTGCAACATGGTAATTTAAATACTATAAGGTTAAAAACAGTAAAGTCATGATAATTAAGGTGTTATTAATAAAAGGGAAATGGAAAAAAGTTAAATATGATGTTAAGAATTTGGTTTGGATCGTTACAATATTGTTCTTTTCAGAATTTTGAATAATAAAAGATTTCATAATTATCTATATTGAAGTAACTGATACTATAAAGAATTAATATTTGTCGTTACAATATAATTGGAGTAATTGGAATGCAGTTTAAATGAAACTCAGTATTGGACAAAACAATAATGATGACTATCTTATACATCTTATAGCTAGCAATACAAGTCTTGTACATAGCAGAGCAACCGTGTGTCCATACATAAAATTGTCTAAAATATACTTTTTAGGCTGAGGAAAACCCATATAGCAGGCTACTCATTAAATAAAAAGTTGCATCTGCAAAATATGCCGTACAAAAATACTACATTAATATTTTATTTAATAGGTTGCAGTCCTATTGAGATTTTTTAGCATACTACTTCATGATGGATTAAGTCACTGCACATATATTATCGCAGGTTATTTAATACCATGATGGCTATTCTCATTGCACATTAACCAAGATGAATTGCCGTAAAAAATATTCAATGGACTCGGTTTGTATTTCGAAAATGTAATGTACTTCGAAAAAGTCACTGCGCGGTCAGACGAGAGTAGTTGATCATTTTACAAACTCAAACATTGTTGCGGTTTAGCTTTTACACGCCATGTATGTATAAATAATGATGATTTTCATTATTTATGACAATTAATATAGTGTGAATAAGTTTAACATTAATTGAAAGTGAACAATGGGCACTCATTAAAAAATAACAAAAATTAATTGAAAGATAACAAAAATTATTATTTTTTATGTAAGTTTAACATTAAAAAATGATTAATTATAAAACTTGTTATAAGATTTCATACAATGTCAAATGCAATGTATCATATGGCTTCTAGCGGTTGGCTTAAAAGTCGGGTACAATAAAAAAGGATGTCACCCAATATCTCTCAAATACCATGAAAAAGACACATCTGCATCCCACAAATTTAAATAGAAGATGATAGTTCACATAATTAGTCGAATAACAATACCTTTGATACAAGTAGTGCAGCAAGTTACCTTTGTTGCCGATCAAACTCCTCATCTTCATACAAACTCTCTCTGTTTAACACATACTTACAAAACACACATGTTTAATCTTCAACATTCTCATTCCAACACAACATACTTAAAAAACAAATTCAACCAAGAATTTCACATTATGATATAAATTCCCTTGATTTATAATACATACTTCCAAGACTACACTGAATATCTATTATTAAAGCTACCAGATTGAAATTGACTATTACAATTATAATTGAACTACTATAATGTAATTGAAAAATCAAACCTATTGCTATAATTGAAGTTATTTTTCTTCATTACTACCCATAAAAACTGAAAAATAGTGAAGCAATACCTGTGAAATTATAACCTCCAAAGATCTGTAGACTGGTTGTCAAAGCTTACTTTCCACTTCAATAGAGAAATTGCCATAGTGCCTTGGATTTTTGTTGCATCGCCAAGTGATGTGGCCATTATAAACATATAAAAGAACAAAAGAAGACATGCCATTGATAGAAGCGGCATCTTCTGAAGCATTAACACAATGAAAGTATATTTCGTTAGACTTAATTAATTGAACATAAATTGAAATCTCATGTAAAATTACCCCTGTTAACAATGTTTGCAGAACATCTGCAATGCAGACACCATCGACCTTGCGTACAATTTCATAGACATATTTTAAATACCCAGATACCAGTTCAACAGCTCCTCAAACTCCCTAGAATAAGTCATGTTGAAAAAGTAAATAAAAAGGTAATCCATAATCTAATTACCATTAATTTAAATACCAAACATGATTAATTATACATACCTAAATTTCTTCATCTATAAATCCAACAACTTTTCATGAAGTGCCATAGTTAATATGGTCTTGGACATCTCTAGCATTTTTAAATAAGTAATTCATTGGTTTAGAAAGATTTGATTTGATTTAGAAAGATCAGATTTGATTTAGAAAGATTAGATTAGATATTTTTGGGCTTTTATAGTTTGGGCTTTAGCTTGAGATGCAAGTTAACCTAAAGCTATAAATAGGGAGGAACCTTTATCATTGTAATCATCAAGTTTGATAATCACGGTTTTGTTGTTGCAAAGTGATAATAAAATTCCACAGTTGTGGACAGAGAGAAACTCTGCAGAAAATTCATCTTCTTCTCCAAAGTTATTTTTCTTTCTTTCTTTCAAACCTTTTCTTTTCATCGTCATCATTGTGTGATTGTAAACAATCTTGAGATCAATATTAAATAGGAATTATCCATAGTTTGTGGTTGAAATTTCAACATCTGGTATCAGAGCTCCAGTTGCGATTGAAGGAAGCAAAACTGTGATGGTGATGAATCACCCGAACGGTCACTTTCCAGCAAATCTTCCAATTCTCAAGAAAGATAATTATGAGAATTTGTGCAAGCAAATTAAGGTGGTTTCTGTTACTAAGATCTTTAGGATCTTGTGAAGGAGAGATTATCACCGCTTGCAGAAACTGAAACAGATCAGGAGAAAGCAGCATATAAATAATTGAAGAAGAAAGATTATAAAGCTCTCTTTATAATCCATCAATGTGTTGATCCAACTAACTTTGAAAAGGTTAGTGATGTAGAATCAGCAAAAGAAGCTTAGGAGATTCTTGAAAAATCGTTTGGAGGCGCATAGAAAGTGAAAGAGGTGAGGTTACAAACTCACAAAAGGACTTATGAATTGCTTCAGATGGAAGACAATGAAAGTATAACAAATTTCTTCACCAGAGTTACAAAGTTGGTGAATCAAATCAAGGTATGTGGAGAAGTGTTGACATCAAGATCAATTGTGTCAAAGATCTTGAGGTCATTGGATTCAAAATTCGACCACGTGGTAGTATCCATTGAAGAGTCGAAAGACTTGTCAGTATTGACGAAGGAAGAGCTTCAAGGGACGCTTGAGTCTCATGAACAAAGGATGGCTAAAAGAGCTGCAGGAAAGTCGAAGAGTGATATGGATTTGCAGGCGCAGTCAGAAAAAGAAAGGAAAGGAAAAAGAAGCTGGAATGGCAACAAAGGTAGAGGAGGCTACAAAAATTCTACTGGTCGAAATCAGCATGAAAGAAACTGGTAGAATCAGAGAAAACCCTGGAACCAAGGCAACCAAAGAGGTGGTGCTGCAGGTAGAGGAATAGGTGGTGGTCAAAAGCTTGACAAAAGTCACATTCAGTGTTTCAATTGTCAGAAGTATGGTCACTATTTTAGTGATTGCCTAGAAAAGAAGAAAAATCAAGAAACTGGTGTAAAGCTGGCGAAACATGAAGAATAAGAGATGTTGCTGATGGTCACAACAAGAGACGAAGAGAGATTCTAGGACCAATGATACTTGGACTCAGGATGCTCATCACACATGACTGGAAGGAAAGATTGGTTTGTCAACATGAATCCCTCGTCGAAAAACATAGTGAAGTTTGCAAATGACAACACTCTAGTAGCTGAAGGTGTTGGTGATGTTCAGATCGTGAGGAAGGATGGCAAGAAATCAATAATTTCCAATGTGTTATACATACCGTGCATGAAAAGTAATCTGCTCAGTATAGGACAACTTGTAAAAAAGAACTACAAGGTAGTTGTCAAAGACAAGATGATGAGAGTTCTCGACACAGGTGGTAGGTTAATCTTGAAGGCTTCAATGTCTCATAATAGGACCTTCAAGATTAAACTCAATGTGATGGAGCACAAGTGCCTAACAACTGCAGCCAATAGAGATGAGTGGTTATCACATTTTCGACTAGGCCATCTCAACTTCAATGACATCAGAGAGCTAAAGAGAAGAAATATGGTTTCAGGATTACCTGAAATCGACATTCCAAGTGAAGTTTGTGAAGAGTGTGTTCAGTCGAAACAACACAAGAATAGCTTCAGCAAGGATGCAGGAAGGAAGTCGAAGGCAATTCTGGAAGTCATATACTCTGATGTATGTGGTCCAATCCAGGTGGATTCGATTGCAGGCTACAGATACTTTGTCACATTCATAGATGATTATAGTCGAAAGTTGTGAACTTACCTCATCAAGAAGAAAAGTGATGTGATCGAATTATTTTCTAGATTCAAATTTAAGGTCGAAAGACAGAGTGGTCGAAAACTGAAAATTCTGAGGACTGATGGTGGTGGAGAGTATGTGTTAAAAGAGTTCGATGCATTATGTGAAAACGGGATTGTGCATGAGGTGGTGCCACCCTACACTCCACAGCAAAATGGAATTGTAGAAAGAAAGAACAGAACCATCATGAACATGGTGAGAAGTATTTTGAATGGAAAGCATATGCCCAAAGAATTATGGGGAGAAGTGGTTTTGACAGCAATATACATATTAAACAGATGTCTGACAAAGAAGATTGAAAGAGTCACACCAGAAGAATGTTGGTCTGGTGTCAAGCCTAGCCTCAGTCACTTGAAGGTGTTTGGATCTATAACACAAAGACATGTGTCAGATCAGTTGAGTAGGAAGCTTGATGACAAGTTAAATCAAATGATCTTGATAGGATATCATTCGACTGGAGGTTACAAGTTATTAGATCCAGTGAATAAGCAGGTAGTGATCAGCAGGGACGTGATCATAGATGAGCTTAAAGAATGGGATTGGACTGAGAATGTCAATAAGGATTCAGTGAGAATTTCTTGTGAAGAACCAGCCACTGAAGTCGAAAGAGAAGTTTGACAGGAACAAGTCAGAGATGAAACAGGCCCAAGCAGACCTCGATGAACAAGACACATTCCTGCATGGTTGCAAGAATGTGTGATTACATCAGAAGATGTGGTAGATGAAGAGGGTGAGCTGATACATTATGCTTTCTACGCAGATGTTGAACCAGTCAATGCAACTGAGGCATTGAAAGATTCGAAGTGGGTGAAAGCAATGAATGAGGAGTTAGACTCCATTGAAGTCAACAACACCTGATCACTTGTCGAATTGCCTTAAGGCAAGAAGGCAATTTATGTGAAATGGGTTTACAAGGTGAAGGTGAATCCTAAAGGAAGAGGTAACTCGACACAAGGCGAGACTTGTGGCGAAAGGATTTCTACAAAAGGAAGGAATCGACTTCGACGAAGTGTTTGCACTTGTTGCTAGGATCGAAACAATCAAGTTGGTAGTTGGTCTAGAAAATATGAACAATTGGCACACATGTCTGAAGCTAGCGGGATTATACCTGAGTGAATCGCACATTCAAAGATACAACAGAGTCGCCACCTAACTTTATTTAGTCCCAAAGGACAGGGAAAATATCGATAAAACCCAAGGGGAAGAGAAACGGGTAAGGGGGTCGGCTATGCGAAAGGAAGGTACTAGCAACTTACGTATCCGTCGTACCCGACGAGAACCATTTCGCTTGCTTTTAAGCTTGGATGGGTTATCTATCTTAAGGCTTCTAGCTAAAAATAGGAGAGAGGAGAGACTAAGAAAAAGAGTGCTCGCGGAGGATTAGGGCCCTCGTGCCTACATACCCTCATAGTGCAATGAGGAAATCAGAGCTCCGTAGTTCATGGAACCAGGGAAAGAGAAGAAGAATGGAAGAAGGTGGCTCGCCAAGATTTCGCAATCTCTTGCCTACGTATCCTCATAGTGAAATGAGGAATTCAGAGTCTACGTAGTTCGGGGAACAAAGACAGGAAAAGGAAAAAAAGAAAATGGTGTCAAAACCAAGAGCAAAAGAGATAGAAACATTCCACCGGGGAACGCAAAAGAATGGTGTCAAAAACAAGAAATAAATGCAAAGGAAAAGTAGTAACTCTGTTGAGGATAAGGCAAAGAGATGGTGTCAAAACCAAGAGGATAGAGGAGCACAAGAATATCAGTGACTTTACTGGGGAGTAAACAAAGAGAGTTGGTGTCGAAACCAAGAGAAAAAGGATTTGGTATATTAACTGCCAGGCAATGGTTAACCGAAGAAAAAAAGAGTAAAAATCTGTGGGGAAAAGGGGTTGGTGTCAACAGACAGGCTGTGATAAACCAAAAGAGAGAGTACTAAACCAAGAGAAGGTGCTTGACTCTGAGGGGAGTTCGGTATGTTAGCTGATAAACAGTGGTTAATTGAGAGAACGGGTGTGGAACCAAGCAAAGGTTGTGACCTAAAGGACGGGTGTGGAACCAAGCGAAAGTTGTAACCCAAAGGACGGGTGTGGAACCAAGCAAATGTTGTGACCCAAAGGATGAGTGTGGAACCAAGTGAAGGTTGTGACCCAAAGAACCAAGCGAAGGTTGTGACCCAAAGGACGGGTGTGGACCCAAGAAAAGGTTGTGACCCAAAGGACGGGTGTGGAACCAAGCAAAGGTTATGACCCAAAGGACGGGTGTAGAACCAATCAAAGGTTGTGACCCAAAGGACGGGTGTGGAGCCAAGCGAAGGTTGTGACCCAAAGGACAGGTGTGGAACCAAGATAAGGTTGTGACCCAAAGGACGGGGTGTGGAACCAAGCAAAGGTTGTGACCCAAAGGACAGGTGTGGAACCAAGAAAAGGTCGTGACCTAAAGGACGGATGTGGAACCAAGCAAAGGTTGTGACCCAAAGGACGGGTGTGGAACCAAGCAAAGGTTGTGACCCAAAGGACGATTGTGGAACCAAGCAAAGGTTGTAACCCAAAGGACGGGTGTGGAACCATGCAAAAGTTGTGACCCAAAGGATGGGTGTGGAACCAAACGAAGGTTGTGACCCAAAGGACGGGTGTGGAACCAAGTAAAGGTTGTGACCCAAAGGATGGGTGTGGAACCAAGCAAAGGTCGTGATCCAAAGGATGTGAGTATTTGAACCAAAAAAAGGCTACTAACTCATAGGAGTATTGGTTTTAACAGAAAAAATTGTGATCAACCAAAAAAAGATGAGTGATTAACCAAGAGAAGGTGATTAACTCAAGAGAAGCTCAGTGTGTTAACAGATTGACTGTGGTTAACTGAGAAAAGGTGCAAATTGGTGTTTTAACTGACAGGCAGTGGTTAACCAATCGAAAGGGAGAAAGAGAAGGTTACAAACTCCGCTAGGGTTTCAGTGTTTTAACAGGAACACTATGTTTAACCGAAAAAACGGAGCGAGACTTTGTTAGGGAAGACAGGTGTTTGATTTTAACAAAATGACTGTGGTTAATCAAAAGAACAATTGATTATGACTCTGGTGGGGAATCAATGAACGGTGATTGACCAGAAGATAGGTGTTAAACCAAAAGACGGTTGTTAACCCAAAGTGACAAAGATCTTTAACCTAGAGAATGGTGATTGATCAAAGGATGGATTGAAAGGTGCAAGAGTGATCAGGGGTCGACTCGACTAGGGATTGAGATACGCTACAGTCTGGGAATAGAGATGACTATTCTAAGTTCAGGGTCAAACACCCACTACCAGAAATAGTCAGAATGAGGGTAAGAAAACTTCATCCTCATCCCTTCTCTAGCACTCAGAGTATAGTGCAGAAATTGAAATCCTCAGAGTAACAACACCAACTTGTACAGTGCTCCAGTGCATCGTGCAGACCTCCGACTCAGTGGGGAATAAAGATAAACAAGGCTCTAAAGGATCCTAAAGAGAGAAAAGAGAAGGAGATTGAATAATCGAAACAAGATTTCAATCAATCGATCAAGGGAAACGATCAAGCCAACAATCTTCCAAACAGATCGGAAGATCGTCAAAGCAATCATGCAGATTATTGATTGTACAAAATTGAATTTGCTCAAGAAAGAACAAACTCAGTGTGATCAAGAATGAAATTGCAAGGCAGTACCAAATGTCAATTAGCATTGCATCACAAATCATGTTAACATGTGAACAAAAGTGTGCAAGAATCATCATGCTCATTCAATGTCAAGAATGCAAACAATTCCAAGAATCGACAAATCGTGCATCGAAACTTTGCATACATGCTTCAAACAGAAGTTGAATAGCGTATAAAACATCCACAAATATCAAGTATAATAAGCCATGGAAGTTAAATGAGGAAAAAATGTCAAACAAGCTTGGAAAAACACAAAAAAAGGCATTATGTCACAGTGGTAATCGATTACCATATGCAGGTAATCGATTACTTGCTTGAAAACTACAGAAATTGTGGAAAAAAGGGCAGGGTAATCGATTACCCACATATAGGTAATTGATTACCATTCTGACAGTGGCAAAAAATAACTTTTCAAAAAGCACTTCCAGCAACTAATCACTTATCCAATCCACCACATGTTATGGCATGCATTTGTGCACAAAAATTACATCAAATAGGAGCAATTAATCATCAATTGAAAGCATCAAACATGAAGATCAAAGATCAAACAATCGTATGATGAATCAACACCGAAAAACTATTGAAACTACATCGTAAACGCGTGAAAGTGATCGAAACAGTAAATTGAGCATGAGTTACCAACCTACAAGGCGGAGAATTGCCTTGGTGATTGTTGTGAGTAAAATATACTGCGAATAAACCAAGAAAACCAGAGAATTCCAAGTTTCAAATCGAACAGTAGTGAAACCGATCAAAATGCGATAAAAGCTTCAAAATCGAATTTGCGCCGAAACAATTGAACCGATCACTTGAATTTGAAGTAGAAGTTGTTGTGACTGCAGAGATCCAAGAAGAAATGCAATGTGATGAATGTTTAAGCTCAAGAGAAAGCAATTTCAATGTGAAATTTGCTACTCTTTAATGGTGGAATTGAGCTCTAGTGTGTTTTTGGGAAGAAGATGAAGATGAATATGAAGAGGTTGCAGAAAATGCAGAGAGAATTGAGAGAAGTTAGAGAGTGAAGAGTGAAGAACTGTGAAAATGATTGAAGGTTTTTGGATCCCCCTCCACAAATGTGAAGGTTTATTTATATAGAGGCTAGCTTTGGAGTAGGCTAGGTTTGGGATGTGCTTTGGAGCTAGCTTTAGAGTTAGTTACACTTAACTCACTGAGTCGGAAGTTGACTTAGTTAGTTAGTTGGTTAACTCAGTGGAGAAATCCCAATGCAAGTCCAAATCAAATGGTCCTCATGCTTGGAAATGAAGTTACATGGTAGTCTTGATTCAAAGTGATGCATTGGAATAAATGCCTTGGAGTGTCGTGAAAGGTCTTGAACTGTCTAGAATATTCCACACAATGCTAGAACCAAGTAAACCACAAGAGAAAGGAGAGTGCAAAGTTGTTGTCATGAAAATGTAGTAGAAACTGCCTTTTTACACAGGGTAATCGATTACCTCACTTTACCTAGCAAAGTGGTAATCGATTACCATAGGAAAAACTTGCCCAGTTTGCTTAAAAACAAGTGGTATGGCCCTGGCTCCGATTTTCACCCTTTTGCTTTGATGAATAAGCATGGAAACCCTTATATTTTGCTTGTGCTGATGATGTGATGACCTTGCGAGGATATGATTAATCGGGCTTTCTGAATGTTCCTGCAACAAAACCACATAGAAAAAGTGCCAGTGCGTATTCCAGCGATGAGAATGCACATGCTTATGCAAAAAGCAAAAAGGAGAGGTCAAATTTCAGGTTATGACAATGTCAGATGGATGTGAAGTGTGCATTCCTTAATGGCCCCTTAGACGAAGAAGTTTATGTTGCACAACCAGCTGGGTATGTGAAAGGAGGCGAAGAAAGAAAGGTGTACAAGCTACATAAAGCCCTATATGGCCTTAAGCAAGCTCCAAGAGCTTGGAATAAGAAAATCGACAGCTTCTTAAGAGAGAAGAAATTTATGAAGTGCACAACTGAGCATGGAGTATATGTAAGGAGAAATAATATTGAATTGCTTATACTATGTCTTTATGTCGATGACCTGTTGATAACAGGAAGTTGCGAGAAGGAGATCGAAGATTTCAAACATGACCTAAGTGAGGAGTTTGAAATGTCAGACTTGGGGAATCTTTCATATTTCCTTGGCATCAAATTCTACAAGAGCAGTAGAGGTTTGATGTTGCACCAAAGAAGATATACAGGCAAAATACTCAAGAGATTTGAGATGCAAGATTACAACCCAACTTCGACTCCAGCTGAAACCAGATTGCAACTGTCGAAGTAGTCAGATGAAGATGATGTTGACCCAACCCAATACAGAAGAATTATTGGGTCACTTCGATACCTTTGTTACACAAGTCCTGACTTAGCATATAATGTGAGTATGATAAGTAGATTCATGCAGAAGTCAAAGGTATCACACCTAGCAGCGACGAAGAGGATACTGAGGTATCTGAAAGGAACTCTCGACTACGACATTTTGTTTCCTGCAGTTGATGAAGGAAAATAATGCAAGTTAGTGGGATACACCGACTCTAGTTGGTGTAGTGATGTCGAGGATAGAAAATCCACAGCATGCTATGTGGTTATGTTAGGTCGTGCACCAGTTGCTTGGAGTCCGAGAAAGGAGCCAGTAATGGCATTGTCATCATGTGAAGCAGAGTATATAGCTGTTTCTCTTTGTGCATGTCAAGCAACTTGGATGGTGAACCTGATTGAAGAGATCACATCGAAGAGTCATGGAGCAATTACCGTGAAGATCAACAACATGTCAGCTATCAACTTGGCAAAGAATCCAATAGCACATAGTTGAAACAAACACATCGAAATGAGGTTCCATTATCTTTGAGAGCAGGTAGCAGAAGGGAAGATGAACTTGGAACACTGCATAACTGAGAATCAGATTGCATACATCATGACGAAGGGAGTGTCAGTCGAAGTGTTCAAGAAGTTAAGGTCTATGATAAATGTAGATAGTTTAGACACAATGAATTAGGTGGTGTGTTAAATATGTAATTCATTGTTTTAGAAAGATTAGATTTGATTTAGAAAGATCAGATTTGATTTAGAAAGATTAAATTAGATATTTTTGGGCTTTTATAGTTTGGGCTTTAGCTTGAGATGCAAGTTAACTTAAAACTATAAATAGGAAGAAACCCTCATCATTGTAATCATCAAGTTTGATAATCACGGTTTTGCAGTTGCAAAGTGATAATAAAATTCCACAGTTATGGACAGAGAGAAACTCTGCAGAAAATTCATCTTCTTCTCCAACATTATTTTTTTTTTCTTTCAAACCTCTTCTTTTCATCGTCATCATTGTGTGATTGTAAACAATCTTGAGATCGAGATTAAATAGGAATTCTCCATAGGTTATGGTTGAAATTCCAACAAGCATAACTATTAACATTTGCGCCAAAGACTTCGCAATATGGATTTGGGTTCATTACATAATGAATTTCACCCTAAAAGGTTAAAAATGATGTCAAGATTAATTACACTGTGCTATCTATAACAGAAAAGTGAATATTCACAACTGTATTACTAAACCAAACTATTTTAGAATAAGCAGTTGCAAATATAACTCATTGTTTCTTGTTTCTGCATCAAAAAATCAAACAACGTAAATGAATAATGTCTGAAACAGATTTGAACATGAATTGAACCCCATGTAACATAAAGTGAAACAATCAATAACAACAATTCAACACCATAATTCGTAAGAAAGAAAAATGAAAAAGGAAAAGAAACTTGATTTAGGCAATTTACAGAACATTTAGTGTGCAAGTTGTAAAACAGTGGAAACGACAATAATTCGATACCGATTCATAAACCACAACCTGCAACAACAACAATCATCATCAACAACAATAATTCAACATCATAAAGTGAAAGAATTGAAGCAAAAAGAGACGAGAAATTGATTAAAGCATTCTATGGAACACCTTGTGGGTAAGACTAAAAGTTGTATTTTTCTGCATTTTTAACAGGTAAACATTCATCCACTTAACTTCATAATGTTGTATGCTAGTATTTATAATCAATACCGAAACCGCAAAATCAGAACTGACTCGAAATTGTGTCAAAAAATTAACTCGAAGGTTAAAATAAATCATAATTAAAAAATTAAAAAATCTGGCAGGATTCATATTGCCGAAGATCTAAATTATCCTAACAATATGAATCCTTCATGAAGGTTAACATAAATCATAATTAATAAATTAAAACCATGAATCATACTTGTGTACTAAGTCACTGCCCCCTCTCCACGCATTTCCTAAAGCACTCCATGCTCCAGAAGCAAAAGTCTCCACAGAGTTATCAAAAACCTTCAAACCCTACATACATTACAGAGTCGAGTATAAGTGATGAAGAAAGTACAAACTATATAAGACAAGATACACATTTTCCCCATTGTGCGGGGTTGTCTACATGGATCAAACAATAACATAACGTGCTTATCAAACAAAAACAATAGCATAATGTTCTATCCTAATTCATATCCAGTGATAAGGTACTATAGGCTAGCAAAAAGAGTAAAACTTGCATCAAAAAATACAAAATTATATTTTACTCTAATACATTTATGCATTGACATTAAACCATATGTTGTCTCTTAGAAAAAACAATATTGCCTACAACTACAAGTCAAGAAAATGCTCCTGCAACAAAAATCAAAGCTGACGCAATCAAAGCTTCATATCAACTACATATTGCAAAACCCAGATGTAAAAAAAATCTAAGAAGCATGAACAAACAATTTAACAAAAAAAAGAAGCTTAAAACCATTCAAATAAGTCAACAAAATCGTGCGAATCTAGTTTCGATAGTGTCAACAAAATAACATCAATTTAAAAATGGCTAATGTTGAAGAAGATGAATAAAGATCAATGTCACTATTAAACGACCCTTGAAGAACTTGCATGTGCATCTCATTTCATCAAACCTCACCTTCAAAGATGAGAAATCGCTGACCAAAAAAACTCTTTTGTAGCTGAATTTTTTTGTTAGACACACAAAAGAAATGTGACTCAGGAGAGAGATGAAAATGAAAGATTAAGAAGAAGAAAATGACTTTCTGAACAGAGGAAAAAGAGAGTTGGTAGAGTAGACCATACTTTACATTGGGACAAGCAATTGATTACATTTTTCAGTTCAAATAGTTTGTGTGTAACAAAATATAATGTGAACATCATAAAACGTATACAAATTTTCAAACCAAAAGCCAAGTCTATAGTTTTAGAAGATGACTTGGTTACAAAAAGTATTATTTGGACACAAAATGAAAATACCCCTAAATTGATTGAGTGGGAATTTCTAAAATAAAGACAAATTTGAATTTTTCAAAATACTTAATTTTCTTATATTATAGATAAAAAAATAAAACATCTATAATTATATTATTCTACCAATAAATCATCTGTCTTTATTCAGTTAAAAACTAATTAAAAGGTTTTTCAGTTTATTTTTTAAACCCTGTGATTAATCTATACTACAACACTTTTAATAAAAAAAAGGCTTAAATGCACTTTTGGTCCCCCTAGTTTGGGGTTTTTAAACTTTTGATCCCCCTATTACAAAACCTGTGTTTTTGGTCCCTTTAGTTTGATGCACCTTGCATTTTGTTGGTTCCCCTTGCAAATATGATGATCTGGCTTTAAATTTGGTGATGTGGCTTGTATAATTATATTACATGTCATTTAAATTAAATTGTAATGGCCAAATAGATAATTAAATTCCTAATTACCTTCAACTTGATTAAAAATGCAAAAAACCCTAGTTTCCATTCATTTCGCCAATTCACCTTTACACGAACATTGCTATTTGTGTTTCCCCTCCATTCCAGTAAGTCAAAGTGAGAGGCATGCATAACTATCCGTGTTTGTAGGTTCGTGAAAGATGACGAAGAAAGCAACTCAAAAGGAAGCATGCCGCGAAGGGTTCAACTACTGCATAAGGTACGTATTGTGGTCCATTGTGTCAGTGTAGGGGTTTGAGGTCCCTTGTATCAGTCTAGGGTTTTGTGGTCCCTTTTGTTGTTTTGTGGTCATTTGTTTATGATTCCTAAGTATAGGGTTTTGCAATGTTTTGTTGTTGTCGTGGTAGTGCTTGTGGTCCCTAATCTGTAAGTATAGGGTTTCATTATTTTCTAATGTTATTCATATAGTGTGGGACCCTAAAGTGCTTAATGGTTTTTTTTTGTCAGGCTAACTAAGAACAATAAGGTCAGGTTGAGAATCCATCATAGGGCACAATTGGTTGATTTTCCTGTTAAATGGTACGTGAATGGGTTAATGACTGAGATGAATTGGAGTTGGGATGTAGATTACATGTCGTATATGGAGATAGAGGATATGATCAGGGCTGAGGGTTATGTGAATATCAAGTGTCTATGGTATTGGAACCCAACTTTTAGCTTTTTTTGTGGTCTTAGACTTTTTAACAATGACAAAGATGTGGTGCAGTTTGCAAAAGATGTTGTAGGATATGATGTTATTGATGTTTATGTGGAGCATAGTGTGGGGATACCAGATATCATTGATGATAGTGAAGCTAATGTAAACATTGAGGTTGATGAGGAAGATGAGATACAATGTACAGGGTTTAAGAGTGCAAAAGATGATAATGTTGCTACTGAAGGTATTGCTGCTGAACTTAATGCTACTGAAGGTAATGCTAGTGAAGGTAATGCCACTGAAGGTAATGCTGCACCAGAAGGTAATGCCACTGAGGGTAATGCCACTGAAGGTAATGCTGCTGAAGTTAATGTTAGTGAAGGTAACGCCACTGAAGTTAATTCTGCGCCAGAAGTAAATGCTGAAGAAGTTAATGATAGTATGGATGATGACTATGTTGATAGTAGTGAAATAGTTGTGAGGAGAGTGATTAAAATTATAGTGATGATTCTGGTGTTAGTGAGATGAACTGGACTAAGGTGTTGCCACAAGAGACATTAGGTGAGGGTGAAAGCTGTCAAAAATATGTAGACAAGGCTGACATTGTACATGATGAGAGTGATGACTCTGACCATATGTATACACCCCCTGGAAGTGATGATGATGAGGAGGGTCCTAAGTTTCCCACATTTAAGATTGGTGAGGGGATGACATTTCAGCTTGGAATGATGTCACCAACAAAGAAGTCATTAGGGATGCAATTAAGGAGTATGGTATGGAGAATCAAATGAATGTTTTCATTAAGAAGAATGATTCTAAAACAGTTGTGGTGAGATGCACAGATGGATGTAAGTTTTACTTGAGATTTAGTAAAAGAATGGGGAACCAATTTTGGCAAGTAGTAAGTTTGATTGAAGAACATACTTGTCATAGAACTGCTAAAAACAGAAGTGCAAAGACCAAGTGGCTTGCCAAAAGGTTTGCCAACACTCTTAGGCATAGCCCCCAATTTGAATCCAGTTGGTCTCATAGCTGAAGCAGTTGATAAATGGGGAGTGAAATTATCAGTACACCAAGCATATAGGGCCAAGAGGAAAGCAATGAAGCTGGTTCAAGGGGATGGTATTGATCAATTTTCACATTTTAGATCTTATGGGAATGAAATATTGAAATCTAATCCTAACAGTACAGTGGTAATTCAATGTGGTGAAAGTAATGACACTCATGTTTTTGAGAGAACTTATGTGTGTTTGGAAGCTTGCAAGGGAGCTTTTGCAAAGACATGTAGGCCACTAATTGGGTTAGATGCATGCTTTCTAAAAGGAGACTATGGTGGACAATTGATGTCAGCAATTGGGAGGGATGGAAATAATCAAATATTTCCTATAGCATATGCTGTAGTTGAAGCTGAAACAAAGGAATCTTGGGAATGGTTTTTAGATCTTCTACTACATGACTTAGAGGTTTACAATCAGAGGGCATACTCATTTATATCAGACCAACAAAAGGTACACTTTTATACAATCAGATTTCCATTTTGTGCTTTATGTTTTACTACAACCTGATCAAGTTTTGTAAATTTTCACTTTTAGGGACTTGTTCCAGCTGTTTTAGGAATTAGTGCCAATGCTGAATACAGATTATATGTTAAACATCTATATGGCAATTGGAAGAAGAAAGATGCTAGATTGGAATTCAAAGAAGTATTGTGGGCAGCTGCTAAGGCAACAATAATTCCTGCTTGGGAGAAGGCAATGCTGAAAATGAAATCAATGAAGGAAGAGGCATGGAAGGATATGATGGAAGTGTCTGCTAGCCAATGGAGTAGGTCACACTTCAGCACCTACTCAAAGTGTGATTTATAAGTCAATAACACATGTGAAGCATTCAATAGGGCAATCCTTGAGCATAGGGACAAGCCAATTATCACCCTATTGGAGGGCATCAAACACTACATCACCAAGAGAATTACAAGTCAGAAGGAGCTGCTTCAAAACTACTCTGGATCCATATGCCCTAAAATTCAACTCATACTTGAAAAAAATAGGAAACAAGCACAAGGCTGGAGTCCTACATGGCATGGTGATGATGACTTAGCCATATTTGGTGTCAGCAATGGGAATGAAGCTTATTGTGTTGATTTGAAGAAACAAACTTGTTCATGTAGGAAGTGGGAATTGAATGGAATACCTTGCTGCCATGTAATTGCATGCATATGGAACATAAAGAAACATCCTGAGGATTATGTTGCAACATATTATAGGTTTGACCTTCTAACATTGTAATTTGTACATAATGTAATTTGTTTGGCATATATTTAACTGTTTACTGAATTTTGAATGTTGTGGCAGGAAAGCAATTTTTATGGAAATTTACTCTCACATTGTGTTTCCAACCAATGAACCACAATTGTGGCCTGTGACTGATGTGGGTAAAGTGGAACCACCTGTTATGAGGAGAGCAATAGGAAGGCCAAAAAAACAGAGAAACAAGACCAATGATGAGCCAAGAAATCCTCACACTCTCCAAAGGAAGTTCTCAACTGTGACATGTGCCAAGTGTGGTGCAATGAGGCATAGCAAAAGAAGCTGCAAGGGAAAAAGGGTTGCAGATAGGGTTATCCCAAAGGGTGGGAACAAACCAAAGAAGGCTAAGAAGGTTAAGGCTACCCCAAAGGAAAAACAAACTGAGATTGGTCAAAGTTCACAAGCACCTCAACCAACTCAAGAGTAGTCTCCTATAGGTTTTAGCTGTCATTTTGATGTAGGTTATTTTGATGTAATGTAACCAATTTATAAGCATTTGGTGTTATGTTATTTTGGAGTATTGGTGTAATACTGTCAAGCACTATATCAGTATTAGTTGTTTTGGCATTTTGGTATTTAGTTGTAATGCAGACAAGTTAATGGTTTGATCAATATATAAGTATTTGAAGTAATTTGGTGTTTGGAAATACTATTATAGCCTGTTAAATTACAATGTATTGCATATATTTGGTTTGTGTTATGCTGCTGTCAAATAGTATTACAATGTATGCAGCCTGCTGTCATATATTTGGTTTGTGTTATGCTGCTGTCAATTACATTGCAGCCTGTTATTTGGTTAGTGCATATGCTGTTGTCATATATTTGGTTTGTGTAATGCTGTTGTCAATTACATTGCAGCCTGTTATTTAGTTTGGTTTGTGTTAACATTACAAGGCCTTCTTGAAGAAGTATGCCCTAAAATTACAACATTAAAAGGTTTGATTTGTGTTAACCAACCAACATACTCAACTTTAAACTGCATAAATTACAACATTAGAAGGTTTGATTTGTGTCAACCAACCAACATACTCAACTTTAAACTGCATAAATTACAACATTACAACATTGCATTTCATCTCAACCAACCAGAATACTCAATATTGCAATTCATTTCATTTCAACAATCAACAAACATTACATCTCAAAATACTCAGCCTTGCATTTCATTACATCTCAACCAACCAAAATACAATTACATTTCTACCTAATCTACTTCATTATTGTTGTTCCAACAAAGGCAAAAAAAACTACAAATAACAACATCCAGTTAATCTTCAATTGTTTCTTCATGATCTTCATCTTCATCCTCAATTCCTCCTCCTTTGCTTTGTGTGTGTTAACAATATCCTTCTCCTCATTCAACTTCATTAACAGTGATGATATTATCTCTTTTGCCCTAAGATTCATTTCCTCATCCAACCAAGCAAAGTGAGAGCATTTCTTGTATCTTTGTACCTTATACATCCCACATCCATAGAAACGACGATCCGGGTTCGCATCCGTCCATGCCGTCATCAACGGAGCATCAAGTCCACACTTGCAGACATGCCTTAAACGAATTGATGACCTACTTCCATGGCTACATCCAGATTCAGATTCACGAGGCATAGAAACGAAGACTACTGTTCTGGTTTGTTGGAAAGTGAAGAAGAAGATGATGAATTGAGAAGAAGAAGGAACAACATGAACATGCGTATCAGGTGAGAAGAAAGAGGAACATAAATCCCTAATTCATAAACAATCTTCATAACATAATATTTAAAAATAGTGACATGGCAAAAAAAATAGTGACAATTTAAATTTAAATGACATGTAATATAATTAAACAAGCCACATCACCAAATTTAATGCCAGATCATCATATTTGCAAGGAGACCAACAAAATGCAAGGCGCATCAAACTAAAGGATCAGAAGCACATGTTTTATAATAGGAGATCAAAAGTTAAAAAAACCCCAACTAAAAGGATCAAAAGTGCATTTAAGCTTAACAAAAAAACATTTAGCAATAACCAATAAAAATAATGAATAGTCGGTTTCAGAAAGCAATGTTATATGGTGACACTGACAGGTACCAAACAATATTTACCCAGAAATATTTGCACTACCAAACAGTGTGATCTTCCTCTCTGACTGTTTGGTACAAACCAGAGTCCAGAAACCTTCATCTACCATCATGTTTTTCTTCGTAAAAACTTTCTCATTTTAGAAAAAGGACTACAAAACTCTAGTATTAAAAAAAATCACTTTTTACACAAAATGCCAAATACGAAAACCGACATCATAATGGACGGTTTTGATTCTATCTGTGACCACAACATCCACGTGTCACTATCGCGTTGGTTCCTTCCACTTTTTTTTTTATTTATTTCTCCAGAATAATAATAAAATATTTTTGTTTTCCAACTGCCGAAGCAAAATTCCGTTTCTCAATTTCTTTCTTTATTATTTTATTATTAATTATTATTATTTATTTTTCCGCTCCTCTTTCTTTCTCTTCTTCTGGAAAATATCATTTCAATTTTCTCGGGAAAACCACACGGAGAACGAAGGTTCGAACCCTATCCCTAAATTTTTTTCTTCAATGCTTTCTGCGATTCATTGCTATCTTCTATGTGTTCCTATTGCACCGTTTTTCGTTTCGGTTCATGGCGTTTTTCGTTCTCTATCTCCGTTTACTCGAGGTCTAGGGTTTTGGCATTTTTATGATATTTGCATTGAAAATTCATCGCTTTTTGTTGAACGTTGAACGTTTGTTCATTATTAAATCTGAAAGAAGCTGGAATATGTATCTATGTGATGGTTTTTGAATTCATTATAATCGCTTTTTGAGTTTACCTTACTTTGCTGAACTTGTTTGTGTGATGAATTGAATTGCAATTATGTTAGGTTAACCTAGATTTGGTTAAATTCGTAAAGTACTGTCAACTTTACTTTTATGGCTATAGTAAGAAGTAAAATTTATTGTTTTTAGATTTTGTGATGTTTGTGAGTTTGTCTTCCACCAGTAATCTTGGCAGCTGTGAATACTAAATACCAATGTTACTAACACGTTAAGTAATTGAATGCACCTGTTGTCTTGTCAATCGTTTTGTTTTGGGCTTTGGCGGTCTGTATGTGGTTTGAATTCCCTTTGTACTATTTCTGCTTATATTGTCTCATGCATAAAATGAAAAGAATGGATAAGTAGGATCATATTCTTGCTTCATAGAATAGCAGCGATTTGGCGAAGAAATATGCTATGATGATTGAAAATTAGTATGTACATCTTGGATTCGGAGATAGTTTTTAACAGTGTTATCAAATTGCCCCGCCATGGCCGCTATGGCGGATTTACATGGCGGTTTTTGGGCTTGCCGCAATGGTAAATATTGGCCGATATTGCGGGGTTTTCCGCCATAATCCGCAATAACGGCGCCGCAAAGCGGCCGGTATGGCGGGATTTTGCTTCTCCGCCATGGACTGCCATCTGCCATCGACAACACTGGTTTTTAATAGCATGAATAAGTCTTGTACGTAAATGGAATGACAGTTGCCTGATGATTATGTGTCCAATTTGTTGTTTAGATCAACTTTCAATATGAGATTTTTGCACTTATCCTCTATTGATATACCTACGTGTGCGCTGTGATCATATATATATGAGTAAAGGTAATTGATGCGATGGCAATCAGCAAATAGTTAGGAGCATATATGGCACTATAGTTAGAAATTGTTATATGGATGTTATTGAACTGTTTTGTGATTGCAAATCTATAATGATAAAAAATGGCACCAGCTCACCAGCTCATAGTTCTCTGATGATTGGCCTTTTCTATATCCATCTCCTCTATCAAATTATGGAACTCTGTACAGTTTGAGTTATTAATATCTTGACATGTAAATGTTGTACGATGCTTTAAATTTTGAATGACAATATTTTTAATAGGTGAACACTATATCTCAGGTAATTCAATCGTCAGTGCATGATACATGTCCTATCTCAATTCAGGTTTTCTACATACATCTAAAGGAAACTTCTTTGGCTGCTGTTGATGGACTGTTAGTTCTGTGTGCTGCGTGTTAAGTTTGATGATGCACCAAAAGGGAAGTTTTCTTGTTTTATATACTATATCTTAAAGGGTTCTGGTTTCCACTTTTAATATAGAAAGGCAGAAAGAGGGAAAATCAAACCAAGTAGAAGGTTTTGTGGGAGTGGAGACACTTCACACACTCTGGAATATAGCAAAGCATAGAGTTGATCAAATCAAGGGAAGAACATTCTTTACAACCATTTTCTAATTTTCCGGAGAATGGGTTTGTTGGATGTTCTATGTTCTTGCATATTTCTTTTTACTGTTGTTGAGTCCACTAGATCTGGGAGTATGTGGCCCAATATAGGTGTGGAGTCTACAGGAACTGTTAGCTGGACAGTCTTCAGTGCAAGTATATTTGTGCTTGTTGCCCTTGTCCTTTCCATGTACCTAATATTCGAGCACTTAGCTGCCTATAATCAGCCCGAGGTTTATATATGCACTCCTATACTTTGAGTCCTATTTATGTTTACTCCTGCATTACCCTTCCTTTCTTTTCATAGTATTTTCTAATTTTTATGAACAAAAGCTAATACTTCGTATATATTTTTTAATCAGGAGCAGAAGTTTTTGATTGGTCTCATTTTAATGGTTCCTGTCTATTCATTGGAATCGGTAAGAGATGCCAAGTAAATGGCCAGATACTCTTTCTCATTATTTATCATAATAGCATCATTTACTTGGGTCTTTTAATTCTAATGAGTTTTATGTCTTTGTCTTCCACAGTCAGACTAAAATGCTCCTCTTTTCACATGCATATTTATGTTGGGCTGGTTGGTTTTTGAGAATTTCCTGGCATCTAATATCGATCTTCACGATATCTTATTGTTAATTGATTCTGAATAAGAAAACTGCCTCCTTTATATTTATAATAGATTTTAGTCTTGTTTAACTTATATTAAGAAAAAGCTTGGGTTATATATTCCTGAAAGGACCATCTGTACTGTCTTGCAACAAACATTATTATCAGTTTCTTGGTGTATATAATAATAGTTTTAATAGTATATTGTTATGTTCTGATGTTTATATGATGCAGTTTTTGTCACTATTGGATTCCAGTGCGGCATTTAATTGTGCAATTATCCGGGACTGCTATGAGGCTTTTGCATTATATTGCTTTGAAAGATACCTGATAGCTTGCCTAGGTATGTCAAATGGATTGCACACCTTACTAATTTCCCTTGTTGTAGTTATTATTCATATATATGTTTTTCCCACATGCAAAAATTGTAAGGATTATGATATTTTAAGAGATTATCCTTTCAGTCAAGTCTAATTTAAAATCTATTAATATGTGAGGCTTGAATGTTATTATTACACACATGGCTAAAAGATTTCATACATCTTCTCAAATTTAAAATCATGTTGGATTGGACATGCTCTTTGTACAAATTTTTTTATGGTTGTTTTGTATAAATTTGTTTATGGTTGCTTTTAGGTGGTGAGGAGAAAACAATTCAATTTATGGAAAGTATGAGCGTAACAGACTCCAGCACTCCTCTCCTGAAAGATGCATATGCATATGGAGTTGTAGAACATCCATTTCCTTTAAATTTCATCTTAAGAGACTGGTATCTTGGCCCTGACTTCTATCAATCTGTGAAAATTGGCATCGTACAATATGTATGTTAGATTTTGGTGAATTGTGCTTTTGTTCCACTGCTCTCTCTTTTTGGGAAAGTGGAATCCATGTTTTTCTTATTGTTAATGTTGACTAAAACCTCATTCCAGATGATACTGAAAATGATCTGTGCAATGCTGGCAGTGATCCTCCAGTCTTTTGGGGTTTATGGAGAGGGGAAGTTTGAATGGAGATATGGGTAAGACTATTGAAATCAATGCATATAGTATTATTTCTTCTTTTCTATTTCCATATCTGTATTTGTCATGACGATTATACTGCCTGAATCCTGATTCTCTTTGGTGTTTGCAGGTATCCCTACTTGGCAAGTATTCTTAACTTTAGTCAGACTTGGGCCCTTTATTGCCTTGTACAATTCTATTCTGTCATTAAAGATAAACTGGAGCCAATCAAACCATTAGCCAAATTTTTAACATTTAAATCAATAGTCTTTCTAACGTGGTGGCAAGGAGTGGCTGTCGCATTTCTTTTTTCTATGGGAGCATTTAAGGGGTCACTTGCTCAAGAGCTGAAAACCCGTATACAAGACTATATCATCTGTATAGAGGTGTGTTATTTGTGTGATTGTGTATTACTCTTTTTATTAATATATAACTAATGAAGGCCAATAGTTCAACCTATGTTTTGTTAAACTGTTGAATTGAAATTACGCAATAGTTAGAGTTATGCATAAAAACTTTTTTGATGATTGTGCTTGTCATTTTTTAATACTGCATTATTAAGGAACACACACATAATATCTACATGAGGTCTAGAGACAGTGAGGTTGAGAGAGAGATAAGTGCGCTTGGCTACAATCTCTAGATCTATTCATAACTGGATTATGGAACTGTGGAAGATTTACTCCCACAGGACTAGGTACATTAGAGATGATCATTCTCTACTCTATTTTCTTGAACATTTCAAAAAGATCAATGCTGGGTTTGCTTTTGAACAAGGACAGGGACTCATTTTGGTATTAAGCTCCGAGTAATCTGTTTTATGTTTAGTATCTTATGCTGTTTTTTTCTCCTCTGTTAAATGCCGTGTCTCGTGATTCTTGTTTGAATTGGAATTTCTGTTTGTCATCTACATGAAAGAAGCTTTCAATCAATTAAGTTCTGGGTCTTTTAAATGATTCCCCATCTTAACATTGTTTACAGATGGGCGTTGCTGCTGTTGTGCATCTCTATGTCTTCCCTGCAGTACCTTACAAAAGAGGAGAGAGGTGTGTCCGCAATGCAGCGGTGATGGCTGACTATGCGTCACTAGGTTCACCTCCTGATCCCGCAGAGGTTCGTGACTGTGAGCGCTCCACTAGAATGCGGTTAGGTCGCCAGGACGAGAAAGATAAGAAACCTATGAAGTTTACACATAGCGTTTGTGATGTGGTTCTTGGAAGTGGTGAAATTGTGAGATATGGCACTCCATTTCAGACATTTTAATTTTCTCTTCCATCTTTATGTAAAACTCATCTGCGTTGGTTGTTTTGCTTCTTTCTGTTTCAGATTGTTGATGACATGAAATTTACAGTTTCTCATGTGGTAGAACCTGTTGAAAGGGGCATTTCTAAGATAAACAAAACCATTCATCAGATATCAGAAAATGTAAAACGACACGATGAAGAGCGGAAGAGAAACACCAAGGTCAAGGATGATTGTGACCTCGTTCCCCTGCATTCATGGAGAACAGAATTTTCTGATGTTCATGACAAACTCGTGGAAGGAAGTGTCAGTGATAGTGGTTTGACCAACGGAAAGAGACCTATCCAATCCAAGGGGTCAGCCTCCCGGATGAGAAGATAGTACTTAATATTTTCAGTTCAACAACTTATAATTTTGCACAGAGAAAAGTTCTAATAGATTATGGTGTAGGGTGGTGAGCCTTTAAAGATGTGTAAATATAATGGAAGAGATATTGTCATGTACAGAGCTGATCAAAATTCCCACGGTTATTTCAAGGGTGAGACTGATTTTATTGTCAACACAACCTTGGTAATATTGAATGAATATTTACATGATTTAGCAATAAAAATATACCTTGTTATTCTGTTGAGAATATTTACATGATTTTAGCAAATATAAGCAGGCCATGTTATGGGCTGCATGTTTTACATTTTCTTAAAATTATTTTTGATATTATTAAGGATTATTATTTAAAGACATTTCAAATAATATTGTTGCAAATGTTTAGATATTATATATTGTTTTTCTCTTCATAAATAAAATTATTTTTTTAAGAACTAAATTTAAAATAGTTTTTTTTATATAAACAAAAAGTTGTTTTTAAAAAAATAGAATTTTGTGAATAACATAATCAAAATAAAATTTGGAGGTTACTCAACGCACCCACGTGTTATTCATGCACGAGGCAATCTTCAAAGATTTTTTAAATTTATTTTTGGCACAATTTTGAATAACCATTCCATGTATAGGAGTTATTCATACACCTTATGAAATTTTTAAAAATAATCTTCAATTTTGGAGATTAAAATTCAGATGCATTTAAAACACAAAAAGTCTAGAAATTCTAAAGAGCAGAAAGAACACTCAAATTACATTGTTAATTCAAGATGAACTAAGGACCACATAATTTTCAAATTAATTTGGATATTAAAATTCGGATTTAATTTATATATTGATATCCGAACGCTGTTATTTAAGAGAGTTTCTTAATACACCACCTATGTTTCTTAGACACTACGTAAAATTTCATTTTGCCCCAAATTTCCGGATGTGCAAATTCAGACGCACCGTTTTTTTTTTAATTTTCCAGTTTTTTTTTGAATGTGCACATATATTGGATTTAATTATATTGAAAAATGATATTAATTTTAATTATATTGAATTTAATTATATTTAGAAGTAAATGATTTTAGAAATTCTTTTGATTTTTTCCGGATTTGCAGATCAGGAATTCTTCCGAATGTGCACATCCGGAAAAAACTGGAAAATTAAAAAAAAACGGTGCGTCTGAATTTACACATCTAGAACGCAGGAGTATTTTCGTCAGCGCGCATGATACCTAAGAAGGTTGGGTGGCGGGATAAGACATTGCCTTATTTAAGTAACACATTTAAGTAACACGTGCCTTTCTCTCTCCTTTCACATTTTCATTTTTGCAAAAGAGCAAAAATAGATAATACGATGCAAGGATACTCTCATAAGCGATTACATAACAATTTCTTTTCATTTTCAAACCATTTTATAACTTATAACTTTTATCCATTGAAGCTCTACTCCTCTGCATTACACATATTTAAAGCACCGTCTCTATCGCGTTGATAAGTTGCTCTCTTTCAATTTTTTATTTTCCATCCATGCTTGATTGAAATAGAACATATGTATGATAGTTTAAGCTTAAATGTAATAGAAATGTTTGTCGTGCTTGTTCTAAATTGCCATGCATTGTGTTTTTGAGCACTATAGCTAAGATTTATGCTATGTTCTGGTTCTAGTTTCATGGAGTCTAGATTTTCCAATTTGGATTCTTAATCTAAAGATTTATGAATGGTTTTGATTCTAGTTATGATTTTCATTTACCCTACCTGAACTAATTTAAAAATGACTTACAATACAAATTTATAAAAAAAGTCAAATTTCATCTAACTTACTGCCAAAGGATGAAAAATTCAACTATTAAAGGATCAATCTGAAGATCAAAACCCGAACCTATGCTACGAAGATTGAAATACGGACTAATTTTGTGACAAAAATGGAATGTCTCGGTCATAAAGTGATTAAGTTGAAGAATAGACATGTCTGAATATTAAAATCCAAAGTGTAGGAATGATATTTTGAGATTTCTATAGAATGACTTATGTGGGCCTTTTGACCAGATTCTACCTTTAAAATAATACCTCGCACTACTGATAGAAACTAACTTGCCTTCAAAGTGTTTTCATGTATCACCTCTAGATGTCAGACCAAAGCTTGGAGATACCTATGAATTTTTGAAGATCACCGTCAAATGATCAATTTTCGCCAGCAAGAGCCTTTTCAGTATTTTCTAGTCTTTTGAAATTTTAAAATATACTTTTTGAATTTAAGGATTCAAAACATGTTTTTAAAATGTTCAGATACTAGAACCTGAACCCCATCTGTTTTGAATTATACAACTATATTCATTACATTTTCCATCTTGACTACAAATTCTACAAAACAATTTCATTTATACAAAATTTTGTTTTCAAATGACAATGAAATGTTGAATGGACTCCACATGCATCGTTTTCGTCTAAATGCAAAGGAAATATAAATCTAAAATCTTCTTCATTGTATTTTTTAACGTTTTCGTTCCAGTCACGTATGTACTAGGATAATTCAAATTATAAAATTCGAACACGTTCAAAATCAGGTCCTAAAATTCGAATTCATACTAACTTGTATAAAATGTATGTTTGAATCCTAAAATTCGAACGTTGTGTTTAATGATGCAATAATGTCTTTTTAATTGTTTACACATTTTTGGATATGAATGCTCCTCGTGATTTTCCTGCTGATGTAAAATTTGAAGTTAAGGATCATCTCGTCGGTGCAAAAATTTGAACTTTATTGTACAAACAATTGTTTAAATTAAATGCTAAGCTGATTGAGGAACATGATAAGATAGAAACTAGTAACTTAGATCGAAAATATTATATTGAGTTTCTCGAAAATAACAACGGAACATTAAGATATGAAATTGATAATATTAGAAACCAAACTAATAAATGTGAGACTTGTGTTTGATGAAAAAGGAGGTGAAAGATTTGCATGAAACTCTAAGTAAATTTCCTAAGGGGGAAAGAAAATCTAGATTTGATTCTATCAAATCAAATGCTTTTCTAGAAACTGGATTAAGTTTTAAACGGAGTAAATCACATAGTAAAAGATTTAATAGGAAGAAATTAAATTGACCTATCTATAAATGCTTCTTTTGCAATAAACTTGGACACTTAGATCCATTTTGTTTTGATAAATTAAGAATGTATAAAGGTTATAATAACCATAGACCTCTAAGAGATAATAATGCACAAGGACCCAAAAAGATTTGGGTACCAAAAGTGAAAATATGATGTGTTTTGCATGGATACTTTGCAACTTTAATAAAGCCTTAGTACATATTAAATGAAGTTGTGCAAAGCAATTATATAAATTACGTATATAAGAAGAAGTCTTGCCTATTGACATTTGATGATTCAGATGCATGTGATCTAATTATGTTCTTCGATGATATATTTCAACGGATGTGATCAAGATGTTCTCGTTGATAATGTATTTTAACGAATGTGATCAAAGTACTCTTATTGAGGATGTTACTTAACATTTATGATGATTTGTGATGATTATTTAACCTCTTAATAGGTTATAGTGATAAGTCTGTAATGGATTTATCAACCTTGTGATTTGAACCAACTCTCGGGTCAAACGATTCGCAGAGACGAATTTATGACATGATTTGTCATTCCCTCAAAAAGGGGGGGATTTACTCAAGAAACTTGAGATTTAAGGTGGTACACTTTTTAGAGTTTGAAAAATCGGAAAAATATGAATAACCCTCTAAATGAGTGGTTTATTAACCGCCTGGTCAATTAAAACTAAGTTTTACTAATGATATATTTAAATTTTGAGCATTTTTGGAGAAAGAGGTGCAATATGATGGAAAAAGGGTGCCAAAGCTAAATCTAAATCCAAAGCCCAAAAGAACAAGAAGGCTGAAATCAAGGAAAATAATTGGTTAACTCAATCGATTAGGTGATCTATGCGTTTCAAATTTGAAGCGAGATCAGAATGTATCTTTGCCTTAAAGTAAATCAAATCAGAGCATTAGTGAATAACACACTAAATATCCAAAATTTATAGCAAATAATCAATTATTCCACTTGAATAATCGATTATCACATAGATTTTAGAGTGTTTTGTTTCAAAAAAATTTTGGACCAAATCTTCTTGGGTTTTATGGAATTTGTACACATTCAAGCTATTAGAAACTTCACTATAAATAGGTACTCATACTCCTTTATTTTTCATCATCTTTCCTCCTCCTCCTCCTCATCATTCTCTCTCTCTCTCTCTCTCTCTCTCTCTCTCTCTCTCTCTCTCTCTCTCCCTCTCTCAATTTTGTGCGAGTATCTGATTGTTGTTATTACTATCATCTTGCTATGACTCCATCAAATAGCGTGTATGCTGAAAATCTACCCTCAAGAAAGTCTCCCTTAAAAGGGTTCTCATCGAAGTATCCTAAAGATTTGTCTAACCGAAAAGTTATTCAACCAACTTGTATGGAACCAACGTTCCTTAGAGATTTCAAACCCTATGAGAATCTCAATAGAGGATTACTCAAAGAGTTATTTACAAAGATCTCTGATCAAATGTTTCCAAAGCTTCTTAGAGGGTTGTACTCCAATCTCCAAATTGAAGGCCTGACACTCACAACTCAAGTAAAAGGGGTTGAGGTCAACATTGACACAAAAGATTTTGGAAAGTTGTTTGAGTTATCCATCCGTGGAATATCCTACAACTATAATGAACCTTCAAAGTTGAAGAGGTTCAACCTAAATACTGCCATTTTAGGGTTTATGGAAGATCCAATGGGGGAAAAGAAGCTTCATCTCAAAACAAAAATTTTAAAGACTAAATACCAATTTGGGCATTATATGCTTACTCAAATTCTTTTTTCGAGACAATGAAATCTTGAAATTCTGGCCCTTTATGGTTGTTAACTAAACATCATCTAACAAATTAGGTAGAGGAAATGTTCAACCACACGTTCTTTTGCAAGCAGAATCACTCAGCTGAGCTACCTTATGGACGTTTGATCACCAAGATTCTGGAAAGAGTAGAAGTTGATCTTGCAGAAGAAAATTTTGACTTGATCCATTATCAAATCAACTCAATATGCCTCACCAAAATGAAGGTTCACGTCATTGGAGGAGAATTATTGAGTGACTACATGGAGGAAGAGCAAGTTACAAACGTTTAACCTAAAGTAAATGAAGGAGTTATGAACACCATCCTCATAATCTCTCAAGGAAGTTGTTTCCCTCACAAGGAATTCAAAGGGAAAAGCTATAGTTTCGAATAATGATAGTGACAATGAGTATCTGTATCACTTATATGTTTAATTTTAGCATTTCAATATGTTTAATTTTCTGTATTTTCTTGTTTTTTGTATTTTAAATTATCCTTTAATAAAGTAATGTTTTCCCCTAGTTAATAAGTTATGTTTGATCTATGTGAATTATGTGCTTGCATGTTAATCATTCCTTTATAGGATCTTTTTTCCCGCCTTTTTGATATGCAAAAAGGGAGGAGTATACTCTCCAGAGGAGGTAGAGTATACTTTCTACTCATTTGAGGGGGAGTTTAACCACTCCAAAATTTACATGTTTATTTTCTCTTTTACCATCTCCATAAGAGATGCGTTGTCATCATAAAAATGGGGATAATGTATATCTATGTGCTTGTAGATATTGTCAAGATGATCCAAGGTGATGAAGTTTATTGATAGCAAAGTTACAGTCAAATAATTAGCTATTTGGTTTTGATGATGACAACACGTGATATCAAACGATATCAAAGATAACTCAAATGGTTGAAGATTCTCAAGATGTTTATTAGGCTATCCTCTTTAATTAAGATATCCTTTGAAGATGCTCTTGAAGAACACACACACACACACACACACACACACACACACTCACACACACACACACACACACACACGCACACACACACACACAAACACACACACACACACACACACACACACACACACAAACATACACACTCACACACACACACACACACACACACACCAACTGATTAGGGGACTATATGATCAATTTGATAACTTTTTACAACTAGATAATCAATTAGAAATAATTAACTAATAAGTTATTTTCACTTGTTTGAGTCCGAAATCTATTTGTACAATCTCTTAATAATTGGTAACGACTAAATATCAAAACCTTCGATTTATGGCTTGAATAATTGATTATTAAGGACCCATAATCAATTGGCCTAATTGATTATGGAATTCATTTCGCCCATGGATTGTTTCCAAATTTAAACCACAATCTAGCCTATAAATAGAGAGCTTCTCTATCACTTTACTTCATCTAGAAAATGAGTTTTGATCTCAATTTCATACTCTCTTATATATTTTCTATAAATCTCTCGGTTTCTCACATATATTTTGCCTTCGTGCTTCGAGATTGATTTTGTGTCTAAGTGATGATCATTGTTTTGAGTGAGGGGTTAATTGTAATTTATTAAGAGTGTATTATTCCATGAGTAAAATATCGTCCTGTGAGAAGTTGTATGGTTGCGATATAAATTAGTAAAAACTTTTGTTTATTTTGGGGGAGTTTCTTAGGAAGTCTCTGTTTGGTTTGTCAGTTTCTCACAGAATAAAAAATCTCTATTTGGTTCGTGCAGATCAACCATTAAAACCACCACAACAGTTCTTAAGCTCAGTCCTATTAAAATCTCTATCGGTTCAAAGTTAACTTATGTAAAATCTCACCTTGGTTCATGAGTTCAAACTAGTTTAAAAGCTCAATTGGTTTGAGATCATCTTGTAGAAAATCTTATCTCAGTTTGAAGGTCACTCCTTGTGAAACTCTGGTTCGGTTCGCTTCGGAGAATAGCCAACTTAAAATTCCATCCTGGTTCATAGGATATCTAGTGTAAAACTCCATCTTGGTTCGAGATTAGCTCGTGAAAAATATTAGTATGGTTTGGAGGATAACCCATTTAAAATTTATTTGTTGTTTGGTTTAAAGTTAGCCTTTAAACTTAGTTTTCTTGTATAAAGAGTTTTGTGGACATCTCCTTCTAAAAGCTCTCAGAATTAATGGATACTCTCAAGAATAACTCTCGGGGACATAAATAGGTAAGATTAGGCCGAACCTCTATAAATATTTGGTCTCTCTCTCTCTCTCTCTCTCTCTCTCTCTCTCTCTCTCCCCCTTATCTCTTTACTTTATTGTCTTTCCATTGGTTTTCCATCTATCTTTTTATTTTGCTGAATATTTACTTGTTTGTTTTACAAAATATTTTAAACTCTAATTTTCTAAATGATTTTAATTTCAACCAATATTTTTAAAACCTCTAGAATTCACCCCTATTGTGTATAGAGTCACATGTTCAAGAATATCATTAGAGGGGTGACCATGTCTATTGTGCCATAAATTACAAGTATTAATCATATGTTTATCGGGGGGTAGAGACATAAAGTTTAAAATAAGCAATATTAATGATTAGAGATGTAAGGGTGGACAATCCTTGGTGTAGCTTAGTTGCAAGAATCTTCATCAAGGTATGGTTCCCCTTTATAAGGCAAATAGATGAGGTAAAATCTAAAGTACAATTTAGATAATTGGTGAGCTTAGAAACAAAAATTAAGTTAATGTAAAAATAGGAATGTACAAGACTTCATTGAGGTAAAAGTTACCATTAAAGTGAATGGAGGTAGAAAATGTGGTGGTGATTGTGGTTCCATTTGGAAGCCTAATGTTAATGGGTTTTATTTCATTAAGGTGTGCGAATAAAACATTGGAATGACACACATGATTTGTGGCTCTAGTATCAAATAACCAATCATTGTTACAAAACTTGTTTAGATTGCTTAAGGAAGAAGAAATACTTTATTAAGTATCGAAAGACCAAATGAGGTGATGAATATTTGCAGCAGAGGGAATTGGGCTTTGATGAAGAAGTTCCAACAACACCTTTTATTGGTCATATGTGAAATTTGTGTGACCTGGAGCATCCTCATAATGGTCTATGGTGGGAATTTCTTGACGTTGGTCATTTGTTGGCATGTGAGGAATGTTCAGCTTCTTGAGGTAGGGAGGGAGGTTGTGTTTCTTGAAGCACACCTCAACAGTGTTTTCGAGTTTGTTGCAGAAATTAAATTTTTGAGACCTTTACTTTTTTTGAAAGAATAGGGTTTAGTACCAATATCATTGGGACATCCTATCATGTAAAGTTTGGTTACTTGAGCTATAAGTTTTTCTTCCTCAATTGGAACAATTCGTTGTCTTTCTTGTTGTATGAGTAATGAGAAAACTTTGTTTGCAAGGGGAAGAGGATTCATGAGCATGATTTAAGCATGAACTAGAGCATATTGTTCATTAATTCCCTTCAAGAAATGTATAATGTAATTGGTTTCTCTGTAGGTCCTGATGGTTGGAATCATTTGACAATTGCAGATGGGGTTACATGTGCAAGTAGGAATAGGACGAAAATTCTCAAACTCTTGCCAGGGTTTCTTGAGAGTTGTAAAGTAATTGATAATGTTTTGATATTCTTATTTATGAGATTATGTTTCTTCTTGAAGATCGGAAATCCAATAAATGTCACCTTGATGGTAACACTCAAAAAGTTCATCCAAAATTTCTTTAGTAATGTCCTTCCAAAGAACACTTTTAGAACTTTTCGCCCCAATTGAATTTGTGATCTATGCCATTACCATGGTGTTTCATTGGTCCCAAGTGACAGATTTAGTGTTTGATGACTCAGGTCAAATTAGGGTTCCATCTATGAACCCTAATTTATTTTTGGATCGAAGAGCGGGCTTAATAAGACCAAAAGTGAAAGTTTGTGTTTTTAAGGGAAGGAAAAATGGTGGTTAATTATGTGCTATCACTAAGGTGCATGTAGAAAGGGTAAACCATATCCATCTAGTAGCTCTGAATAGGGTTAGGCAGTTGGTCGACATTGTTTCGAGGTGAGTTGGTGAAAGAAGATGAAATTTTATGTGTAGGTTGTGGTGGTGGATGAATGTAGAAGATGTTTCGATGGTGAGATCCGTGGAAACAAAGGTAATAGTGGTCGTAGAAGATAAAGAAAAGAAAAAGAAAAAGAAGGGCTTAATAGAAAATACAGAGAAAGCGAATGAAAGAATGACATGGAAAAAATGCTTTTCGTGGAGGAAAAGATAAGCACGATAAGGAAGAAATCTCATAAACGAATGAAAAATAACACATGGAACAAAGAACTTGAAGGGATGGCAACTGAAGGATGAGTAAAGATAATGCAAAATCTAGATAACCAATGGGAAGAAGAAGCACAAATGAAGAAGATAAGGGATATTAAAGAAATTTAGTCTCCTGGTACTATGTTGATAAATGACAATGGAATGATAAAAATTCATTAAGGAACAAAAAGATTAAAATTCTATTACTCCCTCCATCCCACAATGAGTGACCATTTCACATAGATTAAGAAAAATGTATAAATGAAAGAGAGAGAATAATGCTTTTACTAAAGTACCCCTTATTAAGTATTGAGAATGATGAAAATAGTAGTATTAATTAAAGGATACAATTAAAAAAAAAGTAGTTAATATTGCATTAGAAATTGAAAATGGTCATTCATTTTGGGACAATTTTATTTTATAAATGGGCCACTCATTGTGGACGGAGGAAGTAGAATTCAATAGATTTACAAGGGGGCTTAGTAATTTGTATAGTCCCAAAATACATAGTTTGTTAGAGAAAAGTCTTCTAACAACTTAGGCCCTATCTAACTGATCCAACAAGAATTTATCCTACCACCCCAGAGTTTGACCTGACACCCCCCACATATTTTCATAATACCCATATTACCATTGTCAAAACTTTATCAAAAAGTTATGACAAAAATCTGGTACAAATAAAAAAATCTGGTAATTTACATACCGGATATTTATAGAATCCAGTATGTGAAGTTACATACCGGATTTTCCAGAAGTACCAATATATACCGGATTTTTTTACAAAGCATTGAAAAATATGGTAATTTAAAAGGTACTATTTTAAAAAAACAGCCTTTGTTACCGGATTTTTAATGGATCTGTAAAAAATATAGCAGTGTAAATTGAAGGACTGTGATTTTGCCGACACTTTTGTACAACTGTGATTGCACCGATTTTTTTGTGTGATCCAGAATGAATCCAAAGTCATATAAACAGGGGTCAAGTGTTGTTACGTAAAATATTTTACAATGCCTCACTTTTTTATTCAAGGAAGAAGTGTACTTGAACAGGGTGAAACCTCCTGTTGATTTTCGTCTCTCGGAGGACACCACATATCTCACTCATCAAAAATCTAATTTGAATAATATGTTGCCCTACATCGAGAAAAGAAAGGTGAGTAAAATCGATTTTCTTGCACTATGGATTGATATTGATGGAAGTGTGAAATACATCATATTGAGTTGAAGACAGATGAAGATTTGGGGATTATGTGGAGAACATATTGTCGTAGGATAATTAAGGGACCGTTCAAGTTTGAAGCAACAATTACTAAATATGTCGACGACATAATCAAGATATTGAAACGTATAAAATCATCTAGTAGTGTTTAGGTTTTCTTATTTATTTTTGTTTTGTTAAGTTATGTAATCATTTGTCTAAGTTATGTAACCGCCTGTCTAAGTTATGTAACTGTTTTTAAAATGTTAAGTTATGTTCATCATGCAATAATGGAAGTGCCAAAATGTTTTCTAATAAATTGTGTTGTGCAAATGTTTGAGTAATAACACACATAATATACAAATAATACAAAAATGATAATATGGTCTACCATAATATACAAATAAAGTCACATAATCGACATATCATATACATACCTCTCTCTACCATAATCTGAGTGTCACATGATTGACATATCCAATGAGCATAAAATAGTCACTATGCTCTCCAAAAAAACCTTCATCTGTGTGTACAGACGACTCTATCAAAGCTGGAGCAGTGACCCACGTCTCAACCAGAGGATTAATCTCCATATCATCTGTAACAGGCGCCTTAATAGTCGTCTACGGAGTAATCTCTATAGTAGTTAGAGTCTTTGTCTCAAAAGGATGGGGTACCTCTGTCGTATCAGAAGGACATGGCACCTTTGTCTCCCCCACCATCTGCATGTCATTGGAGCCTCCCTAAACATCAACTGGCTCATCATCTGGCTCACCTCTGGTCCATTCAGCAACAACTCTAGATCCTTTACGTCGAATACTGCATGGTGCACAAAACTGCTCGGTTGCCTACCATCACTTGTGAAAACCGGTTTGGGTTAGTCTCTTAGCCCGGAGATGCGAGTCCTCTACGTCATCTAGCCTCACTCGAGCCCTCGATGCAACAACTTCGGCTATTTCACGTTGCCGAGAAACAATCGTGCAAGCTGATCATCTGGTCTTCACTGAAAAAATAAAAGAAAAATATTTAACCTACTAGATTTTTTGAAAAAACAGGTAAAAACTATGGAGAAATCCAGTAAAGATGCATACATTATACTGGATATTTTGAAAAATTTCGGTAAAAACCATACATATTTCTGAATTTTTTGAAAAATTCAGTTAAAATACATGTAATTTTACCGATTATTTCAGAAAATCTGATATAGTGTATGCATTTTTATTGGATTTTTAAAAAAAAACCATGTATGCATTTTTACCCATTTTTTTGAAAAATCTAGTAAAAATGCATGCATAACATGTGTTTTTACCAGATATCTCAAAAAGGCGGTAAAATGCATGATTTTTAAATTAAAATTTGGTAAAAATTGATACTTACAGCTCATAAATTTGGGTTTCATTGAAAAATCCAATAATTACAAAATCTCCATATAGTTTTGTGAAATGAATTTTAATATTGGTAAATTCTTTGGTACTAATAAATTTAAGTTGGGTACCGGTACTTTTAGTGTAAATTATAAAAAAAAAAAATTTAATTTTAAAATAAAATAAAATAATAAAATGAGGTGACATTAAATTAAAATATTTGATTGATTAAAGATATCGATACCCAACTAATTTTAAGAATATCGGAGGTATCGATACCCAACCAATTAAAATATTAATAGATAAATATTGTAAAACAATTTAAAGTGTAAGAAACAATACTATTACCTATTTTAAAAACAGATTGACTGTTCTATTCCAAAAGTTTAACACAATCATAACAAGAAAAAGTTTAACACAATTTATATTTTTTGTGATAGGATAATGATGAGAAAATTCGCTTTCTAAGATAAGTTTAAGGCTGAGGGGGGACGAAGGGAATCTTGCATGCTGTTTTTCTTGTGGTTTCTTTCTTCTTTCTATGACAAATTTTTCTTGTGATTTCTGGAAATGCCAAATACTATAACCAAAAATGTTTGTGCATATGGTATGACCCATCATCATCATCACAACATTACACACAAAAGACATGTATGGTGGGACACTCACTCTCTTGTATTATTGCTTCCACACACGCACAAATTAAATATCAATTTAATGATTGTAGATAAATAATATAAATTTTCTCAATCATATACAGTAGATATTTATTGACTACACATGCATAGTTTAATCATGAATAGTATAGTAGAAAAAATATTTACATAATAAAAATATGATATTGGATAATGTAAAAATTAGTCTCTAATCTCTCTAGTTGTGGTTAGGGAATCACTTGTCCCCACAACAGATACTCAACTTGTTTTCATCCTCAAATCACTCCACATCTTTGTAAGCTCTGTGCTATTATGACAGATCCTTCTCTGTCCTTCAATATTAAGCTATTATTAAAAGGATAATTGTTTTCATAGTGTGAATGAGAACAAGGTTCATGTATAAGAAACAACTTTATCATTTTCAAGTAGAACGTGATTTTGAGATCTTATCTTACCATGCATATATAAACAGAAAAGGTTGATGTTTTTTTTGTGGTTTCTACTTTATAGTTTCTACCACTTTCCAATTATGTATATGAATTTGACATTTGTTTATTTAATGATGCTTAGTCCTTCTCAATATTTGATTGTTATGCCAAGTTAGATGAACCATCATCATGAATGCTTACAAAATTCATAGCAACTTCTGTCAATTGCACCTAAAAAGAATCCTTTCGGCAAATCCATGTTATTGCTTTTTATATCAAATTAAAATAAAAAATATGTATTACTTCTGATCTCAAATATAAACAAAAATTGACGTATCTCATATAAATTTGAACTACCGATTTTTACCGTAGTAAAATCGAAAAGAAAGAAAAAGTTTCATTATTATTATACAATTATGGCATAGAGATTTATGAGTCCATTTATTTCTGTGAAAATGATTGCATAAAAGGAAAAAAGATGGGATGGGACTATAGACCACCATACCTTACATGTTTGCTGAATAGTACTTTTTTATGTGTCAAAGTTTATGCACCATAAGAATGTTCTGTCATGTACTAGTAGATTTTTTGCCTTTTGTATCGTCCAATTTTGCATCTCCATACAAATAACAGCACATGCAGAGGACCCATTAGATACTAAAAATGCCATTTCAGTCATTTTCATACATGATTTTTTATTTTTACATTAGATATATATTGTTCACTGCAGAATCTTGTACCAAATATGTTAGATCTCATAACAGTAGATAGCCAAGTGAGTAAAAAAACTATTTACTCCTTGACTTTTTACTCGACAAATATATGAGTCCCCGCTCTTATATATCAATAGTTTATAGTCGCTGTGAGATTGACCACTCGTATTTAAATTCCACGTACATTTGTTTATTGCTTCCGTTTTGGCCGCTTTTTCAGCCTTTGTCATAATTCCGTTTCAAATATAAAAGATAAATAATATGATGATTGAGGATAAAGGAACGGTCTACGTCTTCGTTGGTACCTTTAAATGAAGATATACTAAAATTCCAATATTCAAGTATCTTTGATACAGAGAAAAACTATTGCTGGTTCTATGTTTAGATGAGATAGAAGGACAGTAGCCGAACACCGATATCGTCATGTCAAACAATGCATTAAATTTTCTTGTCTTGTTTTTATCTATCTCTTTGTTTCCATTTGTTTCTTCTCTTAACCAAGAAGGTCTCTCTTTACTTTCATGGCTTTCGACTTTCAATTCTTCGAACTCGGACACTAGTACTACTGCTTTCTCGTCATGGGATCCAGCTCACAGAAATCCTTGCAGATGGGACTATATAAAATGTTCTGCAGAAGAGTTCGTTGAAGAGATTGTAATAACATCGATCGATCTTCGTAGCCGATTCCCTACACAGTTTCTTTCTTTTAACCACCTTAAAACTCTTGTGATCTCAAATGGAAATCTGACGGGTGAGATTCCAAGTTCAGTTGGAAACTTGTCGTTGACGCTAGTTACTCTTGATCTTAGTTTCAATAGTTTAACAGGAAAAATACCAGAAGAAATAGGAAAGTTATCTGAACTGAGATGGCTATCTTTGAATTCGAATTCGTTACGTGGTGGAATTCCAACCACAATTGGTAACTGTTCAAAGCTTCAGCACTTAGAACTGTTTGACAACCAGCTTTCTGGTATGATTCCTGGAGAAATAGGAATGTTGAAGGCTCTTGAGTCGCTACGAGCAGGTGGAAATCAAGGTATTTTCGGAGAAATTCCAATGCAGATATCAGATTGTAAGGCTTTAGTTTTTCTTGGACTTGCGGTTACTGGAATTTCCGGTGAGATTCCGGCAAGTTTAGGAGAACTTCAAAATCTCAAGACACTTTCAGTCTACACAGCACATCTCACAGGTCAAATTCCACCAGAGATTCGAAACTGTTCGGCTTTGGAAGATTTGTTTCTGTATGAAAATCAGCTTTCTGGAAAAATTCCTTATGAATTAGGTTCCATGCAAAGCCTTAAGAGAGTATTGCTGTGGAAGAACAATTTAACTGGAACAATTCCAGAAAGCCTTGGAAACTGTACAAATCTGAAGGTTATTGATTTCTCTTTGAATTCTCTGATTGGTCAGTTACCTTTGACTCTCAGTAATCTACTCTCATTGGAGGAATTTCTTTTGTCGGATAATAACATTTACGGTGAAATACCTTTATATGTTGGCAATTTTTCCATGCTGAAGCAGCTAGAGTTCGATAATAACCGATTCTCTGGTGAGATTCCGTCTGTTATGGGGAACTTGAAGGAACTCACTCTCTTCTATGCATGGCAGAATCAACTTAATGGAAATATACCAACAGAATTATCTAACTGTGAGAAACTCGAAGCAGTTGATCTTTCGCACAATTTCCTCTCCGGTCCAATTCCGAATTCTCTCTTTCATCTGCAGAATTTAACTCAGTTGTTGCTGATATCAAACAGACTTTCAGGTCAAATTCCGCCCGATATCGGCAGGTGCACAAGCTTGATCAGGTTAAGACTTGGATCAAACAATTTTACCGGTCAACTTCCGCGAGAAATAGGCCTTTTGAGAAGTTTAACCTTTCTGGAGCTGTCAGATAATCAACTCAGCGGCGACATTCCTTATGAGATAGGTAACTGTGCTCATTTAGAAATGCTTGACTTCCATAAAAATGAGCTTCAAGGAACCATTCCTTCATCATTAAAATTCTTAGTTGATCTCAACGTCTTGGATCTTTCTTCAAACCGAATCACCGGAAGCATTCCCGAGAGCTTTGGCAAGCTTACGTCGTTAAATAAGTTGATTCTAAGTGGAAACCTTATCGCCGGTTCGATCCCTCAGTCGCTAGGACTTTGTAAGGATTTGCAGTTGCTCGATTTAAGTAACAATAAGATCATAGGTTCTATTCCCAATGAGATTGGTTACTTGCAAGGGTTGGATATACTCTTGAACTTGAGTTGGAATTCTCTTACTGGTTCAATTCCAAAGACTTTTTCGAATCTCTCAAAACTTTCGATCTTGGACCTATCTTACAACAAGATCACAGGTACTCTTTTAGTACTTGGTAACCTTGATAATCTCGTGTCTCTAAATGTTTCTTACAACAGATTTTCCGGTACTCTTCCCGACACAAAGTTCTTCCAAGATTTACCTTCTGCTGCGTTTGCCGGTAACCCTGATCTTTGCATTAACAGCAAGTGTCGTGCAAGTGGAAGTCTCGAAGGAAACAAATCGATACGAAATATTATCATCTACACTTTCCTTGGTGTTATTTTAACTTCTGCTATTGTCACTTGTGGAATTATTTTAGCATTAAGGATTCAAGGGGACAGTTATTATGGGAGAAATAGTTTTGAAGAAGTTGAAATGGAATGGTCTTTCACTCCATTCCAAAAGCTTAACTTCAACATCAACGACGTGGTCTCGAAGTTGTCGGATTCAAATATCGTCGGAAAGGGTGGCTCGGGCGTTGTTTACCGCGTAGAGACTCCGACAAAACAGATTATTGCGGTGAAGAAGCTATGGCCGATAAAGAATGGAGAGGCACCAGAGAGAGATTTTTTTACAGCAGAAGTTCAGACGCTTGGATCGATAAGGCATAAAAATATAGTAAGACTTTTAGGATGCTGCAACAATGGAAGAACTAGATTACTGTTGTTTGATTACATATGTAATGGAAGTTTGTTTGGATTGCTCCATGAAAAGAGATTGTTCTTGGATTGGGATGCAAGGTACAAGATCATACTTGGAACAGCTCATGGTTTGGAATATCTTCATCACGATTGTATCCCTCCAATAGTCCATCGCGATGTCAAGGCTAACAACATCTTGGTAGGTCCACAGTTTGAACCTTTTCTTGCAGATTTCGGCCTTGCGAAATTGGTCATTTCCTCAGACTGCTCAAAAGCCTCACATGTAGTTGCAGGTTCTTGTGGATACATTGCTCCCGGTGAGTTTAAAACTTGAGATTCTAAAAAAACCATTTCATTTTGGCAAAATCTCCGCGTTTATCAGTCTTGCATCATTTTTTTTGTCAAGAATTTAAAAATCAGTGGCTTAATTAAGAATCAAGTATTTTGCAGTTATTTTTGAAAAACGATTACCGCATAGGTTTACGAGGCAATATGATAGTTCTCATTGGACGTCGGTCTAACGAGAACTCAGAACACGCATTGTCAGTATAAATTAGTTTTACACAGACGTCTAATAAGTAGCACATGTTGTGATTATTTTATGTCCATTTTGGCTAATGACAGCATCATGTGTGAAACTGCAGAATATGGATACAGTTTAAGGATCACAGAAAAGAGCGACGTGTACAGTTACGGTGTCGTCCTTCTCGAGATGTTAACCGGAATGGAACCAACCGATAACAGGATTCCGGAGAGTGCTCACATTGTAACATGGGTTATCAGTGAAATCAGAGAGAAGAAAAGAGAATTCACATCTATTCTTGATCAGCAACTACTATTGCAGTGTGGAACAAGAACACCGGAGATGCTTCAAGTGTTAGGTGTGGCTCTTCTATGTGTGAATCCATCACCAGAAGAAAGACCAACAATGAAAGATGTAACAGCAATGCTCAAAGAGATTAGCCATGAAAATGATGATTTGGAAAAACCAAATCTTCTGCATAATAAAGGCATGATTGCCAGTCCAAAAGCATCAGTTCATTGTTCTAGTTTCTCAAGATCATGTGAACTTTTGATAGAATCATCATCTTCTTCGTCATAGTCAACAAATTGATTATTGATTTCTTAAGTGACAAGTTATTTATTTGTATAGATTATAGTATTTATATTTTATGGCAATTCCATATGACAATTGTGTTATTTTAGTAGATAAAATCTTTCTCTTGAATGTTAGCCCTCTAGTTTCTATAAATATTATAAATAATTTCCCTTGTTATTTTTTTAAATAAACATAAAATATGGTTCTTGAAATGTTGATATATAGAATCAAACTAATATATGGAGTACACTAAAAATCAGGAAGAAAATGATGCATTAGTCTCAATCATACCAATCTATGATCCCGCTTTTGCCGACATGAGTGGTCAGGAGAAGTAAACTAATCAAGAGTTCACAAAGGGTTTATCATTAGTTTTGAATAATGTATGTATTTATTTTTTGAAAAATATTAGTTGTTATTTTGTTGTATGTAGGTTATGGAATATCTTTAATATTCAATATTCTCTTGTTGAAATAACTAGTGGTTAGGAAAAGTGGTAGTTGTAAGAGATTTAGGTTCAATTAACCTAGGGAATGAATGACTTGTTAGAGAAGGGACCTCATAAAAGGACATACGTTTTCAAGGGAGGGGGAGAGATGGGCAAGAGAAAAAGCAAGAATGAGTTGATGTTGTCTTCATTCGTGGCATTATAAGGTTATAGGGCACAAAACTATGGAGAGAAGAGAAGCAAATATGGGCCACTATCTTTTAGAATTATTAATGAAAAGATAAAGATAGGTCGTACTCCATGTTATTGAAAAGATGTCTTGCTTTTATTCATGTGATAGGAGACCATCATTGGTCCACACATAGTTTGATACATCTTATAATTCATTATGTTTCCCCTAGGCCCTAGTTAGAAAATCAAGCAATCATCAATGTTAAGTAATCACTATCTTCCCATACAAGAAACATGAACATCAAGAGTTAATCAATTTGGAAGGTGATCTGATGTGGACCAACATGGATGGATGAAGTGCGGAAGAGGACGGGGGAGGTTTGTGCTACATGGTAGGAGGTGATGGATCGATGAAGTGCGAAAGAGGACGGAGGAGGTTTGCGCTACATGTTAGCAGGTGTAGATGCAAATACTTCAACGTTTAAGTCAATTCATGAATGAGGTGGATGAAAGGTTTTACATAATAGAATGTGTACATTTTCCTGCCGCCGGTGCCCTTTTATAGACGGGTTTCAAAATAATCAGACAAAACTCGTTGAGTCCATTGAGAGACTCTCGACATGATTCACATAGCATATAATGTTGTGATTGATCGAGCAGGTACATTAGGGTGTGTTGGTAGTGCATTTTCCGAATGCACACCTATGTAATATGGTTCATTAAGAATTGGGCCTAGGTCCGACACAACAAAAAGTAAGAAGATTATTGCTCATTTTGCTTCCTATATGCTCAAATCTGTCAAAATACGCTACCAGAAACGTACTTCTAAATAAAAACCGCATATTAAGGGATTGGATTTCACAATTTCAAAAGGTAATGTATGCATCTAGTTCTTTTTCCCTCCAAAATATTATGTACAATATTATGCACTTAGTTCAGTTAAGTTCATATTTAATAGCATTATCATCGTACATACACCATGGTGAATTCAGGTTATAGTTAAGTTCATATTTAATAGCATTATCATCATCATACATACAGTTTGGTGAATTCAGGTTATAATTTGCTCCATCCGTTCCATATTATAAACAAAAGCTACTTTTTAAATACATTGAATAATTAATGTATTTGGTCTCTATATTAGACCAGATACATTAATTATTCAATATATCTAAAAATAACTTTTGTTTATAATATAAAACAGAGGGAGTATGACTTAAGATTTAGCAATTCAAAGTTATTGTTAGACAAAATAATTATGATAAAGACACTTCACTTTTTTAGATTCATTAAATAATTAATGAATCTGATCTATAATACACACCAGATACATTAATTATTTAATAAATCTAAAAAGGTGACGTTTTCCTTATAAAAAAGACAAGAGAGAGTATTAGTTAAATGGTGGAGATCATATTCACATTGATACCTTAGTAGGTAAACTTGAAGGAGAAATGGAGATTACTTGAAGTTTTGTTGATTTACCATGTGATGATTATATTGAAAAAGATAGAAGTAATGGCCCTTTCACGTTTGATTTTCTTTTTCTATTATTTGACTCTAACAATGGGTCACGAGGGATCAACCATGTTTGATTTTTTTTTCTTCCATTTTTCGATTCTAACAATGGGTTACGAGAGATCAATCACATTGGGTCAATAGCATTCACACAAGTATGAGAAACACCGCTTATTCACCCCAAAACCTTAAAGACATTAAGTATATAGGTCATCTCACTTTACCTTCACTTTTTAAAACAATGTGAAACTTATAAAAATGTTAAAAACCAAACTTATTCAATAAAAAACTGCTAACCGAACCAAACCAAACCGAAAACTGCAAAAAATTGCATTTGGTTCGTATGTGTTTGAGTTATTTTTAAACACATCCGCGTTGTTCAATTTGGTTTGCGGTTTGTATTTAACAAACCAAACTAAATTAAACCAAATTATGTTACAAATTTCTCCTAGCATTATCACGTCTTCTTCTCATATTTTTCGTCGAGTATATCTCACCTCTTCTTTTCTCATTTTTATGTTACTATTCTCTCTTTCAATTTTGTGTGTATCACACCTCTTCTATAACATCTCTTTTCTTTCTCTTCTATTCTTTCTTTTTCATCTTCATCTCTCATTTCCTTTATTTTTTATGTTTCATTATAATGTTTTTTATATTGTTTATGCTATTATTTTATGTCTTATATTCCCCTTTTGTCTAATATGATTTTTGTATATTAAATAGAAAGTTGTTGTCCAATTATGATGAGTTTTGTTGTTATTTGGTAATGAATAAATGACTAAACACAAAGTTATGTTGTCCACTATATATGTATGTATGACTCAATAAAAATATTGTAAAAACCCGAACCAACCAAATCAAACTGCATTGATTTGGTTTGATTTGATTCAATTTTATTTCTAAAAGGCAACAGAACCAAACTGAACCGTACGTTTTTTTGTCTTGCGGTTCGAATAATTTTTACTGTCAAAACTGCACAAACCGTACGAACACCCCTAGAGACTTCCAAGTCACTCTTATATCACAACACTAACCATTAAAAAATCTGGTCAACATTTACTTTAAATCTATTCTCAAACTTTAAATGTTAGGTCAAGCATGAAAAGAAGTTTGCATGTTCAAAAGAATTTTAGAATAATTTCTTACTATAACAACTTACAACCTACAAGAAACAGAGAACAAGAAAACTAGAACCTCTTCTGACTAAATGCTTTCACATTACATATGTTCCTTAATCATCAACCTATACAACTTAAATGACATGACAAATTCAGGAAATATAAGAATATTACATATTACACCATTTCCTTTAAATGACACTTTCGGAATTCAAGGTAACCGAAATCACTGAATGGAGAGAAAAGAATAAACAGATGTATTAGATAAATATAGACCTGAAAGGAAAACTTGAACTCACTGTTTGATATCTTGAACAAGATAGCTACAATGTACAGATCAAAACATCTTTCATGGGTGCCACTTTATGCTGCATCCAACACTTCATACAAATAGGAAAACATGACCATGATGATAGATACCATAAATTGAAATTTTCTCAAACAATCAAAAGGGAACTATATGTACAAAGTACCTAGGTTTTTGCTCGGATGGTACTAGCTGACCACTCAGAACACGATCTATCGCCAAGCTCAAGTCTCTTTATAGTTAAATAAATATATTAAATCAAAAGGTTCATATAAATGTTGAATGTTAATTCAGTTATAAGAAACTAACCTTCCAGTTACTGGTATGTTATTATTAATTGGCCTTGAATCATCAAACTGACCATGATAAACCAGCTCAAACGGCCTTCGACCATCCTGTTATTATTTCATTAATTTATAGAAAATACAACATATCTCGACATTTTGAGGATTTAATTTAATCTCAAATCAAAGCAACACTGATCGACAGTAACAAGTTGTAATTACCTTTTTGAAAAGGTAAAATTCTGGTGTACAAACTGCTCCAAAATCTCGTGCAACTTCCTGTGACTGCAATAAAGAACATTCCATCAAAATTCAGAGTTTTACAATCACACGGACATAGATTACATCAGAGTTTTATAATCATACCTCATCGTAAAGGTATGGGAAAGGATAACCAAACAATTTAGCATCTTCTGCCATAAATTCTGGTCCATCCTGTGACGCGGAATTCCCAGTTGTACAACAAATCATTCAATAGTTTCAACTTAGCTATATTCTGAGATATGATTCATTTCAAATATAGTTACTATCACCTGGGGGTGTGTAGCTGCAGAATTCGAAGATATAGCAACGACAGCTAATCCTTTCTGTCGAAAGAGCGGATAAAAAACAATTTTATAATGGTTTTAACTTTACAATATGAACCTGATACCAAAAAATAGAACAAAATTCTACCAGGGTAATTTGTTTGGCTACCTTCATATAGAATTTAGTAAGCTTTACAATGTCTTTTTTCAGGTACTTAACAAATGGACAGTGGTTGCATATAAACATAACCTGCATCACCATCGGAATAACCACAAGTTTTATGCATCATATCATAGTCCATAAGGAATAACCATAAGAACAGTGAAAGAATGAAAAATCCTACCAATAGAGCAGGATGAGCCTCAAAATCTTCCAATGCCCAAACCTTCCCAGTAAGAGGCTCTGGAAGCTGTAGCAATTTCAATTCATCGTTATTGCCATATTTGAATGAAAATATGAATAAAAAAAAGGGACAATACAAGGCAAAAACCTGAAATTGAGGGGCTCTGAAACCCAAGGTTACACCTTTAGACTCGATTCTAGCAGCTCTAATGACGAAGCTTGTTGGGTGTGAGTACTTTCTTCTAGTATTCAGATTGAAGAGCAGAGGGTGTTTGAAAAAAGAGCATGACTGAGAGAGTGAGAATACAGAGGCAGTGGAACCTAACTGAACAAACGGTGACGAAACCGAATTGACTCTCAGTTTCAGTGCCATGATGGGTTGGAATGGTTACTCGCTCCAATATTCACCTCAGCCTCAATTTTCCAGCATCATCTTCTTTTATTTCTGGTCTTAAATTTTTCATGCATTTCCTTCCAGAATTTTTCCTATACCCTTATAATTTAACCTCACACTCCCCAATAATTTTGCTTTGACTATAATATCCTTTGTTCTAAAAAATATTACTTTATCATTTTTTTATAAATATGTTTGTTTTCAAAAGTTGTATAATTTTATGTATTTTTTTAGTCTTCTATGAGATTTTCTACAAATCCCTTTTTCGTTAAAACTTTGTTTTTTTAACGATAATTTAAGATTTATTGATAAATTACATGCAATTATATTGGAGAAATTTTGAAAAATCTGATAAATAACATGCATTTTTATTGATATATTTGAAATGTCTGGTAAAAATATACACATGTGTATCAAATATTTCAAAAAAATTTAATAGAAAAGGTGGTTGGTAATCGGATTCTCAAAATTTGATCGGAGATGACCAGAAGGAGATCGTCGTGGCCTTCGTGTAGGGCAGGAGTTGATGCTCGTAGGTGAGGAGAATTGGGGGGGGGGGGGGGTAGTACCTGCAAGGAACTCCGATGCTAAAGTGAGAGTTTGGACAAGAGGAGAAAAGCAAGTACAAAGTAAGAATGTAAGAGATTAGATATCTGACCCTCTCAAGTGAGAGGGTATTTATAATATTCCCCTAGTGCGGGGCCAAGATCTCTCCTCGCGAGTAGGATGCCTGCTCGGCGAATGAGAGACTGCCAAGTGGAGGACGCAGCGCGTGGTCCTCTGACTTAGTCCAACTATCCCCGCAATATCCGGGGAGGTAGTTGGTCGCGTGAACTGACAAGCGAGTGGGGGGGACGTGCCCAACGACTACATTGTGCCCAACGACTATATTGTGCCTATTGGGCCTGTTCCCTAACTATGATGGATTGGGCCTGATCCTTAAAGGCAGGAAGCCCTGCCCGGTCCAAAACAGGAGCCCCCCAAGTCGTTGCTCTGCTGGAGAGTAATGACTTAAGACAGTTGTGACTACGACCGTACTGTCGGGGACGTGTATGCTCGCGTGGAGTATCCCATTCGTGTCCCGACCAGATGTGGTCGTTAGATGATTACGCTGAGTGTCGGCCAAGATTCGTTACGTGCTCGCAGAAATTGGCGTTTTTCTCCGAGCAACCCTGCACTGATGCGTTCATTTTTTGACGAGGAGATTTGCTCGTGTGGGAGCCAAGGACTTGGGGGCATTTTCTGTAATAAGCCAGACGAAGAGTTTTTGTGACGCGTGGTGAGCATTCATGGCTTTTGTCAGTCCTAGGGTTGCGTAGGCTATGATGACCTTCACAATCCCCCACGATCAAATGGTTATAAAAAGGTGGAGGAAGGTTTTATTTTCACAATTCTCACAAGTTCTCACTCCTTGCTCTTATTTGCTCTGCAACTAGTTCTCCCGCCGGAGTTCCTCTTCGCCACCGTTGATCCTCCTCTTCTCCGTCAACTTCTTCTTCTTCCTGTAAGTTTGTTCTTTCTTTTCCGTATTTTTTTATGAATCTTCGAGTTTTCTGGGTGTTGTTCATGGATTCTCTGGTGGGTTCATAAAATTTCCGGTTGTACTTCATGTGTTCTTTGATGAACATATGAGTTTCTGGAAAATCCATGAAGAACATGAAGAACATGAAGATTTCTAGGATAATTGTAGAGAATGTTTTGATGTAGATCTTTGTAGATTCTGGTTAGGCGTATAGTTTATGTTTGTAGTCAGGCACTAGGCCTGTTCGGTTCTTTGTCGTGATTTTGGGACGCGACGAGCCTGTGTCCTCGTTTTGATCCTTGCTATATTAAGTCGCAGGGACTTGCCCTGCTGGTCGTTAGACAGATGAGTTAGAACGGGCTCGAGGTTGTCCTCGGCTTCATCCGCACCCTTTCACTTGACTAGTGGTGGAAGGGTGGATTTGATCTCAGATGTCGAATTCACTTATCTTCCTCTGCTTTTCAGGTGAAAATGGCTGATCCTCGGGATGAAGTTGTGCCCGACCTTCAAGAGACACAAGAGGAGTCGGATGCGCCCGCCGATTATTCCAACATCAAGGTCACAGAGGAGGACCTGGACTGGATAGCGCACGAACCTCTTTCGTTCCGATCGACTTTCACCGAAGAGGAGATTCGAGAGTTCTCTCTGTTGGAGAACTGGGTAGGGGAAGCTCCTCGGCAATGGAAAGCATTTCGTCCTGGGGAGAATGATAGAATTTGCTCTGGGTATCCGGGATTGCGTTTCCCAATGTACGAGTTTGCTTTTACGGAGGCCAAGATGCGTCTCCCGTTCACTGATTTTCAAGTGGCTCTCTTTACCCATTTGGCATTGTACCCGTCGCAGCTTCACCCTAATGCTCTGGCCTTCATCCGGGCATTTGAATTAGTCTGTCGTCATCTCAATGTTGGGGCGACCGTGGATCTCTTCTTTTGTCTCTTCCAACTTCAAAGGAGTACCACGGGGACAAAACAAAGTTGGGTTTCGTTCAAACAGCAGAGCAGGCTATTCTGGCCGTATTCTGACTCGATTCGCAACTTCAAAGATAGGTTTCTGATCGTGAAACCTATTTCCGAGGAGGCAAAAAGATCTATCTCGACTATCGAAAAGGTGATGGTTGATGGTCGGGAGGTGGATGGAGTTGTATCCGTGTTTCCTCTGGAATGGGTTTACTCCCATTTTAAGCGTAGGACCGACCAATTCTTGGTGAAACACGAACAACTCTGTGAGGCCGACAAGGAGTCGTACCGGATCCTCCATGCTTATGTGGAGAGTTTTTCCCCGGCCTTCGTAGTTGATCGGGACGGGAATGAGCTGATCAGGGATGATGGGGAGCCCGTCCAAGCAGCTAGATATATTAACATCAAAGCTCTCCTCGAATGCGATAATGATGATGATGCGGTCCAATTACTTGGTATGGTCTGCTGTTTGTTTTTATTTGTTCGAATTTCTGAGTTCTGACTTGTTTTGTGTGTTCGCAGGTATGATGGCAGACATGAGGGAACGCCTGATGAGATCTCAAGCGGCGAAAGTTCACAAGAAGTCGGCCGCAGGTGCCAAGGTCGGGGTGCCTAAGCAGACTGTTCTGGAAAATTTTGCAGCTGGTCCTACCCCTATCCCGGAGAGAGCCTCGACGCCGCTGACCCCGGATACCACCCATAAAAGGAAGAGAGATGCTGCGGGGAAATCTGCAGCCGCTGGCCCGGGAGGTTCTGGCGCCGACCAGTATGTTTTGCCCCCGTGTTATTCGCGTGGAAATATGTTTAATGAAGGGAACTCGATTGCCATTCAGGATTTTGAAGTCGAGGCCATTGTGGGCGCCAATCCTCAGGCGAGGAGGAAACAACTCTGCCAGGACGCTGCGGGCATGTTCAGGGTGCTCGAAGTGGCTCTTACCCTAGGGGATGATGAGGCGGCTTCCCGTGTTAACCTCCGCACGGCCAAGGCGAGAATTGTCGAGTTGGAAGTTAATAACAATAAGCTGTACAATGATCTGAAGCAATTCGAAGGTCACGAGGAGGCCAAAGTATTGCTTCAGCAGGAAGTTACCCAGCTGAAGTTGCAGATGACCGCGGCCGACGAGGAGAAGGCACGCTTGCAGGCCAGAATAACTGAACTGGAGGGTTTGTCAGCGGCCGTTGAGGGTGAGAATGATGATGAGAAATCCCTGAGGAACAGAGTTGAGCTGATCGGAAGGATTCGGATCCTTGGCGAGGATAACTTGAAGGCGGCTGAGTTCGATTTTAATGCTGCTTAAGAGCAGATGAAAGTCCTTAACTCAGACGTGCAGCTTCTGACCGACGGAATGGGTCTGTTCAACAGGGTTATTAATGGTTAGGTTGTTCCTCCCGAGGATGGAAGCGAAGTTTAGGACTTGGTTGTTTTTTTTACATGTTTTGTGGGCCTGCGTGCCCTTACCATTTTGTATGGGCGATGCCCCTTTTGTACTTATAACATTACCCGGTTATGACCGGTGTTTAATATACTTGGATTTTGTGTAAAAATGTTTTATCCTGGACATTTGCTCTGTTTATTCATATGTGTGTGCTCGGCGAGTTGTGAAACCTACCGAGGAAGGGAAAGTGGTTTTGCCCATGATGAGGCTAGGACTTCGTTTGAGGTACTAATCTCATAGGCTTGGACTATCCCATCGCGAGCTGGGTGTCCTGCCTGAATGGTGCGGCAATGGCAGAGCTCGGTCGAGGTATCCCCGTTGTGCACAGGATCTGCTCGTACAATGAGCAGAAGCTGGCCGGCGTTGTAATGCGTGTCATGCTTCACCAGGGCATGATACGATGGCCGCGCAAATCTCCCTTTTTTGGGTGATTACGTCACCAATTTGTCTAACCTTGTGGTTAAGGACTTAGCTGTAGTACTGCTTGAGTTTTTCAGCATTCCATGGTCGAGCAAGTGGTTTTTCGTCCAATGTTTCCAAGTAATATGCTCCCGTGCCCGTTTTGGACTTGACCCTATAAGGTCCTTCCCAGTTTGATGCCAGTTTCCCTTCGCGCGAATGCTTCTGGTTTCTACGCAGGACCAGACTGCCCACGGGGAAGTCACGTTTTATGACCCTGGCGTCATGTCGCAACGTTATATGTTGTTTTAGTGTGGCCTCGCGGAGCGCAGCTCCTGATCCTATTTCTTCGACCAGGTCGAGCTCCTAGCGCAGGGCCTCTTCGTTCATTTCTTCGTCGAGGGGAGCTTCTGTCCTTCTGGAGGGTTCCCTTATCTCCATCGGTATTACCGCCTCTGTTCCATACGCTAGTCGGAAGGGAGTTTCCCTGGTGGTGGAGTGTGGTGTTGTTCTATACGCCCAAAGGATGATGTGGAGCTCCTCGACCCATCTTTTCTTGGCCTCGCCTAGCCTTCGTTTTAGCCTGCGGAGGATCACCCTGTTCGCGGCCTCCGCTTGACCGTTAGTCTGGGGGTGCTCGACGGAGGTGAAATGTTATTTTGTCCCTAGTTTGGTGACGAAATCTTGGAAGTTTTTGTCCGTGAATTGGGTTCCGTTGTCGGTCACAAGGGCCTGAGGTACCCCAAATCTTGCGAGGACGTTCCTTTTGTAGAAACGCAGTATGTTGAAGGTTGTGATCTTGGCGAGCGCTTCGGCTTCAATCCATTTTGTAAAATAATCGACGGCCACGATTAGGAATTTGTTTTGATAAGATCCCATTGTAAAGGGGCCTAGAATGTCCATCCCCCACCAGGCGAAGGGCCACGGCGAGGAGAGAGTCTTCAACTTGTTGGGGGGGTGCTAAGTGCATGTCCCCGTGGCGTTGGCAACGGTCGCACTTTTGTACGTGCTCTTTGGCGTCGTGTTGCATGGTTGGCCAGTAATATCCTGCTCGCAAAGCTTTCCGGGCCAAGGATCTTCCCCCTAAGTGTTGTGCGTTGATGCCCTCGTGAATCTCTTGTAAGATTTCGGGGACCTGGGCCTCGTCGACACATTTCAACAGGGGGATGGAAAATCCTCGTCGATATAATTTGTCCTCGACCAGTACGTACGAACAGGCTCGTTGTTTAGTTACGCTAGCCTCCTTACTGTCCTCGGGGAGTTCCCCCTTGGTGAGATAATTGTACACAGGGGTCATCCAACAAAGGGGATCTCCGATGACGTTAACATCTAGCAGGTCGGGTTTTACAATGCTCGGGCGGGCCAGCATTTCTTGTATGATGGATTTGTTCCCACCTTTTTTTCTGGTGCTGGCTAGTTTAGAGAGGATGTCTGCTCGGGTGTTTTGCTCGCGCGGGACATGCTGAACTTCCCATGCTTCAAACTCCGCTATTTTTTCTTTTACCATTTCCAAATATTCGGCTAGTTGGTCGTTCTTTGCTTGGACATCTCCCCGAACTTGGGACGCTACGAGCTGGGAATCAGTGCAAATTTTTATTTCTTTCGCGCCGACGACTTTGGCCAATCGTAATCCTGCGAGGAAGGCTTCATACTCGGCTTGATTATTGGATGTTTTGAAGGACAGGACCAGAGATACTTCGATCAGGGTCCCATCCTTGTTCTCAAGGATGATTCCTGCTCCGCTGCCTGAGGGGCTTGATGCGCCATCCACGTAAATGATCCACTTCCGAGTCCCTCCTGGAGGGGATAGTTCTGGAGTCATTTCTGCCACGAAGTCAGCCAGGACCTGTGCCTTGAGGGCTTTCCTCCCCTCGTAGTGAATGTCGAACTCGGCCAATTCAAGGGACCATTTTAGCATCCTGCCCGCCATATCTGGTCGGCTTAACAGCTGCCTAATAGGCTGGTCGGTTCTGATGACGATAGTGTGCGCCAGGAAGTAATATCTGAGTCTCCTCGCGGCAACTATGAGAGCAAGGGTCACTCGTTCTATTTGCGTGTACCTGACTTCGGGTCCCTGCAGGGCTTTGCTGGTGAAATAGATAGGTTTCTGCCCGTCATTCGTCTCGCGAATAAGTGTTGCACTTACTGCTTCGTTGGCCACGGAGAGGTACAGGTATATGGTTTCCCCGTGGTCTGGTCGGGACAATACTGGTGGCTCGGACAAAGCTTATTTGAAATGGGCAAGGGCCCGCTCGCATTCGTCCGTCCACTCGAAATTGGCTTCCTTCCTGAGTAATTTGAAGAAGGGCAGAGCGTGCTGGGCGGATTTTCTCACGAAGCGAGCAAGGGACGCGAGCATCCCGTTGAGGGATTGTATCGCCTTCTTCGACCGCGGAGTGGGGAACTCCACGAGTGCTCGGCATTTATCTGGGTTTTCTTCTATTCCTCTTTCAGTGAGGTAAAACCCGAGGAATTTCCCTGCTCGTACACCAAAGGTGCACTTTTCTGGATTGAAGCGTATTTTACACTTTCGAGCTTGGTCGAACACCTTTTGTAAGTGGGTGGTATGGTCGGATTCCTCTTGGGATTTCACGATCATATCATCCATATATACTTCGAGCATGTCCCCGATTTCTGATCGGAAGACTTTATTCATCATGCGCTGGTACGTGGCCCCGACATTCTTTAGTCCAAAGGGCATTACATTATAGTAATAGTTCCCCGAGGAGGTCATAAACGCCGTATACCTCTTGTCCTCGTCTGCCATTGGGATTTGGTTGTATCCCGAATAAGCGTCCATGAAGGACAAGAGCTTAAAACCTGCGGAATTATCTACGAGTTTATCTATGCTCGGTAGCGGATAAGCGTCTTTCGGGAAAGCCCGATTGAGATCAGTGTAATCAATGCACATGCGCCATTTTCCATTACTTTTATTTACAAGTACAATGTTTGAGAGCCAGGTCGTATACCTGGCCTCGGAAATAAATTTTGCCTCTAAGAGGTCTTGTACTAGTTTCTCGGCAGCTTGTGCCTTTTCCTCGGATTGCTTTCTTCTTCGTTGGGCAATGACGCGAGCAACTGGATTGATTGTCAAGTGGTGGCATGTAGTTTCTGGATCAAGGCCGGGCATATCCGCCGCACTCCAGGCGAACAGGTCGACGTTGTCGTCAAGACATTTCTTTAGATCCTTTTTAATCTCTTCGGGGAGACCAGCATCTATCTCCACTCCCCTGTTGGGGTTATTGCTGAAGGCGATGATCTCGAATTCCCCATCTGGGACTGGTCGCAAAAGTACAGAAGCCGGGGAGCCTGTTGCTCCTGACTGTTTGTCTTCGTCACGATCCTCTTTACCTTCTTCAGGAAGCCTGCTGTCGAGGTCGATGATATGCACGGGAAGCGTAGGCTTTTTGTCTGGCTGGCCACCTTCAGCTGGAACCTCATCCTCTCTTGGGCGCTTTGCTGATTTTACCGTCGTCGCGATCTGGTTCTGTCCTTTTGTTGCGGCCTCAAAGCATTTACGAGCAGCCTCGATGTCACCATGCAGAGTTGTGACGTGCCCTTTCTCAGTATAGTACTTGAGTTTGAGGTGGACCGTAGAGGGGACGACAATGAGTTTTGCAAGAGCTGGCCTGCCGAGGATGCACTGATAAAGTGACGGGCAATCAATGACTAAGAACTGCGTTTTGATTGTCCGAGATGCCTCTTCCTTGCCAAAAGTGACTGGTATCTCCACGTAACCCCAAGGTCGGGTTGTTGCCCCATTGAATCCTTGGAGGTCCGATCCCACGTATGCTGAGAGGTTGGACTTATTCAGTTTTAATGCGCGGAACAAGCTGGTATACATGATGTCCACGGAACTGCCCTGATCGACCAGGATTCTTCGAACATCGGTAGAGGACAATTTGGCCCTGATCAGCAGAGGGATATGGGAATTTGGAGATCCTCCGGGCAGTTCTTCTCGGTAAAACGTGATCGGCTGCGAACGCCCTTTACTTTTTCCGATCTCGGACAACTGATCGGGGCTACTGTCTATCAGCTGTTCAAACTTTCGTTTGATGGACCCTATTGTAAGCTCATGGTACCCCCCACATGAGATGACCATGATCGTAGAAAAGGCTTCTCAGGTGCTGTGTATGAATACCTGGGAAGTCGCGTCGAGGTGGTCAGGAACGAAGAAGTCCTCTGGTCGGCTGATGGCATTGCGACCTGCGGGGGATGACTCGATTGGGCTGATTCTGCCTCTTTCTTCGAATCGGATGTGTCTCGTCGGGAGGACTCTCCCTTCTTCACGTACTGCTTTAGGTGACCCTCTTTGATGAGGATCTCTATTGCGTCCTTAAGATGCACGCAATCTTCTGTCACGTGGCCGTGACTACGGTGGAAACAACAGTATTTGCTTTTGTTGACGTTCCCTTTGGATGTGGTTGGTTTAGGGAACCTGACACCCCCTTGTTTAAATTCTGTGTTGATGCATTCGGAGAGAATGCGCTCGCGCGAGGTCGTGAGCATGGTGTACTCCGTAAACCGGCCAACTGGCCCTTTGCTTTCGCGATGACGCTCGTCGCGCCTTTTCTCTTTCCCTTGCCAGGATGACTCCGGCTCGTCTTTTTTTGATGCCCGGGGTGCTTCGCGATCTCTTAAGTCCCGAGCATGGAATGCAGCTTCTTTTTCCTCATAACGGATGTAGTCCTCAGCTTTACGAAGGAGTTTTGTCAGTGTCCGGGGAGCTTCGATCCCCACTGCCTTACGGAAATCGCTTTTGGGTCGGAGTCCCTTTTCGAGGAGGTACTTTTTCATGTGATCCGTTGTTCGGACTTCCACCACTTCTTTGTTGAATCTTTCAATGTATGCCCGCAGGGATTCATCCCTGCCTTGTATAATGGCCTCCAGTGTAGCCTCCGACTTAGGATGTCGTTGGGAAGCTGTGAAATGGCGGGAAAACTGGCTCTTTAACTCTCTCCATGAAGAGATGGATCCGCGAGGAAGTCGTTTAAACCATGTCATCGCTCCCTTTCTCAAGGTGATGGGGAACATTTTGCATCTGATAGCCCCGGAGACACCGTGATATTGGAGCATAACTTCTATATTTTCGATATGCTCGCGGGGATCAGACGTCCCTTCATAGGTTGTCAACGTGGGTGGTTTCTCCAATCCGCGGGGGATTCGAGTGTCCAGGATGTCTCTTGTGAATGGGCCGTGAACGTCATCGTCACTGCTGGAACTAGGAGAGAGCGAACGGGAATGGCTGTGACCGCGGCTTCGACTTCGGTGAGGAGAACGTCCGCGGGTGTGTCGGTGCTCGTACTTATCTGAGTGTCGAGACCTCTTGGATACTGGGGAGTGCCTGGATCTCCGCGGGGGAGACTGATGGCGTCGTCATGCTAGATCGGGAGTTGGGTTCCTCGATCTTGAACGTTTCCTCTCCGGGGAGAGACTGTCGCGTCTTCGCTTCGAGGGAGTTCGTGGACGCGGGGAAAGACTCGTCAGTTTTTCTGAAGCAAGGCGTTCCTGAAGGATATGCTCGAGAGCATTGATCTTCTCCCCTGCTGGAGGATTAAGAGGTTCGAGTTGTTAAGAGATGCGATGAGCGCTGCGGTGCTCGGATCAGCATCCTGGGGAACCGAGATGGGCTCGATGGTGAGCTCCACAGCTGGTGCCCGTGGCTTTGGTTCGTCGGGTTTCGGGGAAGAAGACCTTCCTTTTCTTCGGTCACTTTCCTGCGGGATATGCCCGACGAAAGCGTGGTCGTTGTTGTTGGCCGCAGAGGCCACAAAGTCTTGGTGAACATCGTTCTTGATGAAAGCTATGTCGATCTGAGATTTGAAAGGATAGAGCTTTGGTCTTTGTTGAGCAAGAGAGAATCTTGGTTAAAGACGGGGAAGCTGGGATTTCCCACAGACGGCGCCACTGATCGGAGATGACCAGAAGGAGATCGTCGTGGCCTTCGTGTAGGGCAGGAGTTGATGCTCGTAGGTGAGGAGAATGGGGGGTGTACCTGCAAGGTACTCCGATGCCAAAGTGAGAGTTTGGACAAGAGGAGAAAAGCAAGTACAAAGTAAGAATGTAAGATATTAGATACTTGACCTTCTCAAGTGAGAGGGTATTTATAATATTCCCCCAGCGCGGGGCCAAGATCTCTCCTCGCGAGTAGGATGCCTGCTCGACGAATGAGAGACTGCCAAGTGGAGGACGCAGCGCGTGGTCCTCTGACTTGGTCCAACTATCCCCGCAATATATGGGGAGGTAGTTGGTCGCGTGAACTGGCAAGCGAGTGGGGGGGACGTGCCCAACGGCTACATTGTGCCCAACGACTATATTGTGCCTATTGGGCCTGTTCGTCAACTATGATGGATTGGGCCTGATCCTTAAGGGCAGGAAGCCCTGCCCGGTCCAGAACAAAACTTTTGATAAAATTATTTTTATTTCAGGATTTAAAAAAAAAAATAGGTAGTTCATTTTTTTAATGTAGTGAGGACTAGAGGAAGAGACTAGATGATTATTTATAGACAAATTAATAAAGCAGAGAAAGCAGCTACAAAGAGCTTTCGTGTGAGGCAAATGACATGGAGGATTCACATATTTGGGTAGGTAGAGTAGTCATAACTGGTTCTCAGAGGAGGAGAATTGAGCAGTCACATGCACCCCATACTCTCCACCGTAGAGGAGGTAGAGCTGGATGAGACAGAGATCTTGATGCAGAGCTCAATGCTTAGGAGGATATAGAGACTCAGGTTGAGGCTCAAGCTGACACTAGGGTGGAGGCTCAAGCTGACATAGAAGTGGCTTAAGCTAACATTGAGGTGGAGGCTCAGGTTGATATGGAGTAATCTATACACACAGATGTGGGATTCCCTATAGGGTCTAGTGCTCGTACCTTACTCATCGTGTATCTTAATCATTTGGCATTTAGAATATGGGAAAAGGAGGTATAAATATTTTATTTTAAGTTTTTTTTTTATCTATTATTGATTAATTGAAAATAATTGATGGTTAAACTTTAATTATTACAGGAGCATACCCTGTTAAACGTGTCTGCCATGGTTCAAAGTTGAACAAATTATCAAATGTCGAGATGCCTGATGAGGTTAGACAAAGTGTTGCTGATGTTAGTTTGCTTCTGTTGGTGGACTGTTCACAGACCATGCTCGACTTTCCACTGCTGTCTGCGTTTGTTGAGTGATGTCATAAGGAGACATCCTCATTTCATCTTCCATTTGGTGAGATGACGATTACCATGAATGATGCCTTTATCCTCTTCCATCTCCCTCTTGCAAGTAACTTCTTCACTGCTCATCTCATTAACCCTGAGCTTACATGTATTATGGTTGAGTAGCACTTAGGGGTTACCAAGGCCATGGTCATGAAGGAGTTCAAGTTTAACAATGGGGTGTGCTGCCTTGGCAGTATTATATGATGCCATTGTAAAGGAGACTATCTTTGAGACGAGGCAGCTTGTCGGTTATATGACATTATTTCAGGCATGAATATTTATTATGTTTTATTTATTTAATTCTTATTTATCAAAGACATTTTGTATAATTAATTTCTTCTTCTTGTGCAATGTTGGATATACGAGCATTTCCTGTCTATTTGTCACAGTTGTGTTCGTGTTCCTATCACTGGATCCCCATGGGACACCAGATGGAGGGCCAGACATTCACATCTAGGATATTTTTAAGAGTATAGTTGTAGGATCGATGCGTTTATCGTAGACGATTTCATATGGACACCCTACATGGAACATATAGTGCATCGGGACTTTGAAGACACTGCCCTATTTTTGAGTTATTTGCGATAGGAGAGTTTAGTGGCTAGATATTTACCTAAGAGGTGTTTGTGCCTGTTTGGGTATGTTCATGGCATCCTTCGACCTGTCCCAGTTGTGCCATATGAGAGCATTAATATACGGTTTATGTCTAACATTATCAGCAATGTCATTACTTTTAGAGATAATGCAATGGATGTGTAGTTCTCTGGGCTGTGTGGGGACAATAACTTAGAGTGGTATGCTACAATATCACATAGATAATCTTTGGATATTTTTTTAAAACCCAGTAAATTAACACTATTGAATTTTTCAAAGTTATGGGAAACATTTGGTAACCTCTTATTCCGTACTGGAACCATAAATAGTTGAAATAGGTGGTGTAGAATCCTGAATCGGTGGTGTTGATCTCTGATATGATGGCACGGGGATGGACCTGCAAGGTTTGCACTCCAATGCCTAAGTCAGTTCAAGATCCAAGGTGATTGTATCGAAAAGTGAAGATCATAAAAGTATACATTGCTTTTCGTGTGAGATGACTTTATACATTGAATCATGTGGAGTGAATTTGAGTTGGTTTGGACCTCACCTATTTAAGCCTTTGGCCACCCCATAACACCTCATATTTTTTTTAAAAAAGACTGATCGATTTTGATATGCACCATTTTTTAAAAAAGAAATTGGTAAAAAATGCATATCAAATTTTTTATTGTCCTACTAGATTTTTTGATTGCTCAGTGCATTTTTAATTTGCCTACCGAATTTTTGCATGATATTATTTTAAGAGATGCATTTTCGATATTAGGAAAAATGGCGGGGGGATGCTAGGTTAATTTTTAAGGGTGGTAATGTCAAATTCTCATTTTCTTCTCGTTTTCTATAATTGAGCCTCAAACCAATTCCTAAGGATCGGGCTAAACAATTGCTAGCTTTATGATTTTTTGAGAGTTATATGTGGCGCCCTTAAAATTATATCTTGACACCCATACATTTTTTTCTAATAACTATTTTACCTTTTTAACGAAAAAAAAGTAAAAGACAAATTTTATAATGTTTTAGAAATTTTTACATTTTATAATGATTTTTTCAAACATCAAATTTTGAAAGAAAAAAACTATAACTTTATGCCATTTTTTTTCAAATATCCAATGTAAATTCATAATTTTTAGAAATCTTTGGTTTTGTTCTGGCCCGACTATATCGACCCCGGACGACCACTATTGAGGAACTGCACTCCTTTCAAAATCTACTCAATGCATGAGAACCATCTTTCTAGCGAGCATATGAGATCCAAGTCTCAAGTACATCCAACAACTCTCTACAATTCCCTCATAACTAATAACAATTTGGTTATTTCCTCTTTATTATATATAGAAAATGTGCCAATTTATGTACTAAGTTTCAAATTCAATTTCAATTTACTCTTCTCTTTCACATACTGACTTAAGCGTTTGAGTGCTAACTTTGTAGGTCAATCCCTTTTTCCACCGCAGCAGAAACTCAAATCTGTCGTCACTTTCTATCCTCACCTCATTTCTGGTTCTAGTACGGAATAGTAACGTTGTTTATGGGAAATAACTTTTGATTCGTGTGTGTTCTTGATTTCACGTTTACTCTCTAATACATCATTCATCAGTTCAAAACCTTCTCAGGTCTTCAAATCAAGAGCTTCCGAAATTGAACACAGAAATTTATCGTGTTTGATACAATCAAGCATCGTTTCAACTCTAATTTCCTGAATCTCCATATCTCTGATCTCTACTCTTCAAAGTAATGGTTGGATCCAAAGCCACACGCTTCATATTTGTGGGAGAAGACCTTGCTACTATAATTCAAGCAGCGATCAATCAACCATAATCGCCTCCTCCACAAGGTGTGGATGATCTAGGAGATGAAGTTCCATTACATCTAGATCTGTTCTACACTCCTTAGATGGTTGGATCTATCCAAGTTCATCTGATCGCACCTTCGATCCATCCTCCAACCTCATAACATAAAGCCTTACCTATCTTCCAACTAGTGCGAGCTAACCTTGGACTGCAAAGCACTAACGAGCTGTTGAACAACATGTATAACATTGTTAGGCAGCAAAATTCACAAGCGATAGAAGAAAGGTTGCTTCGCCTTGAAGAACGCCTTTACATCGCACCTCAATGAGAGAAAATTGTTCAAGAGGCTGTATCCAGAAGAACTCGCATTGTTGTTCCTGAGTTGACCGCGATGAAAAAAACGAAGCTCCTAAGTCAAAGAATCAACAGAGAAGCAAGAAACACAAAAGTGTTGGATGTGAATAGGGAAGTAAAAAAGCGTCTAGGGGGTGAATAAACCCTTATTAAAAAAATTAATCGCTTTTTTCAAAAAGAGCACCCAAGTTTTTCAAAATATGCGAGCAGAAGGTTCGAAGCGAAAATATGAAAATTATACGTTTATTGAAACTTGATCACGTTAAATCTTAATCAATTTCCAAATACCAAAATATGGTTTTCGTGATGATACACAAAGATATATGATTGATTCAATTGTATATTTCACAAGATATGAGTATACAACGATTCAATTACAATGAATTCTAACCTCAATTTTTTATCAGATTTTAATCACCAATGTAGCTAGATTAAACATCAATTCTAACAAAACCTAACCTTATGTAATAAATCGCTATCAATTGAATAAACGATAAACTACTCTAGAATTGCAATACCTAAACATGTAATTCCTACGAAAATTAAATGCAAGAATAAGGGAGAGAGATGACACCGAGATTTATAGTGCTTCAACTTTGTCCTTGCTTTGCCTACGTGGACTCTTTAATGGTTTCCCATTGGAACATGCATTGTTCCTTTTTATTTGACAAATATTTACAAGAGTTCATAAAATCACGAAGATTTCAACGGAAAATAATCTTCAAGATCATGTCCAGGTGCACCCTGATGGAAAGCACAGTGAGCCTCTGGTTTGTACCACCATGGAATGTCCTTTGGAACAGCGTGCCGAGCCCTAGTTTGCACTAAATTCTTCTGGATAAGAGTTGGGTACAATTTCGTGTAAGACATCAGAATCGGGTTAAAGTATATCTTCTTTTGCACACGAATTTGTTGATTATTTTGTTGTGGAGCACATTGTTGGAAACTTGGTTGATAGTTGGAAGTTGGCTGAGCAACTGGAGCACTGTTAACAACAGGAGTAACTAACGCAAATTGTTGATGACATTGACTTGTTTTATGGGATCTCATATGCTTATCTTGTGAAATGGCATTGGCGTCATGCTCTTTCTTCTTCGACAAATTGTTCCCATACTTCTTAGTACTGCCTGATGAACCACTATATTTTACCAACCATCCCTCAAGGACACCTTCTTCAATCCTTATTCCCATATTCACCAATTTGGTACAATTGGTAGGAGCACTAGCAATCATTCTCTCATAATAAAAAGGACCCAAAGTCTTCAGAAAGATTTTAGTCATCTCCTTCTCCTCCAACGGAGGGCTTATCTGAGCTGCAATCTTGCACCATCTCTGCGCATATTCTTTGAAGGTCTCTTTGTCTTTCTGAGACATTGTGCAGAGTTGATCATGGTCGGGCGCCATGCCTATGTTGTAGTTGTGTTGTTTCACAAAAGCCTCGCCCAAGTCATTGAACGTACGCATTTGGGCACTATCAAGTCCCATATACCATTTTATAGCTGCACCTGTCAGACTGTCCTGGAAATAGTGGATCAGCAACTGGTGATTGTCAATCTGGGTGGACATTTTTTGAGCATACATCACAAGATGACTTATAGGACATGAGTTGCCCTTATACTTCTCGAAGTTCAGCACCTTAAACTTGTGCGAAATTTTGACATTGGGAACCAAACAGAGATCAGAAGCATTCTTGCCAAACAACTATTTACCCCTCAGAGCCTTAATTTCCTTCTGCATTTCTTGGAACTGATACTGGAACTCACTCATTCTCTCATAGACACCAACACTCTCGCTCAGAGTAGTGTGGAAAACTTGGTCTTCAGCATAAGGAATAGTATGAACCACATGTGGTGGCACAGACACAATAACAGGAATAACGGGAACAACTTCAGTAGCTGGCGGTTGATATCCTTCTGGCACAAAATTGAGAGGCATGCCCCACGGAAAACCAGGATGCATCTGATGTTTAGAAACATTGACTGAGGCCACAGAAACGGGTGTTGAGACAATTTCTGATATCACTGTTCTCTGAAGCGGAGTCTGAGGAGGAGGAGGTGGTGGCTGATCCTGAGCAGCCACCATAGCTTCCATCATAACAGAGAGTCTTTCCAAACTGTCTTTCAAAGTGGTTACTTCTTTACGAAGTTCCCGATTCTCTTGTTGCAGCTGATCCATCTTTCTCAGTTGATTTGCACGAGTATTATACCAGTGAGATAAAATAAGACACCTGGTAAAAAGATCAAAATGCAGTATGATGTTTGATATGCAAATGCAAATGCAAAGTTTTCAAGGAACTTCCAGACATAAAGCAAATTGCAAACATCATAAAATAACAACACTTTTATAATATCTGAAAATCTCATTTTATTAATAATGGAAAAAGGATTACAAACTGAAATACAATTTCAACATCTTAATACATGGGAGGAAAAAGCTAAATCTATGGAATCATGTCAGAAGATAATCCAACTCCAAGTCGATACTTCTTGTGAAGCCACTTGATCTCTCTCTCTCATAATTGATCTTCAGGGTATCTGTTGGAGCGGTAAAGCGGCAAGCAACAAAAATTTTGGAAGTATTTTTCCGGGAATTTATCGTGTCCACAGAGATCGGTGCTATTGAACTGCCGTTCGACAATTTAAATGTTATAGAGTTTGGGTTTAAAATTGGTTAAAGTAAAAGCAGAAAAGTAAATATCAACAAAAAAAGAATTCATTCTTCAGAGAGAAGAAACTTATCCGGCATGCATATAATTCACTCGTCACAAACTTAAACCTACCAACCAGTTATACTCAACCTATAATACTCCTCAATATCATCCAGGATCGCTCACAACAGTGTCTATCTCTGACACACTGAGCTGAGAGAACAACCATGTTACCCTCGTCGACACTCTCGCACCCGACTCGAGATACGGAGGCATTAAGCTTCGACACCCATAAAGATTGTTAGCTCTAAATCTATCTCTAGCATCCAGAAACTAACAAATAATCATCCCTAATCAAAGTTTGCGATGTTTATCTCTAACACAACCCAAACCTCGAGCATAAAGCAAAAATCAAGGACAATCACCGATAAAGATTTGTAAAGCAGATTTTATACAACGCCATGGGCGACAAATATACACGAGTTCAAAGTAAATACATATACAACAATCCAAAAAAATAGATAATACACAAAGAAGAAGAGAAATGAACCAAAAATCTCCCGGTTTATAGGCGCCGATCGACGATCAATCCACCCCGGATCATCCGTGTGCAAGCTCCATAGTTGTTTTCTAAGTTAATCCTATGAAAAAATGATGTTTGATGGAGTGGGAGCTAAAAATACCCAAACCATAACCTAAAAAATGAATGAAATGACTTATATAGTATTTACAAAATCCGTCAAGTTCGCAAAGCGAACATCAAAATTAGGCACCAGATGCCTTAGGAACAGTTAAACCGCCTCTCCGATTCTGCAAAAGTTCGCAATGCGAACTTTTATTCGCAAAGCGAATATTCGCTGGAAAGTTCGCAGTGCGAACTTTGGTGCCTTTTTCTACTGCCTCAAGTCTGGGAACACTCGCTGGGAAGTTCGCAAAGCGAACTTGACAGCACACCAGCCCTTGTTTTGATCATCACTTTTGAACCGTAACTCGGATTGACGCACGGTCAGAAGCGTTGGAAAGCTTATTCAATGCTCTTTATGAATATAACAAGATATCCTTGCTTGAATACCTGCAAAAATAAATGGAAAACAATTAAACTCAATGATATTTACACGATACGCAATATATACACTATAATGTAAAGTAAACGTATTTACAAACAAAGCGGGGTTTATTCGAACGATATTAACAAAAAGTATCGATAAGTGCAACAAAACTTATATACAAAAATAGCTACAATTTGCACTTATCATACTCTCCGCAACTTAAACCTTTTTGTCCTCAAACAAGAATCAAGTGACTCAAAGAAATAGAGTGACAACCAAAGAATCAAGAATCAACAGGTTTTGAAAAACGGAAACAAATGAATGGTTCAAATGAAAAACGGTACACACAAAGTAAATACTTACCACTAAACTACAACGACAACATAATCACAAAATAAATGCAAAATACAAAAATAATGCCAAACATCCTAAAACAACACAAGTTCAAACGTGAATCACACCTAGTAAAAACAATCATCGGTAGATGAAAAACACAAAATGAGGTACTTTTCACTCACACAACAATCTTGCAAACAAAAGACTAAATTATGCATTCATCCAAAAATTCACATTGAACATACAAAGGCAAGAATCACAAGGGCTTTCAAGGTTGTAGCGTGGTCGGGTAAACAAACAAGGAGCAATTTCTAAAGGTAATTAAAACAAATACTTGTCTAAACCTAAATTCCAATCAACTTCTTCCAAAATCCCAAGTGTTACACAAAACACACTACTTATTTAGCACAATTATTTGAACTCTTTTGTTTCCTTTCTCAAGGATTTTCTTTTTCTTTCTTTTCCACATTTTTATTTTATTTTATTTTCTTTTTCATATTTTTCTCTTTTTTTTTTCTTTTCTTTTTCAACCTCATAGAAACCTACCAATGAGTAAACAATCATTCTCTCCCCAACTTGAATTCAACCACATAATCATGTGAATACTCCCTACTTTCTAAGGCAAGGTAAAAATTCATACAACAACACAAAGTCGAGGGTTTAAGAAAAAACAATCAATCAAAATCCATACAAAAAGTGAATTCAATACTCATAGACAAGCATTAAGTTCAAAAAACATGGATAATGATAGAAAGGCACAAAGGGGTTACGAATGATCACATGCTCACAAGGTGAATGACTATTTGGTTAGGTAGTTGTGCTAAAAATGAAACAAAATGCCTTGATCCATTTCGTGCTTTCATATAATCAATACAAACAAAAGATTAAGCATAATAAAGTCCAGTTAGAACAAAAATGTTGGTACTCCGCGCATATATGAACAGTGGAAAGCTACCTCACAAAAAGGGTGGGAACTAAAGTGATTCACGTCAAGAACAAGTATACAAAAGAATGAATGGCATGGAAGTTTGTAAAATGCCTAAGTATCATGAATATGCTAAAGTCTAGAAAGCTAAACACATACCTTGGACGTGTACAAAACTTAACAATATCATTACCATACATCCGCAAGTTGAAACGATCAAACTTGGAACATCACCGTAAATTTCCTCAACCTACTAAAAAAAAGCTCATTGACAAACACAATAATTATTAATATAAACATACTAAAAGACCGGGTAAAATTGGATTAAACAAATTGTAAAGTGAAGATTTGAGAATTTTACGAACAATCCGAGTATAACATGTTTAATGAAAGTTCACCACACTACCTAAGCTAGAATGAAAAAGTAATAACGAAACAAAAAAAATGATAAAACATGCTTGTTTTACGTCGTAAGCTCAACGCCTTTTATTTAAGAACGTTCCTCCAAGTTGCTTCCACCCGGTTATTCCTAACCAACACGCAAGCAAACGTGAAAAGAAACAAACAATGATATAACAAATTCACAAGTATAAGTATCAATATAAACAAGTGAAAATATAAAATACGTACGATATCTACACAACTCAAAAACAAAGAAACTATCACAATGTGATCCAATAAAAACACCAATCCCCGGCAACGACGCCATTTTGTTAGAGCGGTGAAGCGGCAAGTAAAAAAAATTTTGGAAGTATTTTTCTAGGAATTTATCGTGCCCACAGAGATCGGTGCTATTGAACTGTCGTTCGACAATTTAAATGTTATATAGTTTGGGTTTAAAATTGGTTAAAGTAAAAGCAGAAAAGCAAATATCAACATAAAAAGAATTCATTCTTCAGAGAGAAGAAACTTATCCGACATGCATATAATCCACTCGTCACAAACTTAAACTTACCGACCAATTATACTCAAACTACAATACTCCTCAATATCATCCAGCATCGCTCACAACAGTGTCCATCTCTGACACACTAAGCTGAGAGAACAACCGTGTTACCCTCGTCGACACTCTCGCACCGACTCGAGATACGGAGGCATTAAGCTTCAACACCCATAAAGATTGTTAGCTCTAAATCTATCTCTAGCATCCAGAAACTAATAGATAATCATCCCTAATCAAAGTTTGCGATGTTTATCTCTAACACAACCCAAACCCCGAGCATAAAGCAAAAATCAAGGACAATCACTGATAAAGATTTGTAAAGCAGATTTTATACAACGCCATGTGCGACAAATATACACGAGTTCAAAGTAAATACATATATAACAGCCCAACAAATGGAGAATACACAAAGAAGAAGAGAAATGAACCAAAAATCTCCCGGTTTGTCGGCGCCGATCGATGATCAATCCACCCCGGATCATCCGTGTGCAAGCTCCATAGTTGTTTTCTAAGCTAATCCTATGAAAAAATGATGTTTGATGTAGTGGGAGCTAAAAATACCCAAACCATAACCTAAAAAAATGAATGAAATGACTTATATAGTATTTACAAAATCCGTCAAGTTCGCAAAGCGAACATCAAAATTAGGCACCTGATGCCTCAAGAACAGTTAAACCGCCTCTGCGATTCTGCAAAAGTTCGCAATGCGAACTTTTATTCACAAAGCGAATATTCGCTGGAAAGTTCGCAATGCGAACTTTGGTGCCTTTTTCTACTGCCTCAAGTCTGGGAACATTCGCTGGGAAGTTCGCAAAGCGAACTTGATAGCACATCAACCCTTGTTTTGACCATAACTTTTGAACCGTAACTCGGATTGACGCATGGTCGGAAGCGTTGGAAAGCTTATTCAATGCTCTTAATGAATATGACAAGATATCCTTGCTTGAATACCTGCAAAAATAAATGGAAAACAATTAAACTCAATGATATTTACACGATACGCAATATATACACTATAATGTAAAGTAAACGTATTTACAAACAAAGCAAAGTTTATTCGAACGATATTAACAAAAAGTATCGATAAGTGCAACAAAACTTATATACAAAAATAGCTACAATTTGCACTTATCAAACTCTCCCCAACTTAAACCTTTTTGTCCTCAAACAAGAATCAAGCGACTCAAAGAAACAGAGTGACAACCAAAGAATCACGAATAAACTGCAACGACAACATAATCACGAAACAAATGCAAAATACAAAAATCATGCCAAATATCCTAAAACAACACAAGTTCAAACGTGAATCACACCTAGCAAAAACAATCATCGGTAGTTGAAAAACACAAAATGAGGTACTTTTCACTCACACAACAATCTTGCAAACAAAAGACTAAATTATGCATTCATCCAAAAATTCACATTGAACATACAAAGGCAAGAATCACAAGGGATTTCAAGGTTGTAGCGTGGTCGGGTAAACAAACAAGGGGCAATTTCTAAAGGTAATTGAAACAAAAAATTGTCTAAACCTAAGGGAGTGATCAACTCACAAAGACTCAAACACAAAATTCCAATCAACTTCTTCCAAAATCCCAAGTGTTACTCAAAACACAATACTTATTTAGCACAACTATTTGAACTCTTTTTGTTTCCTTTCTCGAGGATTTTCTTTTTCTTTCTTTTTCACATTTTTCTTTTCTTTTCTTTTCTTTTTCATATTTTTCTCTTTTTTTCTTTTCTTTTTCAACCTCATAGAAACCAACCAATGAGTAAACAATCATTCTCTCCCCAACTTGAATTCAACCACACCATAATGTGAATACTCCCTACTTTCTAAGGCAAGGTAAAAATTTATACAACAACACAAAGTTGAGGGTTTAAGAAAAAACAATCAATCAAAATCCATACATAAAGTGAATTCAATACTCATAGACAAGCATTAAGTTCAAAAAACATGGATAATGATAGAAAGGCACAAAGGGGTTGCGAATGATCACACGCTCACAAGGTGAATGACTATTTGGTTAGATAGTTGTGCTCAAAATGAAACAAAATGCCTTGATCCTTTTCATACTTTCATATAATCAATACAAACAAAAGATTAAGCATAATAAAGTCCAGTTAGAACAAGAATGTTGGTACTCAGCGCATATATGAACAATGGAAAGCCACCTCACAAAAAGGGTGGGAACTAAAGTGATTCACATCAAGAATAAGTATACAAAAGAATGAATGGCATGGAAGTTTGTAAAATGCCTAAGTATCATGAATATGCTAAAGTCTAGAAAGCGATAAACACATACCTAAGACGTGTACAAAACTTAACAATATCATTACCGTACATCCGCAAGTTGAAACGATCAAACTTGGAACATCACCTTAAATTTCCTCAAGTTACTAAAAAAAAGCTCATTGACAAACACAAGAATTATTAATATAAACATACTAAAAGACCGGGTGAAATTGGATTAAACAAGTTGTAAAGTGAAGATTTGAGAATTTTACGAACAATCTGAGTACAACTTGTTTAATGAAAGTTCACCACACTACCTAAGCTAGAATGAAAAAGTAATAACGAAACAAAAAAAACGATAAAACATGCTTGTTTTACGTCGTAAGCTCGACGTCTGTTATTTAAGAACGTTCCTCCAAGTTGCTTCCACCCAGTTATTCCTAACCAACACACATGCAAACGTGAAAAGAAACAAACAATGATATAACAAATTCACAAGTATAAGTATCAATATAAAAAAATGAAAATATACAATATGTACGATATCTACACAACTCAAAAACAAAGAAACTATCGCAATGCGATCCAATAAAAACACCAATCCCCGGCAACGACGCCATTTTGTTGGAGCGGTGAAGCGGCAAGCAACAAAAATTTTGGAAGTATTTTTCCAGGAATTTATCGTGTCCACAGAGATTAGTGCCATTGAACGGCCGTTCGAAAATTTAAATGTTATAGAGTTTGGGTTTAAAATTGGTTAAAGTAAAAGCAGAAAAGTAAATATCAACATAAAAAGAATTCATTCTTCAGAGAGAAGAAACTTATCCGACATGCATATAATCCACTCGTCACAAACTTAAACCTACCAACCAGTTATACTCAACCTACAATACTCCTCAATATCATCCAGCATCACTCATAACAGTGTCCATCTCTGACATACTGAGCTGAGAGAACAACCGTGTTACCCTCATCGACACTCTCGCACCCGACTCGAGATAAGAGGCATTAAGCTTTGACACCCATAAAGATTGTTAGCTCTAAATCTATCTTTAGCATCCAAAAACTAACAGATAATCATTTTTAATCAAAGTTTGTGATGTTTATCTCTAAAATAACCCAAACCCCGAGCATAAAGCAAAAATCAAGGACAATCACCGATAAAGATTTGTAAAGCAGATTTTATACAACACCATGGGCGACAAATATACATGAGTTCAAATTAAATACATATACAACAACCCAACAAATGGAGAATACACAAAGAAGAAGAGAAATGAACCAAAAATCTCCTGATTTATCGGCGCCGATCGACGATTAGTCCACCCCGGATCATCCGTGTGCAAGCTCCATAGTTGTTTTCTAAGCTAATCCTATGAAAAAATGATGTTTGATGGAGTGAGAGCAAAAAATACCCAAACCATAACCTAAAAAATGAATGAAATGACTTATATAGTATTTACAAAACCCGTCAAGTTCGCAAAGCGAACTTTTATTCTCAAAGCGAACATCAAAATTAGGCACCTGATGCCTCAGGAACAGTTAAACCGCCTCTGCGATTCTGTAAAAGTTCGCAATGCAAAATTTTATTCGCTGGAAAGTTCGCAATGCGAACTTTGGTGCCTTTTTCTACTGCCTCAAGTCTGGGAACATTCGCTGGGAAGTTCGCAAAGCGAACTTGATAGCACACCAGCCCTTATTTTGACCATAACTTTTGAACCGTAACTCGGATTGACGCACAGTCAGAAGCTTGGAAAGCTTATTCAATGCTCTCTATGAATATGACAAGATATCATTGCTTGAATACCTGCAAAAATAAATGGAAAATAATTTTACTCAATGATATTTACACGATACGCAATATATACACTATAATGTAAAGTAAACGTATTTACAAACAAAGCGGGGTTTATTCGAACGATATTAACAAAAAGTATCTATAAGTGCAACAAAACTTATATACAAAAATAGCTACAATTTGCACTTATTAGTATCCTTCTCTACCATGAGTTAGTCCACAATACCCTTCCATGCACCAGAAGTAGGAAGGTTAGTAGATGATGAAATGCTAGAGGAAAATAAATCCTCTGGCTCCCTTGATCAGTTCATAGCACACTGCTTCAATAAGTCAATCAAGGCATCCTTCTCCTTCAGCTGTTTCTGCAACTCTTCCTTTTCTAAGTTGGAAGCATGAAACTTGCTTTCCTATACTTCTTTCTCTTGCTTCATCTTAGCCAAAGCTTCTTGGAGACTTCCTCTATTGTCAATAGGAACAAGAGAAGATGTTGGTGTAGTAACATGGAATAATGCCTTTTCAAGAGGATACGACATCTTGAGTTTACAAGCTCTATCACGAACCCACTGAATGTAAAGTTCAACAGTCATGCCATGTTTCCTTCCTAATTGATCCTTTCCTTTCCGGTGGGCATTGTGCCAAGAATGCACAATCCTCTTCTTCATCTTCAAGCTCTCTACTCCATCAAGGAAAAAGAAACCTAATAATAGAACATGACTAGGTCTGTCTTTTAAATAATATCCAAACTGGCGTCTAGCAAGAATAGGGTTGTAGTTGATTCCTCCTCGTGTACCAAGAAGAGGTACATTTGGGAACTCCCCACAACCATCAATAATCATTCCAGTATCATATGTTGAGTTGTACCACGCTATATTTGCATGAGTGAGGGACATAAGCCTCTGAGACCACATAAGCTTATCCTTGTTATCTCTGAAGAGTCTGGACTGCGGAAAGTGAGAAATAAACCACTTGTATAGTAGAGGTGCACAACAAGTAATAGCTCTATATCCTTTGGAAGTCCTATGATGGATGGAATGATACGTGTCTCCAAGCAATGTAGGCACAAGGTTCCCAATCAAAAAGATCTGGACAACACCAACATCAACAAAACCCTCTAGGTTAGGAAAAAGTACAAGGCCATAGATAAGTAAGGTAAGAATAGCCTCAACAGTATCCATACTTCCCATACTAGCAAAGGTAGAAGCTTTCCCCAACAAGAATTTGGAAGTTATCCCAAGAATACCTCATTTAGTAACAAAGTTTCCCTTAATATCAGATTCATTGAGATAAAGAGCTTTGGCGTAACTTGAGTCATAGGAATTTCCTCTAACCCACAAAAAGGTACCTTGTCTGAAATAGACAATCCCATCCAATAAGAGTACTCCTCCAAAGTTGGCACAAGCTCATAATTGGGAAAAGTGAAACAATGGTACAGAGAATCATAGAATTGAACCAAGGTATTAAGAATCCCTTCTTCCACATCAGTGTTCAGAATATTCAGGAGCTTCCCAAAACGGTCTTTGAAATCTACAAGACTAGACACCAAAGATCCTAGCTTTCTTAACTCTCGTAAATCAAGACTCATGAAACTGTATTTCTTAGTATTCCTTCTTCCAAGGTCCATGATCACAATATCTGCGATGTTTGCAAAAAATATCTCTAAGTTCCTTAAAAACTTGGAAAAGGCCCATGAATGCATGAGTGCATGCAATGCAACAACCACAAACAAGATCACACAAAGCACACAGGGCCAAGGTTTCAGAGTCACGAGCATGGAGCCAAGGGTAAGAACCAACCCACAAAGGTATGTACTAAGAGTATATCAACACCTGTAGAACAAGGTTCTAAAAAGTTCCCAGAGTCATAATTCCATCTTTTGGATATTATTGGCTTAACAACTACTCGTCAACCAATAATATCCTTAAGAGAAACTCGTCTGAGTGTTGTATCGCGTAACAATTAATTCAAGTCTACACCTGAATAGTCACCGCACTACGTCCTAAAAGGCCAAGATGGGTTAAAGGGTTCTAAGGTCCTCAGCTTCTCAGACTCCCAGGTCAGAAAAAGTAATGTCAATATACGACTACTCGTTATGAAAATCAGTAATTCCAAAGGGGACTCCACTGAGCGGTGGATCTCAACTTGACATGCTAAGGATTACTCCAAGCACATCTCCTTGATTATACCAACCATCCTATCATAAGTTCACTCAAGTCCGAGTATATGACTTATCTCACCACACAGAGAATCACCAAGCACCCAAACAGAACAAACATAACAAACAAATCAAACAAATAAAGCAATAAATAAATCAAAGTAGACTGAACCCACTAGGGACTACTCCCCAGCAGAGTCGCCATTTTTCTGTAGCAGTAAAAATTGTGAGTATAAGCTATTGATTAACTTAACTCATAAAGCAAGAGTCGCCGCCACACTTTTATTATTTCCAAAGGAAAGGGAAAAAGAACAAACAAAACTCTAAGAAGTTCTAAAACAAGAACAAATAAACAGAGAGGGGGTAAGGGGGTTGGTTACGCAAAGGTAAGGTGTTAGCACCCAAAAAGTCTATAGTACTCTATAGGAATCTCTTTGAAATATCTACGCTTTTTGGTTTGAAAATAGTTTGCTTGTAAAAGATTGGGGAGATGAGAAAAAAAAGTATTTTTTTTTATAATTTTGTGTTTGACAAGACTTCCTGAGTCTCGTGCCTACGTACCCACAAAGTGCAATGGAGGATCAAAACCTCGTAGTTCGTGGTAAAAATAAAAAAAAATGGTGTGTTATGATTCATTTTAAATGAAAAGACAAGTTGTCATTTAAAGGAGAATACTACAACTAATCGCTCAAAAGTAATGAGAACTTTGCATCAGAAGGAGAAGGGCTCCAAGTTGGATAAAGATCAACAAGTATGCCACTAACTATCACATGTGGAAAAGAATTACCATCAATACTATGGGGATAGGAGAATTACATCTCAACTATGAAAATGATTCATGTCTAAACTTTTTGAAAAATGTTAAAAGAAAAAGTGCACAAAGGCTCAAAATGATTAAATGAGTTTTTGTATTTTTTAAGTCTTTTGAAATTGTTTGAATATGATTAAGATGTTTTAGCTTTTATTAAAGAAAAGTTTTTGAAAATGCACTTGACAAAGTCAAGGTTTATTATAAAAGTGGTTCTAGTTTGAAAGAAGAAGATTTTTGAAAAAGGGAGAAGATTTTGAAAAATTAAGAATAGGGAGGAGATGAAGAGACTATCCTAAAGTGTAAAATAAAAGCTAGGGACAAAGAGAGATCTAACCAAGAGAAGATGGTAAGCCCCATGACATAAGTCAATCAAGAATTCCCTCTTTTGGATTAATCCTTAAGTAAGCCAAATAAGCAATAACAATCTAAGCATCAGATGAAATCAATAATAACCAGGATGGTGTCATACCCCAAATTTATCATACCTTTTAAAAAAATTTCATTTATTTGACTTTATTTTCAGTTTGCATCGCCTACATATATGGCTGGAATGAGTCAAGTCGAGTCGAACTCGCCTTAGCTCAGTTCGACTCCTTAAGAATTAGCCGAGTTCGAGTTCATCACGAACTTTTTTTCCAGCTCAAACTCGACTCGTTAAGAATTGGCCGAGTTCGAGTTCATCACGAACGTTTTTTTCAGGTCAAACTCGACTTGTTAGAAGTTCACGAATATCTCGGTTCAACTCGTTAGGTTTATCTTGTTAGGTTCAACTCGCTTATTTCACAGACTTAAAAGTAATTTTTTAAAGCCTATATATATATATATATATATATATATATATATATATATATATTTGACATTTTAAATTAATATTTTTTAAATAAAAAATATAGAAATAAAATAAAAGTTATAAGATTGGAATTTATACGATGTTAATTTTATTTGTATAATTATTCGTAGAAATATTTTACTCACTTGAGAATATAAATTATCAATTAAAACCGTTAGATTAAAAGAAAATATGAGACTAAGATTTAGAATAAATCTTTAAACCTACTCTTAAAGACAATATAATCTATCTCATATATAATCGAATTGACTCATGAACCTAACGAGTCGAACTATGTATAGTTCAAGTTCAAATCATTTAGTTAACGAACGTAGTTCAACGATTTAATTTTTGAATCGAATTTTGAACTATTTTCGAGTTGGTTTGGTTCATTGTCAGCCCTACCTACATAGCATATCATACTCTTCATCGTGAATAATTTCTAAAATGATCAGCTTGAATGAATTCTTGGATATACAGACAAACCGATTGAATTATTTCTCAAATATGCAAAAAAATAAATGGTTGTAAAGTTTTGAATTTAAGCTTGTAGACATCAGTGATATTGATCTACTGTTTACGTAGTTTAACTTGACGAGCTTGTCTTATTTTTCGACGACTTTTCAGTCACATTTTGATCCGTCTGAGCATTTTTATAGGTCCAAACTTATCTCAAAATTTTTCCAATAGATTTATTTTGTGCTGATAATTTTAATGTATTCAGTTTAATTTTTTGGACATTTTTTTCGCCCGACTTTTTATTATTTTTTAATCATTTTGTTTCTAATTTTTTAGTTAAAATAGTCTTCTAATTTAATTAGGATTAATTATATAATTAGATATTTTTTTAATTTATTTTAAATTTTCTTAGTCATCAATTTTTAGAGAAAAAACATGTTTAGGCATTTTTATTTTATTTTAGAAACTATTTTATTTATTTTTCCTTATATACATACATGTCCTTTACTAATTAGGAAGAAAAAAACAATAAATAAAAAAATCAAAAAAATCATTTTTGGAAAGAATTAAATAGGAAAAAGAAAATTAAAAATAATTTAAAAGAGAGAGATCCTTTGACCTAAGGGGGGAAGTAGCAGCACAAACAAAAAGAGAACACTCTCTGTCTCTCTTGCGAAGCCCTCCGACCCGCTTCCATTCGCTGCATACGCCGCTCATCAATATTCCTCACCTTCCTCCTTCCACCCTTGAATCACACCTTCGAACCTCACCTCCGTGAAACACGTCAACACCATTAAAATCTCAAAATCCTGATCCACTATTAACCTCTCGTTCACCACCGTGTACACCGATCCAACGCAAACTCAGACCTACATAACCTCACTTTCAAATCATATCATCCGAACTATGATTCCACCACTACATTTTTCAGCAACGTAACCACAAAATATCCTTGCACATTTCCGATTTGCTATTTTCGTGCCGACGACATCGACCCAAACAAGAGTTGGAATTCACGTCAGTTTTTATGGAGGTGCGTTTATGTTTCGGATTCGCTTTGGCTCGTCTGTGATTCAATTTGCAGCAACAACAACAACAAGTAGCTTGCAGTAGTAGAGGATCGTGTATCCCGGTGCCGACAACAAGTGCTTCAAACTGCAGCAATAACATCACACGTCGCTATGAGCTCAACGTCATCCGCGGCTTCAAACACGTAAGGATTTTCAATTCTGTTTCGATTGTGATTTTTTCTTTCCGTTTTGGTTGAGCTATTGTATTTGATGTGGTGTTTTTGTTTCAAATTTATAGTTGTGCTGCTTGGTTATTAGTTTGGTTGCAGTTTATTATGCACTGCTATTGATGGTTTAAATCTAATGTTATTCTTATGATTATGGTTTACCATTTGGATTCAATATACTGATGCTGTTTGTGCACGACTTGCATTTGATTTTTAAGAATATTCAATCAATAATGTTGCACGGGTTTTATAAGCTTTGTGAATGTACTCCGGCTGTTGCGGTTCTTTTTCAATTCCATCATTTGAACCGATTTATACTGTGAGTTACAGTGGAATTCATATCTGGTTTTGTTTCGATTTCATGGTGTTGAGAGCATGTCATTTGGTGTGTATTTTAAGTGAATTGTCGGCTGCCCCGCAATTGTCAGATTTATTTCGATTATATGTGAATATAGGGGCTGTCTTGGTTACATGAATATTAGGGACCGTTTCAATTACTTGCGATTATTTGGGGCTATTTTGATTTTATGTGAATATTGAATCCCTGAATCCTATCGCTACTTGTATTCGCGGCATAATCGATAGTATATTCGTTGCTATTTGTAATTAGTAATACATTGTTGCTACTAGCAATTGGTGTTGTGATCGACGGTATGCTAGCGTTGTTAGTCGTATGACCGTTGTCGTCATCGACAAATTTAAGTCGCTGCAAAGTTCTGCATTAGAATTCTGCATAAATTCTTCATATAAATACTGCATACTTGCTGTCAAAAATTCTGCTGTTTTTTTTTCTTTAAATTTTGCTATCATCACAACTACAGCGCTTCTTGACATAAGCGCTGTTAAAGCTTTTGTCCTGCTGTGCACATTTTGTAGCTGCCCTGAATAGCTGAATAGGCGCTGTTAAAAACTAGGTTCACTTTTTTTCTTTTTTCTTTTTTAGTTTTTTTTCTTTTATCCCTTTTTACTATATTTTATTTAATGTTTAAAAAAGTGTATTATTATTTTATTAAATGCATTTATTTAATATTAATTGATTAAATTATTTAATTAGTTTTATTAAATATATGTATTTGGTTGAATTAACAGTTTTGTATGATTTAGTGATCTATGCCGATTATTTCGCTTTTACCATTTCCTTGACTTGCTCATGTTATAATAATGTGTATTGACCTTATCTCACTCATACATCCAAAACTTTTTTCAACTAAATCTCGATTTAGTAGTCGAGCAATTTTCATACCCTGTAAGTCGGTCATTCATGATCGCCATCGACCGTAGTCATTAGGGTCATTTGTTGCATGATAACTTTTAGGATAGGACCTTCCCTTCAATCTAACTTTAGAATCTTAGAACTAGGATAGGTTTCCTTAAAATTAAAATCTCTTTTCTCAAATAAATCCAAAAATACTTTAATTTATCTCTAACCCCTCTTCAAAAAATCTAAAAAATATTTAACACATTTCAAACATTTTTTCCAATTGACTTTTCATTTTAAAAACTTTTCAAAAAGGACACGTTTCCTAGCATCGTCCATAAAAAACACACAACAAGCAAAACATTTTCAACAAGAACTACAGAGTTCTGATTCCCTCTGGGATACGTAGGCACTGGGTTGCAAAACTCAAACGAATTCAATAATAAAAATATTTTGTTTTTCCCCAAGTAATTATCTTCTTTCCCCTTAGCAAGCTTTATTATAACAAACACCTTTCATGCCTAGACAACTTAGACGATTCCCACCGAGTATGATGGATGTAGGGAGTGCTAGCACCTTCTCCTTACATAACCGACTTCCGAACCCAACATGGTTGCGATGACAATACCTTATCCTTTTTCCCGTGGGTTTTCTCGATATTTTCTTTTTCCTCTCGTGGGAATAAATAAAGTTCGGTGGCGACTCTCATAAGTCCATCTGTGATCGTGTAAACCCTAATTTTGCGCATCGCGAAGATCGTATTTTTTGAGGTACGACAGATGAGTCTTCAAGAGAATCCTTAGGCCAATGGTACCATATGAATCCAAATAGGTCTTAAGATGTACTTCCAAGCAAAGGTCAATGTCTTAATTCTAAATCCATAACTCCTCAATAATGCATAGGGCAGTAACATAAATTCCATGAAAGTAACCAAGTTTTTTAGGAGTTTTGATATTTATTAATGTTTTAAGAGAAAGTCCAAATGGACAAAATAAAAAAGAGCAAAAGTATAAACACATGTCCAAGTGGACAAAGGAAAAAGCAATATGAAAATATGATATGAAATGCTAAAGTAAAAGCATAAAGTAAATTGCAATAAGTAAAGAGCATAAAATAAATGACTTTAAAGTAAAGAAATAAAGCAAAAATTTAGTAAGTTAGTGATTAGGAAAGAAAGACCAATTTGTCATTTTTTGGAGAACACTCAACTAAACATCCATAAGCATGAAAACATGGTCTTATACATTACCAAGAGAAGGGCTCCAACTTGGATAAAATAAACAAGTGTGCCACTTGCTCTCTTAGGTAACAAAAGATCCAATCTATTTCACACAATACCATGGAGAATAGGAGGCTAACAATCTCACTTACAAAAATGACTTAATTTTCGATTTGGGACAAATTTAGCGCTATCTTAAGCAATCATAGCACAACATATAAGGAAGGTCATATTATGGGAGGTCGATCAATAACAATTTATGTGTTAATATAAGCTAGAGAAATGACATGTAAGTCATTCTCCTAAAGCTTGCCACACCAAAAAGAAAAAGAGGAGTGGTCTCATCTTAATTAAGAACCATCAATGATCAAAGATAACCTATCACTACTCCTAAGTGAAATGAGTGATCCAAATGATCACTTCAACAACATGTTTGAAGTAATGAAGGTTCAAACATCTTTGATCATCAACAATCCATGATGTTAAAGATTTTCACCAACCAAAAGAAAAAAAGAAGAAGGGAGATAAAGAAGAGGCATTAATGAAACAAAAACAAAAAGTTGAATCCAAGGATTGATCAAGTTATCATCCAGATCAATCATCTATTTTGATGGATTAGGGTTTTCACCCCATCAACATCCAAGATCCATTGTGCTTGATGAAATTTTACCAAATCAACCAAGATTCAAGTCAAACAGAAGTCAACAAGGGTCAACAAACATAAAAATGTAATAATATGAATTTATATGCATCAAAATGATTTTTAAAATGAATTTTAAAATGGAAATAAACATGGAAATGCAAATGATGCATCAAACAAGATCACAAATGACCAAGAAAAATCCATAAAATCAGAAACAATGCAAAAATGTTATGCAAAATTTTTGAGAATTTTTTAATGCATAAAAGTATTTTTAAACTATTTAAAATGCAAGGAAAAAGAGAAAAATCTTGAAATGACAAAATAAAAATATGAAAAATATATCATCAGAAAAGAAATTTTTTGAAATTATTTTGGTATTTTTTGGATAAAAATGAAATTACTATGAATTTTTAAATGAAAATGCAATTTAAAAATAAAATCAGAAAAGAAAATAAAAAGAGAAAAAGGACGCTGTAGCGTGCGATTTTTGTCGGTGGCGCGACCACCTTACCTCAATGGTTAGAATTGGGTGCTACTTTCTGATTTCTTATTTATCCTATGAAGCTGGAAAGAAAAGGGAAGATATCTAAAACTAACCTTGTACGCAAATGTTTTCTTTAACAAATGCCAAGGGATTGGGGAACGGGGTCAGGTTATACAAAGGGAAGCTATTAACACCCATTGTATATATGGTTATCCATAGGCCTTTTATTGCATGTTTCTCTGTTGATTTAAATGCTTTCTGGTGTTTATCTGCTGTAGCTTGGGAAAGTTTCTCCTTTGGGAGTGTTGAGAGAATGTTTTTGTTGTTTCGGGTTTTCTGTTGTTTTTGGGAAGGTATTGGACCTAAAGTTTTTAATTTGTGTGCTCGCTAAGATTTCGCAATCTTATGCCTACGTATTCCCATAAAGAAATCTGGGAAATCAGAGCAATCGTAGTTCCTCCTATTCTATGGGAGGAAAGATGTTTGGTGTCTTGTTCAAAGCCCAAGATTGAAGCTAAAAGGGCGACTAAGAGAGAATTTGTCATCTCTAAAGGGAGAATATCTCACCTATTCATCACAAATGTTGAGTAATTGATTATAAAGGAGAATTACTTTAACCGTGATATGTAGAATCCAACAATGGCATAATTTCCTTTATAAAATGGATGTCATAAAAGAAGAAAACTTTAACTCAGTGTAGAGCAATGCCACTTTTCCTTATGAATCTTTCATGCTAAGAGAGGGACATTAGCTTGGATGTTAGGGATCCAGAGGCTTGCCACTTACAACAGTTAGATGAAAGATGATTTTAGCCAGGATAAAGGAAGGACTCTAACTTGGATTTTGAATCAACAAGTGTGCCACTTACACCAATCACCTGGGAAAAGGTTTTAGTTGTCTGTTTTAAAATGTGATGTATAGAGGAATATCTTCCTACAGAGAGGACTCATGGTCTCATATGAGGGGATGTTGATTTTTGTGTGCCTTGATCAAAGCCCAAGGTTGAAGCTAAAAGAAATTGACACCATTGGGGAGGGTTTTATCTGTCTTGTACAAAGCCCAAGGTTGAGGCTGACTGGAAAATGACTCCACTAGGGAATGTTTTATTTGTCTTGTACAAAGCCCAAGATTGAGGCTGACTGGGGAGATTCATTATACCAAGCCTAAAAGGAGGCTAACTAGGGAAAAATATTATATGAAGCCTAAGAGGAGGCTATCTCTTACTGAGGATTTATTGAAATCCAGGAGCAAGTCCAAATTGTATTGGGGAATCCAAAAGGTTTACTCTTGCTGGGAAACAGGGAAAAGTTGAGATATCAGATGCCATGAGGTTCTGATTCCATTGGGGATTTGTTGATCGACCCTGGTTGGGGATTTTTAAGGTGAAAGTTTACACCTTGTTGGGGATTTAGAGGGGTTCAAAGGTTGAGTTTGAAAACATATGGAGGTTTTAACTCTGCTGGAGATTAGTGTATTGATTAAGAAACCAGGGTTCTTCCTATGCTTTTAGAAAACTTGAGGGTTTCTTGGTGAGATCCAAGAGGAGATAAGACTTTCCAAGTCTACTTGTATGAAGCCCAAGAGGAGGCTGAGACTTATCCAAGTCTCTTAAGGAGTGGCATACTCTGGTGTATAGAGAGATCTTTGTATGAGGCCCAAGAGGAGGCTGTTGGTTTTAAGGGATGAAAATCAACCCTAGAATGGTATGATGTTTTGGAATTCTTGACTCTCTTGAGGATTGAACTAGTAGAGATGACTAATTTCTATCCTATACTTGTAGGAGGCCTTTGGGTCTTTGTACTAAGCCCAAGAGGAGGCTGAGGAACTTCTAAGAAGCCTGTGGGTCCTTGTACTAAGCCCAAGAGGAGGCCGAGGGGAACTTCTAGGAAGTCTGTGGGTCCTTGTACTAAGCCCAAGAGGAGGCTGAGGATGCTTTTAGGAAGCCTGTGGGTCCAAACCTAAGAAAAGTTCAAGAAAGGTTTCACCGGGAATAAGTCATTTCTTTGTTTGAACAGTTCTAAGGTTTGAAGAAATTCAAAAGAGGTTTCATCGGAAATTAATCCTCTTTGGGGAAATGAATTTCTTGTACAAATATATACTTCTAAGTTTTGACAGTCTTGAGAAAAGTTTCATCGGGAATAATGTCTTTCTCTGTTCCATATTGTATAAACCCAAGAGGAGGCAAGACTGTATAGGGAATTTCCTATGAGGGAACTAGTTTTGACTATGTTGAAAGTAAACTTCTGGTTTGACCTAAGCATAAACCTAACTACTGGGGAAACTCTAAGTGAAATATGCACAAATATATATACAGACAATTATATTGACACACACACACATATATATATATATATATATATATATATATATATATATATATGCTGTCCCTATTCAATCAACTTGGTCCTGAAGGTATGATAGCAACGGCTGTCATGCGTTCAGAGGATTCACGGAGATTGAATACCAAAAGAAACCTGAAATTTGCAATCCTCAAAGGAGGGACGACTCCACTGGGGAACAAGTAATAAATGCTGCACTGTCACAACACGTACGAGTGTTGGAAATCAATACAAACAATGTATTGAAAAGTCTTGAAATAAACACGAACGAGTGTTAACTATGCTGAGGATAAACACGGACGGGTGTCAAGGAATAAAAGATACCAGATACAGACGGGTATCGAAAAGGTACACGGACGGATGTAAAAGGTTTCAATACGGTCGGGTATCGAGAAGGTACACGGACGGATGTAAAAGGTTTCAATACGGACGGGTACTGAAAAGGTACACGGACGGGTGCAAAGAGGTTCAATACGGACGGGTACTAAAAAGGTACACGAACGGGTGTAAAAAGATTCAATACGGACAGGTACTGAAAAGGTACACGGACGGGTGTAAAAGGATTCAATACGGACGGGTATTGAAAAGGTACACGGACAGGTGTAAAAGGATTCAATACGGACGGGTACTGAAAAGGTACACGGACGGGTGTAAAGAGGTTCAATACGGACGGGTACTGAAAAGGTACACGGATGGGTGTAAAGAGGATTCAATACGGACGGGTACTGAAAAGGTACACGGACGAGTGTAAAGAGGTCCAATACGGACGGGTATCGAGAAGGTACACGGACGGGTGTAAAGAGGATTCAATACGGACGGGTACTGAAAAGGTACACGGACGGGTGTAAAGGATAAATTTACTGGGGATTAATCTCGATGGGGAATGGAAGGCAACACGGACGAGTGTCGTCAAAAGGTCAATACAGACGGGTATTGAAACAAAAAGGCGACCTCTCCGGGGATTGAAATGCAACACTGACGGGTGTCATCAGAAGGTCAATACGGACGGGGGGTATTGAAATCACACAGGTTTAATCACGGACGGGTGCCGAAGGAAACACGGACGAGTGTCATCAAAAGGTCAATACGGACGGGTATTGAAACAAAAGGGTTCAAACACGGACGGGTGCCGAAGGAAACACAGACGAGTATCTGACGGTAAAAACCTTGAGGGGATAAACCAAAGGACCACCTGGACGAAGGGGTGAAAAGAGATCACAGGTTCACAATCCTAGCAAAACAACTCTGCAAGGGAATGTCAAATATGCTTTGAATGACCAGACCCAACACCTGTGGAGTAAAGTCGAAAGATACTCTCCTGAAATCTAGCTTTCCTGACGGAGGAAAACTCAAACATGGCTTATGCTTCGGATGCATATGTTTGAATTTTGCTGTAATGCTCCACACGAAGTGGAAATGCTACGCATTTAGGAGGTTACCATGCAAGAATGCTTATGCAATGCAAAAGAGGCGCCTCAACAAAATAAATGCTGAAGGCGAAGGCAAACTCCACTAGGGATGAATAAATTGTCCTCCGAAATAAAAGACCCTGCTGAGAAGGACTTCACTCTGCTGAGGAAGACATTGATCACAAATTCTGCCGGAGATGGATGAAGCTCCAATAGAATACCCACTCAGTTGGGGAATATCAAGATCAACAACTCTGCTGGAGATGGACGAAACTCCGAGAGAAAACCCAATCAGCTGGGGAGGGAGATGAATACTGAAGATGGAAACTCCTCCGTCGGGGATCACAAAATACTTCAGAACTTGGATTTAACGCCTGCCAAAACGATTGGTTTAAAGACCTGTTGGGGATACCCATCACCACCAGACTCTGCTTGGGGATGTCAGTGGGCTTAATCTGCTGCTAGGGAAATAACTTTACCCTCACCCTGCTGGGGATTAGATCAAGCTGTTGTCGGTGAGGCTATACTTTCTGACCAACTGAGGAAAGTAGACACCAGGACTCTGTGGGGATATGAGCTTAATCCACGAACTTCCTGCTGGAGATACAACAACATCCACCTTAGAGCAATCAACTTCTGAATGCTTGATGGGGAATAGTAATTCAAACACAACTTCGGCTGGGTATACAATCTTCTGTACTCTGCTGAGAAAGACGATCCTCAACGACTCCGCTTGGGAGAGAAAGTAGTTGTCAACATCTACTCTGCTAGGGGATAAACACCTGTTTCTTGACTAGCTGAGAGAAAAAACGACTGCCCCATACTCTGTGGGGAAACACCATCTTTGATCAAAGAAGACGCTCCATCAATCTCTTGCTGGAGAGGCTGTTGAAATGACAGTTTCTAGCTACCTGCTGAGGAAAGGTGAGCCAAATCGCAACTCTGGCTGGGGGAAAACCTTTTATACTCTACTGAGGAAAACGATCCTCAACGACTCCGCTCGGGGAATCATTTCTCTATACTCTGCTGAGGAAGACGATCCTCGATACTCTGATGGGCAAGAGTAATAACTGCTGAGGACGATCAGTCTTCAAAGTTGGAGAGGGCAACTCTACTGGGGAGAGCAGCAAACTGCTGATGATGACCAGGCTTCAAAGTTGGAGAGGGCAACTCTACTGGGGAGAGCAGCTGTCATCCTGCAAAACCAACAGAAAGGTCTACGCGCAAAAAAATGATATCTTTGATTATCACCGTAGTGACTGTTGCCTAAGCAATTGTCACTGTTTTCCAACTTGTTTCATAAAGCTCAACATTTAGCATGTAATGTTTATAAAAAATAACGTACATTCTCACAAACAAAACAGGTAAAACAAAAAACAAAAAGCTCTTTGACTGAAATGCAAACTTTATTGGATGAATTGGCCTGTAAATAGGCATTTACATCTAGAAGCAATTCCTGAAAAGAGGTAATTGCACAAAAAGTAAAAGAAAATACACATGTCGGCAATGTGGGGAACAAACATCCACCATGACTCGACTCAGCTATAACCCATATGACTTGTATATCCACAGATACTTTGGCCTTTTGAAGATGACTGACTGGACTGATTCCTTTCCTTTGAATTTTCCAAGTGTGAACAGTGATCACAGATCGAACGCGGATCGTAGTCTTTGCTTTTACATCCCTAACTTTTGCCTGGATCGCCCTTTTCGGGTTTTCAATCCATCGGGATACCCATTTTTGCCAAAGTTGCCTTTTCAGGTTTTCAACCTTGCGAGTTTATTTCTTTTTTTTTTTTTTTTTTCTTTTTATCCCTAATTTTTGCCCGAACCTTTTCTTTTTATGGTTCGCCAGGATGCCCCATTTTTGCCTGAACCTTCTTTTTATGTTCAGCGGGTCTCTTTTATGCAAAGTATTTTTTGACTACATCCGCGTTCACAGGGGACGTAAAATCTTCACCATCCATAGTTGAAAGTAATAAGGCTCCACCAAAGAAAACCTGTCTTACTACATATGGCCCTTCGTAATTCGGAGTCCACTTGCCCCTATGATCTGCTTGAGGAGGAGTGATCCTTTTCAGAACTAATTCACCAGTTTGAAAACACCGAGGACGCACCTTCTGATCAAATGCTTTCTTCATCCTGCTCTGATACAACCGGCCATGCGCAATGGCTTTCAATCTCTTCTCTTCAATGAGGTTCAGTTCATTCAGCCGGGAACGCACCCACTCAGCTTTATCATGCTTCACGTCTGTCAGAATTCTCAAAGAAGGAATCTCAACTTCTAATGGCAGAACTGCTTCCATACCATACACCAGTGAGAAAGGAGTTGCCCCAGTTGATGTGCATACCGAAGTACGATAACCGTGCAAAGCGTAAGGCAACATCTCATGCCAGTCTTTGTATGTCACTACCATCTTCTGCACAATCTTCTTTATGTTCTTATTAGCCGCTTCAACAACCCCATTCATCTTCGGACGATAGGGAGAAGAATTGTGATGTTCGATTTTAAAGCTCTGACATAGCTCCTTTATCATCTTATTGTTCAAATTCGAACCATTATCAGTAATGATTCTCTCCGGGACTCCATACCGGCAGATGATGTCCTTAATAAATCTGGCTACCACTTGCCTGGTGACGTTGACATACGACGCTGCTTCTACCCACTTCGTGAAATAATCAATAGCCACCAGGATAAAACGATGTCCATTCGAAGCGGTCGGCTCGATCTTTCCAATCATGTCAATGCCCCACATGGCAAAAGGCCAAGGTAACGACAAAACATTTAGAGGAGTAGGCGGTACGTGCACCTTATCAGCATAAATCTGGCATTTATGACATTTCCGGGCGTATTTAAAACAATCAGACTCCATAGTCATCCAATAATACCCCGCTCTCAACAATTTTCTTGCCATAACATGCCCATTGGCATGAGTACCGAAGGAACCTTCATGAACCTCTTCCATTAACAGGCCTGCCTCGTGTTCTTCAACACAACGTAGCAAGACCATGTCAAAGTTTCTCTTGTATAACACATCGTCTTTGTTCAAAAAGAAGTTTCCTGATAACTTCCTCAATGTCTTTTTATCCTTGGAAGATGCCCTAGCTGGGTATTCCTGACTCTTCAAAAAGACTTTGATGTCATGATACCAAGGCTTTCCATCTGATATCCCTTCAACTGCAAATACGAAAGCAGGTCTGTCCAAGCGCATGATTCTGATTGAAGGAGTTTCATTCCAACGGTTCACTTGATACATTGATGACAACGTTGCCAACGCATCAGCCATCTGATTCTCTATCCGGGGAATGTGATGGAAGTCCACTCTGTCAAAGAAAGGTAACAACCTTCTGACATAGTTGTTATACGGAACAAGATTCGCTTGACGAGTCTCCCATTCACATGTAATCTGATTAACCACCAACGCAGAATCACCATAAACATCGAGGTTCTTGATTCTCAAATCAATTGTTTCTACTAACCCCATGATGCATGCTTCATACTCTGCCTCATTATTGGTGCATATGAACGCTAATCGGGCAGTGAAGGGTATATGAGAACCCTGTGGAGTTGTAATGATTGCCCCGATTCCGTTACTATATGAATTAACAGCCCCATCAAAAACCATTTTCCACTGAGATCCAATCTCAGGTCCTTCATCAGGCAAAGGTTCTTCACAATCCTTCATTTTTAGATACATGATATGCTCATCCAGAAATTCAAACTTCATCGGTTGATAATCCTCAATTGGCTATTCGGCAAGATATTCTGACAAAACACTTCCCTTAATGGCTTTTTGGGAAACATACTGAATGTCGTATTCTGTCAGAACCATCTGCCAACGGGCTATTCTACCAGAAAGTGCTTGCTTCTCAAACACATATTTGATCGGATCCATCTTCAAAATCAAAAGGGTTGTATGGTTTAACATATACTGCCTCAAACGCTTAGCGGCCCAAGCGAGTGCACAACATGTTTTCTCCAGCATCGAGTACCTTGACTCACAATCAGTAAACTTTTTACTCAAGTAGTAGATGGCGTGCTCTTTTCTACCTGACTCGTCTTGTTGACCGAGCATACAACCCATTGAATTCTCAAGAACCGTGAGATACATAATCAAAGGTCTTCCTGGCACTGGCGGCATAAGGACTGGAGGTTCCTGCAAGTATTCTTTAATCTTTTCAAACGCCTTTTGACAATTTTCATTCCACCTGACCGCTTGATCTTTTCTTAACAACTTGAAGATTGGTTCACACGTGGTTGTGAGATGCGAGATGAACCTAGCAATGTAGTTTAATCTCCCTAAGAAGCCACGAACCTCTTTTTCTGTCTTCGGCACAGGCATTTCTTGTATGGCTTTTACCTTTGCAGGATCAACCTCGATACCCTTTTCACTAACAATAAACCCCATCAATTTTCCTGATCTCACCCCGAAGGTGCACTTGTTAGGATTCAACCTCAGTCTGAACTTTCTCAATCTTTCAAACAACTTCTGAAGATTCACCAGATGTTCTTCCTCCGTCTGTGACTTCGCAATCATGTCATCAACATAGACCTCGATCTCTTTGTGAATCATATCATGAAAGAGAGTCACCATCGCCTGCTGATAGGTTGCCCTTGCATTTTTCAATCCAAAGGGCATCACTTTGTAGCAAAAAGTTCCCCACGGTGTTATGAATATTGTCTTCTCCATGTTCTTTGGGGCCATCTTGATTTGGTTATACCCAGAGAAGCCATCCATGAAGGAAAACACAGAATACTGAGCAGTATTGTCAACTAACACGTCAATGTGAGGGAGCGGAAAATCATCCTTTGGGCTTGCTCTGTTCAAATCCCTGTAATCAACACACATCCTGACCTTCCCATCCTTCTTAGGTACAGGCACGATGTTAGCAACCCATGGAGGATCATTTGTCACGGCAAGAAAACCAGCATCTAGCTGTTTCTGAACCTCTTCCTTGATTTTGACAGACATCTCCGGTTTAGTTCTTCTCAACTTTTGCTTGACCGGAGCACAACCTTCTTTAAGTGGTAGCCGGTGTACAACAATATCAGTATCGAGCCCAGGCATGTCTTGGTAAGACCATGCGAAGATATCCACATACTCACGGAGCATTTCAATCAATCTTCCCTTAACACTGTCTTCCAATGCAACCCCTACCCTTACTTCCTTTCTCGCATCCTTGGTTCCCAGATTCACAATCTCAATTTCCTCCTGATGAGGTAGGATGACTCTCTCCTCTTGCTTCAACAATCTGGCCAACTCTTCGGGCAGTTCACAATCTTCGTCAGTCTCTTCTTCAGCCTGATAGATTGGATTGTCAAAGTCATACCGAGCTATAGCTGAGTCATGATCGGTGTCATCTGAACAAAAAGACCTGCATGATTAATGAGGTATGTTTTATTATGTATGCAACAAAAGAAACACATTGCCATTTTGATGTGGGTTTTTAATGCATAAAAATAAAAACAGAAAGACAGAGATCAAAATATTTGAGTGTGAAAAGTCCTTTATTGATGATAAAGCAAAACATGCAACAGTTAAAAGCCCTACAAATAAAATCACTACGTCTTGGGCAGAACGTAGGATTAACATAATAGGAAAACAAAGCAATTACTCGAAGCCAGTCACTTGAATGACTTTCTCGGAAGACCAGTTGCACATACTTTCTCCTGGGACGCAAGGACGAATCCAGTTGTCCATGTCACAATCACCGTCTCCTTCTTCCTCAATGGCATTAACTCTGTCGAAGAAAACACCGACACTGGTGAAACGGACTGGGCCATAGAATTTGGGAGGATCTCCATCTTTCCTGGATGGCTTGTATCCCAATCCATAAGTATCCCTATTCTCCTGAACTTCCACCACCTGGCCCCACCTCTGTGAGCTACCAGCTTCAACCACAGCTTTGGCGTCTTTAAACAAAGACATAGAAACCTCAGGTTGATCTGCCACTGCAGGCTGCTCTATAGTCTCAGACTGGACAACCTCTTCAGAAACCTTCACCTTTTCAAACCCCTGACACAACGTCTCATGGATTTCACCATCCACTTCTACGTATTTGAAGGTCGACAGCTGGCTAATCATTATGTCTTCTTCTCCGCACACCGTCACTACATGACCATCAACCATGTATTTCAGTTTTTGATGCAAAGTGGAGGTTACAGCGCTTGCACCATGGATCCAAGGACGACCCAATAAACAGCTGTATGCTGGCTGAATATCCATTATATAAAATGTTGCATCAAAGATTTCCGGCCCAACCTTGATCGGAAGCACAATCTCACCAAAGACAGATCTCTTCGAGCCATCAAAAGCTCGCACCACCAAGTCACTTGATGTACAAATAAGTCCCTTGGTATCTAACTTCATTAATGCTTTCTTTGGCAATACATTCAACGATGATCCAGTATCAACCAATACATGCGACATCAGTGAACCACGACACTCAATCGAAATATGCAGGGCATTGTTATGATTCCTGCCAGCGGTAGTCAAGTCAAGATCTGTAAAACCCAAGCCATTACCCGCATTCATGTGCGCTACAACCTCTTCCAGCTGGTTAACAAAAATCTCTTGAGGAACATATGCTGCATTCAAAACTTTCAGAAGAGCATTCCTGTGAGCATCAGAACACAATAGCAAAGACAGAATAGAGATCTTGGATGGGGTCTGATGTAACTGGTCCACGATCTTGTAATCACTTTTCCTAATGAGTCTCATAAACTCCTCTACATTTTCAAAAAAAGCATCATCAACCGGCTTTACCGTAGAATCAGTAACCACTGGAGGCTGAACGGAACCATCCACTGCCTGTTTTCCCTTATCTTGCCTAGAAGTACTGGGTTGATCATTAACAGGAGTAAGCACTCTATCACTTCTGGTTATAGCATCAGTCTCAACTTTAACTTCTGAACTAGAACCCACTGGTGAAGTATTCATTAATTCCTGCTTTTGTCCATTGACAAACACCTCTGCACCGTAATTCCACGGAATAGCCTTAGAACTTTCATACGGAATGGGTCCAGCCCTTGTGATAATAACTGGAGGTGGCCTTGCCGGACCAGAAATAGTAATCGTTTTGAACAGAATGGTGATAGTAGCAACCTTCTCACTAACAACCTCTTCTTGCTGATTACCTCTATCAAACTGTAAGCAGCCCTCATTAATCATACTCTGGATACCCATCTTCAACGAATCACAACCATTAACCTCCGTCAAACAATCTGAGCAGTTCTCATCACAACCCGGATAGACGCCACCCTTCAATAACCTGTTTTTAACCACAGCTAACAGAGTCTTCAGCTCCTCAACATCCATGATCAAATTCAGAGTTTCACATTCCTCAATTATCGCATTCACCCTCTGCCCATTATGATCAGGCATAGGGTTTTGAATAACATTGGGCCCACCATTGAGAAATTGATAGCCTTGGAGTCTACAAGGTCTTGCACCTTGTGATGAAACGCCCTACACTTCTCCACAGTGTGCCCCGGAGCACCAAAATGAAAATCGCAGTGTGCGTTAGCATTGTAGCCTCGTGGGAGTTCCCCTGTTGGTGGAGCCAGGGTACGGAGCTCAACTAGACGCAACTGCAACAAATGTTGCAACAACTGTGCATACGACATTGGGGGTTGATCAAAATGCCTCTCTGCATACCTTTATCTGTTCTGATACTGGCCCTGCTGCCTATTCTGATTAGCATTATTCCTCTGTTGCTGTGGTGGAGGTAACGTTGTTGGGATAGTAACCGATGCTACTTGTTGATTATTGCCCTGATGTTGTTTCCCCTTTCCCCTGTGGGATGATACAGCGTTGGCCTCTCCTTTCTTCTTATAACTATCAAATGGCTTCTTTCCATGCCCGGAGGACGATTCGTCACCACTAGAAACCTTTCCAGCTTTAATTCCAACCTCTACCTTCTGTCCGATAGCAATAACATCTGCAAATTTGCCTAGAGAACAAGGCAACAGCTTCTCATAATAGTGCTTAGGCAGTGTGTCCATAAACATATCCAACATCTCTTTTTCCAGCATTGGCGCCTGTACCCTAGCCGCCAATTCACGCCACCTTTACGCGTATTCTTTGAAACTTTCATCCTTTTTCTGGGACATGCTCAACAGCTGAGTTCTGTTGGGAGCCATGTCTGTGTTGTACTGGTAATGCTTAATAAAAGCTGCAGTTAGCTCTCTCCAAGTACGAACATCTCTACTCTCCAGCGCCATATACCATTCCAAAGACGCGCCAGACAGGCTGTCTTGGAAAAAGTGCATCATCAACTTTTCATCCTTGGCGTGAGCAGCCATCTTCCTGGTATAAGCCTTTATATGAGTTCTCGGGCAAGTAGAACCATTATACTTCTCTAGTGTAGGAATCTGAATCTTGTGTGGAATGACAATATCAGGGACCAACCCTAGGTCGTCCAAATCTATTCCCAGATCATCTTGTTTCACAACCCCTTTCAATTAAGCCTCAATTAAACGGATCCTCTCATCACTGACCACAGGTAGGCCAGCGTCCAAGCTTCTGACTGAAAAAACATCATCCTGTTGATCATCAATATGAGGGTCATGGATAGCTCGAACAGTACTTCCCTCTCCAACCACTGAAGGAATACCACCCTGTCCTCCAGCACCAGTGATAGGAATGTTGATACCAGCACCACCTCCGCCCGGAGGAATAACACGATTAAGAAAACCACCGTGTAAGATACCATTTTCATCAACCTGCGACACCAAAGGCTGAACTAGAGTTCTGAATTCATTCTGACTTTGCACCACACCCTGCATCATCTCCATGAATTGATCGATGCGAGCTTGCATAACTGCCATATCTGCCTGAACTTTGTCCATCACTCTGCTTTGATTAAGCCTGGTAGAATACCGATGAGTTGGTTGATCAATCCTGACTGAGAAAAAGAGAGAGCATAAGAAAACCAGGGAAACCAAGATAATCTGCAATGCAAAAATGATATGATTATGCAAATGCGAATGCAAAAATGGAAACAAACATATTTGAACATTTCCAGGACATATCCGCTTTGATTCCATTCCATGAAACCGGGCAAGGGATTAGACACATTATCGGAAAATAAATTCGAACCCAGAAATACCACCGGATCAAACCACAGGGACAAACCCTCTCTGAAAACCAGAACTGCCAGAGCACAGATAGTTAAACCAAATATTCCATTGCTGAAAACAAAGTAGTTCTTACAGACAAATTCAAGCATAATCAAAGGTGACTCCATCAACAAACCTGATGGTAATCCCAAAAAAGATAAACAACAAAATCAACTACAAATCAATTTCAAACAAACTAGCTTCAACTTCCTCAAGAAGGTCCACAGTGTCAGGATGTGTAGGTTGCTGTATCAGTCCTTTGATCAACTTGTTCCTCTTTGCAATCTCTTGGTTCAATTTAACAACCTGCTCTTCAGCGTTGTTGTCCTCGCGCTTCGACTTCTTGACCTCGGCTTGCAACTTGAGCTCTTCAATTTCCTTCTGTGCTTCTTTCCACTTGGCAAAGTAACAATCTTTCCTTGCTTTCACTACCTGAAGTTCTTCTTTCAGTTCTTCGTTCTCAATCTTGACCTCCTCCCACATATCCTGATACGTGGCAAGCTTATCTTCTGCTTTAGTCAAAAGCTTCTTGGTTTTTCCTTTTAGCTTTGCCTGACGATTCAACAGCCATACTGACCTTTTTGAAGTGCTGAGCCCTGTCGGCAAAATCCTTCTCTCTTTTTTCTAGATGCGCAGTTATGTCTTGAACTTTCCATTTCAACTCCAAGTTGTCCTGTAGAGCACTCTGTAGCTGACTACTCATATCAGAGTTTTCCACCCTCAGATCAGATACCAACTTTCGCTGCTTGTCGAATTCTTCAAGTGGTACAGTGAGTCTCTCTTCCACAATCTCTGGATACAAGGGAGGCGCCCGATCAAAAGGTAAATAAAACTCTTCTACCCTCTTCTTCACCCATTCAACATATGGAGCGAAAGCTTGATTATTGGGTTTACCCAAAATGGTTTTACCTATCTTCTTTCTGCTGAGCCAAGCTTCAGAAGCTTCTTGTGCAATAGTCACACCATCAGTCATATGAAAATACAAAGATTCTTCCAAAACTTTTCCAGCTGGGGGATCTTTTAGGGCGTATGCAAACTGCCTGATAGCCAGAGACGGGTTGTAGTTAATACCTCCTTTTCTTCTGATCAAAGGTACATTAGGATACTTGCCACAACTATGCAAAATATCAATCCCCAATAATCCCTTATCCACCCAAAGACAAGTCACCTTCCTCAATGGCGTTGACCTCAGGAAATGCGTAGTTAATGAATTCTTGTCCTGCAATCTTTGCAAATTCATCATAATGGTGTTGGACATTTTTGGAATATCCTGAGTAAGGATTCCATGACTCTGTGGGAACATGGGTATTTTTTCAAGATTACTCAGCTGATAGACATTGTCCGGCTGACTCTTTTGCCCCAAGTTCACCGTGTATGGCTTCCAGATAGGCAAGTCATCTGGGGGATCATAATAATCGTAGTCAAAGTTGTTTTTCATCAGATTGTCTTCTTTTAATGAGTTGGGTGGAGCACGACATCCTTCAAGATCACAATCTCCGTAGATCATTTTGACGTCTGATCTTGGTATATATCTCGGGCTCTGCTTTGGGAAACAGAATGGCATTCGTGTTTCTCCCAGAGACATATAACCGTCTGAGATAAGACTTCCACTTTTCATCCGTATCGGAGGAGTCGTTCCCATCGATGGTGTGGACTTCTTGAGATACTGGGTGGAGGAAGCCTCTGCTGTGGAAGAAAATTTTGAATGGGACGAAAACTTTCATCCTTCTTCATAGTCTGGGTACAGGTTGGAGAGAAACCAAGACCTTTCCTTGTCTTTTTATTAATAAGAGTTACAATCTGTCCCCATCCTTTTATGTCACTACCCCCGATCACTTTGAGAGCGTCTTTGTATGAGGAAATCGACGTCCCTCTTTCTTGTTGATTCTCATTGCTCACCGAGAGTGCTTGGAACTGGGTTCCAACAACCTGCTCTGGTTCTACACAGGGGAATGATGATAAGTTACTCACGATTAAGGCTTGCTTTCCACATACCGTGACTAATTTTTAATTCTTGACAAACTTCAACTTTTGGTGAAGTATCGAAGTGACTGCCCCAACTTCGTGTATCCAAGGTCTTCCTAATAAACATCTGTAGGCTTCCCGGATGTCCATGACCTGGAAAGTGTGAGGACCGATGGTTATGGGAAGATCGACTTCACCAATAATTGTTTTTCTGGATCCGTCAAAGGCTTTGACGATGATCTCACTGCTTCTCATCGGAGTACCTTGGAAAGATAGTCGAACCAAAGTTGATCTAGGCATGACATTTGTTAGTTCTTGGATTGGCTAGAATTTTGGTAAAACAAAGTTGTTCAATGTTGATGTCACATGGGTGATGTCTTAACATTGGATAATGTTAAGTGTTTAAGTTGTTGAAGTTTTGAAGTCTGATGTCACATGCGATGTCATGACATCAGATATGCAGATCATTAAAACATCAGGTTTGAGATGTTTTTAGGGTTAAGCGTATTAGCTGGATTTTGGGAGAGCTGTTAGAGTTATTGGATGCGAATATCTTGGAGGAGATATTTTCTGTTGCAAACAGATTTGATGCAGATTTGTAGGAGTGTTTAAAGGCTGAAGATTTAAGAAGATTTTGAGAGAAAATCTGTTTTGAAGATTCAGTTTTAAATAACAAATCAGGTCAGATATTGTAGTAGGTCCAAGCCCAAATCAAATAGCTATATAAAGCGCATCAATCCTGAAGGAAAAGTAACGAAGAAAGAGAGCTAAAGACTGAGAGTCGTTTGTGTCTTCGTGTATGTGTTGTAAACCATTCTAGTGTGAATTGGTGTTGTTGTTTTGAGTTGTTCTTGATCAAAGCTGTGAAGCAGAATCAAGTTGTGTTTTTCAAAGTATGTGATCTTTGAATTATATCACTGAAGTGATTTAGGGATTGAGTAGTGTTCTCATACCTAAGTGGTCTCTTAGGTAGAAGGTTCATTAAGTAGTGATTAAGTTTAGGAGATGTCAACTGGGTTGTTGAGTCTGTAAATTAATTCTACTGATAGTGAAATTCATCCCTGGCTTGGTAGCCCCCAGAGTAAGTTGTTTAACTGAACTGGGTGAACAATTCTTTGTGTTATTTACTGTTGCTTTTACCTTGTTCATATAGCAGAGTGTGTTGTTGTGACATCGCACTTAACATCACACATCTGATACCAGAATTTCAATTGGTATCAGAGCAGGCATCCTGCTCTGCATCTGGGTGAGATCTAGGGCTGATACTTTCTGGTAAGATGGACAAGGAAGTTGGTGGATTTGTGAATAGACCCCCTATTCTGGATGGCTCCAATTATGATTATTGGAAGCCAAGGATGATTACCTTTTTGAAATCCTTGGACATCAGGGCTTGGAAGGCTATCATAAAAGAATGGAAAGCACCTGTTGTTGTTGAGAAAGATGATGCTGGGAAAGAAAAAGAAGGCAGCTCAAAACTGAAACCTGAAGAAAAATGGACCAAGGAAGAAGATGAGCTTGCCCTTGGTAATTCTAAAGCTCTAAATACTATTTTCAATGGAGTTGATAAGAACATCTTCAGGTTGATCAACACCTGTGAAGTTGCTAAGGATGCTTGGGACATCTTAAAGACTACTCATGAAGGAACCTCAAAGGTTAAGATGTCAAGACTTCAACTTTTGACATCAAAGTTTGAAAGTCTAAAGATGAAGGAAGATGAAACTATTCATGATTTTCACATGAGTATTCTTGAGTTGTCTAATGCCTTTAGTGCTCTTGGAGAAAAGATGACTGAAGAAAAGCTGGTGAGGAAAATCCTTAGGTCCCTTCCCAAGAGATATAAGATGAAGGTGACTGCAATTGAAGAAGCTCAAGACATCAGCAAAATGAGAGTTGATGAGCTAATTAGATCTCTTCAAACTTTTGAGTTAGGGTTGAATGAAGAGGAACCTAAAAAGAAGACCAAGAGTATAGCCTTGGTATCTAATACTCAAGAGAAGAAAGGGAATGGTGTTGAATCTCAGGAGGAGCTATCTCAGGCTATTGCTATGCTGGGAAGACAGTTCAACAAGGTGTTCAAGAGAATGAATAGAAACTACAAACCTAATGTTAAGAACATCTCCTCTGACATCAGCAAGTCAAAAGAAAAGGATGAAGAGAAGACTGCTCAAGACAAAGGGATCCAATGCTTTGAGTGTGAAGGTTATGGGCATATCAAGAAAGAATGTCCTACATTCCTTAAGAAGCAGAAGAAGGGCATGACTGTTTCCTGGTCTGATGCTGACAATGAAAGTGAAGAAGAGTCAGCCAAGCATATCAGAGCATTGACAGGGACATGTGTGTCTGATGGAGAATCAAGTGATGATGAACTGACTTTTGAGGAGTTAGCAGCCTCCTATCAAGAGTTATGTCTGAGGAATGCAGAGGTTTGTCAAGAAAGTGAGAAACAAAAGAAACAAATTGTTCAGCTTGAGACTGTTAAAGCTGATCTTGAAAATGAAGTCTTGTTGGTTAAATCTCAACTTGATCAAATGAAAAAATCTGTTAGAATGTTGAACAGTGGATCTGATACTCTTGATAAGATCCTTCAGGCAGAAAAGGTAGCAGGAGACAAATCTGGCTTAGGATTTGTTGTTGAGGAGAAGGTTTCTGCTGAAGCTAGTACTTCAGGAACCAAAAAGGACATGTCTCAACCAATGTCTCAACATAACAAAAAGAGACATAATCCTAAACCCAAGCAGGTTGCTCACCAACAACCACAAAATGTTGGGAAAAGGTATGCTCATGGTCCTCATCAAAAGAAGGTTCATACTTCTGGAGCTAGGCAGTATATGCCTCCTCAATACCATAGGAGCATACAAGCTTCTAGGTTTAACATGTTCCATCAGATGTCTCAATATCAGGGGAATATGTATGGCTTTGGATATAATAATGTCGTGCCTTATTTTTATGGTAGAAGGAAGCCATATCATCATAGAAGACAACCTAAGAGACAGAATCCTCACTACAGAAGACAGGCAAACTATGGAAGAAGACAACACCAGTACTATGGATGGCAGCCACAACAGTTTCATCATCAAGGTGGCAGGAAGTTTAACAACTTCAGAGTAGAGAGAGTAAGGTGCTTCTATTGTGGAAGATTTGGTCATATGCAGTTTTCTTGCTTTAAACTGCATGGATATCCCAAATCTGTCCCTCAACCTAGACAGAAGGAGAACAGGACTAAGGTTGTTAAACAATGGGTTCCTAAAGCTGAGGTTACATGTCTATTGGCTCACACATCAGATAGACATTCTGCTAAGGATGGATGATACTTTGACAGTGGATGTTCAAAGCATATGACTGGGTCCAAAAATCATTTGGTGGAGATCAATTCTTGCTCCTCAAATGATGTTACTTTTGGTAATGGAGAGAAAGGGGAGGTAAAAGGAGTTGGAAAATTGAAGTGTCATGATGGACCTGATCTTGACAATGTGCTTCTTGTCAAAGGTTTGAGTGCTAATTTGATTAGCATAAGTCTGCTTTGTGATGAAGGATACAAAGTCAGCTACACTAAAGATGAGTGTTTGGTGACTAATGAGAAGAATGAGGTTGTTATGAAGGGAGTCAGATCCAGAGATAATTGTTATCAATGGGTACCTCAAGAGGTCAGCTCATCTAATGATGTTAAGGTTGATGTTGTGACATCAGACTGTAACATTAAGTGTGAAAGTCTGAGCATGTTGAAAGGTTAATTAGGGTTAATAACTTATGGTGTGAATTCTTTTAAAAATTTAAAAGGAAAGTTATTTTGGAGGGAGAAACTCATTGAATCTGGTAAGTCAAGACCTTCCAAACTACAACCCAAAAGGCCTACACCTAAAATTGATGATAGTGAAACTAGGAGGTTAGTCACTAGCATTCTTTTTAAAGAGAAATATGCATCTGGGTCTTCCACCCCTCAAGCTGTTGAAGAGAGGTTTGATGTTGATCGCAGTCTTAATCAGATTGCCACCAAAATTTTGGATAAAGGTTTATCTGTAAAAGGCATTTCTATTCCCCTTAGACAAATGCCTGCTGAAAAAGAGGACATGCAAAGTGTTGATACAAATCTTCACAGACTGGCTATGTCTGTCATTGAAGATGCTAAAGTAGGTGTTGAAGAAGAAGGTGTTCATGAGGAGGCTGATGTTGAAACAAATGTCAAAACATCGTCTGATAGGGATGTTGAAACTAGCCCTGGTGGAAAGAAGAATGAAGATGTGGTAAATGTTGTTGATCTGTCTGATGATGAAGTGATTGGAAATGTTGTACCTAGTCTTGCCAAAAGACTTAAAACTAGAACAGGAAAAAATTTGGAATCTTCTCCTAAGAAGTCATCTGAAGGAAAGAAGAAAAAGACTTCTGTTATTGGTCCAACAAAAACATGGAGTAAAGTTGTTGTGAATCCCAGAAAGAGGAAGCTGTTGGAAGAACTGAATCAAAGTATGATGTTGAGGATGATGTTCAAGACATCACTCATGTGAGAAAGTCAATCTTGAAGAGAATTGCTGACAAGATACCTGATGTTCCTGTTGACAACATTTCATTCCATTATGCAAGCAATGCTTCCATGTGGAAATTTGTTTGTCAAAGAAGACTTGCTCTTGAAAGAGAGATTGGCAAAGAGGCTATGGAAATTAAAGAAGTCATAGAGGTGATAAAGGTTGCTGGATTGATGAAGACTGTTTATGGGTTCTCCAAGTGTTATGACAGTCTGGTTAAGGAATTTATGGTTAACATTCCTGTGAATATTTCTGACAAAAGAAGTGTGGATTTCATGAAAGTGTTTGTTAGAGGCAAATGTATTGAGTTCTCTCCTGAGGTTATCAACAATTACCTAGGAAGAAAAGAAGAAGTGTTTACAGAGTTAGAAGTTACTGATAATGATGTCTGCAAGGAGATAACTGCTGGTCAAGTAAAGGTGTGGCCCTTGAAAGGAAAATTGACAACTAGCAAACTTAGTGTTAAGTATGCTATCTTGCACAGAATTGGAGCTGCAAATTGGGTGCCTACTAATCATAAAACCACAACAGCTGTGGGATTAGGAAGGTTCATTTATGCTGTTGGCACTAAGAAGAAATTTGACTATGGATCATATATTTTTGAACAGACTGTGAAACATGCCACCACTAATGCTATCAAAATTCCTATAGCATTTCCATCTCTCATTTGTGGAGTAATTCTGAAACAACATCCTGGCATATTGACAAGTTCAGACACAGCCTGCAAGAGGGAGTCTACATTATCTCTGCATCCAAAATTGTTTGTTGGGAGTCATGTTCCAGACATTGCCTCAACATCAGATGCTGGTGTCAAGAAGAAAAGTACCAAAGCTGATTTGCTTGCAGAATTGAAGGCTACTTGCAAGGATCTAGATATTGTGATCAATACCAGCATGACTAGAAAGAAGGAAATTGAGAAGCTGATCCAGTCCTTGGAACAGGATGATAATGATGATGTTCATGTCAATGCTGAAGGTGTCAATTCTGAGGAAGATGATGAGGACGGTGAAGATGGGCCTAGCTCTGATGAAGATTAAGTTTCTTTTGTTGTTTCTGCTAGACAGTAGTTTTTTTTGCTTTTGTTGTTTTGCACTTGATGTGTTTGGTTTGTAACCTGAATATTATGTTTTAAGCACTTTTTATGTTTTTGTTCTATGATTTGTCTTGTCTTGAATGCTGACTTTAGACTGACAATGAGAGCCAGCTTAGGACTAACTGGTAGTTAGTAGGTGTTTGTCCAATTATGGCTAAAAAGAGGGAGATTTAGCCAAGCCAAGGTGTGGTTGTGAATCCTGTTTCTGATGTGGTACAGAAGTTGAGGGGGAGTGTGCACGTTGAACAACTGTTTATGCTGGTTCTGGTTTTGAGGGGAGTTTGCCCTTTGTTGATAGGTGGTGTGCAACATTTTGAAGTGGGAGCTGTTTGTTTTAAAATTTTTATCCGCTGCTGAAGTCTCTGATGTTGCAGAGATTGTTTTAGCCAAAATTAGCCAAAGGGGGAGATTGTTAGTTCTTGGATTGGCTAGAATTTTGGTAAAACAAAGTTGTTCAATGTTGATGTCACATGGGTGATGTCTTAACATTGAGTCTTAACATTGGATAATATTAAGTGTTTAAGTTGTTGAAGTTTTGAAGTCTGATGTCACATGCGATGTCATGACATCAGATATGCAGATCATTAAAACATCAGGTTTGAGATGTTTTTAGGGTTAAGCGTATTAGCTGGATTTTGGGAGAGCTGTTAGAGTTATTGGATGCGAATATCTTGGAGGAGATATTTTCTGTTGCAAACAGATTTGATGTAGATTTGTAGGAGTGTTTAAAGACTGAAGATTTAAGAAGATTTTGAGAGAAAATCTGTTTTGAAGATTCAGTTTTAAATAACAAATCAGGTCAGATATTGTAGTAGGTCCAAGCCCAAATCAAATAGCTATATAAAACGCATCAATCCTGAAGGAAAAGTAACGAAGAAAGAAAGCTAAAGACTGAGAGTCATTTGTGTCTTCGTGTATGTGTTGTAAACCATTCTAGTGTGAATTGGTGTTGTTGTTTTGAGTTGTTCTTGATCAAAGCTGTGAAGCAGAATCAAGTTGTGTTTTTCAAAGTGTGTGATCTTTGAATTATATCACTGAAGTGATTTAGGGATTGAGTAGTGTTCTCATACCTAAGTGGTCTCTTAGGTAGAAGGTTCATTAAGTAGTGATTAAGTTTAGGAGATGTCAACTGGGTTGTTGAGTCTGTAAATTAATTCTACTGATAGTGAAATTCATCCTTGGCTTGGTAGCCCCCAGAGTAAGTTGTTTAACTGAACTGGGTGAACAATTCTTTGTGTTATTTACTATTGCTTTTACCTTGTTCATATAGCAGAGTGTGTTGTTGTGACATCGCACTTAACATCACACATCTGATACCAGAATTTCAACATTTAAAGATGAACCTGTGTCTACCAATACGCTGGCTAAAGCATCGTCCTGGCAGTTGACCGTGATATTGAGTTCCATATTATGGTTCTTGCCTTCTTCCAGCAGTTCTTCATCATTGAATCCCAAGTTGTTGCAGGAAGTGATGTTGGAGATTATGCTATCAAATTGTCCTACTGTCACATCTTGTTTCACAAAGGCTTGTCCTAAAACCTTCTGTAGAGCTTCTCTGTGAGCTTCTGAACTAAGCAGGAGAGATAGTACAGAGATTCGAGACGGAGTTTGCAACAATTGATCCACAATGTTATACTCGCTTTTGTGGATGAGCTTTAGCATCTCATCATTGTTCTTTATAGGTTCTGGATTACTGAATTGACCAACTTGTTGGTTAGGAACTTCTGTTTGAGGTTCCTTTTCTTTGGCAGATTCTCCAACTCTTCTGTTGAAGATTCAACCGCTCTGGGTAACTCGACTGATGCCGACAATGTTCACAATAGAGGGTAATGGAGTTTCCTTTCCATTTTCTATGGTTGTTGCACCGTACTTGTATAGGATAGCTTTTTCTGACTTGTACGGTATCGAACCTGGCAAGTAGATGACCACATGGGCTTTTTGGGCCTTCTGGTTGTCGTAGGCCATCTCAATCAGTTCTAAGTTTGGAATTTTCCTACTACTGAGAGAGACTTTCGACTCATCGAGTAGAGGAATTACGGCATAAACATCTTCGGTTTTCCCATGATTGGAGATTATGACAGTTTTTTTGCTTTGACCAGGGAAGTAATCTTGTATCATGTTGATTGACTTAGAATTCAAACATGGTTGAATCTCCTTTCAGTCTAGCTGATGCTGGAGGGCTGCTCGCACTAGATAGCATCCTTGGTTATTTTCCGAGCATACTCTACAACGTTCATAATTGTGAGGGGGTACCCGACCATATTCGCTTTGTATACAATGCATTCTTACTAGATCCGTTTCTATTAAGCGGACATCACGACTTTGATGTCTACCAGGATTCCCATCAATCATGCTAATTTGTTGTGTGTCTTCATCTAGGTAGATCGGAAGCCACTAATGGTCCAACAGACGTTGAAGAGTCCTTTGCACAAGCGCACCCCTTAGTCGTCTCCGCAACATTCTTTACAGTCGTGATAATCATGTGAAGCCAGAAAACCAAGTCTGACATGCTTAGCATGTAGTTCCACTAGACTGGTATTCATCAAGTGTATGTCAAAGATTTGAACCATATTGACTTGATGATTATTTATTTCATGGTAGTCTTGGATCCATCCGAGATTTATTTGACGTTGGAGGGCCTTTTGTACAAAAGAGCATCCATAATTATCTTTTGAGCAGATCGGAAAAGTGCTATAATCGTGTTGCAGTAGATTGTAATACTGGCTTTTTCTTGAATACAATGCTACTAGATTGACGTTCATCGCACGAATGTCGTGGTTCTGAACAATGTTGGGATGTGCATGGGCCATGTTTACTTCACGAATCCGGTGATCCCGAATCCATCCCAGATCCATTTGTATTGTAGAGCTGCTTGTACTATGGCACACCCTTGATTGTCCTTGGAGCAGATATCACACTGAGGATATTTGTGAGATAGCACATGGCCGTACCCACTCTGTTTGCAATGCATTTTTACCAGGTTGGTTCCCAGTAAGCGTACATTGTGAATTTGATAACTGTTGACAGGCTCTTCTTCTATCAAATTCACTGTAGTCTTCTCATGTTGCGGTAATGGGTTCGTCTGAACATTTGGATTAACATCTTTAAAAGATAAAACCCCATTTCTGGCGAGCTTCTGTACATTATACTTGAAGCTGAGACAGTTCTCAATGTTATGTCCTGTTCCTCCTTGATGGTAAAGGCAAACTTGATCTGCTTTGAACCAGAAAGGTGGATTTTTTGGTACCGTAAGAGGAGTCCTGGTTTGAACTTGCCCCTTGGCCTGTAGAAGTGAAAATAACTCTGCGTACAACATCGGTATGGGGTCGAACCCTGATGGCTGTGTTGCACGATTGTTGTTGTTGTACTGTGGACGAGCCTGCTGAAGAGGCTGTTGCGGCCCTTGCTGATACTGTTGTTGACTTGGTTGGCTCTGAGCAACCTGAGGTTGATATGTCGGAGCAGGCGTTGGGTTGATAGTGGGAGTTACCGCGGCTACCGGTTGATACCTTCGCCTTTGCTTTCCCAGAGAGACATTACTGATATCTTGCTCTTTCTTCTTTTGGAAAGCACTACCGTATCTCTTAGTACTGCTAGATGGCTCTGCATCTTTGACCAATCGTCCTTCTCAGACTGCTTCTTCAAGGCGTACTCCCATGTTCACCATTTCAGTGAAGTCACTGGGCGCACTAGCAACCATTCGTTCGTAATAAAACGAGCTTAATGTTTTTAGGAAGATCTTTTTCATTTCCTTTTCCTCGAGAGAGGGATAAATCTGGGCGGCGATTTCGCGCCATCTTTGAGCATATTCTTTGAAGGTTTCTTTATCCTTTTATGACATTGCTCGGAGCTGGTCCCTATCTGGTGCCATGTCTAAATTGTATTTATACTGTTGAATGAAGGCTGCCCCGAGATCTCTAAAAGTACTGATCTTGGTGTGGTTTAAACCCATGTACCATTTGGCGGCACCGGTTAAATTGTCTTGGAAGTAATGGATTAGTAGCTGTTGATTTTCTGTCTGAGTAGACATTTTCTGAGCGTACATCACCAAATGACTTTGTGGGCAAGAGTTGCCTTTGTATTTTTCAAAGTCGGGCACCTTGAATTTGTGCGGGATCTTTACATTAGGGACCAAACAGAGGTCGGCGGCATCTTTTCCGAATAAGTATTGACCGCGAATGGCATACAGTTCCTTATGCATTTCCAAGAATTGTTCCTGGAATTTATTCATCCTTTCGTTACGTCTTTGTTTCCACCAGAAATTGCTTGCGGAATCTGTCATTCCGGGACAGTGTGTACCACTGGTTGTGGTATAGTCATTATTGCGGTGACTCTTGGCGCTTCAGTGACCTAAAGTTTTAACCTTCAGAAGTTTCTGCTGTAACCTTTGCGTCTTCATTTACCTGAAGTTTGTAACCTTTAGGTCTGGCAGTTGTTGCTACGACTTCCGGGTCTTCAGTGACCAGTGGGATGTATCCTTCACGTATAAAGTTGCGAGGCATACCCCAGGGAAATCCTTTAGGCATGTTGTACTGAGGATGACTGCCAAGTGTCTCAAATGCTGGCGTACACGTACCCTCTGAGATTATAGTCCTTTGATGCTGTTGCTCCTGGGTTGCTGCCAGGGATTGCATGTCATGGTGGAGTTTCTCCAAACTCTCTTTCAGAGCGTTGATTTCTTCTCTCAGCTCTCTATTCTCTTCCTCGAGATCGTCCATTTTCTTTTGTCGATTGGCCAGAGTATTGTACGAATGAGTCAGTTTGACTCTAGAGTGCGACACATATATGAGAGTCAAAGACAAAGATGTGCTATGTGAGAATGATGAATGATATGCAAAGAATGTGATATATTTTTTTAGTTTTTTTGTTTTCAAAAAAACTGTTAACAATTATATTGCAAGTATCACACAGTGGGGGGAGACCCCTTTTATTGAACTTGAAAGATTGCAGTATTTTACAAAAAAAGTACAGTATTTTACAAAGTGCTGTAAGGAAAATTAGGCCTATGGATCCTGAGTCCTCTCTGAGGAGAGCTCAGATGCTGGTTCCTGAACTTTTCTTTTCTTTAGTTGGGCTCTTTCAGCCGTTTTCGGGTCGATGACTCTCTGCCAAGTGAAAGGAGTGAGTAAATTTCTTCGTTCCTCCTGATTTTCCATAGCTTGTTGCTCTAATATCTCAATCAGAGCATCCTTTTCCTTTAGCAGTTCCTGAATCTTGGTATATTCCAAATTAAGGATCTGATATTTGTTCTTCCAAGAGTTCTTCTCACGTTGAACCTTGTTGAGAGCGACCTGGAGTTTTTCTGCATCAGACATGAAATAAAGGACAGATTCCTTTAAGGGAAAAACTTCTTGACGAGGGTAAGGCATCCTCAGTTTAATAGCTCTGGTTTGTACCCATTGGAGATAAGGTTCTGCAGAGGAACAATTTGGTATTCCTAGGGATTCTCTCCTTTTCCTGTGAATATGTTGCCACACATGCACTATTTCTTTCTTTAGTGTTCTGTCATTTTCTCCTTCCTTGAAGAAAAGACCTTCCAGATGAGCATTATGTGGGATATTCTTCATCGGGTATCCGAGTTGACGGCGAGCTAGAATTGGATGATAGTTGATCCCTCCTTTAGTACCAATGAGGGGTACATTGGGGAAATTTCCACATCTATTGATGATTTTTATCCCTTTGTAAATCCGATTGTACCAATCTATGTCTGTATTGGTAAGAGACATAATCTTCTGCAACTATCGCAGATTACTCTTGTGATCCCAAAAAGCAGCAGATTTAGGCAAGTGGGAAATAAACCATTTGTAGAGTAATGGTACACAGCATGTGATAATCCCTCCACTGTACAAATTCCTTAAGTGTACAGAATGGTAAGCATCCGCGAGCAAGGTTGGTACGGGGTTTCCAATCAAGAATATATTAATAGCATTGGTGTCGACGAAGTTGTCGATGTTGGGAAAAAGGAATAACCCATATGTGAGTAGAACGAAGACATCCTCAAAAGCGGTTATATTTCCTATACTGGCAAAGTATAGGGCTTTCTCCATCAGGAATTTAGCTGGTAAACCCTGGATTCCTCCTTTGATGGTCATGTGAGTCCTGACTTCTGACTCATCCAAAGAGATTGCTCTTGCAATGGTTTGTTCTTTTAGAATTTCTTCTAGTCCGAAAAATGGATCTCGATTAGTGATAGGTAAATCAATCAGGTGGGAGTATTCCTCCAGTGTTGGTGTGAGCTGATAATCCGGGAATGTGAAGCAATGGTAAACCGGATCGTAGAACTGAATCAACGTAGGCAGGATCCTTTCAACCATGTTAATCTTCAGAAGAGATAGCAGTCCTCCGTGCTTAGCTCTGAAAGCCTCGGGATTAGTAATTATCCTCCCTAATTTCCTTAGGTCGTCCAGTTTTGGAACCTTGAAGGTGTACTTGTGTGTTTTTCTTCTTCCGAAATCTATAACGTAATATTTCTCTGATATTTGCAATTATTGTTTTAGTTCTTTCGGGAAATATTTTTTTCTTGTTTAAAATGGTTTTTTAATGAATGCATGGATGCATGAATGCAGCAAACAAAAACACTTGAAAACATGGGTTTAGGGGTTCGTCGTTACGAGCATAGAGCCATGGATCTACTCATCCCCAAAGGTGTGTACTAATTGGTCAATTTTTTGTACCTGTAGAACGGGTTCTAAAAGGTTCCCAAAATCATTGACCCCTGTTAGAGATATTAACAGCAAATCGATTGACTCAAGTGAGCTATAATATCCTAAGATGAATCTCTTTTAAGTGTAGTATCGCGTGTCAACTATTCCCGATAGTCACTGCAGTACCTAATGGTTTAAATGGTTAACTGTCTACTAAATCCTAAGTGTCGTGGGTATCGCACTGGGAAGGCTATACTTTCACGACAAACGGTCGTTCAACATTAGTAAGTCCACACAGGTACCTCGACTGATTCGGTCGACTTCCAGGTCAACTTGGTCGGGAATCACACCCTATAAGCCTCCCTGGAGATGCCACCACTTATCTTAATGTTCTCTCAAACTTTCCACATGCGTATCAATCGCATTCCCAGTTAACAGTAATTTAAACACGGGTATCAAGTAATACAACAGTAAAATGATATATATGTAGTAGAAAACAAGTAAATAAACAGAGAAAAAAAATGTAAAACAAAGCCTATACCTCTTAGGAACTCTAATCCTAGGAATATCCCCATCAGAGTCACCATTTTTCTGTAGCGTGCGATTTTTGTCGGCGACGCGACCACCTTACCGCAATGGTTGGAATTGGGTGCTACTTTCTGATTTCTTATTTATCCTATGAAGCTGGAAAGGAAAGGGAAGATATCTAAAACTAACCTTGCACGCAAATTTTTTCTTTAACAAATGTTAAGAGATTGGGGAACGGGGTCAGGTTATAGAAAGGGAAGCTATTAACACCCATTGTATATATGGTTATCCATAGGCCTTTTATTGCATGTTTCTCTGTTGATTTAAATGCTTTCTGGTGTTTATCCGCTGTAGCTTGGGAAAGTTTCTCCTTTGGGAGTGTTGAGAGAATGTTTTTGTTGTTTCGGGTTTTCCGTTGTTTTTGGGAAGGTATTGGACCTAAAGTTTTTGATTTGTGTGCTCGCTAAGATTTCACAATCTTATGCCTACGTATTCCCGTAAAGAAATCTGGGAAATCAGAGCAATCGTAGTTCCTCCTATTCTATGGGAGGAAAGATGTTTGGTGTCTTGTTCAAAGCCCAAGATTGAAGCTGTTTGAGTATTTGCGTCTTGTTCAAAGCCTAAGATTGAAGCTAAAAGGGTGACTGAGAGAGAATTTGTCATCTCTAAAGGGCGAATATCTCACCAATTCATCACAAATGTTGAGTAATTGATTATAAAGGAGAATTACTTTAACTGGGATATGTAGAATCTAGCAATGGCATAATTTCCTTTATAAAATGGATGTCATGAAGGAAGAAAGCTTTAACTCCGTGTAGAGCAATGCCACTTTTTCCTTATGAATCTTTCATGCTAAGAGAGGGACATTGGCTTGGATGTTAGGGATCCAGAGGCTTGCCACTTACAGCAGTTAGATGAAAGATGATTTTAGCTAGGATAAAGGAAGGACTCCAGCTTGGAATTTGAATCAACAAGTGTGCCACTTACAGCAATTATCTGGGAAAAGGTTTTGGTTGTCTGTTCTGAAATGTGATGTATAGAGGAATATCTTCCTACAGAGAGGACTCATAGTCTCATCTGAGGGGATGTTGATTTTTGTGTGCCTTGATCAAAGCCCAAGGTTGAAACTAAAAGAAACTGACTCCATTAGGGAGGGTTTTATCTGTCTTGTACAAAGGCCAAGGTAGAGGCTGACTGGAAAATGACTCCACTGGGGAATGTTTTATCTGTCTTGTACAAAGCGCAAGATTGAGACTGACTGGGGAGATTCATTATACCAAGCCTAAGAGGAGGCTAATTGGGGAAAAATCTTATATGAAGCATAAGAGGAGGCTATCTCTTGCTGAGGATTTATTGAAATCCAGGAGCAAGTCCAAATTTTATTGGGGAATCCAAAAGGTTTACTCTTGCTGGGAAACAGGGAAGAGTTGAGATATCAGATTCCATGAGGTTCTGATTCCATTGGGGATTTGTTGATTGACCCTGGTTGGGGATTTTTAAGGTGAAAGTTTACACCTTGTTGGGGATTTAGAGGGGTTCAAAGGTTGAGTTTGAAAACATATGGAGGTTTTAAATCTGCTAGAGATTAGTGTATTGATTGAGTAATCAGGGTTCTTCCTATGCTTTTAGAAAACTTGAGGGTTTCTTGGTGAGATCTAAGAGGAGATAAGACTTTCCAAGTCTACTTGTATGAAGCCCAATAGGAGGCTGGGACTTATCCAAATCTCTTAAGGAGTGGTATACTCTGGTCTAGAGAGAAATCTTTGTATGAGGCCCAAGAGGAGGCTGTTGGTTTTAAGGGATAAAAATCAACCCTAGAATGGTCTGATGTTTGGAATTCTTGACTCTCATGAGGATTGAACTAGTAGAGATGACTAATTTCTATCATATACTGTAGGAGGCCTTTGGGTCCTTGTACTAAGCCCAAGCGGAGGCTGAGGAACTTTTAAGAAGCCTGTGGGTCCTTGTACTAAGCCCAAGAGGAGGCTGGGGGAACTTCTAGGAAGTCTGTGGGTCCTTGTACTAAGCCCAAGAGGAGGCTGGGGATGCTTTTAGGAAGCATGTAGGTCAAAACCTAAGAAAAGTTCAATAAAGTTTTCACCGGGAATAAGTCCTTTCTTTGTTTGAACAGTTCTAAGGTTTGAAGAAATTCAAAAGAGGTTTCACCGGGAATTAATCCTCTTTGGGGAAATGAATTTCTTGTACACATATATACTTCTAAGTTTTGACAGTCTTGAGAAAAGTTTCACTTGGAATAATGCCTTTCCCTGTTCCATATTGTATAAGCCCAAGAGGAGGCAAGACTGTATAGGGAATTTCCTATGAGGGAACTAGTTTTGACTATGTTGAAAGTAAATTTCTGGTTTGACCTAATCATAGACCTAACTGATGGGGAAACTTTAAGTGAGATATGCACAAATATATGTACAGACAATTATATTGACAGATATATATATATATATATATATAAATATGCATTGAAAAAGATGTTGGGACTTACCTGTGAGAAGAAGCCCAAGCATAATGTGATTTGTTGTATTTACTACAACTGTATTCCCAATTTTAGGATTTCAAGAAATTGAAGAAAGTTTTGAAAAAAACATTGAATTTGAATCTGAATTAAGAGAGTGTTTGGGCTTATAGCTCAAAGAGAGGCCCCGGTGACTTATTTGATAACATTGATTGCACTGCAATACCGATAGACGTCGTGGGACTTATACTACAGTAGAGGCCCAAAAATGTTTTTGTACAAAGGAGTTTGGTTCTTACACTCTATTAGAGGCCCAGAAGTGTTTGTAAAGAAAATAATTGGACTTATACTCAAGGAGAGGCCCATAAGTTTTATTTGAAAAGGCGACGATCGCGCCGTGATTTTGAAAATCACAGAGGGACTCATACAATGACTGAGATCCCAAAATTATTTATGTACAAAAGGGATGGGTCTTACACTCTATTAGAGGCCCAAAAGTGTATTTTTTATACAAGAGATGAGGATTACAACTCAAGGGGAGACCCAGATGAAAAACAACGATCACACAGTTATTTTGAAAATCGTATCGGGACTTATACAATGACTGAGTCCCAAAAATGGTTTATTTACAAAGGGGATGACTCTTAAACTCTATTAGAGGCCCAAAAGTGTTTCAAATGAAGTTTGAAAAAATTAAAATCAAGGGAAAAACCCTAATTTTAATTCAAATATAATTTTTCAAAGAAAATTAAATAATAAATGATATAAAATATCAAAAATATTCAAAAACAAGTTGTGAACTTTGAAAAATATTTTGAAAAATCATGTTTAATCACATGAAAGTTTGGAATCCAATTGAATTTGAGAATTCAAGGTGGAAACTCATTTTTAAAATGTTTGAAAACAAATAAAATGAAATAAATTACAAAAATTCAAACTATATTAAATAAATACTATAAATTGGATTTTTTTGTAGAATAAAATATTTCAACATTTGTGTCAATTTTTAAAAAAAGAATCAATAACAAATAATTAAAATTGAAAGAGAAATTAATTTTGAGATTAATTAAGAAAATCATGAAAAATAAAAAAATAGCAAAAAAGAGAGCGAACCAAAAATGGTCTGGGTGGGTGTTGAACCCACGCCCTCTAACCAAACACACATGCGCTTCTACCACTAGGGTGGTGATACATCCATTGTATCAGCCCCATCCATAAATTGATAAGGCTAGAATGCCTTTTGGCCAGGCCAAGCAACAAGGGCGCCATGGCTGGCTTGCCCAAGTTTTCAAGTTTTGGTTCAAGTGCAAGAAGGATCATATCTCCCTCATTTCTCCAAGAAATTGGATGAAATTTAGATGGACCCTGCCTAGAATTTCATGAGGAATCCACTAGTGGTTTCAGAATTTTCTAAAGATGCCTACATTTTAAAACCCGATAATGGTTTCAAAATAGGCCAAAATTTGCAAGTTCTATGCTACCTCTTCATACAAGCAATAATAGCCTGGTAAATTGGTTCAAACACAACACATATGATATGTATGACATGTTCATGATCAATTGACATCAAAGCAATGCATATTTTAAAGAGTTCAAGTTGTTATGCACTTACCTCTTGAAGCTCCTTGTGCTATCTTGCAAAATGCTTGTGCCAGAAGTAATCTAATGCCTTAGACACTCTTGATTGAAAAATGCAAAAAAGTCAAAATTTGAGGTTTTGGAGGATGACTTTCTGATTTTGGTGCTGTACAATGAGGATGAAGGATTGAACACCTCCAATAGATGGTTTGTGATGTGTTTGGATAGTTATTTGAGTGGTTTTTTCTCTGGTTTCCAGAATTCCCAAATTGCTCCATTATGACTTGAAATTGAAGTAAGAGAGGGAGAGTGAGAAAACAAGGCTTTGGTATTGTTTTGGTGTGGTTTGAAACACCTAAAATGACCTCTATTTATAGTAGAGGAAGTTTGTTTTTGGAGGAATAATGAATGGCAACTGGTTCACTCTATTATCCAGTGGATATACCCATGTATCACTTTCTTAAATGCCAAGGTACCAAGTCTTCTCTTAGCCATTGACTTGAGCTGATCTTTGTAGCTCTAGGTCTTCTGAATTTTAAGTTAATCTTGACTCAATTAGACTTATATGGCTTGGTTCATGACAACTCTATGTTCCAAATCAATGCCAAATGACAAAGTTGGAGTTTTGGATTTGAAACTTGAATGATCACATGCTAAAGGATTGGCTTCTTGACTCAATGGTCCAAGTTTGAAAATATCAAGTGATTCATCAAGATTCCCTATGATCTTGGAAGAGGACAAAGCTGGTAAGATGACAAAATTTGAAATGGAAATCGTGTGGTACAAGAAATGCACCAAATCTGCCTTGAAAACTAGTTTGAGCAAGGCATGTTGTGAGGTCCATAACTCCTTGCTAAAGTTGAATTAATGGGAGTTATTATACTCCAACTTTGGTCTTGAATCATCTTGGATCATAATGAAAAATGGCCTCAAAGTTGGTGAAACAGTGAAACAGATTCTGACTTGAAAATTTCACCAAGTGTTGGAAAAGTGGTCATTTTCATGTTTTTGTGATTTTGATCAATCCATAACTCAAAATCCATGAGGATTTGGAATAAGATGTAGTTGACAACCTTGAAGCATGTAATGAGAGCTTTCATTTGAGCTTTGGATGGAAGAAAAAGGTTGCTTGGATCACAAGTTATGGTCTTGCAAAGTTGGGTATAAATCACTTTTTTCCCATAACTTAGTGAAATTTCAAGTTTCTTATGGTTGCCCCACAACTTAGTGAAATTTCAAGTTTCATTTGAGCTTTTGCAAGTAACCCCATTTTTCTTGATTTTTCTTGATGGATGATGATCCAAAACATAAATTAACATGGTTTTTGACTCAAGGAAGCCTTGTTTGTCAAGAAATTAAAAAAGTCAAACTTGATTTTTTGGCACAGTTGACTTTTTGTCAGATGAATTTCAAACTTTGTGATTCTCTATGAAATCAAGTCCTTGACCTAATTCAAACCTAATGGATGGATTCCATAGGTGTTATAGAGTGTCTTGAATCATGTCCCAAGGTTTGGGATCATGTCTTGGTCAAAAGTCAAAGGTGCAGTTGACTTTACATTAGGAAACCCTAATTGGTCCAGATGAATTTGAATCCTTGCACTACTTATGAATCAAGTTCGTTGGATCAATCCAATCTTGTAAATGGATCAATATGATGTATTAGAGGTCTTCAAAACACTTCTTGAGGTCTTGGCTCATGCATTGCTCCAAAAGTCAACTTAGGGGTGAATGCATCCCCTGAGGCTATTTTGAACTTGTGATTGGGTCCATGAGGTCCCTTTAAGCTTATTAGATCATGTTTTGAAGTATTGGCTCATGCCTAGATGAAAATTTCTCTCTGGAGGCATTGGTCGACCAAAACCCTAATTTGGTGACACTGATGATCTTGAGGCTTGATCCACTTAAAATGTTGCACTCTTGTGCTTGATTCTTGATATAGGAGACCTCTTGACCCTTCTTGGAGGTTTGAGAGACTTTACAAGTTGAGGATCATGTCCATTCTTGATTGATCCTTTGTCTGAGTACTCTGAGAGGGCTCAAAATCCTATTTCTTGGTTGTATTGAATGCTCAATCAATCTTTGAGAGGATTGATGAGGCATGAAGGTACATCCATATTGTGATGATGGTTTGCACAATGATGGGAAATCTTGTGGTCAAAATTTGGGGTATGACAAACACGCTTTGGATTCATTTCATTAATCTTATGTGGCAGATCTCATGATCCAGAAACGCGCGCTCATGGGGGAATTTAATTTAGAAATAACATGGAATCACATTTGAAATCATCCAATTAAAAACATTTCAAAATACCAGCGTGTCTCCACCTCCGTTCATCTTCTTCACCTCTTTGGTCATCTTCTCCAGAGAGCTCTCACCAGAGAATCCACAAATGATAAAGATAGACCATGAGACCTATGCCATTGTGACCGTCTCATCAAGGCGAACTCAACCTCACTCTCCATTTTCATTTATGGAAAAGGAGTAAAGAGAATTTTGGAGAAAATCAAAAGAACACAAAAACACGAAAACAAAAATTAAATGATGTACAAGAAGAATCAACACCAACTAGGTTAGAGGAAACATTCAACAAGCAAAAGACTATATTGTGATAACTTGTTTGAGTGAAAATGGAGCTTCAAACTACGTTGTCCAAAAACGATATGAGAAGCTCTTAAACTGGATTTGGTTGGAGCAATTCAGAGACTCTTAGAGCTTGGAATTAGTTGCAGAAGCTTCAGTGGAACACGATGAAGTTGATGGAATCAAGAAATGAGAGTGAGAGTGGCTCAAAATTAAAGCACGATAGCTCATTTTTTTGCAGAAAATTTGAAGGTGGAGCAGGGGTTTTCTGGCTCTCAAAAGCTTGGGAATGAAGGTAGAATGAACCTCTATTTATAGCTGAAGATTATGGAATGCTTAGAAGGGTGAATTGAGTGAATTCATGCACACCCCATCATGCCAAAAGTGTGACTCTCAAGTCATCAAAACGCAACCAAAACTTGTGTTTCAAATGCTAAACAACTTGTGGACACTTGCTAAACTTGATTAGGCGCAAAATTGAAATTTAATTTGGCCTCTAATTAGAAATAGAATGAATAAAAAATCTGATCATGGAGCTTTCTTCAGTTTCAAGTCACCGTGTTCACTATGATGTGGCATCCTACTCAAGAGGCTTTTTCCACCATTCTTCTTGCAATGCGTATTTCTCATGGCCTAGTTTACAATGTGTCAAGAAAGTATTCATTTAGACATCTGAGGAGAACGTTATGATGTGTTGAAGTTGGCATGAAAAATTGGTCATCATACTTAGAAAAATTCTAAGTCTTTGAGGTAGAAAATGACCTATAATGTTCCAACAAATTCCATGGCCTTCCAAGCATAATTTGATCTTGATCATTGAAGCAAACTTGTAGAGGGAATTGTAAATGATATTGTGCAAAAAGAATCAGCTTCAAAGGATAAAAATTGAAGAATTTGTGATCCTTTAAAGTTGAGAAAAAGTCACTTGAAAATAGGTCAAATTTCACTAAGTCCACAAATGACCTATAATGTCTTCAAACTTTTGATGGTCCTCCAAACATAATTGGATCTTGTCATATAAAGAGAAGTTGTGGAAGATGTTGAGAAGAGTCATATGCAAAAATAAACACTAAAAAATATGGAGAATTGAAGGAGTTGTAGTCCTTGGAACTTTGACTTGAAAATGTTGACTTTTTGGTCAAACCTTCTTGAACCAACTTGTATACTTGAGATTTTCTTGCACTTCGAGGAACATGAATGATCATATGAACCCAAAATAAGATTTCCTTGAATGTCCTTTTATTAAATTGACCAAGGCTTGAGATAACTTGTTGAAGAAGGCCTGGAAATAAACACATGAATCTTTGACTTTCTTGAAAAATAAGCTACACAACCTTGAGGTACTCTTGCTCAAAATGATATAGAATTATGCTTGAGAACATATACCTTGATATTAGAAGCCATATCTTGAAAAATAAGTCCTTGGGAGTCAATGGATGTCCACACTTTGACTTGAGAGATCAAAATCCTAGCTGAGGAACTTAGCATGATGCTCTTGATGAAATGCTCTACCTTGCACAATGAGCTTAGAGAAACAAGACATATTTTTGCATTTTAATTAGTGGTTAGTTAAACAATAAGCATATAAACATAAAGATAGAATACACATAAAAGGGTGCTTGGTGTTCTCAAAAACAAAAACCCCAATGGATAAGAGGAGGAGAACCAAATGTGTGATCTTGTTTGTGTAAAGATGCAAATGATAAGTGGGATAATAGGGTTAAAAATCAGGGTATGACAATGTGCTTGAGATTAAGCACTCAAATGAATGGAAAAATTTAGTTAGATTCGAATCAAGAGCATTTCATGATTTGAATAAACTGAACAAGTGAAGTGGAATAAGAAGAAAACAGAGTTTTGACCCATTTCTCATCTGATTCGAATTAAGAACAAAGTATAATTCTAATAAAAAACCCCGTGATTCGAATCAAGTGTTAATTCTGATTCAAATAAATTCAAGCATAGCCAACATAAAAATGTAGATTTTTTTTTTTAATTCGAATAAGGTGTAAAGTATGATTCGAGTCAATTCAAGCAGAGGTGGCCCAAAATTTCTTGATTCAAATCATGTGTAAATTCTGATTTGAATCAAAGTGTTTGAAAATATTTTGTTTGCCTCTATCCAAAGTGATTCGAATCAGGATATGTGCTTGATTCAAATCAAACACAAAATCTCAATTTTTCGTAATTTTCAAAAGACTTTGAGATTTTTTCCACATGACTTAAATTAATAACACACATGGTTCTTATTCCACTGACTTGTGCAATTGATTAAAAGCATCATGATTAAGTTCAAACATTACTATCGTTTTATGCATGCTAACGACGAATTGTTTCTAACTTGTTTAATAGATGTTGTGCATTCAATAAGGAAACTTAATAAATGAAAGTAAATGAAAACGAAAGCATTAAGACAAGCAACAAAATCGTCGTATTAGGGTAGTCCTCCTGAATGTATTTGGGACATGAGACTATAAAAAGTCCTCCCCTAAGTCCTTAGGGAGATAGAGGCAGACATGCTCCTCCCTAGTCTGACCCTTTTCTTTCATCTCTTTCTATGTCATTGTGATCATGTAACTAGGACGTAGAGTAAAGGTTTAGTTTCTCTAACACCAACCATTTAGGGATTCGACGTTTTCCCTAAGTGTAACCTTTTGAAGATTTGTTCTTTATGGTCACCCCTATTCACCCGAAAGCTCAAGCATTGGTTTGTGTTGTTGGAGTCGAAATGAAGGGAAATTGTCATGAGTTATTCCCCAAATACTAGACTGTGAGTCATTAACTCATGGGAAATGGGTTGTATGTGTACAAGTAAGATGATCTTTTCAATGAGGACTTATACTAGAAGAAATAATAGACGAGTCTTGTCAAAGACCTGGGTTAGCTCAGGGTGGCATTCCTCAGGACGAGGCTGAAGGTGCGAAAAACACAAGAAGGGGGGGGGGGGGGGGGTTGAATTGGGTTTTAAAACAAAAGCTTTTTAACCAACTCAAAAAATCAACATAATCAAAAGTTTAGAAAGAGAAAGACACGAGGAATTTTATCCTGGTTCACTTGAAAATCAAAGTTAATCTAGTCCACCCGCCAAGGTGATTTCGCCTTATACACAAGGACTTAATCCATTATAATCAACTGATTACAAATGCACGAGCAACAACTGGTGACTAACAAACCATTGTGACAAACTGTCAAAGTCTTCTGAAGGATTCTGACCTAACTGGTCCCTTAAGGAAACACAAACAATAAGTTTGAATAAAGATTTTATGTGACAATTTGCTTCTACGCAAGCAGATTTTACACAAATGAAATACAAACACTTAGAGAAAAAGAAAGCATAGACAGAATATAACAGTCTTGTAATAAGAGCTTTCCACGTAGAAACAGTCTTGTAAAGTTTGCCTCTTCTCTTTTTTTCTTCAAGTCTCCAAGTCCTCTTTATATAACATGAAATAGGAACCGTTGGAGGGCAAATAAGGAATATATAAAAAGGTAGATGTCCACTAATGGATTAGTGACAGGTGTGAAGAATAATACAGTCCTTCCCCCACAATTTCAGGTTAATGGAAGGAATATTTTTGTTTTGTACCATGTACTATTTCATCACGTATCCTCTTGATCTTATCTTCAAATTCATTGGCTTCTAATGAAAATTTAATGAAGCATGAAATGAAGAACCACATAGGTAAAATCAGAATCTTCAGTATCATTAGTCAAAACCTTTACAACATTATTATCTGGCTTGAGATCTTCAAAGTCTTCAGCTAAGTAACAAAACTTCAGAAGCTCACCATTCTTCAGAAGCTTGATTATCAAAGTCACATCCAGAAGTAAAAGCAGAGAGAACATTGCAACAGAAACATAACGTCTTTCCATAAACTTCTTAGGAGTGAATCAACACAGAAGCAAATTTCATAACACAATGTTTAGAAACTGATAATGTTTCATGTCATATACTCAGAATCAGAATTGGCTGTTAAAGCTACACAATAATAAACCGTTAGGGTACCATAATTGTTCTCACACAAATACTACATTATTATCATCAAAGTTCAAAGGTATATATGCAGAACCAAATCTTGTTCTAGCAATTTCCCTTTTTTTTATGAAGATAAATTTATGTATTTTGATGAACAATTTGTTCAAGGTAATCATAGAAAGATACATCAGAAAGAAGCACAAAGGTTCCCCTGAGATGTATAATCCTAAAAAGATAAAATCAGAATGAATGAACATTTTCTTGATTAACCTTTTTGCAGAACCAGAATAATTTTCTATCAGAATCTGGTTTGTCTTCAGAAGTTACTTGAACTTATCCAAAACACTGGTTGTCAAATTCAACACTCTGATGAACTTCACTTCAAAAGCTTGGTTCGAAATATTAGCCTGATTTAAATTTTTTTGAAAGAGCTTCAGAACTTGGTTAAAAACCTTAAAAACTGATTGAATCAGTTCTGGTTGACATGAAATTCACAATTCCTCAGAACTTAACAATGAAGTTAAAAACTTCAGAATCTAGTAACTTAAATTATGATATGAAAACTTCAAGAGCTTCTGATTTTCTTGACATTCCTTGGAAAACACTTAACACAAAATTCTTTGAAGAAGTTGTTAGCAGAAACATTTAAGAATTGTTTGGGTTCTGATTCACGAACATAGATATATCAAAATTAATATGTATCTCCCCCTTTGTCATCAATCAAAAAGACATAGACAACAAAAAGAATAAATAAACATAATTTCATTGATAATTTCCCGAAGGCTCAACAATAAAGATCAAACAAAATAGAAACAAAAACACTAAAATAACACAAAAGTGAATAAACAAATTTTGAAAACTAAGGGTTTGGGTTCTGTGGCGACGGAGGAGGCGGAAGTCTAGAGAGAAATAACTCAAACATAGATTCTTTCTTATCCAAGCGTTGTTTGACCAGAGCACTATCTTCTTTCATCTCAACAAGAGTCCTCAGAATCTCAAGAATCACCCCAGAAGAAGTTCCAGCAACGTGTTGATTTTTAGAAACAGCAATTTATTGTTCTGACACATTGTCTTCAGCTTGCTGTTGATCTCCAGAGACAACTTGCTTGCCCTTGTCCAGCTGAGCAGAAATATCCTCCCTAACAACATCTGAAAGTTCAGAAGCTTCCTTTGTCCATTTTGCTTCTTCCACAATCTCAGGAGCAGGAAGACATAATGAATTACATAGTAACTTTAAGGCTTTTGTAGCAAGTACAAACATTGTACTTGGCAACCTCCTCACTAACCTCCTTCAAGTATCCTTTTGCAAAGATCAAACCAACACTTCTAACAAGGATCATGATAGGTTGATAAAAGCATTGTTCCCAGTCTTCTCAACATGCATCCTAATAGATCTCTTTATCATAGTGTTCTTCTTCATATGAACCACTTAATCTCTGAGAAATATAAACACAGTTGCTGGGAGAGCAATCTTGATACCTTTATCCAAAAAGAATAACATGAACTTTTGGGAGGTGTTGATGTAATCAGCCGAGTTGGTGCCAGATCGGTGATAGATGCAACCCAGGATAATCTTGAACCATACCTTTAAGGTATCGATCAAATCCTTAGCACTGGGACCCTTTCCTTCCTCAAACACAGTTTCTCCCTTGAAGATTGTTGATGTTACCTTTGATTCTCTCTTAGCATCAAATTTAACATAGAACACTCTTTTCCCACTTCCATTATGAGAAATCATATCAATGATAGTCTTCTCTATAATAACAAGTTTTCTGCCAAAAATGTAGGAAGTGATTTTTTCTTTTTCAGCCATAGCATGAATCCAAAACTATTTGACAAGACCTGGGTAGACTGGACCCTTCAGTCTTTCAAAGAAAGTATTCAAACCTTGGAATTCCAAAGTTACAATTAGATCAAGGCCATTATCCTTTAGGTTTTTGAAATCAACGATGGTTTCACATAGGACCGTCAGTTCTTCTACTAGAGTGTTGAGGGTGATAACTGGTTGATCTTCATTAGCACCGGATTGATGAGGAGATTATTGTTGTTGTTGATTTTCAGCCATTGTAGAAGTTTAAAGGTTGAAGAAGATGAAAAGTTACAGAAAATAGTTTCAGGTTTGAAAGAGAAATAAAATGTGGGAATATTGTGAGCATAGTGTGAAATGTGAGTGAAGTGGGTTTATATAAGCATTTTAGCAATAGTTACAAATAAATGCGCAGACATAGGGGGAATGCATAAAGATTTAATCTAGTTCATGAAATGTTAAACCCAATATATCACGTCATTATTTCACATGTCCGGGAAGTGGGACAACTGTCACCACTAAAGACCACACGTTATCAAATGAAAAGACAACCATTAAATGCTGTAACTGTTCAGAATCAAGAAGACAAATCAATAGGATTTCTTCTGATCAGAACCTTTTTGATTCATGAAACTTCCGCACTTTAGAAAGCTCATGTTTCAAAATCAAACAAACAACAATAAATCCTCAGAATCTTAATCAAGAATTCTGAAAGCTTAACATTCTGATAACATATTTTCATTCCGGACATGAGTTCATAAACAAAATTTTCAGAATGAAAATGAATCTATCCTCAGCAAGGGGTTTTGTAAAGATATCAACCCACTGATAATCTGTATCAACAAATTTTAGATGAAAAATACCCTTATGAACATAGTCACATAAAAAGTGATGTTTAATCTCAATATGTTTAGACCTAGAATGCAAGATAGGATTTTTGGATAAAAAAATAGCAGAAGTATTATCACAGAAAATAGAAATGTTACTCTCAAAGATCTAATAATTATCCAACTGACTTTTTATCCAGAGTATCTGTGTGCTACATCCAGAAGCTGCAATATACTCAACTTCAACTGTTGAAAGCACAATTGTTAACTGTCTCTTGCTGGACCACAATATCAGATTGTCTCCCAGAAATTGATAACTTCCAGAAGTATTTTTCTTTTCTATTGTGTCTCCAGCATAGTCAGCATCACAATAACCTACTATCTTGTATTCACTTGACTTTCTTTAAAACAAAACAAGATTAGTAGTACCTTTCAGATACATAAAGATTCTCTTAATAATAGTTAGGTGAGTCGCCCTAGAGTATGATTGGAAGCGTGCACACAAATAAACACTGAATAAAATATTAGGTCTAGAAGCAGTTAGATAAAGGAGAGAACTTATCATACCTCTGAATAACTTCTGATCTACCTTACCACTTACCTCTTCCTTTTCCAGAATGCATGTAGGATTCATTAGAGTTTTTGCTTGCTTACATTCTGACAAGTTAAAACTTCTTTAGAAGTACTCTTATATACTTGCTTTGGTGGATGTACGTTCCTTGTGAACGTTGATCAATTTGAATCCCCAAAAAGAACTTGAGTTCCCATCAGACTCATTTCAAATTTTGCTTGCATTAACTTAGCAAAATTATTACACAATGAAGCATTAGCAGAACCAAATATAATATCATCAACATAAATTTGCACAACCATAATATCATTCTTAAAGGTTTTACAAAAGAGTGTTGTGTCCATTTTCTCTCTAGTTAAATCATTTTCCAAAAGGAAGTTACTTAGTCTTTCATACCAAGCTCTAGGAGCCTGTTTCAGACCATATAACGACTTTTTAAGTTTGAAAACAAAATCTGGGTTTTCAGAACTCTCAACGCCAGGGGGTTGGTGCACATACACTTATTCAGAAATGTACCCATTCAAGAATGCACTCTTAACATCCATCTGATACAGAATGATGTTATGATTGACTGCAAACGAAACTCAAAGATGAATAGACTCTAACCTGGCAACTGGTGCAAAGGTTTTTGTATAGTCTATCCCCTCTTGCTGACTATAACCTTGTGCTACCAGTCGAGCTTTGTTTTTGACGACTTCACCTTTCTCATTGAGCTTGTTTCTGAATACCCATCTGGTTCTGATGACATGGACACCTTTTGGTTTCTAAATAAGATCCCAAACATCGTTTCTGGTAAATTGATCCAGTTCCTCTTGCATAGCCATAATCCATTCATTATCCAGAAGAGCTTCATCAATAGATGTTGGCTCTATCAAAGATATCAAACCCAAAAGAGTTTCTTCAGAAGGTTTGAACGAGGATTGAGTTCTGATTGGTGCGTCTTTATCTCCGAGAATCAATTCTTCAGAATGAAAGATTCTTGGTCTACTCTTTCCCTTGTCTTTTGCTTCAGTATTATTATCTTTCCCTTCTGAGTCTTTGTGTAACGCCCCGAATATTTAATTATTTATTTAATTAAATATTTAATTAATTATTTGTGATTACTCGGTTAATTTTGTGTTGAGGAGATTTAATTGGTAAGTTGGTATTTAAGTTGGTTTAGTCGTAGAATTATATTAGAAATAATATAATTAAAATATTATTAAGTAATTCCCGAATAATTGATGAATATGTCGATTATATGGTTTAAGTCGTTAAGTTGATAGTCGGGTAAAATTAGCCGAGAAATTAACACTAGAATTAATATTGTATTTTTATTAAATTGATTTTGTGAGAAATAGTACTATTGAGCCTACATTGGGGTTTTTAGTAGCAATTAAGGGTGTGTGAGAACTTAAGCCCAATTAGAAACTAATAATTATAATTCTATTAAATTAAAATAATAGAAAAGAATAGTAGGGAGTGGGATATCAGTTAGAGGGAAAATAAGCAGAACGTGAGCAATTGGGGGAAAGGAGAAGAAAAGCTGCGAACCATTTTAGGGAGAAGAAGACGAAGAAAAATTGCTACAGGTGTGGAAAAAATCAAGAAATTCGAGCTACCTTCGATCCAATCAGGTAAGGGTGGGGTTCGAATTTTATAACCGGGAAAATGATAGTTAGTATGTAGAAATTGGGATTTATATAATTTTTCACTATGTGGTATTTATTGGATTGAAATTGGTATATTATAGAGACCCATTATCATTTGATAGAGTAATTAGAAACTATATTTCTATGCCATAGCCACTGTAGCGGTTTTGACTTTTGAGTTAATCTTTGAAGCATTTTTTCTAAGTGGCTTTGTGATATTATATATAATGATTGAAAGGTGAGAATTAGATATAACATATATATATATATATATATATATATATATATATATATATGGAAGGAATCAAGAAAAAAAAAAAAAAGGGAAATTAGATGATGTATATGTACTGGACGTGGGGGTTGGGGCGGTCAATTTGGAAGTGGAACTCCACTCTCTTTTTCTTCTTCCATGCGCTACAGTAGGCAATTGTGGCATGACCTTTTGGTTGATTTTTTTTGGTTATTTACAAATAATAAATAGCAGAGTTCAATTTAATTAATTGGTCCAATTGGATTATAGTAGGGATGATTTTAGTTGCAGAGCCAGTTGTAAATAACAGGAATACTAGTAATTAAAATATAGTAGCAATAGAAATAAATTAGTAGTAGAACTGGACAGAAAACAGTGCCGAGAGCATAATTAAGCGGTATATTTAGTTGCCCGGAATCGAATGAAAATTTTTGGGGAAGTTCGTAATAATTAGTAGGCAGTGTGATTGATTTACTTTTGTTGAAAAGATGCTGGAAGTTGAAGACAGTAGAAATTTTAGTCGCCCGGTAAAATTAAGCGGTATATTTAGTTGCCCGGAATCGAATGAAAATTTTTGGGGAAGTTCGTAATAATTAATAGGCAGTGTGATTGATTTACTTTTGTTGAAAAGATGCTGGAAGTTGAAGACAGTAGAAATTTTAGTCGCCCGGTAAAATTAAGAGGTATATTTAGTTGTCCGGAATCGAATGAAAATTTTTGGGGAAGTTCGGATATACGAGTATATACGTGAATGGTGTTTATTTTTGTTAAATTAAGTTGATTGTGTGGAATTGCAGGTACAGCTGGGTAAGCATTATATTAGTTTTATATTATGGTTTCTCTACAAAATCCACTAAGTGATTTAATAGTAGTATCATAATTAATAATATACATGTACTAACCACCTTATTTTGGTTGCTGTTAGTAGGTAATAGAATATTTTTATTTAAAGAATTGGTACGTGTCTTTAATAGTAGACCATTTAAGTAGCAGTACAATATTTATAAAACAGTCCCGATTAGCCAAATTAAGCGGAGAATTAGTTGTCCGGAATTTAATGAAAATTGGCGGGATAACTAATATAAATTAGTAGGTATTCTTGGTTGGTTTGTTTTGTGGTAATTATGTCGATTAAGTTGATTTGCAGGTACAGCTGAATAGGTTGAATTGTCCCGATTTACGGGCGAATTATTTAAGTTGCAGGTCTTATGGCCAATATGGTTTGAGTTGAGTTGTTGTTTAAGTTGTAGGTCGAATGACCAACATTGGATTAAGTTGATGCAATTGATGCATGTTTAAGTTGTTGTTTTCGTTGTCGTGAATTTATTGTTGAAGTTGAGGTTGCATGGCATACATTGCATTGTTTAAGTTGGCCTTGATGGCACCTGTTTAAGTTGGCCTTGATGGCACCACGTTGAAGGCTTATGCCTTGTTGAAATGCCTCGATAACCTGGCATATGTTTAAGTTGGGAGATTACTCCAAATGGTACCACATGCATTTGCATAGTTGAGTCGCATTTGAGTTGCATGTTGAAGTTGGTAATATTATTACGTTGTTGTTGATTGTTGGTGTTGTTGATATAAGTTGTTATTGTTGTGAGTTATTGTTGTTATAAATTGTTATTGCTGTAAGTTGTCGCTTGATACAGGTTGTTGTTATAAGTTGTTGTTTGTTATAAGTTGTGGTTGCTCTTAAGTTGTTTACTAATAGTTGTTGTATGACTGTTGTATGAAGCAGTGAAATTGTATGATTCTAGTCTAATATATTAATTATCATGATTTTGATTATATTATTCGATATCTCACCCCTTCTGTAATGATGTTACCTATTATGGGTAATTGAGCAGGTACTGAAGAATAGCTGTGGAAGTGAAGAAATTTTATGAAGTCCTTTAGTTGCTGTTAGTTCGAGTTGGTCTTGCTCTGATATGTAGCACTCGGGGGGAATGTTTATGTTGTTGTTTCTAAGTCGTTGTTATTACTAATTGTTGAATAATTATAAATTGAACGTTGTTTTGGTTGAATAAAGTTGTTAGCTGATTTATAAGTTGTGAATGCCGAATGCTATGTATCACTTTTAAATGAAATATAAGTTGTTTGTTGTTTTAAGTTGAAATGTGACATCCCATGTTGTGTTGAAATTTTTTTTAAAGATACTCTGATATTTTTTTTATTATAATTACTGTGTAGATTTGGGGTGTTACATTAGTGGTATCAGAGCAGGTCGGTCCGTCCGACCAATGTTGTCTAATGTCGTTTATTCCTTAGTACTCGACATGTGTGTGAAACACTGTCGGTGCTTGTTTGTTAGTTTCTGGTCGCTGTCTGCAGGTGTTGGTTTGGATTAAGTGGGGGAGAAGCTTGTCTTCCGAACGTGTTGTTGGTATGTAGAAGTTGGTTCAAGGTGATGTTGATTGCAAGAGTGCAAATGTTGTTGAAGTGATGTTGTTGCGGACCGGCGAGAGTTTAGACTCATGAATTCGTATCGGTCGAGTTTGAGAAGTGTGTGGGATATGGATGAGGAATTGATTGAGAATAAGGAAGTATTCCAATGGAAATGATAAGTTGATGGATCAAGTCGGTAGATTAATATGCCTTGAGTATAGTCGGATTAAAGTCGAGTGATTTTAGAGTTGGATGAAAAGAAAGGATTGTTGGTAGATTTTGGAGCAAGCGGGAGAGAGATGGAACTTATGTTCATCAATCTCAAATTCTGATTTTTGCAATTTTGGAGCAGCTGTCAGTAAAAGAGGCATAACTTTTTACTCGTGATTCCGATTGAAGCGGTTCTGGACTTTTTGGAAAGCTTACGAAATTCCCTATAGTTTGCATATACGATTTGTCTTCAGGAAGTTTGTAAAGAGGGAGAAAAGTGCATTTTAATATTTGGGTCTGATGCTGATTTTTGGAAAATTCTGCGTACGGAAATTCTGAACCAGTCCCGTTGTAAGGCTGATAACTTTTTACTTGTAAGTCGGAATTACGCGATTCTTGAAGTTCTGAAATCTACACAAAATTCTCTTCATTTTGGAATATGATTTTGTGATTGAGAGGTCTGTATTGAAGGAGATATATATGGTTGAAGTTGAGCGACATTTGCTGAAAAATTTGGAAGGATGAAAACAAGTGTGGAATATTATTAAGAATAAAATGGTGGTATTTGTAAGATGTGACTGTGTCGGAGAATGCTTGGAGATGCAATTTATGTTGAATGAGGATGATTAAGATGATGATGTTAAGTAAAGGTAATGTTGAGAGAAATGTGAATGTTGATTTGTGTTGCTAAGAATTTTCACCTTGGTTGAAAGTTGTAATTGGAGCAAACTGAATTGGATCGTTTTCAATGTTGTAGCGATTTCGGTGTTGGAAAAATATTTAAAGTCGTGTTGTACTATGAACGTACATAAGAGGATGCGTAATGGATTTTGAACGTTTTTGTATCGTTGACGAAGTTGAAACTAAAGAAACTAAGAGTGGCATTGGTAAGCCTTAGAAAGTTGGCGGAGCATTATTCTTACGGACTTTGGGCACAAGTTGAAGTACGCTATTATGTTGGGTACTGATGATTTATTTCACCGTTATGGTTGTCGGCTGTCTATTGACAAATTGAGGAACTGATCACCCTTAATCCATTGTTGATAGTAGACGGAGTCATAATTGATGGATAGATGTGTCGTGCCAACTAGTATAGTATGTACGTTGAATTGGTCGAAGTCAAGCCAAGTGCTTGAAGGTTGTTTATCTTTGCTGATACAAGTTCATATGTTAGAATATTAGTTGAATTCAAGGATGACAGCATGAAGCTGTGTTTGATTGATGAGTAGTATGGAAAATTTCAGTTGAGACTGGATAATGTGAGAGTTGAGTTACAGGTAGAACAAGAAGTTAAATTATAAGTTGATTTGTAAAAGTGGAGTTTTGGTTGGTAAAGATGATTTATCTTGTTGAATTTAAGTGGACTCAGGTGTCAAATGTTGTTGTAATGTTGTTATGCGCCTAAGGTGATTTTGGGAACTATGTTGATAAAAGATAGTAAAGTTGTGGTTTATGTGTGGTGTTAATGGGGAGATCCCGAAGAGTTAAGTCGAAAGCCTTGGTATTATGTCGATTTTGATGATTAGAAGTTGGAGGTCAACTGAGTAGAGTTAGTACCTTGAAAGTAATCAGAGTGCGCAGCGAACGCGTAGTGTATTGCGGTTGTTCAGACGTGAATTGTACCGATGTTGATATTTGGTTACGTTGATGTTGTGTTTAAGTTGGTATTCTTATGTTGTTGTGTTCTGGTTCTTAAACCGGTAAATTCTTAAGTTGGTTACTTCTTGTGTTGCGATGTTAGTTGTCAATTGCATCACTTGGGTAGTATTCGCGTTGTTGTCGCCGTTGAGGTTAAGAACCGTTGTTTGTGTTATATGTGGAGTTGCCTTGCGAGGACGAGATTTGATTACTCGGAAGAATTAAGTTGTTGGAATAGTCGTGTCGGATAAATTATTGAGGACGAAAATATTCTAAGTAGGGGAGAGTTGTAACGCCCAGAATATTTAATTATTTATTTAATTAAATATTTAATTAATTATTTGTGATTACTCGGTTAATTTTGTGTTGAGGAGATTTAATTGGTAAGTTGGTATTTAAGTTGGTTTAGTCGTAGAATTATATTAGAAATAATATAATTAAAATATTATTAAGTAATTCCCGAATAATTGATGAATATGTCGATTATATGGTTTAAGTCGTTAAGTTGATAGTCGAGTAAAATTAGCCGAGAAATTAACACTAGAATTAATATTGTATTTTTATTAAATTGATTTTGTGAGAAATAGTACTATTGGGCCTACATTGGGGTTTTTAGTAGCAATTAAGGGTGTGTGAGAACTTAAGCCCAATTAGAAACTAATAATTATAATTCTATTAAATTAAAATAATAGAAAAGAATAGTAGGGAGTGGGATATCAGTTAGAGGGAAAAGAAGCAGAACGTGAGCAATTGGGGGAAAGGAGAAGAAAAGCTGCGAACCATTTTAGGGAGAAGAAGACGAAGAAAAATTGCTACAGGTGTGGAAAAAATCAAGAAATTCGAGCTACCTTCGATCCAATCAGGTAAGGGTGGGGTTCGAATTTTATAACCGGGAGAATGATAGTTAGTATGTAGAAATTGGGATTTATATATTTTTTCACTATGTGGTATTTATTGGATTGAAATTGGTATATTATAGAGACCCATTATCATTTGATAGAGTAATTAGAAACTATATTTCTATGCCATAGCCATTGTAGCGGTTTTGACTTTTGCGTTAATCTTTGAAGCATTTTTTCTAAGTGGCTTTGTGATATTATATATAATGATTGAAAGGTGAGAATTAGATATAACATATATATATATATATATATATATATATATGGAAGGAATCAAGAAAAAAAAAAGGGGGAAATTAGATGATGTATATGTACTGGACGTGGGGGGTGGGGCGGTCAATTTGGAAGTGGAACTCCACTCTCTTTTTCTTCTTCCATGCGCTACAGTAGGGAATTGTGGCATGACCTTTTGGTTGATTTTTTTTGGTTATTTACAAATAATAAATAGCAGAGTTCAATTTAATTAATTGGTCCAATTGGATTATAGTAGGGATGATTTTAGTTGCAGAGCCAGTTGTAAATAACAGGAATACTAGTAATTAAAATATAGTAGCAATAGAAATAAATTAGTAGTAGAACTGGACAGAAAACAGTGCCGAGAGCATAATTAAGCGGTATATTTAGTTGTCCGGAATCGAATGAATTTTTTTGGGGAAGTTCGTAATAATTAGAAGGCAGTGTGATTGATTTACTTTTGTTGAAAAGATGCTGGAAGTTGAAGACAGTAGAAATTTTAGTCGCCCGGTAAAATTAAGCGGTATATTTAGTTGCCCGGAATCGAATGAAAATTTTTGGGGAAGTTCGTAATAATTAGTAGGCAGTGTGATTGATTTACTTTTGTTGAAAAGATGCTGGAAGTTGAAGACAGTAGAAATTTTAGTCGCCCGGTAAAATTAAGCGGTATATTTAGTTGCCCGGAATCGAATGAAAATTTTTGGGGAAGTTCGGATATACCAGTAGATATGTGAATGGTGTTTATTTTTGTTAAATTAAGTTGATTGTGTGGAATTGCAGGTACAACTGGGTAAGCATTATATTAGTTTTATATTATGGTTTCTCTACAAAATCCACTAAGTGATTTAATAGTAGTATCATAATTAATAATATACATGTACTAACCACCTTATTTTGGTTGCTGTTAGTAGGTAATAGAATATTTTTATTTAAAGAATTGGTACGTGTCTTTAATAGTAGACCATTTAAGTAGCAGTACAATATTTATAAAACAGTCCCGATTAGCCAAATTAAGCGGAGAATTAGTTGTCCAGAATTTAATGAAAATTGGCGGGATAACTAATATAAATTAGTAGGTATTCTTGGTTGGTTTGTTTTGTGGTAATTATGTCGATTAAGTTGATTTGCAGGTACAGCTGAATAGGTTGAATTGTCCCGATTTACGGGCGAATTATTTAAGTTGCAGGTCTTATGGCCAATATGGTTTGAGTTGAGTTGTTGTTTAAGTTGTAGGTCGAATGACCAACGTTGGATTAAGTTGATACAATTGATGCATGTTTAAGTTGTTGTTTTCGTTGTCGTGAATTTATTGTTGAAGTTGAGGTTGCATGGCATACATTGCATTGTTTAAGTTGTCCTTGATGGCACCTATTTAAGTTGACCTTGATGGCACCACGTTAAAGGCTTATGCCTTATTGAAATGCCTCGATAACCTGGCATATGTTTAAGTTGGGAGTTTACTCCAAATGGTACCACATGCATTTGCATAGTTGAGTCGCATTTGAGTTGCATGTTGAAGTTGGTAATATTATTACGTTGTTGTTGATTGTTGGTGTTGTTGATATAAGTTGTTATTGTTGTGAGTTATTGTTGTTATAAATTGTTATTGCTGTAAGTTGTCGCTTGATACAGGTTGTTGTTATAAGTTGTTGTTTGTTATAAGTTGTGGTTGCTCTTAAGTTGTTTACTAATAGTTGTTGTATGACTGTTGTATGAAGCAGTGAAATTGTATGATTCTAGTCTAATATATTAATTATCATGATTTTGATTATATTATTCGATATCTCACCCCTTCTGTAATGATGTTACCTATTATGGGTAATTGAGCAGGTACTGAAGAATAGCTGTGGAAGTGAAGAAATTTTATGAAGTCCTTTAGTTGCTGTTAGTTCGAGTTGGTCTTGCTCTGATATGTAGCACTCGGGGAGAATGTTTATGTTGTTGTTTCTAAGTCGTTGTTATTACTAATTGTTGAATAATTATAAATTGAACGTTGTTTTGGTTGAATAAAGTTGTTAGCTGATTTATAAGTTGTGAATGCCGAATGCTATGTATCACTTTTAAATGAAATATAAGTTGTTTGTTGTTTTAAGTTGAAATGTGACATCCCATGTTGTGTTGAAAATTTTTTTAAAGATACTCTGATATTTTTTTTATTATAATTACTGTGTAGATTTGGGGTGTTACATTAGTGGTATCAGAGCAGGTCGGTCCGTCCGACCAATGTTGTCTAATGTCGTTTATTCCTTAGTACTCGACATGTGTGTGAAACACTGTCGGTGCTTGTTTGTTAGTTTCTGGTCGCTGTCTGCAGGTGTTGGTTTGGATTAAGTGGGGGAGAAGCTTGTCTTCCGGACGTGTTGTTGGTATGTAGAAGTTGGTTCAAGGTGATGTTGATTGCAAGAGTGCAAATGTTATTGAAGCGATGTTGTTGCGGACCGGCGAGAGTTTAGACTCATGAATTCGTATCGGTCGAGTTTGAGAAGTGTGTGGGATATGGATGAGGAATTGATTGAGAATAAGGAAGTATTCCAATGGAAATGATAAGTTGATGGATCAAGTCGGTAGATTAATATGCCTTGAGTATAGTCGGATTAAAGTCGAGTGATTTTAGAGTTGGATGAAAAGAAAGGATTGTTGGTAGATTTTGGAGCAAGCGGGAGAGAGATGGAACTTATGTTCATCAATCTCAAATTCTGATTTTTACAATTTTGGAGCAGCTGTCGGTAAAAGAGGCATAACTTTTTACTCGTGATTCCGATTGAAGCGGTTCTGGACTTTTTGGAAAGCTTACGAAATTCCCTATAGTTTGCATATACGATTTATCTTCAGGAAGTTTGTGAAGAGGGAGAAAAGTGCATTTTAATATTTGGGTCTGATGCTGATTTTTGGAAAATTCTGCGTACGGAAATTCTGAACCAGTCCCGTTGTAAGGCTGATAACTTTTTACTCGTAAGTCGGATTTACGCGATTCTTGAAGTTCTGAAATCTACACAAAATTCTCTTCATTTTGGAATATGATTTTGTGATTGAGAGGTCTGTATTGAAGGAGATATATATGGTTGAAGTTGAGCGACATTTGCTGAAAAATTTGGAAGGATGAAAACAAGTGTGGAATATTATTAAGAATAAAATGGTGGCACTTGTAAGATGTGACTGTGTCGGAGAATGCTTGGAGATGCAATTTATGTTGAATGAGGATGATTAAGACGATGATGTTAAGTAAAGGTAATGTTGAGAGAAATGTGAATGTTGATTTGTGTTGCTAAGAATTTTCACTTTGGTTGAAAGTTGTAATTGGAGCAAACTGAATTGGATCGTTCTCAATGTTGTAGCGATTTCGGTGTTGGAAAAATATTTAAAGTCGTGTTGTACTATGAACGTGCATAAGAGGATGTGTAATGGATTTTGAACGTTTTTGTATCGTTGACGAAGTTGAAACTAAAGAAACTAAGAGTGGCATTGGTAAGCCTTAGAAATGTTGAGCTTTATGTTCTTCATACAACAAACACAACCAAAAGGATGGAAATACGAAATGTTGAGCTTTATGTTCTTCCACGATTCATAAGGAGTCTTACCCAGAATAGGTCTAATAGAAATCCTGTTTTGAATATAACAAGCTGTGTTAATTTCCTCTGCCCAAAAATGCTTATCCATGTTAGTTTCTTGGATCATGGTGCGAGACATCTCTTGCAAAGTCCTATTCTTCCTTTCTATAACCCCATCCTGCCGTGGAGTTCTAGGACAAGAGAAATCATGGGAAATTCCATAAGAATAAAAAAGATTCTCAAAGTGCTTATTCTCAAATTCGCCACTATGATCACTTCTGACTCTGACTATTTTGCAATCCATCTCTATTTGCACTTGTGATCAGAAGGTAGAGAACACAAAATTTTTCTCATCCTTGTGTTTCAAGAACTTTACCCATGTCCAACGACTATAGTCATTAACAATGACTAATCCATACTTCTTACCACTGATAGAAGCAGTTTCAATGGTCCAAACAAATAAATGTGCAAAAGCTCTAACGATCTAGAGGTAGAAACAACATTTTTTGCTTTGAAAGAAGTCTTAGAAAACTTGACTTTCTGACATGCTTCATAAAGAGCATCTGAAGCAAACTTCAGGTTGGGTAAGCCTCTGACTAATCTAAGCTTATTTAGCTGAGAAATCTTCCTCATGCTAACATGGCCCAAACGTCTATGCCATTCCCATCGCTCCTAATTAACAAACATTAAGCATTTTACTTTTTGCTCCTTAAGATCCGAAAGTCTGATCTTATAAATGTTGTTTTTCCTCTTTCTGTTAAAAAGGAATGTGCCATCTTTCTGCTAACATCCTTACAAGACTTTTGATTAAAAATAATGTCACAACCATTGCCATTAAGCTGAATAATAGATAATAAGTTATGCATCAAACCATCAACCAAAAGAACATTAGTAATAGAAGGAAACTTACCATTACCAATAGTTCCAGAGCCAATGATCTTTCCTTTCTAGTTTCCTCCGAAACCAAAGAAGCCTTCAGGCTTAAGTTCCAAATCTGGGAACATATGCCTTTTGCCCGTCATGTGTTGCAAGCATCCACTGTCCAGGTACCATGATTAGTGTCTCAACTGAGCTGCTAAGGATGTCTACAACATAAATGATCTTATCCTTAGGTAACCACTTTTTGGGTCCTCTTTTGTTAATTCTCCCAGAGTTTTCTCCAACCTTGGGTTTCTGTGCAGCAGAATAATCAAGTGGAATTTGTGCATGATACTTAAGTTTTATAACAAAATTCTATGTCTGTGCAGGTTTCTGTGCAAGCTCAAAGCAGTCAAGCTCAGTGCCAGCAGGCATGAAATGCTCATAGAGAGGTTTCGGTGTTACATTCAGACTATCTTCAGGTTTTGAAGTTTCTGTACAACCTAGACCTTTCTTGCCATTTCTGCTAACTCCATAGATCATGGAAGCCATTTTGCTTCTATCTATGCTTTTAGACAAAAAGTACTGGAATGATCTGTCATATATGATGACGCAATCAGTACCAGAAGCTTCTGAGACTATTTCCTCCTCAAGTTTTGAAATTTTACTTTTCAAGGAAGAGTTGATACTTTCTAAAGAAAAAATATTTTCATTTAGGTACGAAATATTCTTTTTAAGCTCACTATGAGTTTCAGAAGCAACTACTTGGACTTGTTTAAGGTCCTTGTATTTACTTTGAAGATTTTGGTACTTTTCCAGCATTTCAAAGAGACATGACTCTAAATCAGTTTAGAAAATACCTCTTCAAAATTAGAATTAGATTCTGATTTTGATTTTGACAACACCTTGTCTTCTGGACTTTCAGAACTTTCAGGATCAGCTTTAGTTGCCATCAATGCAACATTGGCATGTTCCTCTTCAGAATCTTCTTCTTTTTCTTCTTCTTCTTCTTCTCAGTCGTCTCGTGTAGCCTTGAGCCCCTTCTTTTTAGAAAACTTCTTCTTAGGACTTTTGTCCTTCTTCAGCATATGACACTCATTCTTATAGTGGCCGGGCTCCTTGCACTCATAATAGATAACCCCTTTACCAGAATCTTGCTTCTTCTATCCAGATGAAGAATCAAAATGACCATCAGTCTTCCTAGATCCTATGAACTTCCCTTGACCATTCTGCATGCGCCTCCATAGTCTGTCAACTCTCTTAGAATCTTCTAATTCTTCCTCATCATCATCTTCTGAGTCTTCATCAAAATCTTCTAATTCTTCCTCAGCTTGATAAGCCATTGCCTTCTCAAGGTTGGACTTTAAGGCAACCGATTTACCTCGCTTCTGAGGTTCATCTTCCTCGAGCTCTATCTCATGACTTCTTAAAGAACTAACACGTTCTTCAAGACTAATACTGTTCAGATCCTTAGACAGCTTCAAGGCAGTTACCATAAGTCTCCATTTTTTGGGGAGACTTTTGATTATTTTCTAGACATGGTTAGCCATAGAATACCCTTTGTCCAGAACCTTGAGTATGCAAAAAGCATCTGAAATCTTGAGAATATAGTCTCAATGCTTTCATCGTCTTCCATTTTAAATGCCTCATATTTCTAGGTTAAGGCCAAAGCCTTTGTCTCATTTACTTGAGCATTCCCTTCATGAGTCATCCTTAGAGAATCAAAAATAAACTTAGCAGTATCTCTGTTTGTTATCTTCTTATACTCAATATAAGAGATAACATTAACCAATATCATTCTAGCCTTGTGATGATTCTTGTAATCCTTCTTTTATTGATCTGTCATAGCACTTCTTGCTACTTTGTTTCATGCAACATCAACTGGGTGAGCTTAGCCATCGACTACAAGATCCCAAAGATCAACATCATATCCCAGAAAGAAAATTTTGATTTTGTCTTTCCAATAATCAAACTTTTCACCATCAAAGACTTGTGGTTTAACACTGTAGTGATCTTTCTCATTGTTGTTAGCAACAGGAGCAACATCATCCATTGTTTCTCACACACACAAACTGGATGGGCACTAAACACGGTGAAGTGTTGATATAATTTTTATCACAATAAGAACTGGAGCTCTGATGCCAATTGAAGGTACAAAAATCACAAGAAAGGGGGGTTTTGAATTGGGTTTTAAAACAAAAGCTTTTTAACCAACCCAAAAACTCAACACAATCCAAAGATTGGAAAGAGAAATACACAAGGAATTTTATCCTAGTTCGCTTGAAAATCAAAGATAATCCAGTCCATCCGCCAAGGTGATTTCGCCTTATACACAAGGACTTAATCCATTATAATTAACTAATTACAAATGCACGAGCAATGGTTGGTGACTAACAAACCATTATGACAAAATGTCAAAGTCTTCTCAAGGATTCTGACCTAACTGGTCCCTCAAGGAAACACAAACAATAAGTTTGAATAAAGATTTTGTGTTACGAGTTGGTTCTACACAAGCAGATTTTACACAAATGAAATACAAACACTTAAAGAAAAAGAAAGCACAGAGTTAAGAGCTTTTCACTTAGAAACAGTCTTGTAAAGTTGGCCTCTTCTCTTTTTTTCTTCAAGTCTCCAAGTCCTCTTTATATAGCATGAAAAAGGAACCGTTGGAGGGCAAATAAGGAAAATGAAAAAATGCAGCTGTCCACTAACGGATTAGAGACAGGTGTGAATAATATTACAATCCTTTACCCATTATTTCAGGTTAGTGGAAGGAATATTTTCATTTTGTACCATGTACTATTTGATCACGTATTCTTTTGATCTTATCATCAAATTCATTGGCTTTTGATGAAAAGTTGATGAAGCATGAAATGAAGAACCACACAGCTGAAATCAGAATCTTCAGAATCATCAGTCAGAACCTTGACTGCGCCAGTATCTGGATTGAGATCTTTAGAGTCTTCAGCTAAGTAACAAAACTTCAGAAGATTCCCATTCTTCAGAAGATTGATTATCAGTCACATCCAGAAGCAGAAGCGGGGAGAATATTGCAACAACAACATAGCGTCTTTCCAAAAATTTCTTAGGAATGAATCAGCGCATAAGCAAATTTTAGAACACAATGTTCAGAAACTGATAACGTTTCACGTCATATACTCAGAATTAGAACTGTCTGTTAAAGCCACACAATAAAAAACCTTTAGCGTACCAAAATTGTTCTCACAAAAATACTGCATTATTATCATCAAAACTCAAAGGTATAGATGCAGAACCAAATCTTGTTCTAACAGAGTCCAATTTGAAATGCCTGAAATGGCTCAACGATACTCTCTAGTTGGCGAAGCACCGCTATGTAACACCTTAAACCCGAAACCATTGACGAGACGATCTCTTTACCTCTCATTTGTCTTACTTCTCAGTCATCAATTTGCACTAGTGATGCATCCACATTTATGTTATCTCTCACTTGCACATCATCTATTTGAACCACCTGAGACGGATCAGGAACATACTTCCGAAGTTGAGACTCATGAAGCACACTGTGACGATTCAAAAGAGATAATGGTAAAGCCACTTTGTAGGCCACTTCTCATAATTTCTCTATAATCTGATAAGGTCCAATGAAACACGACGTGAGCTTTCGAGATTTCAAAGCATGACTAACAATTGTCACCAGAGTGACTTGCAGGAACACATGATCTCCCTCTTGGAACTCAAGTGTTTTCCTCCTCTTATAATGATAACTCTTCTGGCGACTTTGTGAAGCTTTCATCTTATATTGGATCATCTTGATATTCTCGGTAGTTTGTTGAACAATCTCAGGTCCAAGCATAACACTTTCATCGGAATCATACCAATACAGAGGTGTCATACACCTTCTACCATACAAAGCCTCAAACAGTGTGTAACGCCCCAGTTTTGTGTGAGTTTTATTTAATCGAGTCTTTTTGATTATTTTATTATTATTTTATTTTATTTTTGACTTTTATTTGAAAATATGTTATTTTTCAATGTTGTGATATTTTATCGGGTTTTGGGATCGTTTGCGAGATAATTGGGTGTGGGGGTATTTTGGTCTTTTCATAATATTTTTCATTAAGATAGAAAGAATAGAAAATAGAAAGAGAGAAAAATAGAGAGAAAGAAAGGGAGAAGAAAGAAAAAGAGGAGAAAAGAGAAGAAGAAGAGAAATAGTGAGAAAGCTTGGGAAAATCAAGAAAAATCAACTTCTAGAATCGGTTTAATCGGGTAAGGGTGCGAAACTCAATTATTGTATGATTGTGTATGATTATGTATGTGTATTTGTGGTTGTTCTTGGATTGATTTGGAGAAATTTAGTAAAACCCATATTTTGTAAAATTGATTAAATGTGTTGGAAATAATGTTTTTAGTGTTCATTATTGTTGATACATGATAGATACATGTTGCTATGCATTGTATTGGTAATTTTCTGGGTGTAGGTGAAAAATTGGAGTGTTTTGGTTGAGGAAACGCATAACAAAGTTCTGCAGAAATTTTTTTGGTTTTTCCAGGTCATACGCGTATGGGGCATGTTCATACGCGTTTGGACCTTGGCATTACGCGTAACAAGGGCGAGGCGTAGGCCAATACGCGTATGGCTCTTCAATTTTCTCGGCCATCTGCCCATTTGCGTATGATACGCGTAGCATTATGGGCAATACGCGTATGATGGGATGCACTACGCGTATTGGACTTAAAAATGGGAATTTTGGGAAGAAATTGGTCTCTGCCCATACGCGTATGGCCTTGGGCAATACGCGTATGGCATGGCGAGGAATTTGGGCAATACGCGTATGGCTCAGGGCAATACACGTATGGCCAGGAGAATGGTAAAATGGGACTTTTCAAAATATCGTTTTCGTTTTTCTTTCGTAACTTGGGCTCCGTTTATCTGATTTGTACATTCTTGGTATCGTTGAGTAGCTATTGAGCTGTACTTTCTCATTATGATGATTTGGAATTTGTTAGCCGATTTAATTATGTCGGAAATTGGGAATAGTGTCGGTTGTCGACTTTTGTCGTTGTAATTGTGCGTAATTAAGGCGTAATATGCAAGGTGCTGTTGTGTGATGTAAATGTATGTGTTTAGATGGTGTTGTGCTGATTTGTGGCCGTATGGCAATTAAATGCATTGTTTTGGGCATAAGTGCAAAGTGTGATTTTATTGATTGAAGTGAATGCATATATGTGTGCATACTAAATGTCACGAGTCATTATATGCCAAGCATCATGATATGCATTGTTGAGACGTCCTGAGTGACGGTTTGGATTCCAGAGGGAATTCGCTATAACGTCGTGTGCCCATGTGGGGTATGAGCGATGATTATAGACGATCGTGTGTCCATGTGGGGTGTGAGCGATCGGGTCGTGTGCCCGTGTGGGGTGTGAGCGATCCATAAACTTCGTGTGCCCGAGTGGGGTGTAAGCGACGGGGGACATCGTATGCCCGACGGGGAGTTACAGTGATGTAACGAACGATGATTCCAGCAGAGTTCCCGAGTGAACTAGTGATGAGAAACAATGGAAGACGGTACCACATGTGTATATGCATAGAGTCGTTGTGTCAGTCTCTTGCATTTGCATAAATCCTTATGGTTTGTTTATGTGTGGAATTATGGATAAATTTATTGTATTGATATGTGTTGGAGATAATTGTACTGTGTTTGAATTATGGTGTGAGTTGTGGTGAGAACCATGTATATGTGTATTTATGTTTTATATATATAATTGTATGCAATTATATTATGGTTGTTTTTCTCACCCTTTTGCTGTTTTATAATGCTCTATGAGGCATTGCAGATTAGAGTTGCTGGAGGTATTTTTGTGAAGCTTTGCGTCTTCATTCTTTTGTCGGTCGGCTCTGATATGTGACACCGGGTAGTTAGGGAGGCCGTTTGGGATTATTGCGTATTATGTATATATATATCTTTTGACTTGTGCATGTATAACTTTATATGTTATTCAGTTTTAGATTTTCCGCTTTTATTCTAAAAACTGAAATGTGGGTGTAAGGAACTGAGTTCCTCTGTTGATTGCTACCCCACTGTTGCATATCTTTATGAGCAGGTGTTGTATGTTTGTTTCAATATAATGTGATTTCCCCCGTCTATGCCATGATAATTTAAATATACTCTGACGAAATTTCGAATTTTCTTTTACTGCTTATTTTAATTGGGGGTATAGATTGGGGGTGTTACATTAAGTGGTATCAGAGCTAGTTTGTGCCAGTCCGTGTCAGTTGTGCCTGTCCTTGTCGGTTTTGGCGTTGGAGTGAGTTGTTTGTTTAACCATAGTTTCTGTTATTGGAAATGAACAGAATATGGTTGGTAGGAATGATGCTGCTTTAGCTGCTGCTATGCAAGCTATGGCTCGTGTTGTGCAGGGTGCACCTAATGCTGCAGGTAATGATGAGTTCAGGAAGAACAAACTGCCTGTCTTCAAAGGAAGATATGATCCTGATGGTGCACAGATATGGCTGAAAGAGATTGAAAGGATTTTCCGAGTGATGGATTGTGCTGAGGATCAGAAGGTGAGACTGGGTACTCACATGTTATTGGAAGAAGCTGATGATTGGTGGGTTAGTACTCGTCATGTGTTGGAAGCTGCAGAGGAGGAGATTACTTGGGCTGTGTTTAGTATGGAGTTTCTGAGGAGGTATTTTCCTGAAGATGTAAGAGGAAAGAAGGAAATTGAGTTCTTGGAACTGAAGCAAGGTAATATGTCTGTTGTTGATTATACTGCTAAGTTTGTGGAACTTGTGCAGTTTTATCCTCATTATGCTGAAGCGACTGCGGAATTTTCTAAGTGTGTTAAATTTGAGAATGGCTTGCGTCCAGAGATAAAGCAGGCAATCGGTTATCAGAGGATTCAGAGGTTTTCTGATTTGGTGGATTGTTGTAGGATATATGAAGAGGACAGTAAGGCTCGTTCTACTCACTACAAGAGTGTGAACGAGAGGAAAGGGAAGCAACAGTTTTGTGGTGGTCCGTATGTGACACCAGCTGATAAAGGTAAACAAAGGGGTACTTTTGATCGAAGGTCAGGTGGAGGAGGAATGTCTGGTCCTCTGAGATGTTATAAATGTGGTGAGTTGGGGCATCGTCAGTTTGAGTGCAGGAAAGATTTGAGGAAGTGTTCTAATTGTGGAGGTGTAGGACATGTTGCAGCTGATTGTGCCAGGAAGAATGTGGTGAAATGTTACAACTGTGGTGAACCTGGTCATATTAGTACCAAGTGTCCGAAACCGAAGCAGGCTCAATCTGGTGGGAAAGTTTTTGCTTTGGCGGGAACTCAGACTTCAAGTGCAGATCGTCTGATTCGAGGTACTTGCTTTATTAATAGTATGCCTTTAGTTGCTATTATTGATACTGGAGCGACTCATTCGTTTATTTTGTCTGAGTGCGCAAAGCGTTTGAATCTTGTGTTGTCTTTGATGGGTGGTGAGATGGTTATTGGTACTCTAGTAATGGGGTCAGTAACTACTTCTTTGGTTTGTTTGAGTTGTCCTTTGACCATTTATGGTAGAGACTTTGAGATGGATTTGGCGTGTTTGCTGTTGGAGGGTTTAGATGTGGTTCTGGGTATGAATTGGTTGCAATTCAATCGAGTTCACATTGATTGTTATCATAAGCTGGTAAGGTTTCCTTCTCTTGAGGAAGACGAAGACTCGAGTTTCTTATCTACCAAGGAGTTGAAGAGACTTTTGGTGGATGAAGCTCAGTTGTTTGGGTTGTTTGCATCTTTGACTGTGGATAGTCAAGTTTCACTTAATGTGTTTCCTGTTGTGTGTGAATTTCCGGAAGTGTTTCCTGAGGATATTTCAGATTTGCCGCCAGAGAGAGAGGTGGAGTTTTCTATAGATCTAGTTCTTGGTACTAGACCTGTTTCTATGGCACCTTATCGTATGTCGGCATCTGAGTTGGTTGAGTTAAAGAAGCAGTTGAATGAGTTGTTGGAAAAGAGGTTTGTAAGACCTAGTGTTTCTCCTTGGGGTGCTCTAGTTTTATTGGTGAAGAAGAAAGATGGAAGTATGCGGTTGTGTATCGATTTTCGCCAGTTGAATAAGGTGACGATCAAGAATAAGTATCCTCTTCCAAGGATTGATGATCTGATGGATCAGTTGGTTGGTGCGTGTGTGTTCAGTAAGAGTGATTTGAAATCAGGGTATCATCAGATAAGGGTGAAAGAGGAAGATATTCAGAAGACGGCTTTTAGGACACGTTACGGTCATTATTAATATTCTGTGATGCCGTTCGGGGTTTCTAATGCGCCAGGTGTGTTTATGGAGTACATGAATCGTATTTTTCACGAGCAGTTGGATCGTTTTGTGGTGGTGTTTATTGATGATATCTTAATTTATTCTAAGTCTCGGGAGGAGCACGCAGAGCATTTGCGTATTGTTTTGCAGGTTTTGAAAGAAAGGAAGCTTTTTACTAAATTGTCCAAATGCGAATTCTGGTTGTCGGAGGTGAGTTTTCTTGGACACGTAATTTCAGGTAATGGTATTTCTGTGGATCCATCTAAAGTAAAAGCAGTTCTACAATGGGAGGCTCCGAGATCTGTTACGGAAATTTGAAGCTTTTTGGGTTTGGCGGGTTATTATCGAAGGTTCATTGAAGGTTTTTCAAAGCTAGCACTTCCTTTGACCCAGTTGACTTGTAAAGGGCAAGCGTCCATTTAGGATATTCGGTGCGAATAGAGTTTTAATGAGCTGAAGAGAAGATTGACGACATCTCCGATTTTGATTTTTCCGAATCCTAATGAACCATTTGTGGTTTATTGTGATGCTTCTTTGATTGGTCTAGGTGGGGTTCTGATGCAAGAAGGTAAGGTGGTGGCTTATGCTTCAAGGCAGTTAAGAGTGCATGAGAAAAATTATCCTACTCATGATCTTGAATTAGCGGCTGTGGTTTTTGTGTTGAAGATTTGGAGGCATTATCTCTACGGTGCAAGGTTTGAAGTCTTTAGTGATCATAAAAGTTTGAAATATTTATTTGATCAAAAAGAGCTAAATATGAGGCAACGTAGATGGTTGGAATTTTTGAAGGACTACGACTTTGGCTTGAATTACCATCCTGGTAAAGCTAATGTGGTAGCTGATGCATTGAGCCAGAAATCGTTACATATGTCCGCTTTAATGGTTAAGGAGTGGGAACTTTTGGAATCGTTTAGGGACTTGAGTTTGGTTTGTGAAGTGACGTCGGATAGCGTGAGGCTTGGTATGCTAACGATTACTAATGATTTTCTGATGACGGTTAGTGAGAAACAAAAGCTGGATGTGAAATTTGTGGATTTGATGTTGGTGGGAGAAAAAGATGCGAATAGTGATTTTCAAGTGGATATTAATGGTGTGTTGAGATTCCGAGGTAGAATTTGTATTCCGGATGATGCGGAGTTGAAAAAGATGATTATGGAGGAAGGACACCGGAGTAATTTGAGTATACATCCGGGAGCGAATAAGATGTACCAAGATTTGAAGAAGATTTTCTGGTGGTCTGGATTGAAAAGAGATGTGGCTCAGTTTGTTTATGCATGTTTGACTTGTCAGAAATCGAAGGTGGAACATCTGAGGCCTAGTGGTTTGTTGCAACCGTTGGATATTCCTGAGTGGAAGTGGGATAGCATTTCCATGAATTTTGTAACAGGGTTACCGAATACTCAGCGAGGGCATAATGCTATTTGGGTGGTTGTTGATAGGCTTACTAAATTGGCTCATTTCATTCCGATTGACATTAGTTTTTCTTTGGAGAGGTTGGCAGAGATTTACATCAGTGTGATTGTGAAGTTGCATGGGGTTCCGTTGAGTATTGTTTCTGATCGAGATCCGAGGTTTACCTCGAGATTTTGGGAAAGTTTACATAAGGGATTAGGTTATAAATTGAGATTGAGTTCGGCTTATCATCCGCAGACGGATGGTCAGACGGAGAGGACGATTCAGTCGTTGGAAGATTTGTTGCGAGCGTGTGTTTTGGAACAAGGTGGTGCGTGGGATAGTTATCTGGCATTGATTGAGTTTACGTATAATAACAGTTTTTATTCTAGTATTGGAATGGCACCGTTTAAAGCATTGTATGGACGAAGGTGTCGAACACCTTTGTGTTGGCACGAATCTAGTGAGAGTTCGGTGGTTGGACCAGAGTTGGTGCAACAGACTACGGAAAAGGTGAAGTTTATTCGTGAGAAAATGAAGGCTTCTCAGAGTAGGCAAAAGAGTTATCATGATCGGAGACGGAAAGATCTTGAGTTCCAAGAGGGCCATCATGTATTTCTGAGGGTTACGCCGGTAACGGGTGTGGGTCATGCATTGAAATCGAAGAAACTTACTTCTCGGTTTATTGGTCCTTACCAGATATCTGCCAGAGTGGGTGCTGTGGCTTATAGAGTGGTGTTGCCGCCGAATCTGTCGAATTTGCACGATGTGTTTCATGTTTCACAGCTTCGGAAGTATGTTCCGGATCCGTCACATGTGATTCCGATGGATGAGGTGGAAGTAAGGGAGAACCTTACGGTTGAGGCATTACCAGTTAGGGTTTTGGATCGCGAAGTGAAGAGGTTAAGAGGCAAGGATATTGCACTTGTGAAAGTGTCGTGGGGAGGCGCTGCTGAGGGTAATTTGACTTGGGAGTTGGAGAGTCGGATGCGGGAGTCGTATCCAGAGTTGTTCGTCTCAGGTATATTTTCGAGGACGAAAATTTCTAAGTGGGGGAGAGTTGTAACGCCCCAGTTTTGTGTGAGTTTTATTTAATCGAGTCTTTTTGATTATTTTATTATTATTTTATTTTAGGCTAAAATACAGTTTTGGTCCCCCTGTTTTTCAAAATTCACAGTTTTGGTCCCCTTGTTTTTTTTAACAGTTTTGGTCCCCCACCCCAATTTTGGCCCAAAAAAAGTGATGAACAGTAACTTGTCCGTACATGTCCGTACATGAACAGTACACGTCCGTACATGAACAGTGAGGGGTGGGGGACCAAAACTGTTAAAAAAAAAATCAGGGGGACCAAAACTGTGAATTTTGAAAAACAGGGGGACCAAAACTGTATTTTAGCCTTTATTTTATTTTCGACTTTTATTTGAAAATATGTTATTTTTCAATGTTGTGATATTTTATCGGGTTTTGGGATCGTTTGCGAGATAATTGGGTGTGGGGGTATTTTGATCTTTTCATAATATTTTTCATTAAGATAGAAAAAATAGAAAATAGAAAGAGAGAAAAATAGAGAGAAAGAAAGGGAGAAGAAAGAAAAAGAGGAGAAAAGAGAAGAAGAAGAGAAAATAGTGAGAAAGCTTGGGAAAATCAAGAAAAATCAACTTCTAGAATCGGTTTAATCGGGTAAGGGTGCGAAACTCAATTATTGTATGATTGTGTATGATTATGTATGTGTATTTGTGGTTGTTCTTGGATTGATTTGGAGAAATTTAGTAAAGCCCATATTTTGTAAAATTGATTAGAAATTGATTAAATGTGTTGGAAATAATGTTTTTAGCGTTCATTATTGTTGATACATGATAGATACATGTTGTTATGCATTGTATTGGTAATTTTCTGGGTGTAGGTGAAAAATTGGAGTGTTTTGGTTGAGGAAACGCAGAACAAAGTTCTGCAGAAATTTTTCCGGTTTTTCCAGGTCATACGCGTATGGGGCATGTTCATACGCGTATGGACCTTGGCATTACGCGTAACAAGGGTGAGGCGTGGGCCAATACGCGTATGGCTCTTCAATTTTCTCGGCCATCTGCTCATTTGCGTTTGATACGCGTAGCATTTCTGGGCAATACGCGTATGATGGGATGCACTACGCGTATTGGACTTAAAATAGGAATTTTGGGAAAAAAATGGTCTCTGCCCATACGCGTATAGCCTTGGGCAATACGCGTATGGCATGGCGAGGAATTTGGGCAATACGCGTATGGCTCAGGGCAATACACGTATGGCCAGGAGAATGGTAAAATGGGACTTTTCAAAATATCGTTTTCGTTTTTCTTTCGTAACTTCGGCTCCGTTTATCCGATTTGTACATTCTTAGTATCGTTATGTAGCTATTGAGCTGTACTTTCTCATTATGATGATTTGGAAATTGTTAACCGATTTAATTATGTCGGAAGTCGGGAATAGTGTCGGTTGTCAACTTTTGTCGTTGTAATTGTGCGTAATTAAGGTGTAATATGCAAGGTGCTGTTGTGTGATGTAAATGTATGTGTTTAGATGGTGTTGTGATGATTTGTGGCCGTATGGTAATTAAATGCATTGTTTTGAGCATAAGTGCAAACTGTGATTTTGTTGATTGAAGTGAATGCATATATGTGTGCATACTAAATGTCATGAGTCATTATATGCCAAGCATCATGATATGCATTGTTGAGATGTCCTGAGTGACGGTTTGGATTCCAGAGGGAATTCGTTATAATGTCGTGTGCCCATGTGGGGTGTGAGTGATGATTATAGACGATCGTGTGCCCATGTGGGGTGTGAGCAATCAGGTCGTGTGCCCGTGTGGGGTGTGAGCGATCCATAAACGTCGTGTGCCCGTGTGGGGTGTGAGCGACGGGGGACATCGTATGCCCAACGGGGAGTTACAGTGATGTAACGAGCGATGATTTCAGCAGAGTTCCTGAGTGAACTAGTGATGAGAAACAATGGAAGACGGTACCGCATGTGCATATGCATAGAGTCGTTGTGTCGGTCTCTTGCATTTGCATAAATCCTTATGGTTTGTTTATGTGTGGAATTGTGGTTGAATTTATTGTATGGATATATGTTGGAGATAATTGTACTGTGTTTGAATTATGGTGTGAGTTGTGGTGAGAACCGTGTATATGTGTATTTATGTGTTATATATATAATTGTATGCAATTATATTATGGTTGTTTTTCTCACCCTTCTGCTGTTTTATAATGCTCTATGAGGCATTGCAGATTAGAGTTGCTGGAGGTATTTTTGTGAAGCTTTGTGTCTTCATTCTTTTGTCGGTCGACTCTGATATGTGACACCGGGTAGTTAGGGAGGCCGTTTGGGATTATTGTGTATTATGTATATATATCTTTTGACTTGTGCATGTATAACTTTATGTATGATACACTTCTCATGTGATATATATATATATATATATATATATATATATGTTATTCAGTTTAAGATTTTCCGCTTTTATTCTAAAAACTGAAATGTGGGTGTAAGAAACTGAGTTCCTCTGTTGATTGCTACCCCACTGTTGCATATCTTTATGAGCAGGTGTTGTATGTTTGTTTCAATATAATGTGATTTCCCCCGTCTATACCATGATAATTTAAATATACTCTAACGAAATTTCGAATTTTCTTTTACTGCTTATTTTAATTGGGGGTATAGATTGGGGGTGTTACACAGTGCCATTCCAATATTAGAATGGAAATTCTTGTTACAGGTAAACTTGATTAACAACAAGTAATTATCTCAGTTAGCTCCTTGATCTAACACATAAGCTCTCAATAACTCTTCTAAAGACTGGATGTTTCTCTCTGTCTGACCGTTCGTCTGCGAATGATAAATAGAACTTAACCGCAATCTGGTTCCCAAGGCTTCCTAGAAACTCTCCTAGAACCTCGAAATGAACCTTGGATCTCTATCTAAAACAATAATTATAGGAATACCCTGCAGGTTAACAACCTTCTCAATATACACTTCAACCAACTTCTATAATGAATAGCTGATCTTAATCGAAATGAAAAGAGCCAATTTAGTCAATCTATCCACTATGACCCAAACTGAATCATTCCTTTTAGAAGTATTTGGAAAACTTGTCACAAAATCCATGGAAATACCATCTCACTTCCATTCGGGAATATCCAATGGTTGCATCAAATCCAATAGTTTCTGATGTTTAATCTTTGAATTCTAGCAAGTCAAACACACATAAACAAAATCGGTTATACCCTTCTTCATTCTTGGCCACCAAAACATTTTCTTCAAGTCTTGATACATTTTAATAACACTGAGATGAATACTCAGACTAATTCTGTGACCTCCTTCAAGAATACTCTTCTTAAGTTTTGGCATATCAGGTACACAAACTCTGTCACCGAAACGCATAACACCATTCTCATCTATTATGAAATCCACCTCTTTACCTTGATTGATCAACACTAATCGGTCAATTAATCCCAAACATGATTTCTGACCTTCTCTAATTTCTTCGAGAATACCACTAGTCAGCTTCAGCATACCCAACTTCACATTGTTAGGAGCCCTTTCATAAAATAGACTGAGATCTCTGAATTGCTCGATTAACTCCAACTCTCAAACCATAAACATCGACATATGCAACGACTTTCTGCTCAAAGGCATCATCTACGACATTGGCTTTACTAAGACGTTAACTCAAACCAAAATCATAATCTTTCAAAAATTCGAGCCACCACCTCCTCCTCCTCATATTAAACTCTTTCTAATCGAACAAGTACTTCAAATTCTTGTGGTCACTAAACACTTCAAATCTAGAACCAAACAGATAATGCCTCCAAATTTTTAACACAAACACCACGACAACCACCCCTAGATCATGCGTAGGATAATTCCTCTCATGAACTTTCAACTGTCTAAAATCATAAGCCACAACTTGACCTTTTTGCATCGACACACTACCCAGACACATATTCAAAGCATCACAATACACAACAAAGGATTCACTTGGACTTGGCAAAATCAAAACTAGCGATGATGTCAGTTTCCTCTTATGTTCTTGAAAATTCTCCACACACTGCACATCCCAAACATAAACTTAACCCTTTCGAGTTAAATGAGTTAAAGGCAATGCCAACTTCGAAAAGCCATCGATAAACCTTCTGTAGTAACAGGCTAAACCCATAAAACTTATGATCTCAGTAACAAACTTTAGAGTCTCCCATTGCAACATTGCATGTATCTTTGATGGGTCAATTTTTTCAATACCACAACTAGATATCACATGACGAAGGAAACCCACTTCTTTCAACCAAAACTCACACTTAGATAACTTTGCATACAAGTTCTTTTCTTTCAAGGTCTGGAACACAACTTTCAGATGCTCCACATGCTCTTCATCAGGCTTAGAATATATCAAAATATTGTTGATGAACACAACCACAAACTGATCTAGATAAGGATGGAAAATCCTATTCATATATTCCATAAACACACATGGCCCATTAGACACACCAAAAGACATCACAGAATACTCATAGTGACCATATCTTATTCTGAGCACAGTCTTCAGAATATATGTAATTATAGTTTGCACCTAAGAGGAGGGGGGGGGGGGGGGTTAAATTAGGTACTTTGAAAATTTTCCGATTTTATCTTATTTTGTGTTTTCTTTCCTGATTAATTACTATGTTATGAAAGCGATAAAGTGCGGAAAGTAAACGACACAAGGATATATCCTGGTTCCCCTCACAGTCTGAGAGTACTCGAGTCCCCTTTCAACATGAAAGAGATTTTTAATATTTTTGTGACCTATACAAGACTTATCCAAGTCTTCCTATCACTAAGAAACCAAAAACAATCCTCTTGGAATTTTACAAAATTTCACTAAGAGAACAATCCTCTCTTTGAGTGAACCTCTTGCTTCCAACAATCCTGGACAACAAGGATACACCAATGATTCATAATTTTTATACAAGAGTGTGATATGTAGAATATACTTATCAATCTATTGATTGATCTTCTCCTTTGAACAAGCAAATTATCAATGATATACAAGTGGTCAATATTTTATGGATGAAACTATGTAAATGCAAGTAGAAAGTTTATGCAAGAGTTTCTTCCAAAATAAAATTCTAGTTTTAGAACACTTGTGAAAAGTTTGAAATATGGAGTGGATTTTAATGCTTTAAGAATTTGTAAAGGAGGTGTGTTTAAATATGAAAATAATGGTGTTTATATAGACACAATGCACCTATACAGATGAGTGCAAATAATGAAGTATTGCCATGCTTCAAAAACCACATTTGACTGAAAAAATGCAGTATTTTTAGACACTGCTTCAGTGTTAATCGATTAACACATTTACAATACAAAATGGTTAATCGATTAACCCTTCATTAACGGGTCAAACAATTCAAATTTTACAAAGGTTAATCAATTAACAGAATTACACATGACTTTGGTTAATCGATTAACCAGTGTCCAGAACTCAAAAATACTTTAGAAAATGATATGAAATGCAATGATTTTCTTGAAACAATATTTTAATGAATCATGACAAGTATGAATGATATTTTGAACACTTGTATGCTCAAAGACAAGTTAAGTTCATATACCTTATCATTCATGATCAATCACCTAAATCTTCAAGACTTTTGATTTAATTTGAAACTTGAATTATGCTACTAGTCTTGATCCATTTCCTTTTTGAGAGCTTTACTTGGTTGTTGAATGTTGTTGTCTTCATCAAAACATATTGAGTAACTTGACTTTACATTCTCCCCCTTTTTGATGATGACAACATTTTATTGAAAGTTTAATTCAACCTTTGTTTCTCTAACATATGATAATACTCCCCCTTGATCCATGCTTTTGAGAGTTTCAATACATTTGACTTGCTGCAATTTATTGTGAGAGAAGCATATAAACAATAATACTTCTCCCCCTTTGTCATTACCAAAAAGGATGGGAAAAGACTTCAAATTTGAAACATCATAAGTTGTATGAACTTAGAAAAACACAAGTAAAACATAAAACATTTGAAACACATGCATAACACATAATTAGTAAAACATAGAGCATATGATAATAGTTTTACGGAACTTAACATAAACCTTAGAACAAAACATAACAAAGGTCTTAGAACATTAGAACAAAACATAACATAGGCCTAAGAGCAAAAGTACTTAGAAACTTAACATAAAAAAGAACATAATAATAACTCTACTATAATGCAATACAAGACATCTAATCACATCTTGACATACCATTGTTTTCTTCTTCTTCCTCTTCCTCTTCTTCTTCACTTTCCTCCACTTGAGATTTTTGGCGACGGGATTTGAAAAGCTTTTGCAAAAGACGTTTTATGGAAGCCATTTCAAAGGTGTGTTCTTGGTGATTCCTATTCATAGTTTCCTCAATAGAACACATTTTGTTGTAGAGAGCTTCATTAGTGTAACCGCCTTCTGGAGCCGGCGGAGGATCGTTTGAAGAAGAATCATCCTTGTACACAAAAACTCCATTCCTATTCTTGATGACTCCCGTATTCTGAAGACATGTAGAGCTATTGATCTCATAATCTTTTGAATTCATAACTATCTTCAGTTCCTTTTTAAAGCTAGGTAACTTGATTCCAAAACTTTAGAGACAATTCTAGCATACAGAAGTCCTCTGCTTAAGGTTTGTTGATAAAACATGTGATACATAATAGTGTATGCCCAATTAATTTTCAACCCATTTTTTATAGCAAACATAATCTGCAGCTCCGTATCACTTATCTGAGCATGATTCAAATGCTTCGGCAGCAGTACATGAGGAATAATGTAGTGAAGCATGCGATCACTAACAGTCAAATTTTTTGCAAATAATAAAACTCGAGAAAATGCTACATTTTTCCTACTCAAAATTTCAGCTTGACTAATCCGAAAAATTCTAAAATAGTAATCCATTTTATTATAGTTTTCCCAACCGACAGAATCTGGGGTATAACCTTGATGATTAGGATGACCCTCATGAGATACACCTAAGCATTTTCCAAAAGCCTCTAAATCCAAACTTATGTCTACATTCCTAACCTTTGATGTTAATATTTGATCATCAAATTCATCAGTACCAACATGCAAATTTGAGAAAAATTCCTTAACTAGGCCAGGATAATATGGACCAATTTCAGATACTAACTCATCAATTCCTTGATTTTTCAACAGATCTAGAAAAGCAAAGGTATGCTCAGGAAAAGATGACAAATTAACATACTTTACCAGCATTAAGAGTCGATTTCTAAAGTTGAAAGTTAACCTTCTGGATTTTGTTGTTGGTGCATGCTCTTCCTCTTGATTGGAGCTAGCTTCTCACATTTTTTATTTTCCTTTGTCTTTTCTTGATGGAGCCATGGATGGATTTGGAGAAGAAAAATATGTTGAGAGAAAAGATTCTGATAATATTGAGTTGTAATGAAATGTGAGAGGTTTAACAAGAGTGTTTAGTAGAATGAGTTGTTAAAGGGATTTAATTTGAGTGGAAGAAGTTGGAAGGAAATAATAATGAGAGTTGAAGAGAGTGTAGAATGAAGAGTTTCAATATGAATGTTGGAAATGACTTTGACTTATTCAAGTAAGCACTTGAATGTATAAGACAAAACTATTAGAAGACAAATATGATAAATATGTTAAAAGACATAAAATATGCATAATTAAAATTAAATATTTTTCCAAAATGCTACAGGGTTAATCGAATAACACAAAACCAATGTAAACTGGTTAATCGGTTAATGCTTTAATTTTTTTTTGAAGATACGCACAGGGTTAATCGATTAACATAGTTGAACTGAAAAATGGTTAATCAATTAACATACCTCAAAAAACAACAACTTCATATCTTTTAGTATGCCATGAAAATTTCCAACCTACCACTTTGACATGTTATTATATGATATAATGCAACTTTTAATTAATCCAACATGTCATAAAAATTATTTGAAACACCATGTAATGTGAAAATAAGAAAAACTCACATATATTAGAAATTTTAAAATTTATAAAGATGAAATTTAAAGAGTACCTTAGATTCATTATTGATTATAATGAATAAAATTTGAAAAATTATATGTCACCTTCATCTAGAATACCAAGTTCCCTTCGAATTTTGAAATATTGTTCTTTTGCGAGTGGTTTTGTGAAGATGTGCGCTAGTTGGTTATGAGTATCCACGAAGGAGACTTCAACATCGCCTTTAAGTACATGATCTCGTAGAAAATAATTTCGAATGTCTATGTGTTTAGTTCTTAAATGCATGACTGGATTCTTTGTAATATTTATTGCACATGTGTTTTTGCATCGAAGTGGTGTGCATCTGAGATTTAGTCTGTAATCACTCAGTTGTTGTTTTAGCCAAAAAATATGAACACAACAACTTTCCGCTGCTGTGTATTATGCTTCTACGGTGCTAAAAGCAACACATGCTTGTTTCTTACAAGACCAAGAAACTAATGCATTTCCTAGGATGTGTCAGATCCCACTTGTACTTTTTCTATCAGTTTTGCAACTTGCATAATCCGAGTTAGAATAACCAAGTAAATCACATATACTATCTTTTGGATACCATAATCCGACGTTCGCTGTTACTTTTAAGTACTTCATGATTCTCTTCATCGAGACAAGATGTGATTCTTTTGTATTGGCTTGAAACCGCGCACAAAGACAAACACTAAACATAATGTCAGGACGACTTGCCATCAAATATAATAGTGAACCATTCATACATTGATATTTTGTGATATCAATTGAAACACCTAATTCATCTTGATCCACATAAGTTCTGGATCCCATAGGTGTAGACATTGCTTTGCAACCATCCATGTCGAATCTCTTCAACAACTCTTTACAATACTTGGCTTGGTTGATGAAGATGCCATCCTTTAGTTGCTTGATTGGTAATCCAAGAAAATAATTCATCTTACCCATCATAGACATTTCAAATTCTCCTTGCATTATCAATGAGAATTCTTCACAAAGTTCTTTGTTTGTTGATCCGAATATGATGTCGTCAACATAGACTTGAACCAATAAAGTGTTATCCTTAATTCTCTTAAGGGACAAGGTCTTGTCAACTTTACCTTTTTCAAATCCTCTTTCACAGAGAAAGTTGCTAAGTCGATCATACCACACCCTTGGTGCTTGTTTTAAGCCATAAAGAGCTTTCTTCAACTTGAAGACATGTGAAGGATTCTTGAAGTCTTCAAAGCCCGGGGGTTGTTTGACATAGACTTCTTCATTGATGTAACCGTTCAAGAATGCACTATTGACATCCATTTGGTATAACTGAAAATTTAATGAACACACATAAGCAAGTAATAAATGGATAGCTTCTAACCTTGCAACTAGAGCGAATGTTTCTTCAAAATCAATTCCTTCCCCTTGATTGCATCCTTGGGCCACCAATCTTGCTTTGTTTCCAATAACTATTCCATTCTCATAAAGTTTGTTCTTAAACACCCATTTGGTACCTATGATGTGTTTACCACTTGGCCTAGGAACAAGTTCCCAAACTTGATTCCTTTCGAATTGGTTTAACTCTTCTTGCATAGCAAGTATCCATTGGTCGTCACTTAAGGCTTCATCAACTTTGGAAGGTTCAATTTTTGAGACAAACTCCATATTCAAGCAAGCATCTTTGAGATTGAGTCTAGTTGTAATGCCTTCACTAATATCACCAATGACTTTATCAATTGGATGATCTCTATGAGTTCTCCATTCCTTAGGTAGATCAATATTATTTGACTCTTGCTGAATTGGTCCTTCTTGATGCTTCGGTTGATCATCATTGTTTGCTTTGGAAGTATATTTTGTAGGAAGATTTATACTATCATCATCATCATCATCACACAAAACAATTTCCTCCTTGGAGGGGTTAGATTCATTAAATGAAACATGCATAGATTCTTCAATTGTTAAAGTTCGTTTGTTATATATTCTGTATGCTTTACTATTAAGAGAATAACCAAGAAAAATACCTTCATCAGATTTTTCATCAAACTTACCGAGATTGTCTTTGTCATTATTTAAGACAAAGCACATGCATGTAAAAATGTGAAAATAAGAAATGTTTGGTTTCCTTCCTTTGAAGAGTTCATAGGGGGTATTTTTCAAAATAGGTCTAATAATTAGTCTATAACTTACATAGCATGTCGTGCTCACCGCATCGGCCCAAAAATACTTTGGAAGATTTGAGTCTCTTAGCATTGTTCTTGCAAGTTCCACAAGTGACCTATTCTTTATTTCCACCACTCCATTTTGTTGTGGAGTTCTTGGTGCTGAAAAATTATGAGTGATTCCTTGTTCTTCACAAAACTCTTTAAAGGATGCATTTTGAAATTCTCCACCATGGTCGCTTCTTATGGAGGCAATTTTTAGTGATTTCTCATTTTGAATTTTCTTTGCATACTTCTTGAATGCTTTGAACGCGTCACTTTTATGCACTAAAAAGAATGTCCAACAAAATCTAGAAAAATAGTCAATAATAACCAATGCATACACATTACCTCCGAAGCTTCTTGTTCTTGATGGACCAAATATGTCCAAATGCAACAATTGTAGTGGCCTTGTAGTGGACACCACATTCTTGGATTTGAAAGTTGATTTGGTTTGTTTCCCCTTTTGACAAGTGTCACATAATCTATCTTTGACAAACTTTATCTTAGGCAATCCAAAACAAGATCATGATTGACTAACTTATTTAAATGTTCCATATGAATGTGAGCAAATCTTTTATGCCAAAGCCATGAATCATTATTGTTTTCCATGAGACATTTTACCTTCAAAGACAAATCATCAAGGGAAATCATGAATATATTATTAATTCTTTTACCTTTGAGTTTTACCTCATGTGTGACTTTATCTTATATTAAGCATTCATCCTTGGTGAACTTAATTTTGAAGCCTTTGTCACAAAGTTGGCTAATAGTTAGAAGATTGTGCTTTAGTCCTTCAACATAAAGAACATCTTCAATGGATGTGAAAGGTGGTGCTCCAACTTTTGCCTATGCCAAGAATCTTTCCTTTGTTGTTATCTCCATAAGTAACATAACCCTTGGCCTTAAGCACTAGATTTGAAATTTTTTCAATATCTCCCGTCATATGCTTCGAACAACCACTATCAAGATACCATAAATTAGAAGTAGTCGTCAAGCATACCTACAAAACAAATTAAGTTTTGTTAGGTACCCAAATTGCCTTGGGTCCTTCATAATTAGTACCTTTCTTTACCCACACATAATGCCCACTTGCAACACTAAAGTTTCTAACATAGCAAGCATTAGGTGTATGTCCAACAATACCACAATAAAAACAAGTAGGAACAAAATTTCTCTTATATCTAGGAACATATGATTTCTTTTTCAAAAATATTTTCCTTTTAGGATAAGGATGCACAATTTTGGATTTTACTTTCTCTTTTGGAGTTTGATCACTAACTTTAACAAAGATAGTTTTACTTGAACTTGGTTTACTAAATTTCAAATAACCAAGACCAATTTTATCGTTAGAATATCTTTGTTGACTAAGAACACCCTCCAAACCAATTTGTCCTTTTTCATTTCTTTATAAAACTCTTTTTAGTTGGACAATTTGAAAAGAAAGAGATTCACATTCTTTGCATACAAAATTCTGTTTTTGTTCACTAATTATCTTTAGTTTTTCATCTTTGTGATCTTTTTCCATAGTCTCAATTTTATTTTCTAGAGGTGTAATTTCTTTCTTTTGAGATGATATTGTTTTGTACAAAATTTTGCATTCGTTAAGAATTTCATCAATAGACCCTTGAGCATCGTTATCATAAATGGAAAATTCGGTACTAACCTCTTCTTCATCATCGAAATGGTGTGAAGCCCTCAATGCTAGATTTGCACATTCGTCGCTATCCGAATCTGATGAAGAATTTATCTCATTATCATTCCATGAAAGATAAGCTTTCTTGTTCTTATTTTCCTTTTTATTCTTGAAGCCATCTTTCTTGAGAAGTTTCGAACAATCCGTCTTAATATGGCCTTGTTTACCACATTCATAACAAGTGACATCGGATGTTGAAGTAGAAGCCTCCTTTTTCCTGAAATGTTTCTTTCTTTTTGCATAATTGAAAGATTTATCATTTTTATTAAAGAATTTACCAAGTCTCTTTACAAGAAGCATGAAGTTCTCATCTTCTTTAGGAGCATCATCTGATTCTTCTTTTGATTTAACTTTTAAAGCGATACCCTTGGATGGCTTTTCTTGATGTTCATGTTTTTCCAGTCGTCCAAGTTCTAACTCATGTTCTTGAAGTTTCCCAAACAATGATGCAGAAGTCATAGTTGAAAGGCTTTTCTTTTCGGATATTGCAGACACTTTCGGTTGGCATTCTCTGGTTAAAGATCTAAGAACTTTAAGATTCAATTCATCATTAGAAAATGTCTTACCAAGTGCAATTAAATGATTTATTATATGTACGAATATTTTTTGCAAAGCGACGATGGATTCTCTGGGTTGCATTCAGAACATTTCATATTCTTGACTTAATGTATTCAATCTAGATCTTTTAACTTCAGCGGTTCCTTCATGAGTCTCCACCAAAGTGTCCCAAATTTCTTTTGCGGATTTAAATTGAGAAATGCAGAAGAATTCGTCTATACTTAATGTGATTTGTAGTATGTTAATGACTTTCTTTTCATTAAGAACTTTATTTTTATCATCTTCATCATAAGAACTTTTAGTCTTTGGAGTTCCGACACCATTTAAGACACTAACTGGTTCATGTGGTCCATTTTCGACAGTTTCCCAAATTCCTTCTCCTTGTGCTTCTAAATGTGCCTTCATGCGTATTTTCCAGAAATCAAAATACTCGCCAGAAAATAGTGGGGTTTGTTGCTACTACCCCCATCCTTGAAAACCGGATTTACGCTTGTGGAAGCCATACTAGATCTGTAGGAACAAGTTACCTATAACCTGCTTTGATGCCAATTGTAATTATAGTTTGCACCTAAGAGGGGGGGGGGGGGGGGGTGAATTAGGTACTTTGAAAATGTTTCGGTTTTTATCTTATGTTGTGTTTTCTTTCCTGATTAATTACTAAGTTATGAAAGCGATAAAGTGCGGAAAGTAAATGACACAAGGATATATCCTGGTTCCCCTCACAGACCGAGAGTACTCTAGTCCCCTTTCAACATGAAAGAGATTTTTAATATTATTGTGACCTATACAAGACTTATCCTAGTCTTCCTATCACTAACAAACCAAGAACAATCCTCTTGGAATTTTACAAAAGTTCACTAAGAGAACAATCATCTCTTTGAGTGAACCTCTTGCTTCCAACAATCCTGGACAACAAGGATACAACAATGATTCTGAATTTTTATACAAGAGTGTGATATGTAGAATAAGCTTATCAATCTATTGATTGATCTTATCCTTTGAACAAGAAAATTTATCAATGATATACAAGTGTTCAATATTGTATGGATGAAACTATGTAAATGCAAATAGAAAGTATATGCAAGAGTTTCTTCCAAAATAAAATTCTGGTTTTATAACACTTGTGAAAAGTTTGAAAGATGGAGAGAATTTTAATGCTTTAAGAATTTGTAAAGGAGGTGTGTTTAAATCTTAAAATAATGGTGTTTATATAGACACAATGCACCTATACAGATGAGTGCAAAGAATGAAAGGTTATCATGCTTCAAAAACCGCATTTGAAAATCATTTGAGTGAAAAAATGCAATATTTTTAGATACTACTTCAGTGTTAATCGATTAACACACTTACACGACAAAATGGTTAATCTATTAACCCTTCATTAACGGGTCAAAAAATTCAAATTTTACAAAGGTTAATCGATTAACAGAATTACACATGACTTTGGTTAATCGATTAACCAGTGTCTAGAACTGAAAAATACTTTAGAAAATGATATGAAATGCAATGATTTTCTTGAAACAATATTTTAATGAATCATGGCAAGTATGAATGATATTTTGAACACTTGTAGACTCAAAGACAAGTTGAGTTCATATACCTTATCATTCATGATCAATCACCTAAATCTTCAAGACTTTTGATTCACTTTGAAACTTGAATTGTGCTACTAGTCTTAATCCATTTCCTTTTTTAGAGCTTTACTTGGTTGTTGAATGTTGTTGTCTTCATCAAAACATATTGAGTAGCTTGACTTTACAATATCTTATAGTTTCACTCGAATCTGATGATAACCTGACCGCAAATCAATCTTACTTAATACTCAAGCACCAACCAACTGATCCATAAAATTGTCAATTCTTGGAAGAGAATACTTGTTTTTGATAGTCATTTTATTCAGTTTTCAATAATCAACACACAACATCATACTACCATTTTTCTTCTTGACTACACATGCGCTCCATACAGTGAAACACTCGGTCGAACAAACTTTTTCTCCAGCAACTCTTCCAACTGTTTCACTAACTCATTTAGTTCTAAAGAAGACATTCTATAAGGAGCCATCGACATAGGACTAGTACCAGGTACTAAGTCTATGGCGAACTTTCCCTTACACTGCGGTGGAAAATCACAAATACCCTTAAGGAAAAACGCTAGGAAACTCACACACCACATGTATATCACTAACCACAACATTTCTCTACACTCTTAAGAAAGCGAACATCACGAGCACCTAATCGTCTCCCCTCAAGGATATATCTACATGACCGTCAGACATGAATCACGAATTTGTACTCCATTCGGGTTCAGGAAATAACATAGGCTCAACAACACATGCACTCTTGCAATCAGCAGTAAGCTAAACTAACCCTCCACACCTATAATATCTCAAAGAAGCAGAAATTTCTCCCACACTTATTTCAATCCTGCTCCTGCTAGCAAGCAGTTAGAAAAACAAACAAGCATCGATAGTGTTTCACACACATGTTGCATACCAGGGAACAAATAAAATTACACAACCTGGCCGGATGGACCGACCTGCTCAGATACCATTGTGTAAAATCCTAAACCCGGAAACTTATATAAAAAGAATTACTCGATAATACTTAGGATGCTACTCTCAAACAATATGCATACTTCACATTTAAATATAAATACTCATTGTGGAATTTCAAATTAATATACATAAACACCAAATTTCTCAAAAATTCCAAATGCTAAATCAAGATATCATTATCCAATGAATAACTCAGCAACAAAATAAAATAAGACGCTTCATTCCCAATGTTACAGATTAGAGCATTTAACCGACTAAAAGCGATAAACGATAAAGTAAATGAATTTGAGCTCCAAGGCTATCTTTAAAACATACAACAACTACTACTCATGTTCCTAAGTATCTGCACACATCGTACATTAACACACAGACAAAACAACAAAGGGGTGATAATGTGCTCAAATATGTTAGTGATGTAAAATATAAGGAATGGTAACTGTTCCGGGCTGGCCCAATGGTTAGGCATGGCCCAATCCACTTCTACTCCTAGAACGGCCCAATTGCCTAAGTCCTTCCAGTTTAGGGCAGAGGGAAGTATTTTACCTTTCTGCCCCTCCGCTGAGGAGGCCTAGCCGGCTGACCCCCTGGGTCAGCTACCCCTCATCACATTTCTGCCCGTCACGCATGGTTCCACCATCCAGAAATAATCATGACGCCCATGCCCGCGATCACGCCCTTGCCCGTGGCAACAGCTAGTTTCGAGCACCTCTGTCAGTCCTAACGGCTAGTTTTTGGCACTTACCTATTCTTCAGGAGCGAATATCTTGCCCCGAAAATAGGGACCAATGGCCAAGCGCTAGGGGAATTATAAAAACCCTCTCATTTGAGAGGTTCAGGTATTCTAAATCATCCTAAGACATACATATTCTGTACTTGCCTTCTTTTCTCCCGATTCTTACTTTAACATCGGAGTGCCTTGCAGGTACACCCCCTTCTCATCTTTGAAATGCAGCATCCCAGACGTAGTCTCTGGCCCACTTCAGGTTCTGATCAACTGGTAAGATGAGTAACATAAACAACAACAACCACAATCATCAACAGGTAATGTATTCACACGACAATAATCAATTCACAGATGCAAACTTGTATGAAATGCGACAACACCTTGACTCTATATGCATGTGGTACCAACTCAACAATGGTTCTTCATACGAACTGGATCCCAAAATTTGAATCCCGAGCCCCATCATCTGAGATCCGGATAGATCACTCGTCCCAACATTTGAACTTGTGATTCACCTCTTTCACAACAACGACAACATATGATGCATGTACAATATCTTGCACAACCTCAATGACTTAACAATAGATTTACATTTCCACATTTAACTATAAATAAAAACATAAAATTAGTCCCCCCAGCTGGACTACCCACCACAATCTCAATTACATGTTCATCACATGATTATCTCATCATCAACACAATTCATCTTGAATCAATCACACATTCACAACCTTGCACCTAAAGAAAACATTATATTCATATAATTAATTGACATTCATCTCCCTAAAACATTATTGGGGAAAAGTGTTATGCATGAGTTTTTCCAATGCTTCGAACCGCGCCTCTAACAGATTGACGAAACTCAAGTTATGCTATTTTTAGTTTTACTTCAATAAACATTCCTGCCATCATGAAGTAATCAATTACCAATATGTGGTAATCGATTACCGGCCCTGAAAAACTCAGAAAACTTAATTTTTAAGTTGGTAATCGATTACCATTAAGTGGTAATCGATTACCATAGAACCCATTATGAAAATACTCAATTTCTGCAATTTATATCCCTTCCAAACCCCATCCAAACATGCCTTAACATACTATAACAACTTATTTCGATATATATATTTATCTGTCATCATCAAAAAGGGGAGAATGTTGGAACAAAATTGTTTATATCCCTTGGGTTTTGATGATGACAAAATACTTAAAGAACAAATGGGTATACTAACATATGTTCAAGTGTGCAGGATTACAAACTTATAATTCAACTCTGAATTGACCCTGATAAAAACATATGAAGAGAAACATAGTGACTCAAATTCTGAAAGATCAAAATCTGATGACTCTGAACGTGTATATCAGCTTCTGAAGGATCATAATCTAATCGTGGTATCCCTACCTCTTGTAACACCCTGTAAAATATATATCTAGAATAATATCATACAAGAGTTATCATCTGGTACTGACACTATCATAAGTGCCTATTGGCATAATTTACATACTTGGCCATTTTACAAAAACATAAAAGAACAACAATGGTACAAGATATGGAAAGTGCCAAACATAAAATATAGGATCTAAGTACAATATCATTCATTGTACAACTCAATACACAGCGGAATAAACATAAGCTAAGCTTCCCTTGAAACATCCATGCATAGCTCCACTTGCAAACTAAACCTGCAAATAATACCTGAAAAATAACAACAATAATGGAGTGAGATAATAATCTCAGTGAGTTCCCCTATCTTATGGGTTCACTCGGCTCTACTAATCAATTTCTATCCCAAGTCAAAAAGGAAATGGATAAGACTTGAGTTCACATAGTTCGCAATGTATGGAAACATGTCTCTTGAGTCCACCAACTCAAAAAATCACTAATCGGAAACCATACCAAGGCATCTTTCCCTAGCCAACCCTACGTCTAAAGTTATCGACACGGGTCACAGATCCTTGTATCTACTTTGACATACGAAATGGATTCGGATTCAAGGTGCTTTCCACATGAATCGTCGCTTCCCATGGGACCTTTCCCATCTCAAGCCTTTTACCCGTAGGATCCATTCGTACACACAGGATAAATGAATGGATTCGGATTCCAGGTTCTTTCCACATGAATCGTCACTTCCCATGGGACCTCTCCCATCTCAAGTCTCTTACCAGTAGGCTCCATTCATTTAAGGGAACTCCTGCCAAAGTACTAATGCGTACATCCCAAAGGAGCTCTACATAAGCATCAACTCCTGGGACAAAATCCATAAAGGTTGTTTCCAACTATGTGATAAAACACAACACAACGTGATTGTATTCCACAATCACAAGGTGATCACATTCACCTTAATTACACAACAAACACATATTGTATACACTACTACGAAAAACCCATTTAACAATGGTTGGGAATGACATATAATGACGCGAGCGAGGGCGTTGTTATGTAGATTGTCGTTGTATATATGATACTTACAACCACAGACTAGTAGGCATTGTAATAAATTGGAAAACGCGCTAACTATCACAACGGATTTTACAATACACGGTTGTAATAAAAATAATTGTCCTCGGTTCGATTTCATGTAGCCCAGTTTTGATATTTATTTTTTCCTAGACAGCGCGCCAGATATTATAACGGTTATGAAATATAACCGTCGTTAAAGTTTCTGCAAAATTAACAAATATGATCCTGCTTTTATAATTAATCCCATTTTTTACCTGTATTATTGTTCTCCATATCACATCACAACAGAAAAATACAATTCACATTTTGTGATAAAGTTTTCATAATAATATTAATCGTATCATATTCATAATATCACATATACCACATTACAGTTTATCAGAACAAACAACCTACATAAATAAAACATCACATATACCATATTACAGTTTACACATATTACATAACTTCACATAATTGTAACTTGGTGTATTGGTATCTTGGCCTGGTGTCTGGACTCAAAATACCTATGATTTCAAATAATTATACTTATTAGTAAAAATACTTCTAAACTATAACATACAATTAATATATTATGAATAAATAATAAATTACGTACTTGTTAATTTTCCCATATGCCTTCTTCATGATCGAGTCGTATAGCATGCACGACATCTCCATCAACTTCATCATATGAGGTAGGAACTTGTGTTGTGTAAGAAGGTGTGGACGGAATATCAAGGCTTTCATCACTAAGAGGAATGTATTTTCCTTGGAGAACGATTGACCATTTCCCTGATATGTCTGATGGATCGGTAACATAGAAAACTTGTTTTGCTTGAGAAGCCATGATGAATGGTTCTGTATTAAAAGATGCCTTGCCAAGGTCGACCCGGGTGAATCCTAAGTCATCAATGTCTACACCATTACTATTATTGGGAACCCACTTGCATTTAAATAAAGCCACTTTGAAAATAACATAATCAATCTCCCAAATCTCATCAATGACACCATAAAACGCGGTAGTTGCCAATACCGGATTCTTATCTTTCAAACTAGAGAAATACATCGATTCGGCTTCAACCATAACCCCACTATTTTGCATTGTACTACGATCATCTTTTGATTTTGTATAAAAGGTATAATGACCAATGTCGTATGCACTCCAGGTAATGACATAAAATTTTGGCTCGTACGACAACCATTTAAGTATCTCAGATGCACTACGATCATTAGATACACTTTTATTAAACCAATCCATGAATCTATTGTTATGCTCTATCAATAACAACTTGTCACTCATTCGGGGATATTTTTTCTTCAAAAGTCTTTTATGAGTATCTATGTAAGGTTGAACCTCATCTATATTATTCAATATATAGAAATGTGATTGAATAACTACATCCCGAGCCATTGACCTAACATTTTGACCTTGAATACCTCTTCCGTCTGTGTCAGCATGACGAGACTTTGGAATTCCTATAGAATCTGCATCCGACAAATAGTTTGTATAAAACTCAACAGCTTCTTCTGTGATGTACCTTTCAACAATCGAAGCTTCCGGTCGGTGATGGTTCTTCGTATATCCTTTAAAGATCTTCATATATCGCTCTATTGGATACACCCACCTTAAATAAACTGGACCACAAATTCTGATTTCTCTTACGAGATGAACAAGTAAGTGAACCATAATGTCAAAAAATGATGGCGGAAAATACATCTCCAATTGACACAAGATTATGGCAGCCTCATCTTCTAATTCATCCAATTTTTTGAAATCAAGAACTTTATTACATATGGCATTGAAGAATAAACACAGTTTCGTTATAGTTACTCTCACATTTTTTGGAAGGATCCCACAGATAGCTGTAACACCCCAATTCCTATCGCGGATAAATAATACATAAATAAATCAGAGTAAATAAAAAAATATTCTTAGACAGAAACAAGGGTGCATCATTTAAAGAAAGAAAACACAATCTCTGCTCATAAATTTGATACATAACACAAAATGGAATAAACATATAAGGGAAACTTTTTCCAACAAAAGGAAAGTTCAATTATGGAATAAAGCGGAAAGATCCATAACTGACTTGTTTTACAAAATAAATTGTTTTATAACATCAAAATATTCATACAAAGTTAATACAAAATAGATCCAACAAATGTATACATATATAACAAAAGCGTTCCCCGACTCCCGTGTTACGTATCAGAGCAGACAGACCGACAAAAGGATGGAGAACTAATCTTCACAAAAGCCTCCAAGATACTAATATGCAATTGCCTCATAGGGCAACAAACCACAGCAGAAGGGTGAGAAATAACAACTAAATCAAGATTACATAATAATATGCAACACATATAAATTCACTTACATAATTATTCTCACCACAAGCATCACATACTAATACATATAGCATGCCACAGATACATAACATATTTCTAATAATCCAACAACATATCGTATATCAATTATACCAACATAATCACATATCCACACATAAGGCACACCAAGGTTATGACATATGGAAACACACCACCACATCACATATATTCATATATAGCTTATCAACGATAATCCAAACAATCTTTGTAATGTATATCGTCTCCACAAAATATAGCATATGTCCATTTATAAAACATATCATCCATAATCCATACATTTATCACGAATGCATATCAAATCACCAATGCTATCACGAGCTCAACACACAATCAATCAATTCACAATTTCCCACACATAATCAATCCATTCATGATTTATGCAAATGCACAGAGACCGACACAATGACTCTATGCATGCGGTACCATTCCATCCATCATTCTCATCATCATTAATTCACTCAGGAATTATTGGAATCATCGCTTATTACTTAGTGTAACTCCCCGTCGGGCAAACGATGTTCCCTGTCGCTTTAGGTCCTCTTTGTATAAGGCTCACGAAGTTTATGGATCGCTTTAGGTCCTCTTTGTATAAGGCTCACGATCCGATCGCTTTAGGTCCTCTTTGTATAAGGCTCATGATCGTCTATAACGTCGCTTTAGGTCCTCTTTGTATAAGGCTCACGACCGTTACAGCAGATTCCCTCTTGAATTGTTTCGTCGCTCACACCCCACAAGGGCACACGACATCACAAGATGCATATCATGATGCTTGGCATACTAATGACTCATGACAATCAAATGCATATTCACAAATCAACAATATGAATTATCTCATCGTCATTATTCATGCATTGGAAATCAATTCAAATAATGCCTTTACTTGCCATAAGGCCACCAAACAACACATGTTTAATTTCACATAAACAATGCATTTCATCATAATCCACAAGCCACAACATTTATCATTTTAGCATATACACTCATATCAATTCACATCAAGAGTTACTCACCATCAACCACAACAATCCTGCAATCATACAATGATACTCACAACATTAGGATTCACGCCACGAAGGCTACCCACAACAACATACATTAATACCATACATTTGTATTCAAGTCAACAAAGTATTTTTCCATAAGGCCACAACAATTACAACAATTTATCACATGCTTCAACATCATATAAACCACATAAAAGCTCCATGTCATATAACAATAGCACAACACACTGTAAAACACCGACCGCACGCATTTAACGCGATAAAACCCGACAACCCAACACTTTTACACAACCACGACTTAAATAAATCATCTAATGTCCTCCAAACCATTTTTATAAGAAAGAACATCTCATTAGCTTTCCAACGCTTCGAACGACAACCAAAACGGACTTACAGTTTGAAAGTTATGAAGAAAACAAAATAGAAAATCTGTCACGTTCGCTCCAGTATTCGCTAGGCGAACCCCAGCGAACCGTGGCAGAGAAAAAATAGCATAAAGTTCGCTAGGAAAATCAACTTGGCGAACATTCGCCTTCCTTCGCTTGGCTGGACTTCGCCCCAGGTTCGCTAGGCGAACCTTGGAAAACTCAGAATCTCAGCAGCGTTGTTGTTCACCCCAAATTCAATATTCCCTCCACCAAAACACTACCAAACCATAACATAACAACCAAAACATACCCCAATCATAACAACAAGTATTCTACAACATTTATATCGCATTCCAACCATGAAAACATCGATTCCAATCAATTGTTCATCAATTTATCAAATTTAAAAACATTATAAAAACAAGAAAACATTCACACAATCACACACATATACATATACAATCACAATATAATCGAAACTTCTCACCTTTACCCGATTAATCGCGCTTAAACAGATGATTTCTTCTTCCATAAGTTTTCCTCTCCTTCTCTTTTCCTTCCTCTTCCTTTCTTTCCTTTTCCTTTCTTTTCTCTCTCTTTTTCTCTCAAATCTCTATTTATAAAAATATCTAATTTTTCTAAAATATCTAACCCCTCAACATAACCATTTTACCCCTCAGCTCAAATATCTCGCAAACGTTCTCAAAACGCGATAAAACATAATAACGATGAAAAATAATATATTGCCAAATAAAAGTCAAGAATAAAATAATATAAAAATGAAAATAATTAAATCGACTCGATTAACTAAATCTAACAAAAACCGGGGCGTTACAATAGCCACTGGTAGAAGTTGTTGCATCAATACATGACAATCATGAGACTTTAAACCAATTAACTTGAGATCTTTCATTGATACAAGTTTCTTGATGTTTGATGAGTAACGTTGCGGAACTTTAATACCTTGCAAACACTCACATAACATCTTCTTTTCCTTTTTAGATAGAGTGTGACATGCTGGAGGTAGATAAGTTCTTTTTCCTTTCTCTATTGGAGCCAACTGTTTTCGTATACCCATTTTCTTCATATCAAGACGGGAAGTCTTACTATCTTTAGTCTTGCCCGGAATATTTAGAAGTGTGCCAATCAAACTATCACACATATTTTTCTCCACGTGCATCACATCAAGACAATGTCTAACATCAAGACTTGACCAATATGGAAGATCAAAGAAGATTGACCTCTTTTTCCATATATTTTTCGCAACTGCCCCTTTTTCTTTTCCTCTCTTCCCACCTTTTTCTTTTTCTCTCTTCCCACCTTTTTCTTTTTCTCTCTTCCCAAAGACAACATTAATGTGTTCCTGCCGTTGATAAACTTCATCCCCGGTTAAAGGTTTAGGAGCCTCACCAAACTCTTGCTCTCCATTAAAAGCCTTTCGCAATCTACAATAAGGATGACCCGGTTTTAGAAATTTTCGATGCCCAAGGTAAACGGTCATTTTGCCAAACTCAAGTTGGTGATAACAAGTATCATCTTCACATATAAGACACACTTTATGTCCTTTGACACTGTATCCAGCCAAATTACTGTAAGCCGAAAAGTCATAAATTGTGCAAAACAACATTGTATGCATATTAAACTTTTCCCCAGAATATGCATCATCAACTTCAACGCCTTCATCCCACAAGAGTCGTAAATCATTAATTAATGGACTTAGATAAACATCTATGTCGTTACCAGGTTGTCGTGGTCCAGAAATCATCATTTTTAACAGTATATACTTGCGCTTCATGCACAACCAAGGAGATAGGTTGTAAACAGTGAGAAGAACAGGCCACAAAGTATGATTAGTGCTCAAATTACCAAAGGGGTTCATTCCATCAGTGGCAAGCCCAAGCCTAAGGTTTCTTGGCTCGACTCCAAAATCCAGAAACAACGAATCAATTTTCTTCCATTGCAACGAATAAGCTACATGGCAAATGTTTCCATCACGAATCCTTTCATCTGCATGCCATCTAATATTATTTACGTCATTCGAATTAGAAAAAAGTCTCTTTAATCGTGAAACTATTGGAAAGTACCATAACACTTTAGCAGGAGGATGCTTCCTACTAACATTGTCATAATGATCATTGTCATCACCATTGTTAGCCTTCAGCTTGTAACGCGACACACCACATTTCGGATATTGAAACAAGTCATCATACTCTTTCCGGTATAATATGCAATCATTAGGGCAAGCATGTATCTTCATATAATCCAGACCCAGTGGACACAATATCTTCTTGGCCTCATAGCAACGATCCGACAATTTGTTATCTTCTGGTAACATTTGCTGTAGCAATTCAAGTAATTCCGTGAAACTTTTATCCGACCATCCATTTTTTGCCTTCAGATTAAACAACTTTAACACCGCCGACAATCGTGTGAACTCTGTGCATCCCTTATATAAAGGGGTGTCTTTATCACTACATAAATTATCATAAATATGAGCATTCATAAAAGAAGATTCCCCAATATCATGGAACATATCCTCTAGTTGATCTTCCATATATTCATCTTCCTCCACTCTTTGACTTTGTGACGCCCGACTTTCCTTATTATCCACCTCACTATGCCACGTCCATATTATATAATTTTGACATATACCATCACAACAAAGGTGATTGTGTATTTCTTTCTTTGTACCCTTTTTGATATTCGCGCAAACAACACAAGGACAATAAAAGATACCATTATTGCCGGGAAGATGTTTATCAGCGTATTCAAGGAATTCACGAACTCCGTTCTCATAAACCGGACCTAATCTATTGGCTTTCATCCAACTACGATCCATTACAACTTCTGAAATTTATACATGTATAATAATGTGAATGACACACCAAAATCTAATCCAAAAACTCAAGCATATGCATATACAATATGAACAAAGAAAAAATCAATGAAGATGTATTCTCATACTAAACGTAAAGCATATGAAACATCTCATTCTGACTTGAGCATATACAATATGAACAAAGAAAAAAAGGAATGAAGATATTAAAGAATACCGTACTTCGAAGCTGTAATCAAATGAACGTAAGGAATGAAGATGTTTAAGAGTACCGTACGTCGAAGCTGAAGAATTAAATGAGCAAAGACGGTCAATATTTGAGCATAAACCAAGAAAAAAGGAATGAAGATGTTGAAGAGTACCTTACTTCGAAGCTGAAGAAGCAAATGAATGAAGACGATCAATATTTAAGCATAAACAAAAAAAAAAGGAATGAAGATGTTTAAGAGTACCTTACTTCGAAGCTGAAAAAGCAAATGAATGAAGACGATCAATATTTGAGCTCCAAATGAATGGATACGAAGAGGGTAAAGGTTAGGGCTTCTCTGGCTCACTTGTTCGATTAGGGCGTCTTATGAAAGAAATACATAATAAGTTTTGTTTTAATTTATCAGTAAAGCTTTTAATCTCGGTTGGAGAAACAAACTGTAGTGGAATCTTAAGTGACACACGCTAAATGTATCCTAAAAATGGAAAAAATGTGTTGCAGGGAATCGAAGCTTGTTTCATTTCATTTATTACTACGGTTGTTCATCTTAACCGTTGTAAAATCATTTACAATTTATTTTTTAAATAATGGACTTAAGTGACACACGCTAAATGTACTCTAAAAAATGGAAAAAAATGTAGTTGCAGAGAATCGAAGCTTGCTACATTTTATTTATTACTATGGTGGTTTAAGTCAACCATCATTAAATGACCCAGCTTTTGCCTGGGCGCAAAATTTTTAACCTATTACAACGGCGTAAAATGATGCGTTGTAAGCCTGGCGTTGTTGTTTTAGTGTTTTGTAGTAGTGATACAATGCAACTCATTGACAACTATGGTGACCATTCATCCATGACACACACCTAGGTATCATAGCATGAATGTCACCCTATAGTGTTATCTAAATCATACTTGAAACCTATTTCTCTTTTTAATCCATTTCTTAGTTTTAAGCCTAGGTTTCGTCACTTATCTTCTTAGTGTTTTAAGCATGTTATCACACAATCAAACATATGAACATATACATATATCATACATAAAATACGTATAGTGACATAACTAGTCAAGTATAATCAATGCACACAAGAAGTAAGATCATCATAATAAATAGGACTTTCGGAGCCAAGCCCCTTACCAAAATAGGACTTTAGGATAATAATCCCTCACCAAAATATTAAACCATTTCACATGGTTCTCATCACAATACTAGGTGTTCATCTTCACCCGTTCACATATTATTCCACATTCAATCAATCTAATACTATTTAAATAATCGAACTTATGTATCACGCAGAGCATTGGAATAGCTTTCCAACGCTTCCGACTGCGCCTCAATTCGAGTTACGGTTCACAAGATATAAAGAAAATAAGAAACGGGAAAACTGCACCCTCTCATGGTCGCACAACGAGTAGAAGGCGAGGCTGGCTCGCTTTCAGTTCACACAGCGACCCCAAGGAGAGGGACATGCAGAACTAAATTTGGTTCATGGTCGCACAGTGACGGCAAATCGAACAGCTCGTTTTCTGTTCGTTGAGGCATGCACAATGACCGTAGCAGAACTCAGGTCACCTAGAGCCCGCATAGCAACTCATACGAAATCTAGAATTCCAACAACGTGAAAATAAAGGTACCCATGGTCAAAACCTCAACCCACAACACCAAAACACATCCAAACACTCCAACAAACATGCTAGAACATGATTAAACATACAATTCATCAAAACATCATGCATTAACATCAAATTTCACATTTAAACATATTTTTCACACAAAACTTAACCCACCCATTTCTCATATTTCCCCCCATGAATAATTTCTTAAATAAGAAAGATCCAGTACAAACATGAAACACAACGTGTTAGGACATTTCCCATCCACATTTTAACAACAAAACTAATAATAACTAAGCCATTCAAGAGATGGACTACAATAACCTTTGAAAATTTAAAGAACAATATAGCATTACCAATCCAATTCTTTAATCCAATCAACCAAGCAAAACTCTTCCACATATCATAGGTGAGTTAAGGAACCACAATCTTTAAATCTATCCAGTTACAGATCATATTTTTGGCTTTATCACGCACGTTTCGATTATACGGGTTCTTGAAGTTGGTTAAACTGATCAAGTGTGAAGGAGTTCTTTGTTGAGTGGAAAAGAGAAACAGATTTGCAGTACCCATTGCTGAATTTTCACTCAAAAACACATTTTGAACATCCAAACCTCTTTGGGGAATTTAAACAAACATCATGACTACAAACTTAAATAACACTAAACTTAAGAACAACAAGCAAATATGAACCAGACAAGAGTACAAAATAACAATACCATTACCAGATTTACTAACATAATATCTTAGCGATCTCGTATTTCCCAATGGTGGAGGCTCTGGTGGGGTCGATTTTCATGTCCGTGCAGCTGTGGATCATTTGTTGGTGCAAATGGTTCTGGACTTTTAAGCACATCAGCATTCTTGATCATAACAATGAGAGCTAGGTGGTTGTTGATGGAGAGGGGATGAACCATGATGGAGGTTGGTGATGGAACAATATATGGGAGTATAAGAGGTGAGTGATTTAAAGGAATGGTAGGGAGAGAAGAAAAACTTACAAAAGAGGAGGAACCTCCACTAGGGAGAAAACAACCTCCATGTTGGAGGGGTGAAGCTCCGATTGAGGGGATGAAACCCATACAAAAATGGGGGCGGCTTACAAAGAAAAGAGGAAGAGAAACCCTAATTTTTAGAGAGAAGGTAGAGCTTCTCTCTCCTCCCGTCTTAATGATGTAAAAATTGTATGAATTTTTAGAGTGAAGGTAGAGTTTCTCTCCTCCCACTTTAATTTGAGTGACTATGAAAGTGCTTTTTTTTGTTCAATTGGTTTTCTTTTCAGTCAATAGCGCAGTTCCATTGTAATTTTTGTTCAATTGGATTTTTAATTCCAACAATTCCCATGAATACTTTTAGCATAGAAGAACATTCTTATATATTAGTTTTTGAAGGCAATTTTATAACAAGGAAGGTTCACGTTATTAGGCATATGATTACTTTTAACATGGAAGGCAATTTTATATATTATTATATATTAGTTTTAGTTATTTGACTATATTTCTATGATTAATATAAACAAATTAATTGCTTGACTTGCATTTTGGTTAAGTTCATTGACATAAACGTTGGCATAAAGTTGTTTCTACTAAATTGATGATTGGGTGATCATACTTCTATGTTACCCTTAACATTATTTTTAAGTGTTACGCTATATTAGGATAATAGGTTATCAAAGACACCTCACTAGACTATGAGAGTATATGGTGGTGAGGAGTTAAGGCATTTTGTTTTGCTTAATTAACTAACTTCCTATTTCTAGTACTCTGATGGGTTTGGATTCATATCCTACTTTATATATTTTCTCACTTGAATAATATATATTTTATTTTATTGAATTGTTCCATACTAAGTAGTTTATATTATATATAAAATAAATCAATTATAATAGTATATTACCTTCTATTATATAAAATAAATCAATTATACTAGTATATTACCTTCTATTGTTGAGAACAAAATTTATTGGGAATGCTATATTGTTTAAGTTCATGATTGGTTCATGATTTTTTTTTTTGGCAAGAGAAATTTGATTTCTATGCAAGAAATTCTATAAATATTTGTGTGTGATTACCATCAAAGTGAAATCACTCATTTTAATTTATAAAAGTCTTTTTGTCGTTTTAGGAATGATTTTCAGTCATTACTATGATTGACTTTCCAAAGGAGGACAATTGTAAGTAGAGATTGTAATTAACTAAGAATGTAACTATTGGAGATGCTTTGGTCCAAGGGATTTATTTATCCAAAGGAGATAAATTTCTAAATCCAATGTATGCTCATTGAGTAGCTTATTCTTGAAATCTATAGACGATGTTGTTGGAGGTATTTTGGCTTAGAGAATTTATCTACCCAAAGGAGATAGATTTTCGAACCCAATGTATGCTCGTTGAGTAACTCATTTAAGGTTCTGACCCTTGTTATGACTTGAGTTTGCGCATTCCACCCAAAGGGGATTGCGTGATAATGTTGGCTTCTTCGTGATAGCTTATGTTCATTAAAGTTATATCCTGTCTTTGTTATTTGTTCTAATGTATTCCTGTTTTGTCTCAACAATGACCTTCTCTATGAACAATTGTTGTGCTTCTATTGAGATCCTAAATAGGTATAATTTTAAGAAATGTAAGAAATACTTAGAGTTTTCATTAGGGATTGCTGAGCTTGACATGAGATTGCGTGAAACCAAACCTGTGATCAATGATCTTGAAGTCATTGTGGAGCTAGTGGGAAATGTTAGCTTAGTTTTAGGAACTAGTTTTGAACTTGTTTTGAAAGATATATTTTATGTACCTTCTTTTAGGAGGAATTTGATTCCAATACCTTGTTTGGATAAGTTTGGATTTCAATTTACCTTTTATGATGGAAAAATAAATTTGATGTTGAATTCTCAAGTTGTTGGTAATGGTATCTTGTTGGATGGTTTATATAAGTTATCTTTGGATTGTGATATGATTTCCTTATCCTTGAATGTTGAAAGCTCCATTGCTAAAAGGTCTAAAATTAGAGAAAAATCCTCTTTGTTATGGCATAAGCGTTTAGGCCATATCTCTAAAGAAAGAGTTGAAAGGTTAATTAGAGATGATATTTTACCTTCCTTAGATTTCAATGATTTAAGGACTTGTGTGGATTGCATTAGAGGAAAATTTACTAAGACCAATAAGAAAGGTTCAACTAGAAGTTCCGACCTTTTGGAAATTATTCATACAGACAATAGCAGACCCATTTCTCCCACTGTTTGTGGTAATAAATCTTTTATCACTTTTATTGATGTATTTCCCAGTATGGTTATCTCTACTTGATTAAGGGAAAAATCAGAAGCACTTGAAAAGTTTAAAATCTTTAAAACTGAGGTTGAAAAGCAACTAGGAAAAGTGATAAAGGTGGTACGTTCTAACCGTGGTGGAAAGTATTATGGTAGATATGATTCTACTGGGCAACACATAGGGCCTTTTGCAAAATACTTGCAAGATTGTGGAATTGTTCTACAATACACCATGCCTGGTACTCCTGAACAAAATGGTGTAGCCAAAAGGCGAAATCGCACCCTTAAGGATATGATGAGAAGCATGATGAGTAGGTGTAATTTACCAGAATTTTTATGGGGTGACGCTTTGAAAACAACCCTCTATGTACTTAACAGAGTTCCTAGTAAATCAGTTCCAAAAACACCCTTTGAGCTTTGGAGAAGTAGAAAACCCAGTTTGAACCATCTCCGTGTCTGGGGTTACCCTGCAGAGGTTAAAATATATAATCCTTTTGAAACAAAGCTTGACCCAAAAATAAGTCATTGTTTTTTCATTGGATATCCAGATAGATATAAAAGATACAAATTCTTTTGTCGTGGTAGAGGTAATAAACTTGTGGAGTCCATGCATGCAAAATTATTTGAGCTTGATGTTGCTGAGCCTTTTATTACATCTAATAATATTGATTTTGTTATGCCTGATGTTGTTACATTATCACTGCCTAATTTTGATAATGCTAGATCATCCACTGCTCATGGAGGTTTTGCTCCAAATGAGAATGTGGTTGAACATCCAGTTGAAGAAGTGGTTGAACCACTTGTTGAAAATGTAGTGGATCCTCTTATTATAATTGAGGTTGCACAACCTGATGAGCCAGTTGAGCAAGTTCATGTTAGAAGGCCAGTAAGACAAAAATGACATGTTATCCCTAATGATTTTGTAGTTTATCTTAGTGAGGATGCTTATGATGTTGATATTGTTATTGATCCTAAAAATTATCTAGAAGCTATTACTTGTTCTCAATCTAGCATGTGGACAGATGCAATGCATGATGAAATGAAATCCATGGTAAATAATGATGTTTGGGAACTAGTGGAGTTACCAAGAAACTGTAAGGCGATTGGATGCAAGTGGATATTCAAAACAAAGAAGGACTCGAAAGGTAAAATTGAGAGGTTTAAGGCAAGACTTGTGGCTAAAGGTTTCACACAAAAAGAGGGGATTGATTTTAATGAAACTTTTTCTCCTGTTTCCACTAAAGACTCTTTTAGAATCGTTATGGCCCTTGTAGCACATGTTGACTTGGAATTGCATCAGATGGATGTTAAGACTGAATTTTGAATGGTGATCTTAATGAGGAGGTGTACATGCAGTAGCTTGAGGGTTTTGTGACAAGTGGTAATGAACATTTGGTTTGTAAATTAAGAAATTCTATTTGTGGTTTGAAACAAGCTTCTAGACAATGGTACTTGAAATTTGATGAGGTGGTAACTTCATTGGGTTTTGAAGAAAATAAAGTTGATCAGTGGATCTATCTTAAGGTCAGTGGGAGAAAATTCATCTTTCTCATGTTGGATGTTGATGATATTTTGCTTGCCAGTAGTGATCTTGGTCTACTTCATGAGACCAAACTTATGATAACCAAGTTCTTTGATATGAAGGATCTTGGTGAAGTAACCTTTGTGCTGGGAATTGAAATGCACAGAGATAAATCACGTGATGTGCTTGGTTTATCATAGAGAGCTTATATTGATAGAGTTCTGGAAAGGTTCAATATGCAGAACTGTAAGCCATGAGATGTTCCAATTACTAAAGGAGACAAATTCAGTAAAGATCAATGTCCTTAAAATGAGATTGAGCTAGCAGAGATGAATGGAAAATCATTTGATAGTGTATTGGGCAGCCTGATGTATGTTCAAGTATGCACTAGACCTGACATTGCTTTCATTGTTGGTGTCTTGGGGCGATACCAGTATAATCCTGGGAATGATCATTGGATTTCTGCTAAGAAAGTGATGAGATATTTGCCGAGAACTAAAGAGTATATGCTTGTTTTTAGGAGAGTTGACAACTTGGAAATAGTTGGGTATACTGACTCTGATCTTGCTGGGTGTATTAATGATAGGAAATCTACTTATGGTTACATTTTTATGTTTGATGGAGGTGCGATATCATGGAAGAGTAAAAAGTAAACTTTTGTCGTCTCTTATACTATGCAGACAGAGTTTGTTGCTTGTTATGTTGCTGCCACTCATGATGTTTGGTTAAGAAATTTAGTGACTGGATTTCGTATTATTGATTCCATTGCAAAGCCTCTAAAGCGTTACTGTGATAATAGTGCAGATGTGTTCTACTCCAAGAATAATAAAACATTTAGAAGTTCTAAGCATTTGGAATTGAAGTATTTGACATTCATAGATCTTGTTGTAGCGCGAATTTTTGCATGGTTGTGAAGCACTATCGCTTTGGGGTACTACAACTCGATTCATTTTTTATCCTATTGAAGCTGATGAAGGAAGGGAAATAGATGTCTCCAATTAACCCTGCTTGCATACTGAGTTTAAACAGATGACTGTTGGTTTACAGATGCTATTGAAATTGTGGGTCTCTCTTAAGTTATTTTGTTAAAATAGTGCCTGGGCGATTGGTGGGAGGTTTAAGACCGATGCTTTTCGATTGATTGATGGAGGTATGGGATTTTGGGTTTTTTTTTATTAGTATGCTCGCTAAGATTTTTCAAATCTTATGCCTACGTATTCCCGTTTCACGAAACAGGGAAATCAGAGCGATTGTAGTTCCTCCTATTCTATGGGAGGAAAAAGGTTTGTTTTGGTGTCTTGTTCAAATCCCAAGACGTGAAGCTAAAGGTGGTTTGTATCTTGTTCAAAGCCCAAGATGTGAAGCTAAAGGGTTTTGACTTTAGAGAGAATTTGTCATCTCTAAAGGGGAGTTGTTGATGTTTGTATGCTATGGACAAGGCACATCTTTGATGCTAAAAGGTTGATTGACTCAACCAGGGTTTTCCTTATACAAAGCCTAAGAGGAGGCTATTGACCCAACAAGAGGGTGTTTTTATGTGTCTCGTACAAAGCCCGAGAGAGAGGCTAAAAGGGATTGACTCAACAAGAGAGTCTTTTATATGTCTCGTATGAAGCCTGAGAGAGAGGCTAAAGGAGTTGACTCAACAAGAGAGTGTTTTTGTATCTCGTACGAAGCCCGAGATGGAGGCTAAAGGGTGATTAACTCAACAAGGGAGTCTTTTATACTCAACAAGAGAGTGATTTTCTATCTCGTACGAAGCCCGAGATGGAGGCTAAAAGGGATTGACTCAACAAGAGAGTCTTTTATACTCAACAAGAGAGTGTTTTTGGTATCTCGTACGAAGCCCGAGATGGAGGCTGAAAATGGGTTTGACTCAACAAGAGAGTCTTTTATACTCAACAAGAGAGTGATTTAGTATCTTTTATCTCGTACGAAGCCCGAGATGGAGGTTGAAAGGTCTGACTCATCAAGAGAGTCTGAAAGGGTTAGCTCTGCTGAGGAGAATCATTGTACAAGGCCCAAGAGGAGGCCAACTTTCCTGAGGAAAGGATCATTATACAAAGCCTAAGAGGAGGCTATCCGTTGACTAGTGTTTCAGTTTAGTGACAGGTCCAGTATGTTGGATAAAAGAGAAAATCAGTTCTTATAAAGGGTAATGTTGTACCTTGGGATTGATCAGAGGATCGGGGTTATTTCCTGTTCTTTAAGGAAATAGGAAATCCAAAGGGTATTGAGACTGTCCAAGTCTGCGGGTGTTTTGAGAAATCGATTCTCGGATAAGTGAATGATCTTTGTACGAAGCCCAAGAGAAGGCTTGGTATGTTAAGGGATGAAGGTTAACCCATTAACTAGTCTGACACTTGACTCAGAAAGACAACTCTAGCAAATCGATGACTAGGTTCTGTTCTTATACCTGTAGAGGTCTCTGGGTCCCTGTACTAAGCCCAAAAGGAGGCATGAGAGCTTTTAAGAAGCCGAAGAGTCCTTGTACAACGCCCAAGAAGAGGCGGGGATGCTTTTAGGAAGTCTGTGGGTCCCCAAACCCCGAGAAGTTCAAGACATGCTATTCACAGAGAATAAATCAAGCCAGGAAAGTCCGAGAATTTGGAAGAAACTCAAGAGATGCCATTCACGGAGAAAAGATCATCTCTGGGGAGTAGAGTTTCTTTGACAATTTCTAAGGGTGCTTTTAAGAAGCCTGTGGGTCCCCAAACCCCGAGAAGTTCAAGACATGCTATTCACAGAGAATAGATCAAGCCAGGAAAGTCCGAGAATTTGGAAGAAACTCAAGAGATGCCATTCACGGAGAAAAGATCATCTCTGGGGAGTAGAGTCTCTTTGACAACTTCTAAGGGTGACAGTTTGAGAAAGGGTTAAAAAAGAATCTGCTTTTCACATCTCCATATTGTTTAACCCCAAGAGGAGGGAAGACTGTGTCTGGTAATCCTATGGGGATCTAGTTTTGACTGTATTTAAGAGCGATCAACGGGGCTTTACCTAGTGCTAGACGTAGTTGCCAGGGAAAACTCTAAATAACTATACTAGTATTACACAGTTGATATTTGACAGGTATATAAAAGTTTGTGAAAGAAGACTTACAGTGAGCAGCCCCACAATACAGTTATATATATGAAAGCGGATAAAGAAAACAGGTAAACACTTACTCGATTGTAGAGCTTCCATGCTGTTTGGTTAGTTTGTTCAACCAAGAAAGCTTTGATAACATTATTATATTCAAAATCAAAGGGGAAAGTTCTTTGAAAAGATTGTTGGGGCTTACAGCTCAAGGAGATGCCCAAAGTTTTACCAGTGATTGCACTGTTGTTTTGTACAGGGAATTATACAAGTGACTGAGGCCCTAAAAGGTTTTCTGTACAAAGGGATGGGTCTTACACTCTCTCAAGAGACCCAAAGGTTTATTTTTATACAAGTGGTGGGGCTTAGAGCTCAAGGAGAGGCCCAGGGTTTGATTTTTGAACTGGCGATCGCGCCGAGATTTTCTTTTAATACAGAGGGGCTTATACAATGTATGAGGCCCAAAAATTGTTTTGGTTAAAAGGGGATTGGGTCTTACACTCTATTAGAGGCCCAAAGATTCATTTTTGTACAAGTGATGGGGCTTACAGCTCAAGGAGAGGCCCATGGGTTTTGGTTAAAAAGGTGACGATCACGCCGAAATTTTTTGACGGTATCGGGATTTATACAATACACTGAGGCACAAAATATTTTGGTTTTCAAAGGGGTTGGGTCTTACACTCTATTAGAGGCCCAAAGTGTTTGAAAAAGTTTGATGAGGGTTGAATTAATCAAAACCCTAATTTGTTTTCAAAATGTATTTTAATTGAATAAAAAATTCAATTAAAATGATCAAAATTGTTTAACATGTGGAAAACAAATTGTGGTCTTGGATTAATGTTTCAAAAATCAAGTTTTGACCTACAAAATGATTAGAAATCATTAAAATTTGCAAAATCAAGAAGGAAAAAATATTTTAAATGTCAAAAACAATTAAAATATTAATTCTTTGCAAAAATATCAATTATATGAAATAAATAATATTTTTGGGATTTTTTGGCAAAATCAAATATTTTAACATTTTTGTGAATTATTAAAAAAAGAATAAACTCAAAATCATTAAAACTCAGAGAGAAATTAATTTTTGAATCAATTAAATAAAATCACAAAATTCAAATATTTGAATTTTCAAAAAAGGCGCCTAGAACAAGGGCAAGAACACGCGCCACCCTCTGTTTCTGCAGATTTGCGTTTTCTATCCAATCTCACTGAATACTTCATTATATCATGCAATCTACATATCAATCTACTCGTTTCAACCTCACGATCATGTCTATGGTCTTTAATTTCATTTATTTTAAGCATGGAATAAGAAATCAAAGAGAAACCTCAAGAACCCTTAAATTTGCATGAAGGTTCAGAAATTCCACACACGATTCAAACAATGCAATTGATTGAGGGAAAACACTCCATGCATGATTATCAACATATGGCCAAATTATTGTGTAACAAAAAATGCATGGATCATAGAGTTAGAAGAGCTCATGCTTACCTCTTGCAGCTGGTGATCGTGTTTTGTGCTAGAGGTGTTACAGCTAGGTTCCAATGATGTGGATAGCTTCCCTAGGTGCCATGGAGTGTGTCTGGATGCTTGGAGTGGATTGAAATGATCTGGAACTTGAGATGGTACCCCAACTGCAAATTTGTCAAGAACTTGAGCAATTGGCTGGTGATTTTGTGATTTTGGTGTTCCAGATTTTATGTGAGTATTTGGATCACTTCTATATGATGTTTATGAGGTGTGTGTGTGATTGGTTTGATTGGAATAGCTCTCAAACTCAAAACCCGATAGTGTCTTGGCTTAGAAGGCAAAATTGGAGTGAAGAAGGAGATTTTGAGGAAAGCATCTGTTTGATGGCTTTGGTGTACTCAAACTGATCACAATTGAGCTCTATTTATAGTAGAGCAAGTTTGTTTTGCAAGAAATAGTGAATGACAACTGCTGCATAGGTTTGGCCAATGTTGAGCAATGAGAATCCAAGTCTCCTCTAGCTTTTGACTAAAGGTTAGGGCACAGGCTGCTGGTCCCCTTGGTCTTGGGTAAGTCTTGACTGAATTTAGTTGGAAATAGCTCAGTCCATGCCACCTTGGTGTATGCATTGAATGCTCCCATCCAAAATTGGAGTCTTGTCCCTCTTTTAGGCAATTATAGGTTTGGCATGCTATTTTTGGTTCCAAAGACTTGGGAGGCTTGGGATCAGAGTTGGTTCCTCCTTGGTCGCCCCTTAAGGTGTTCAGATGGATAGAGTTGCTTGTCATTTGCAAAATTTGGGCAAATCGAGCAAAACTCCAAAATCTGCCTTGCTTTGGCAGTTTTCAGCAAGGCATGTTGCCATTGTCATATCTCATGGCTCAAGTTGAGTTTGGTGATGTTCTTGGTCATTTTGGAAAGCCCTCCTATGATACAACAACTGTTTGATCATAATTAGTTTTGATACTTTTTGGATCCAAGTGAAAAATGCCCCTACATTTGGAAAAAAGTGAAGGCAGATTCTGACTTGGTGAAAATTTCACTAAGTGTTGGAAAAAATGGCATTTCCTGTTTTCAGCCATTTTGATCATTCCATAACTCAAAATCCATGATGAATTGGAATGAGGTGTAGTTAAGCTTTTGTAGAGGGCCATGAGGGCTACAAATCCAGCTTTGAATGGGGAAAAATGGCTTTATGGTTTAGGAGTTATGATCCTCCAAAGTTGGTACCCTAGACACTTTATTCCATAACTTAGAAAGATTTCTAAGTTTTTATGGTTACCCCTTTTACAAGTTATCCCACTTTTCTTGATTTTTCTTGATGAATGATGATTCAAATCACACATTAACATCATTTTAGGGTTAAAAAACCATAATTGTGAAAAATCTCAAAAAGTCAAAGTTGACTTTTGTGCACAGTTGACTTTTTGTCAGATGACTTCCAAACTGTGATACACTATCGCTTTGCATGGTTGCGAAGCACTATCGCTTTGGGGTACTACAGCTCGATTCATTTTTTATCCTATTGAAGCTGATGAAGGAAGGGAAATAGATGTCTCCAATTAACCCTGCTTGCAAACTGAGTTTGAATAGATGACTGTTGGTTCACAGATGCTACAAAGATTGTGGGTCTCTCTTAGGTTATTTTGTTAAAATAGTGCCCGGGCGATTGGAGGGAGGTTAAGACTGATGCTTTTCGATTGATATGTGAAGGTACGGGATTTGGGCTTTGTATTAGTGTGCTCGCTAATATTTTTCTTTCAATCTTATGCCTACGTATTCCCGTTTACCGAAATAGGGAAATCAGAGCGATCGTAGTTCCTCCTATTTTATGGGAGGAAATGGTGTTTTGGTGTCTTGTTCAAAGCCCAAGACGTGAAGCTAAAGGTGGTTTGTATCTTGTTCAAAGCCCAAGATATGAAGCTAAAGAGTCTATTTGTATCTTGTTCGAAGTCCAAGATGTGAAGCTTAAAGGGTGTTGACTTTAGAGAGAATTTGTCATCTCTAAAGAGGTATGTTTGTCACAATTGTTGGGTGACTGGTTATAAAGGAGGATTACTTTAACTGGGATATGTGAATCCAGCAATGCCATAATTTCCTTTATAAGGGTTTTTGACCTGAAGGAGAAGACTTTAACTCAGTGTAGAGCAATTCCATCTTTCCTTAGGAATTTCTCATGCTAAAAGAGGGACAGTGGCATAGATGTAGATGATCCAGAGGCTTGCCGCTTACAGCAATTAGATAAAGGGAAAGGAGTTGTTGATGTTTGTATACTGTGAACGAGGCACATCTTTGATGCTAAAAGGTTGATTGGTTCAACTGGGGTTTCCTTATACAAAGCCTAAGAGGAGGCTGTCTACCCAAGAAGAGAGTGATTTTTGTGTGTCTCGTATGAAGCCCGAGAGAGAGGCTAAAAGGGTTGACTCTACAGGAGAATCTTTTATATATGTCTTGTACGAAGCCCAAGATGGAGGCTAAAGGGTGGACTCAGCAATAGAGTCTTTTATACTCAACAAGAGAGTGTTTTGTATCTCGTACAAAGCCTGAGATGGAGGCCAAAAGGGTTTTGACTCAACAAGAGAGTCTTTTATACTCAACAAGAGAGTGATTTGTATCTCGTACGAAGCCCGAGATGGAGGCCAAAGGCTGACTCAACAAGAGAGTCCGAAAAGGTTAACTCTGCTGGGGAGAATCATTGTACAAAGCCCAAGAGGAGGCTAAGGTTACTGTTTCAGTTGAGTGACAGGTCCAACATGCTGATTTAAAGAGAAAATCTGTTCTTATATGAGTAATGTTGTACTCATGAACTTGGTCTGAGGATCAGGGTTATCTCCTGTTCTTTAAGGAAACGGGGAATCCAAAGGGTATTGAGACTGTCCAAGTCTACGGGTTTCATCTCCTAGTTTGGAAAGGAACTTGAGAATGTCTTTGAGACTCAAGGGAATTAGACTGTCCAAGTCTAGAGTTTCATCCCTTGTACTACGTTCAAGAAATAGCAGTAGCAAGATCTAGACTTTTTGAAAGACTGTTCTATTAAGATGACTAATTTCTGTTCCTATACCTCTAGGAGGTCGTCGGGACAATTTGTACGAAGCCCAAGAGGAGGCTGGAAACTTTTAAGAAGCCGAGGGATAATTTGTACGAAGCCCAAGAGGAGGCAATCATTCCCGGAGGAAGAAATCATTTATACGAAGCCTAAGAGGAGGCTGTGAATACTTCTAAGAAGCCGACGGGTCCTTGTACAACGCCCAAGAGGAGGCGAGGATGCTTTTAGGAAGCCTGTGGGTCCCCAAACCTCGAGAAATTCAAGACAGGCTATTCACAGAGAATAGATAAAGCCAGGAAAGTTCGAGAATTTGGAAGAAACTCAAGAGATGCCATTCACGGAGAAAAGATCATCTCTGGGGATAGAGTTTCTTTGACGATTTCTAAAGGTGACAGTCTGTGAAATGGTTCACCGAGAATGCTGCCTTTCACGTCTCCATATTGTTTAACCCCAAGAGGAGGGAAGACTGTATCTGGTAATCCTATGGGGATCTAGTTTTGTCTATTTTAAGAGTAATCAACAGGGCTTAGTGCTAGACGTAGTTGTCAGGGAAACTCTAAATATCTATACTATTATTACACTGTCGATATGAGTTTATGAAAGAAGACTTACAGTGAAACAGCCCCATAATACAATTATATGTATATGAAAGCGGATAAAGAAAGCATATAAACACTTACTCGGTTGTAGAGCTTCCATGCTGTTTGGTTAGTTGTTCAACAAAGAAAGATTGAAAACAACAGTATATTCAAGATCAAAGGAGAAATTGCTTTGAAATGAAAGATTGGGGCTTACAGCTCAAGGAGAGGCCCAGGTTTTTATCAGTGATTGCACCATCGTTTTGTACAGAGGGACTTATACAAGTGACTGAGGCCCAAAAAGTTTTCTCTACAAAGGGATGGGTCTTACACTCTCTCAAGAGGCCCAAAAGGTTTAAAGAAAAAGAGTGGGGCTTATAACACGAGGGTAGGCCCATATGATTTTTCCGTTTGAAATGGCGATCGCGCCGAGATTTTTGAAAATGCAGTGGGTCTTATACAACGACTGAGGCCCAAAATGGTTTGGTTTTCAAAGGGGGTTGGGTCTTACACTCTAATAGAGGCCCAAAAGTTTTGAATGGGTCTTATAGCTCGAGGAGAGGCCCAGATGGTTTATTTTTAAACGGGCGACGATCGCGATGAACTTTTCTTTTAACGCAGAGGGACTTATACAATATCTGAGGCCCAAAATTGTTTTGGTTAAAAGGGGATTGGGTCTTACACTCTAATAGAGGCCCATGAGTGTTTGAAAATGATTTGTGAGGGTTGAATTAATCAAAACCCTAATTTGTTTCCAAAATGTATTTTAATTGAATAAAAAATTCAATTAAAAATGATCAAAATTGTTTAACATGTGGAAAAAAAATTGTGATATTGGATTAATGTTTCAAAAATCATGCTTTGACCTAAAAAATGATTAGAAGTCATTAAAATTTGCAAAATCAAGAAGGAAAAAATATTTTAAATGTCAAAAAAATTAAAATATTAATTCTTTGCAAAAATATCAATTATATGAAATAAATAATATTTTTGGGATTTTTTGGTAAAATAAAATATTTTAACATTTTTGTGAATTATTGAAAAAAGAATCAACTCAAAATCATTAAAACTCAGAGAGAAATTAATTTTTCAATCAATTAAATAAAATCACAAAATTCAAATATTTGAATTTTCAAAAAAGGGCGCCAAGAACACCCAAGAACACGCGCGTGTTCTGAGTTTTTCCCAGATTTGCATTTTCTCTCCAATCTCACTGAATACTTGATGGAATCATGCAAACCACATATCAATCTGCTCGTTTCAACCTCACGATCATGTCTATGGTCTTTAATTTCATTTATTTTTAACATGGAATAAGAAATCAAGACAAAACCTCAAGAACCCTAAAATTTGCATGAAGGCTGAGAATTTTGATTCACGATTCAAACAAAGCAATTGATTGAGGGGAAACATTCTATGCATGATTATGAACATTTGGCAAAAGTATTGTGCGAGGAAATATGCATAGATTAAGAGATGACCAAGTTTAGGCTTACATGAAGGCCGTGACAGCAAGAGCAAAGTGATTTTTGAGTTGGAGGTGTTACAGATGAGTTGTGATGATCTGAACAGCTTCCCTACACCCTATGGAGTGTGTTTGATTTCTTGGACTTGACTGGAAATGGCTGGATCACTTCATGGCATCTCAGCTGCAACTTGGTTAAAACCTTGAGCAACTGGCTGGTGATTCTTAGAAATCAGTGTTCCAGATGTGGTTTAAGTGTTTGGATAATTTCTATATGATGTTTATGAGGTGTGTGTGATTGGTTTGATTGGAATTGCTCTCAAACCCAAAACCCGATGGTGACTTGCCTTTGAAGGCAAAATTGGAAGTGAGAAGGTGATTTTGAGGAAAACATCTATTTGATGGCTTTGGTGTACTCAAACTAATCACAAATGAGCTCTATTTATAGTAGAGCAAGTTTTTTTTAGGATCAATAGTGAATGGCAACTGCAGCAGAGGTTTGGCCAATGTTGGCAAATGAAAATCCAAGTATCTTCTAGCCATTGACTAGAGGTTAGAGCACAGAGCTTTGGTTCCCTACTTGTTGGAGGAATCTTGACTGAATTCAGTTGCAAATGTGTCAGTCCATGCCACCTCTAAGCATCTAATAAATGCTCCAATCCAAAATTGGAGTCTTGTCCCTCTTTTAGGCAATTCTAGGTTTGGCATGCTACTTCTTGTTCCAAGGACTTTGGAGGCTTGGCTCAGTGATTGTCCCCTTTAGATTTGATCCTCAGATGTGTCCAAGATGATGAAAAGGATTGAAATTGGCTGATTTTGGCAAATCGACCAAAAATGCAAAATTCTGCCTTGCCTTGGCAGTTTTCAGCAAGGCATTTTGCCACTACCATAACTCTTAGCTCAAATTGAATTTGGTGATGTTCTTGGCCATTTTGGAAAGCCCTTATATGATACAACAACTATTTGATCATATTTGGTTTTGATACCTTTTGGATCCAAGTGAAAAATCCCCCTACATTTGGAAAAAGTGAAGGAAGATTCTGACTTAGTGAAAATTTCACTAAGTGTTGGAAAAAAGTGACATTTTCACTTTTTGTGATTTTGATCAATCCATAACTCAAAATCCATGAAGAATTGGAATGAGGTCTAGTTGAAGTTTTTGTAGAGGGCCATGAGATCTACAAATCAAGCTTTGGATGGGGAAAAATGGCTTTGTGGTTTAGGAGTTATGATCCTCCAAAGTTGGTACCCTTGCCACTTTGTTCATAACTTAGAAAATTTTCTAAGTTTTTATGGTTACCCCATTTACAAGTTATCCCACTTTCTTTGATTTTTCTTGATGAATGATGATTCAAATCATACATTAACATCATTTTAGGATTAAAATTCCATAATTGTGAAAAATCTCAAAAAGTCAAAGTTGACTTTTGTGCACAGTTGACTTTTTATCCGATGAATTCCAAACTGTGCTATCCTTTAGGAAATCAAGTCCTTGACCTAAATCAAACTTGATGGACATGTTTCATGGGTGTTATAGGGTATATTGAATCATTTCTTAGGGCTTGGGAGCATGTCTTGGTCAAAAGTCAAAGTTGACTTTTTCCTCGAAACCCTAACTGTGGTACTGATGAAATTGAGACTTGTTGCTCAAGCTTCTTGGATCAATCCATTGTTGTAAATGGATCAATGTGGTGTATTAGAGACCCTAAAATCCTCTCTTGAGCTCTTGGCTCATGATTTGTCCCAAAAGTCAACTTAGGGGTGAATTAGGTCAAGAAACCCTAATTCCTGATTTTTGATATATGCATCCCCTGAGGTCAAATTGACTTGATACTTGGGTCCATGAGGTTCCATGGAGTATATTAGGTTATGCTTTGAAGCATTGGCTCATGCCCAGAGGAAAATTTCCAACTGGAGGCCCTGGTCGACCAAAACCCTAATTTGGTGACACTGGCGATCTTAAGGCTTGATCCACCTAGAAGGGAGCAACCTTGTGCTTAATCCTTGATGTGGGAGTCTTCTTGATCCATTGTGGATGCTTGAGAGGTTTAGACAAGTTGAATATCATGTCATTCCTTGATTGATCCTTTGTCTAAGAACTCTGAGAGGGCTTGAAACCCTAAGTTTGATTATGGTGAATGTTCACCCATCATCAGGGAGACTGATGAAGCATAATAACACACCCATATTGTGATCATAATTTGCACAATGATGGGAATCTTAGTGGTCAAAATTTGGGGTATGACAGATACCCCTATTTAATCTTCTTGGACCCGAAGGTGCGAATGACGAAGGTGTTCGGGCATTCGGGGTGCAAGAGGAATAAATATCGGAATACCTGAAATTTTGATGGTGGTTATGAATGGTAGCTTACGCATTCATCTTATTTTGATAAGCCATGATGCTTAGAAAAGGTAAAACTTCCCCTCGATCCTGGTTCTCTACCAAGGAACTGGTCTAAGTTGCTGAATTAAACTTCCCCTCGTTCTTGGTTTCTTACCAAGGAACTGGTCTCAGTTTATGAAATAAACTTCCCCTCGTTCTTGGTTTCCTACCAAGGAACTGGTCTCAGTTTCTGAAATAAACTTCCCCTCGTTCTTGGTTTCCTACCAAGGAACTGGTCTCAGTTTCTGAAATAAACTTCCCCTCGATCCTGGTTTCCTACCAAGGAACTGGTCTTAGTTTCTTTTGTAAATAAACCTTTTTGACAAGGGACGCTATGCGTAGCGGTTCTTCTCAAACTTCTCGCCGTATTTTCCTGGGGAGATGCCATTTGATGGGAAAAAGAATGATGTCAGACTTGCTGGGGAACCCAATCGTCTGAGTTGTAGAGGTGCACAAACTTCTCTATTGGAGACACCATTTATTTCTACTGGGGAAAGCGAGTTTCTTGAGATACTGCTTCCACTTGGGGTCTTACATCGTACTTTTCTAGGGGTCTTCCCGGAGAAATTCCATATGATGGGATCCAATTTTGAGGTGCCGATGACCTTTTAATCAGTGGTTTTTCGGAGCAAAACTGCTGTATTGCCGAATCTCTGATTAATAGGCTTTCTCTGGGGATTTTCCTTAATCCGGGAAAGTGAAAATATCATCTTCAATGGCAAAGAGTGACATCGGTTGAAGGTTCTCTGGTCTTTCAGAGGTTCAAGTTATCAAAGTGGTTAAGGACCCAACTTCAATCCAGAAATAAACTGGAAGAGAGATTATTCAAATGCAACATTTCCTAATCGAGGAAATAACTGACAACTCGACTGAGAAGACAGTTATCACTAGGGATAAGACCGACTGGAGTGATAGTGATGCAATATGAATGAGAATGCAAATAGAATGCATGATGTATGTATGTATATGTTGAAAAAACTGACGCGACATACAGACTAAAAGATGAACATGACAGGATACTCGGCCATCGTGGGGCGAAGTCGTACCGTTGATCCAAAAGTAGAAATTCTGCCTTGCTTAGGAGAGACAGTCCCTACGGGGAATACCGTTGGTCAGGCTTAGGAGATAAGAACTCGGCCGAAGGTATTAGATGGGAAAGCCGCATCTGATACAGCTGATCTTTCATTCAGGCGCACTGGCTTAGAAGGTGTACTTCGATTTTGCACTTTGAAGCTCGCTTATTTCTGGAGTAGCGAGCAACGTTCTTTCGATGCCCAATAGTCAAAAGAAATTGCCATCTTTATTTAAAAGCAGAAAAAAGTTTAACAAGTAAATTCATTTTTGTTTTATTTCAAGAACCGTTGATCATGTTATAATGTCGTTCTATAAAGCTAAAACAAATAAGAATTGCAAGCAAAAGCACAAGGGCTCAAATTTTATTGATAGGATGGAAATCAGCCAAGCGCATGATTCCATAGAGTATTTACAAAGTTAGAAAATGGTAATTTAAGGGAAAAGGGCTACATTGAAACATGACGACCACTATCCTTCTACCAACTTTGAATTCTGGACATCCTGAGCTTCTGTCGAAGATGACCTTGATTGTAGTTTTCTGACGGACGACATAACTGTTGCTGAGGATTTGCCCCTTTGTTGAACATAGTTACTTGCCATTATCCCTAATTTTTGCTTGGATTGAACTTTGAGGTTTCCAATCCAACGGGATGATTTTTGATCATGTCTCTAATTTTTGCCTGGACCGCCCTTTCGGGTTTTCAATCCACCAAGACGTTTTTTTTCTCTTTTTTTTAGGCGAAGTATTTCTTGACTACATCAACATTTGTGGGGTAGGCAAATTCCTCTCCGTCCATAGTTGCAAGTCTCAAGGCGCCGCCTGAGAAAGCTTTCTTGACCACATAGGGGTCATCATAATTCGGAGTCCACTTGCCCCGAGAATCAGTGAGAAATGATTGTATCTTCTTGAGCACAAGGTCTCCTTTCCTGAAGATGCGAGGTCGGACCTTTTTTTCAAAGGCCTTCTTCATTCTTTGTTGATACAACTGACCGTGGCATAGTGTCGTTATTATCTTTTCTTCGATCAGGTTCAATTCTTCGTGTCGACTTTGACACCATTCCGCCTCTATAAGCTTAGCTTCCATCAATACCTGGATTGATGGGATCTCTACTTCTATGGGGAGCACTACTTCCATGCCATATACTAGAGAGAAAGGGGTTGCCTCTGTTGAAGTGCGGACGGATGTGCGATAACCGTGAAGAGCAAAGGGTAGCATCTCGTGCCAATCTTTGTAGGTTACAACCATCTTTTGAACAATCCTCTTGATGTTCTTGTTAGCCGCTTCTACCGCTCCGTTCATCTTAGGTCGGTAGGGAAATGAGTTATGGTGTTCGATCTTGAACTCTGCGCACAACTCCTTCATCATATTATTATTCAAGTTAGATCCATTATCAGTAATGATCTGGCCCAGAACACCATAACGGCAGATGATATTGTTTTTGATAAATCGGATCACTACTTGTCAGGTTACATTAGCGTATGACGCTACTTCGACCCACTTGGTGAAGTAGTCAATGGCTACCAGGATGAACCGATGTCCGTTCGAAGCCTTAGGTTCAATCATGCCAATCATGTCGGTTCCCCATATGGAAAAAGGCCATGGGGAAGAGAGAACTTTGAGATGCTCTGACGGTACATGGATTTTGTCGGAGTATATCTGACACTTGTGACATCCCCTCATGTACTTGTAGCAGTCGGACTCCATGGTCAACTAATAGTACCCCGCTCTTAGAATTTTCCTCGCCATTGTGTGTCCGTTGGCCTGAGTGCCAAAGGACCCTTCGTGAATTTCTTTTATCAGCATGTCTGCTTCTGGTCTGTCGATGCATCGGAGCAAGACCATGTCAAAATTCCGCTTATAAAGTGTATCACCGCTCAGAAAGAAACTACCTGCCAGTCTTCTGAGGGTTTTCCTGTCTTTTCTAGATGCCCCAGGTGGGTACTCTTGTTTCTGAGGGAAGCATTTGATATCGTGATACCAAGGTTTGTCATCTGTGACTGCTTCAATCGTGAAGATGTCAGCGGGCCGTTCAAGGTGCATTATGTCGATCTTAGGTAAGTCGTTCCATTGACCTACACTAATCATCGAAGAGAGAGTGGCTAAAGCGTCAGCCATGTGATTCTCATTACGAGGGACGTGATGAAACTCAACTCTGTTGAAGAAGGGTAGCAACCTTTTCGCGTAGTCTTTGTAAGGAATCAATCCTGATTGGTATGTGTTCCAATCTCCTTTGATCTGATTGATAACCAGGGCTGTGTCACCATATACGTCCAAGTTTTTGATCCTTAAGTCGATCGCTTCTTCGAGACCCATAATACAAGCTTCGTATTCGGCCTTGTTGTTTGTGAACTTGAACGTAAGTCTGGCAGTGAAAGGAATGTGAGTACCCTGAGGTGTTATGATAATTGCTCCAATTCCATTTCCGCAATGATTGACAGCTCCGTAAAAAATAAGTCCCCATTGGGAATCTGGTTCTGGCCCTTCACTGGGTAGCGGTTCATCGCAATCTTTCATTTTTAGATACATGACATCTTTGTCTGGGAAGTCAAATCCGATTGATTCTTGATCGTCAATCGGTTGATGAGCCAAGTGATCGGCTAAAACACTTCCCTTAACGGCTTTCTGAGCGTGGTACTCTATGTCATATTCTGATAGCAACATCTGCCAATGGGCAATCCTTCCCGTGAGAGCAGGTTTTTCAAATACATACTTGATTGGATCCATTTCGGAGATTAACCAAGTAGTGTGACGAATCATGTACTGGCGCAGATGTTTGGCTGCCCAAGCCAAAGCGCAGCAAATTTTCTCGAGCATCGTGTACTGAGTTTCACAGTCTGTGAATTTCTTGCTCAAATAGTAGATGACAGACTCCTTCCTTTTCGTTTCGTCTTGTTGGGCAAGTACACGGCCCATGGAGTCTTCCAAGACTGTTAAGTAAATGATTAATGGTCTTTCTTCCACTAGAGGGGATAGAATCGGTGGGTTCAATAGGTATTCCTTGATACTGTCGAAGGAAGTTTGACAATCTTCTGTCCAAACGCAGTCGTGATTCTTTTTTAGCTGTTTGAAAATTGGCGCACATGTCGCGGTCATGAGGAATATAAATCTGGAGATGTAGTTCAAACGTCCCAGGAATCCCCTGACTTATTTTTCAGTTTTCGGAGAAGGCATTTCTTGAATGGCCTTGACCTTGTCAGGATCAACCTCAATTCCTTTCTGGCTGACGATGAACCCTAAGAGTTTCCCTGAACGGACACCAAAGGTGCACTTGTTGGGATTCAAGCGGAGTTTGTATTTTCTCAACCGCTCAAATAGTTTTGACAGGTGGGTCACATGCTCCTCTTCTGTCTTGTATTTGGCAATCATGTCATCGACATATACCTCAATTTCTTTGTATGTCATGAAAAAGAGTAGTCATGGCCCGTTGATAGGTTGCCCCGACATTTTTCAAACCGAACGGCATTACCTTGTAACAAAAGGTACCCCATGGGGTAATGAACGAAGTTTTCTCCATGTCTTTCGGCGCCATTTTGATCTGATTATAGCCCGAGAATCCATCCATGAAGGAGACAACTTTGAACTTTGTTGTACTGTCTACCAGCATGTCAATGTGCGGTAATGGAAAGTCGTCCTTTGGACTAGCCTTGTTTAAATCTCTGTAATCGACACACATTCTGACTTTTCCGTCCTTTTTCGGAACGGATACGATGTTGGCTAACCATTGAGGATATTCTGATGTAGCGAGGAAACCCACGTCAATCTGTTTCTGTACCTCCTCTTTGATTTTGATGGCCATGTCTGGATGAGTCCGTCTCAACCTTTGTTTTACTGGCGGACATTCCGATCTCAATGGTAAATGGTGTTCCACGATGCTGGTATCCAACCCTGGCATATCCTGATAGGACCAAGCAAATACATCGGGGAATTCTTTGAGAAGCTTTAACAAACCCTCTCTGGTAGTTGGACTGAGAAGTGCCCCAATCCTAACCTCTTTTCTCTCTTTTTCTGAACCCAAGTTTACCGTTTCCAACGGCTCTTTGTGAGGTTCAATGTACCTTTCCTCTTGCCTGAGTAATCGGGAGATCTCTTCTAGAATTTCGTTGTCAACTTCTTCTTCAGCCTCAAATACCGGGAACTCAAAGTTGGGAGAAGGCATCGGATCGTATGTTTCAACTGGGTTTAAAATAAGCAATCTGCATGACGTTATGATTATTTTTAGAAGAGATAGAGAAAATGCAAGAGTGTGTGCAGTGTGTTTCTTTTACTGTTTGTTTTTATTATTTGAGATGTCTTTTAGGATTACCATTTTCTGAGAAAAGCAAAAAGAGAAAACAGCAATTAACGCAGAAATTACAGAACGACGTTATTTTATTAATGAACAAGTCGATTCTTGAAACTACAGCCCTATAAAACAAAATTCTGTCGCTTTGGGCAAATCGAAGAGGGAAAATTTACAAAAAGCGAGCCCTATCAAAACATTTGTTTCACCTGGGCAGGGTGAAAGGCTAAAGATGGCAATTACTTTGACTTATGAACAATCTTCGGAACATCGACAACAACCCATTGGCGGTGAACTCCTCGGTGAATCACAAAGTCTGGCACCTTCCTTGATTTGTCTTCACAAATGACGCTGATTTCTGGTGGAGCAGGATCATTGGAATCTGTCTTCCAGGTAGAATTGTCGTAGGAGGATTCCTCTGTTACCTTTTGCATAGCATTTGTGCTCTCAAGTAGATCTCCTCATCCAGTTGGCTGGATGTCCTCGAGCCTGATACGAAAGCTTTCAGGAGCGGTGTACTTGTCGAAGTAATCGAACTTACCACTCGGTTGTCCCAAGGTGTCCCATACTTCTTTGGAATTGGAGGAGTCATCTCTCTCGATGATGTTGACCTTGGGAAAAGCATAGTTAATGAACTCTAATCCTGCGAACATTGCGAATTCATCGTCGTGCAGGGTATTGTCATGATACCCTGGGTGTTGATCCCATGACATGGTGGGGACACAGGTATTTTGCTCAATGATGCTCAGCTGATTTTCATTGTTCGGCTGATTCTCTTGCCCCAAGTCTCCTATGATGCTCAACTGATTTTCATTGTTCGCCAGATACTCTTGCCCCAAGTCTCTTGGGTAAGGCTGCCAGATAGGCAGGCCATCCATCGGGCCATAATAGTTGTGGTCAAATTTGTCTTTCATCGGAGTGTCTTCCTCTAATGAGTTTGGTGGAGCACGACATCCTTCCGGATCGCAATCTCCATACATCATTTTGACATCTGACCTTGGTATAAATCTCAGGCTCTGTGCAGGAAAGCAAAATGGAGTCCGCGTTTCGTCCTGAGGCATATAACCGTCCTTGTTAAGATAGGACTCCCATTCTTCCTCCATATCAGAGGAATCATCTTTATTGATGGTATGCACTTCTTGAGGCACTGGGTGAAAGAAACCTCCACTGTGGAAGAAGTCTCGAATGGGATGAAGACTTTCATCACTGGTAGTAGCTGTCTGGGTACAGGTTACAGAAAAACCAAGACCCTTCTTTGTTTTATTGTCAGTAGGAATGATTAGCTGTCCCCATCCTGTTGTATTGGTACTCTCGACCGCTTTGATAGCATCTTTGTACGAGGAAATTGAAGTTCCCTCTTCGGATTGATTGTCCTTGCTCACCGAAAGCATTTGGAACTGAGTTCCAATAACCTCCTCGGGTTCTACACAAGTAAATGATAATAAGCTACTCACGAGCAAGGCTTGTTCTCCACAGACCGTGACGAGCTGGTTGTTCTGGACGAACTTTAACTTTTGGTGGAGGGTCGAGGTGACCGCCCCAGCCTAATGTATCCAAGGTCTTCCTAATAAACAACTGTATATTGCTCGGATATCCATGACCTAGAAAGTGACTTGGAACGTGTGAGGACCAATAGTTATGGGAAGGTCGACTTCGCCGATAACCGTTTTTCTGGACCCGTCGAATGCTTTGACGACGACCTCACTGGTTCTTATCGGGGGTCCTTTGAAGGATAATTGCATCAAAGTGGACTTCGGCATGACATTCAGGGCTGACCCCATGTCTACCAGTACGCTGGCTAAAGCATCGTCTTGGCAGTTGACTGTAATGTTGAGCGCCATGTTATGACGGCGACCTTCTTCAGGTAATTCCTCATCACTAAATCCCAAGTTATTGCAGGAAGTGATGTTAGAGACAATGTTATCGAACTGTCAGATTGTTACATCCTGTTCTACAAAGGCTTGCTCCAAGACTTTCTGTAGAGCCTCCCTGTGCGCTTCTAAACCGAGTAAAAGTGACAACACAGAGATCTTTGAAGGAGTTTGTAATAGCTGATCAACAATGTTGTATTCACTCCTTTGGATGAGCTTCAGCATCTCATCATTGTTTTTTGAAAGGTCGGGATTACTGGACTGACCGACCGGTGGATTGGGAACTTCTGTCTTAGGTTCCTTTTCTTTGCTGGACTCTCCAACTCCTCTGTTAAAGATTCTATCGCTCCGTGTTACACGAATGATGTCTGTAATATTCACGACGGAGGGTAATGGAATTTCCTTTCCATTTTCAATTATCGTCGCACCGTATTTGTAAGGGATTTCCCTAGTTGATTCATACGGTAGTGGTCCTGGTAGATAGATGACTATGGGAGCCTTCTGATCTTTCTGACTGTCGTAAGCAATTTTGATCCGTTCCTGGTTGGGAACTCTCGATTCGTCAAGTAGAGGGATTATGGTACAAACATCCTTGTTCTTCTCATAATCAGAGATTACGACAACATCCTCAATTTGCTCAGTGAGGTAGTTCGGCGCCCAGTTAATTGGTCCGGAACCCGGATATGGACGAATCTCTCTACGATCCACCTGACCTGAAGAGCTGCTCGCACAAGGTAGCACCCTTGGTTATCTTCTGAGCAGATTCTATAACGTTCATAGTTGTGTGGTGGCACCTGGCCACACCCACTTTGAATGCAATGTAACCTCACTAGGTTAGTTTCCACAGATCGAACATCCTGACTTTGACGCCGAGTAGGGTTCCTATTATTGATACTAATTTGCTGAGTATCTTCATCCATATAGATTGGCATCCACCAGTGATTTAATAAGTGCTGAAGAGTTTCCTGGACAAGGGCACATCCTTGATCGTTTTCGCAACCCGCCCTACAGCTCTGATAGTTATGTGAAATCAGGAACCCGAGTCGGACCTGCTCAGCATGTAACTCTACCAGGTTGGTATTCATCAAGTGAATGTCGAAGATCTGAACCATGTTGATCTGATAGTGGTTCCTATCATGGTAGTCCTGGATCCATCCAAGATCCATCTGACGCTGGAGGGCCTCCTGTACAAAAGAGTATCCCTGTTTGTTTACCGAGCAAGTCAGATAAGAACTGTAATCGTGCAGTGGCAGGTTGACTGCAGCTTTCTTGTGTTGAGGCAGCGGGTTCGTGAGAACATTCGGATTTGTATCTTTGAAAGATAAGACCCCACTTCTAACAAGATTTTGCACGTCAGACTTGAAGTTGAGACAATTTTCTATGTTATGCCCTGATCCTCCTTGATGATAAGGGCATGTCTGGTCCAGCTTAAACCAAAAAGGCAAATTTTCTGGTACTGCAAGAGGGGATTTAGTCTGGATGTGCCCCTTGGCTAGTAGTAACGGAAATAGTTCTGCGTATGATACAGGGATAAGATCAAATCCTGGTGACCGCGTTGTACGGTTGTTGTTGTATGGAAGACGAGCTTGCCGAAGAGGCTGTTGTGTCCTTTGCTGAAATTGCTGTTGATTAGGTTGGCTCTGTGCAACCTGAGGTTGATACGTAGGCGCGGGATTGATAGCAGGAGTCACAGCTGCTACTGGTTGATAACGCCGCCTTTGCTTTTCGAGAGAGATATTCCCAATATCTTGCTCTTTTTTCTTAGGGAGAGCACTACCGTATCGCTTTGTACTACTTGATGATCCATCATCTTTTACTAGACGTCCTTCTCGAACGGCTTCCTCGAGACGTACCCCTATACCGACCATTTCGGTGAAGTCACTGGGCGCATTGGCAACCATTCTGTCATAGTAAAATGAGCTTAAGGTCTTTAAGAAGATTTTTGTTATCTCTTTTTCCTCAAGAGGCGGAGAAATTTGAGCAGCAATTTCATGCCATCTCTGAGCGTATTCCTTAAAGGTTTCTTTGTCCTTTTGCGACATTGATCTGAGCTGATCTCTGTCTGGTGCCATGTCCAGATTGTATTTATATTGTTGGACGAAGGCAGTGCCAAGATCTCTAAATGTGCTGATCGTAGCGCGGTTTAAACCCATGTACCATTTGAGTTCGGCACTAGTTAAACTATCTTAGAAGTAATGAATCAGTAGGTCCTGATTCTCTGTCTGAGCCGACATTCGCCGAGCATACATTACCAAGTGACTCTGAGGGCAAGAGTTACCCTTGTATTTTTCAAAGTCGGGCACTTGGAACTTGTGCGGAACTTTCATATTGGGGACCAGACAAAGGTCTGCGACGTCCTTTCCAAATAAATCTTGACCGCGGATGGCTTGCAGTTCCTTTTGCATCTCCAGGAACTGTTCCTGGAACTTGTCCATCCTGTCGAACATAGTTTCCTTTCTACCAGAAGGTATCTGTGGAATCTGTCCTTTCGGGACAGTGTGCACCACAGGGGGTGGTACCGTGACTACGACCGTGAATCTTGGCGTTTCCCGAAGTTTGTAACCTTCAGGAGTCCTCAATATGCCTCTGGCATCTTCGCTTTCCCGAAGTTTGTAACCTTTAGGCCCAACGGCTTTTGATGAAGTTTCCGGATCTCTAGTGATTGGCGAAACATATCCTTCCGGGATATAGTTAACAGGCATGCCCCAGGGACGATCTTTCGGTATTTTGTACCTAGGATCATACTTCTCCACTATGGGCGCTGAGGTGACCTCTGAGATCACAGTTCTTTGTAGCTGAGCTTCTTCCATGGCTTGCATGTCGTTACGAAGCTTTCTCATATCCTCTCTCAGAGCGTCGATCTCTTCTTTCAACTCTCTATTCTCTTCCTCAAGATCATCCATCTTTTTCTAACGATTGGCCCGAGTATTGTACGAATGAGACAGTTTGACTCTAGAATCGAGACACAAACGTGAGATTCGTAGGTAAGAAGAATACGTGACATGAGAATGATGAATGCAATGATTATATTAATTGTTTTTTTGGTTTAATCAAAATAAACTTCGACAATTAGATTGCAAATATCAAACAGTGGGGAAACCCCATTTTATTGAATTCAAAGGATTACGAAAATAGAAATACAGTAGATTACAAGGTGCGGAAACAAAAACCTAAGCTAAGGGGTCCCGTGTCCTCTCTGAGGAGAAACCGGGTGCTGATTCTGGTACTTTCCTTTTCTTTAACCGGGGCTCTTGGGTCGTTGTCGGGTAGTCATTCCTTTGCCAGGTGAAAGGAGCGAGCAAATTCCTTTGGTCATCCTGATTATCCACCACATGCTGCTCCAAAATTTCAATCAGGGCATCTTTATCCTTCAGTAGTTGATGTATTTTGATACACTCCACATTGAGGGTGCGGTACTTGTTCTTCCAAGACCTCCTCTCCCGCTGAACTTTGTTGAGAGTAACCTGGAGTTTTTCCGTTTCAGTCATGAAGTACATGACAGACTCCCTTGGCGGAAGAACTCCGTGACGAGGATAAGGCATCTTTAGCTTGAGAGCTCTAGTTTGTACCCAGTGGAGATAAGGCTCCACCGAGACACAGTCCGGTTTTCCTAGAGACTCCCGTCCTTTCTTATGAACATGTTTCCAAGCGTGCACTATTTCCATCTTTAGTGCTCTGTCATTTTCTCCTTCTTTGAAGAAAAGACCTTCCAGATGAGCATTCCGTGGCACATGCCTCATTGGGTATCCAAATTGACGACGAACCAATACTGGATGGTAATTGATTCCTCCCTTAGATCCTATGAGGGGTACGTTGGGGAAGTTTCCACAACGGTCAATGATCTTGATTCCCTCATAAATCCTATTGCACCAATCTATATCAGAGTTGGTAAGAGACATGATTCTCTGCGACCAACGTAAAGTATTCTTTTGATCCCAAAAACCAGCAGACTTAGGCAAATGGGAGATAAACCATTTGTATAGCAAAGGTACACAACATGTGATCTCCCCTCTGTTGTACAAATTCCCTAAGTGTACAAAATGATATGCGTCTGCGATTAAAGTTGGCACAGGGTTTCCAATGAGAAAAACCTTAATGGAGTTGATATCGACGAAGCTATTGATGTTGGGAAACAGAAATAACCCGTAAGTGAGTAAGACAAAGATGCTCTCGAAAGCAGTCACGTTCCCTATACTAGTAAAGTACAGAGCCTTCTTTGTCCTAACCTCTGACTCGTCCAAATAAATTGCTCTTGCAATGGTCTGATCCTTTGGAATTTCTTCCAGTCCAGAAAAAGGAGCTCGATCAGTGATGTGTAAATCGATCAAATGAGAATACTCCTCCAGCGTTGGTGCTAGTTGATAATCCGAGAATGTGAAACAGTGATAGACCGGATCGTAAAACTAAACGAGTGCATCCATGATTCTTTCAATTACTTGGACCCTTAATAGAGGTAGCAGACCTCTGTACTTGGCTCTGAAAGCTTCAGGGTTAGTGACCATTCTCGCCAAACCTTTCAAATCCTCTAACTTTGGAACCTTGAAAGTGTACTTATGAGTTCTCCTTTTACTGAAATCCATGAGCGCAGTCTTTTTCTCTGACATTTGCAATCATTGTCTTAGTTTAATTTGAAAAAAAGGAGAGACTAGAAGAGAAGATTTTCTTTGATGTAATGTTTTTTAAATGAATGCATGAATGGAGCACAAAAAAACATAGAAAAAACATGGGGTCAAAGGGTCGGTGTCATGGAGTCAAGGCTCTACCCGTCCCAAAGGTTTATACTAGTGATTTTTGTACCTGTCTCTCAACATCATCAAATCTTGTCGAGAAAAACACCAGCGGGCCGGGAACCGTGCTAGGTGGTGTTTTTTCGAAGAGTCCTCAGAAGAGGGTGGTATCGCGTGTCAATTATTTCCGATAGCTTCCGCACCACTAAAGGGGTTTTTCCTAGGTGTATACTCAATCTTTCCACATGCGGCATCACATGCATTCCCATTAGCAGAAAAATAAACACATATATCAATTAGGAAAAGCAGTATATATATATTTGTCCTAATGTCCTAGACTTTAAAGAGCTATGAATCCTATGTTCCTGACAGAAAATGGCTCCCCGGCGGAGGCGCCACTCTGTGGTTCCTTCCCAATTTAAAGGTTTTGACCTAAGATCCTAGTGAAGTCAAAAAGGTACTATCCCAGTGAAATCCCCAAGGAAAGAAAGAAAAGAAAAGGGCCCCCCGGTGGGCGCCACTTTTCTGTGGCACTTTTTTAAGGTTTCTACCTAAGAGATGGGAAGAGAACAAGATCTCGTCGTCCCCAGTGAAGTCGCCATTTTTCTGTAGCGCGGATTTTTGCGTGGTTGCGAAGCACTATCGCTTTGGGGTACTACAACTCGATTCATTTTTTATCCTATTGAAGCTGATGAAGGAAGGGAAATAAATGTCTCCATTTAACCCTGCTTGCAAACTGAGTTTGAACAGATGACTGTTGGTTCACAGATGCTACAAAGATTGTGGGTCTCTCTTAGGTTATTTTGTTAAAATGGGCGATGGGTGGGAGGTTAAGACTGATGCTTTTCGATTGATATGTGAAGAATACGGGATTTGGCCTTTGGATTAGTGTGCTCGCTAAGATTTTTCTTTCAATTTTATGCCTACGTATTCCCGTTTACCGAAATAGGGAAATCAGAGTGATCGTAGTTCCTCCTATTCTATGGGAGGAAATGGTGTTTTAGTATCTTGTTCAAAGCCCAAGACGTGAAGCTAAAGGTGGTTTGTATCTTGTTCAAAGCCCAAGATATGAAGCTAAAGAGTCTATTTGTATCTTGTTGGAAGCCCAAGATGTGAAGCTAAAAGGGTGTTGACTTTAGAGAGAATTTGTCATCTCTAAAGGGGTCTGTTTGTCACAATTGTTGGGTGACTGGTTATAAAGGAGGATTACTTTAACTGGGATATGTGAATCCAGCAATGCCATAATTTCTTTTATAAGGGTTTTTGACCTGAAGGAGAAGACTTTAACTCAGTGTAGAGTAATGCCATCTTTCCTTAGGAATTTCTCATGCTAAAAGAGGGATAGTGGCATGGATGTAGATGATCCAGAGGCTTGCCTTTTAAAGCAATTAGATGAAGGGAAAGGAGTTATTGATGTTTGTATACTGTGAACGAGGCACATCTTTGATGCTAAAAGGTTGATTGGTTCAACCAGGGTTTCCTTATACAAATCCTAAGAGGAGGCTGTCGACCCAACAAGAGAGTGATTTTTGTGTGTCTCATACGAAGCACGAGAGAGAGGCTAAAAGGGTTGACTCTACAGGAGAATCTTTTATATGTGTCTTATACGAAGCCCAAGACGGAGGCTAAAGGGTGGACTCAGCAAGAGAGTCTTTTATACTCAACAAGAGAGTGTTTTGTATCTCGTACAAAGCCCGAGATGGAGGCCAAAAGGGATTTGAATCAACAAGAGAGTCTTTTATACTCAACAAGAGAGTGATTTGTATCTCGTACGAAGCCCGAGATAGAGGCCAAAGGCTGACTCAACAAGAGAGTCCGAAAAGGTTAACTCTGCTGGGGAGAATCATTGTACAAAGCCCAAGAGGAGGCTAAGGTTACTGTTTCAGTTGAGTGACAGGTCCAGCATGCTGATTTTAAAGAGAAAATCAATTCTTATATGAGTAATGTTGTACTCATGGACTTGGTCTGAGGATCAGGGTTATCTCATGTTCTTTAAGGAAACGGGGAATCCAAAGGGTATTGAGACTGTCCAAGTCTACGGGTTTCATCTCCTAGTTTGGAAAGGAACTTGAGAATGTCTTTGAGACTCAAGGGAATTAGACTGTCCAAGTCTAGAGTTTCATCCTTTGTACTACGTTTAAGAAACAACAGTAGCAAGATCTAGACTTTTTGAAAGACTGTTCTATTAAGATGACTAATTTCTGTTCCTATACCTCTAGGAGGTCGTCGGGACAATTTGTACGAAGCCTAAGAGGAGGCTGGAAACTTTTAAGAAGCCGAGGGATAATTTGTACGAAGCCCAAGAGGAGGCTATCATTCCCGGAGGAAGAAATCATTTATACGAAGCCTAAGAGGAGGCTGTGAATACTTCTAAGAAGTCGACGGGTCCTTGTACAACGCCCAAGAGGAGGCGAGGATACTTTTAGGAAGCCTGTGGGTCCCCAAACCCCAAGAAATTCAAGACAGGCTATTCACAGCGAATAGATCAAGCCAGGAAAGTTCGAGAATTTGGAAGAAACTCAAGAGATGCCATTCACGGAGAAAAGATCATCTCTGGGGAATAGAGTTTCTTTGACGATTTCTAAAGGTGACAGTCTGTGAAAGGGTTCACCGAGAATGCTGCCTTTCACGTCTCCATATTGTTTAACCCCAAGAGGAGGGAAGACTGTATCTGGTAATCCTATGGGGATCTAGTTTTGTCTATTTTAAGAGTAATCAACAGGGTTTAGTGCTAGACGTAGTTGCCGGGGAAACTCTAAATATCTATACTATTATTACACAGTCGATATGAGTTTATGAAAGAAGACTTACAGTGAAACAGACCCACAATACAATTATATGTATATGAAAGCGGATAAAGAAAGCATATAACCACTTACTCGGTTGTAGAGCTTCCATGCTGTTTGGTTAGTTGTTCAACAAAGAAAGATTAAAAACAACAATATATTCAAGATCAAAGGAGAAATTGCTTTGAAATGAAAGATTGGGGCTTACAGCTCAAGGAAAGGCCCAGGTTTTTATCAGTGATTGCATTATCGTTTTGTACAGAGGGACTTATACAAGTGACTGAGGCCCAAAAGGTTTTCTGTACAAAGGGATGGGTCTTACACTCTCTCAAGAGGCACAAAAGGTTTAAAGAAAAAGAATGGGGCTTATAACACGAGGGTAGGCCCATATGATTTTTCCGTTTGAAATGGCGATCGCGCCGAGATTTATGAAAACGCAGTGGGTCTTATACAACGACTGAGGCCCAAAATGATTTAGTTTTCAAAGGGGGTTGGGTCTTACACTCTAATAGAGGCCCAAAAGTTTTGACTGGGTCTTATAGCTCGAGGAGAGGCCCAGATGGTTTATTTTTAAACGGGCGACGATCGCGCCGAACTTTTCTTTTAACACAGAGGGACTTATACAATATCTGAGGCCCAAAATTATTTTGGTTAAAAGGGGATTGGGTCTTACACTCTAATAGAGGCCCATGAGTGTTTATAAATGATTTGTGAGGGTTGAATTAATCAAAACCCTAATTTATTTCCAAAATGTATTTTAATTGAATAAAAAATTCAATTAAAAATGATCAAAATTGTTTAACATGTGGAAAACAAATTGTGATCTTGGATTAATATTTCAAAAATCATGTTTTGACCTAAAAAATGATTAGAAGTCATTAAAATTTGCAAAATCAAGAAGGAAAAAATATTTTAAATGTCAAAAACAATTAAAATATTAATTCTTTGCAAAAATATCAATTATATGAAATAAATAATATTTTTGGGATTTTTTGGTAAAATAAAATATTTTAACATTTTTGTGAATTATTAAAAAAATAATCATCTCAAAATCATTAAAACTCAGAGAGAAATTAATTTTTGAATCAATTAAATAAAATCACAAAATTCAAATATTTGAATTTTCAAAAAAGGGCGCCAAGAACACGCGCGTGTTCTGAGTTTTGCCCAGATTTGCATTTTCTCTCCAATCTCACTTAATACTTGATGGAATCATGCAAACCACATATCAATATGCTCGTTTCAACCTCACGATCATGTCTATGGTCTTTAATTTCATTTATTTTTAACATGGAATAAGAAATCAAGACAAAACCTCAAGAACCCTAAAATTTGCATGAAGGCTGAGAATTTTGATACACGATTCAAACAAAGCAATTAATTGAGGGGAAACATTCTATGCGTGATTATGAACATTTGGCAAAAGTATTGTGCGAGGAAATATGCATAGATTAAGAGATGACCAAGTTTAGGCTTACTTGAAGGTCGTGACAGCAAGAGCAGTGTGATTTTTGAGTTGGAGGTGTTACAGATGAGTTGTGATGATCTGAACAACTTCCCTACACCCTATGGAGTGTGTTTGAATGCTTGGACTTGACTGGAAATGGCTGGATCACTTCATGGCATCTCAGTTGCAACTTGGTTAAAACCTTGAGCAACTGGCTGGTGATTATGAGAAATCAGTGTTCCAGATGTTGTTTAAGTGTTTGGATCATTTCTATATGATGATTATGAGGTGTGTGTGATTGGTTTGATTCGAATTGCTCTCAAACTCAAAACCCGATGGTGACTTGCCTTTGAAGGCAAAATTGGAAGTGAGAAGGTGATTTTGAGGAAAGCATCTGTTTGATGGCTTTGGTGTACTCAAACTGATCACAAATGAGCTCTATTTATAGTGGAGAAAGTTTGTTTTGGGATCAATAGTGAATGGCAACTGCAGCAGAGGTTTGGCCAATATTGGCAAATGAAAATCCAAGTCTCCTCTAGCCATTGACTAGAGGTTAGAGCACAGAGCTTTGGTTCCCTACTTGTTGGAGGAATCTTGACTGAATTCAGTTGAAAATGTGTCAGTCCATGCCACCTCTAAGCATCTAATAAATGCTCCAATCCAAAATTGGAGTCTTGTCCCTCTTTTAGGCAATTCTAGGTTTGGCATGCTACTTCTTGTTCCAAGGACTTTGGAGGCTTGGCTCAGTGATTGTCCCCTTTAGATTTGATCCTCAGATGTGTCCAAGATGATGACAAGGCTTGAAATTGGCTGATTTTGGTAAATCGATCAAAAATGCAAAATTCTGCCTTGCCTTGGCAGTTTTCAGCAAGGCATTTTGCCACTACCATAACTCTTAGCTCAAATTGAATTTGGTGATGTTCTTGGCCATTTTGGAAATCCCTTATTTGATACAACAACTGTTTGATCATATTTGGTTTTGATACCTTTTGGATCCAAGTGAAAAATCCCCATACATTTGGAAAAAAGTGAAGGAAGATTCTGACTTAGTGAAAATTTCACTAAGTGTTGGAAAGAAGTGACATTTTCACTTTTTGTGATTTTGATCAATCCATAACTCAAAATCCATGAAGAATTGGAATGAGGTCTAGTTGAAGTTTTTGTAGAGGACCATGAGATCTACAAATCAAGCTTTGGATGGGGAAAAATGGCTTTGTGGTTTAGGAGTTATGATCCTCCAAAGTTGGTACCCTTTCCACTTTGTTCATAACTTAGAAAATTTTCTAAGTTTTTATGGTTACCCCTTTTACAAGTTATCCCACTTTCTTTGATTTTTCTTGATGAATGATGATTCAAATCATACATTAACATCATTTTAGGGTTAAAATTCCATAATTGTGAAAAATCTCAAAAAGTCAAAGTTGACTTTTGTGCACAGTTGACTTTTTATCCAATGAATTCCAAACTGTGCAATCCTTTAAGAAATCAAGTCCTTGATCTAAATCAAACTTGATGGACATGTTTCATGGGTGTTATAGGGTGAATCATGTCTTAGGGCTTGGGAGCATGTCCTGGTCAAAAGTCAAAGTTACAGTTGACTTTTTCCTCGAAACCCTAACTGTGGTACTGATGAAATTGAGACTTGTTGCTCAAGCTTCTTGGATCAATCCATTATTGAAAATGGATGAATGTGGTGTATTAGAGACCCTCAAATCCTCTCTTGAGGTCTTGGCTCATGATTAGTCCCAAAAGTCAACTTAGGGGTGAATTAGGTCAAGAAACCCTAATTCTTGATTTTTGATATATGCATCCCCTGAGGTCAAATTGACTTGATACTTGGGTCCATGAGGTTCCATGGAGTATATTAGGTTATGCTTTGAAGCATTGGCTCATGCCCAGAGGAAAATTTCCAACTGGAGGCCCTGGTTGACCAAAACCTTAATTTGGTGACACTGGCGATCTTGAGGCTTGATCCACCTAGAAGGGAACAACCTTGTGCTTAATCCTTGATGTGGGAGTCCTCTTGATCCATTGTGGATGCTTGAGAGGTTTAGACAAGTTGAAGATCATGTCATTCCTTGATTGATCCTTTGTCTAAGAACTCTGAGAGGGCTTGAAACCCTAAGTTTGATAGTAGTGAATGTTCACCCATCTTCGGGGAGACTGATGAAGCATAATAACACACCCATATTGTGATCATGATTTGCACAATGATGGGAATCTTAGTGGTCAAAATTTGGGGTATGACACTTGACCTAAATCAAACTTGATGGACATGTTCCATAGGTGTTATAGGGTGTATTGAATCATGTCCCAAGGTTTGGGAGCATGTCTTGGTCAAAAGTCAAAGATATAGTTGACTTTTCCCGTGAAACCCTAACCGTGGTTCAGATGAACTTGAAACTTGGGAATCAAGCTTCTTGGATCAATCCATTGTAGCAAATGGATCAATGTAGTATGTTAGAGACCCTCAAATCCTCTCTTGAGGTCTTGGCTCATGTTTTGTCCCAATAGTCAACTTAGGGGTGAATTAGGTCAAGAAACCCTAATTCCTGATTTTTGATGAATGCATCCCCTGAGGCTAAATTAACTTGATGATTGGTTCCATGATGTTCCATGGGGTATATTAGGTTATGCTTTGAAGCATTGGCTCATGCCTAGAGGAAACTTTCCATCTGGAGGCCCTGGTCGACCAACACCCTAATTTGGTGACACTGGCGATCTTGAGGCTTGATCCACTTAGAAGGTTGCAGCCTTGTGCATAATCCTTGAAGATCATGTCAATTCTTGATTGATCCTTTGTCTAAGAGCTCTGAGAGGGCTTGAAACCCTAATTTTGATTGTAGTGGATGTTCACCCATCTTTGGGGAGACTAATGAGGCATAATGATACACCCATATTGTGATGATGATTTGCACAATGATGGGAATCTTAGTGGTCAAAATTTGGGGTATGACACTTGTAAAGAAAAATGACATCGTTGTTGAGTACATTAGTATTGATTTCATGCTAGTTGATCCCCTAAATAAGGGACTTAGGCCCATTGTGTTCAAAAACCATGATGAGAGCATGAGAATTGTGAGTTCTTTTGATGTACTTGGTTAGTGGGAGTTTGTTCTTTATGTCATTTTTTTTATCATGTTATATTTTATTTTGGACACTTTAAGTGTTGGATTGTCAAGTACTTTCTATTTTAAGCAATTGATATTACAATGAATATTATTATTATTATTATTATTATTATTATTATTATTATTATTATTATTATTATTTGTCATTGTTTATTTATATGTCAATTATTAAAATTGGGACTCAGTGTCATCGGGACCACCGTGCCTATGGTCGACACTAGTTTGTAGTTCACGACATGGACCACTATACCGGTGGTCGATGCCACATTGGAGCTGAAGTATGATTTTAAGCTCAACGTTGTGAGGACCACTGTGCCGGTGGTCGACGCCATATTGAAGCTGAGGCATTATGGTTTGTAAAACCATGCAATTTCTTTGGCTTTAATGCATTTAAGAGAAATTGTTAAGGACTGACAAAGGAAATAGCAGTTGGATGTTGGATCACATTAGCATGCTATTTTCTTGCCACACTCCACACTGATGACTAGTTGACGGAGTTCGTAGTATTTGTAACCACAGAATGCTTTATGTCAATGAAGGATATAATAGTCGTCGGGATTCAATATTGCTTGACTTTTGTTGGATGGAGTCATATTCAGATATTGCACCTGAAATCATGCATTTCCTTAAAATGCGGCCACATTTTAAGGAATTAGTTATTAACTCGAGAGTCGTTTTCAAAATGTATTTTAAAATAAAAAATATACAATTGATTTTGCCAAAGTGGGAGAATGTTAGATTTAACTAACTTTTTATGGGGTACAATCAATTGTTGTTTAGTTTGTGAAAAACGGGTTAATCGCAATTCTGATGGGGGTGCATATATAAGTCATTTTATTGGTTAAGTGATCTCTTTTAACTAAAGACTAAGTATCTGAAACCTGATTGGTGTGAGAAAAAGTGTGGGCTTTAACCTTGGGCCCATAATGGGTAGGGACTAAGGTTATATATATTATATGGTTAGGTCGTCTCTGTAATCAGAAGAATCAGAAACATAACTAACGACTTCACAACTTGCCCCATTGAAAGTTGTGAACGGGAGTGTGAGATATAGATAAAGATCCAGTTATTTATCCTTTCGGATTTTAAATAATGACTTCAACAAATAAGTATTGATGTTCTAATTTCATATAATGGATCATTGAATATTTCCGTTTACATTATCGTCTTAATGTTTTAAATGAATATGTGATATCAAGATCTCTTTAATCCTAGACATTTAATTTATTAACATTTCTGATGAGATGATATTATGTCATATTTATATATTTAATTATTTTAAAATTAATTAATTTTAAATTGAATTTGTACTGTTCAATGTATCTGATAATATCAAACAAAATTTTAGATTAAAATAAAATTTCTAAAATATATTTATTGTGTTAGCTGTCTGATCTGCAACCCAAGTAATATTTTAACGCTATGTTCTCGAAAAAAAAAAGTTATTTTTAAAAGGTAATACATCAAATTGTTAAAACTGGTAATCTTTGACTATATAATTTGTAATGACGTTATTTTTAATTTAACATCTAAATTGAAACTAGTGCCGTCTTCTAGTAAATGGGGTCGACTGTGAATAAATAAAACAGTTGTAAAATTAAGATTCTTCCAAAAGAATCTTGCACGTTCACACTTAAATATGTATTATATAAAACAAATAATATATATTTCTATTGAAGAAGAAAATGAGTATCCCTTCTATGAATTATGGATATCAGCATTTCAGTAAAGAATCTAGCACGTTCACACTTAAATATGTATTTTTTTTTTCTTCTGAATGCATATAATATACTATATAATAAAAGAAAAAGGCAATTATATGTCCATTAAAATAAAATAAAAAGTACATTTAGCTAGAAGAAACATCAATTAAAAAACCAAACAATAAGGGAAATAATACACCTAGTAACAAAACCCCATCCCAAACTAGAGGAGCATTGGTTATATCTTAGCTCACATGAAGTTACTATCAACAAAATCAACTGTTGTCGGGTAAAACACCAAAAATACTCCACCACAAAAATAAGGTGAAAGATTTTTACGCCGATATTGATATAGAGAGATCGTATGGTTATCAACAAAAAAAGTTACAAGAGTTGATCACGAACTTACCAAAATATTATTTTCAAACATTAAAAATGTTATTTTCTTCACATATTTCCTATTATTTGATGGATCAGAAAAACATAATATCATTTCGAAAATTTTAAATCAACTCGACAACATAATGTCAGATCATGACAAGCTCACATATAACCCTAGGTCTACCACATAGTGAGATAAATAATTTAAAAAGAGATCGAAGGTTCCTAGGAAGAACCAATAACCAACTCAACCACTTAAAAATCTCACTCCACACAACAAAAACCATTTTCTAAGTAAGAAACAAATTAGTAGTTGAATCTACCAACCCCTCACATAAAAGATAAGAAATCACATCTAACTAAAGCCTTACGATTAAACAAATTCTCTTTAATAGGAATTTTATCTTGCAAAAGTTGATAAGAAAAAACCACCATTTTAGAGGGAGATCAACTAACCCAAATGAGAGGGAGGGTCAAGCCCACATACTAGAAAGTGAGAGCAATAGCAGTATTAAGATCCAGAACGGAAGCGCCAGTCAAGGCTATCAAAAACACATCGTTCTTACCATGCCGTCGCCACCACCTATCACTATTTAGGGAGAAAGTAATGTTTTTGATAAGTAAAAAGAAGGTTGGTAACCATCTCATCTTTGTAAACAAAAAAACTCATGCATCTCAAATTCCAAACCAGATCATTTCTGTCCATTTTACCAACCTCACCCACAGATCGATACTATTGATCAGGTATACTAAAAAGCCTCGTGAACCTATTCATGAGGGAGATGGTCTCTACCCGTAAATCAATCCATAAAGAATTACGGAGATCATCCTCCACTCTTTTTACTAATATTGTCCATAAACCAATCAGAAGAGTTGTTTGCTTCAGATTCAAGAAGAGACCCACTTTTCAACCTATAGACGCAACACAAAAACTAGAAGATCTACCTGCATCAAGAAGAAGACAACAACCCCATTTTTTGCTTTGACTTGCAGACACTTGACCACTTAACCCAATAAAATTTTGAATCACCCTTCACACAACCCAAAATGAACCTCTTTTGTATCCTAACAATATTTTTCCAAACCTTAGTAAGAATATTTAGGAATGACAAGAAGAAAATAATGATAAAATTAAGCATAAAATTAAGTAAGAGCACTCTCCCTATTGTCGCTACGCGAAAAAATACAAAGTCCCCATCGAAATTTATTTATTCAGAGGAAAGAGAAAATATCGATAAAACTCCCTATAAGGTAAAGAAAATGGTCTCGCAACCAAATTCGGGTTCGAAAGTCGGTTATACAAGGAGAAGGTATTAGTACCCCTCACATCTGTTGTACTCAACGGGAATCATCTAGGTTGTCTATGCACGAATGAGTTTCGTTATCTAAAGGTTACTTGCTAATAGGGAAAAGGTTTTTTTTTAATAAGTGAGTTCGCCAAGGATGAGAACCTGCGTGCCTACGTATCCTCATAGTGCAATAAGGAAATCAGAGCTTTGTAGTTCGAGGTAGAAAATAAGTGTGCGTTGGTTGATTTTACCTTGAAAAAGGGTTTTATGAGTGATGCCCTAAGGCGCAAAAAGAGTTTGATGAGTTGATTTTGATTTTAGGGTTTTAGAAAGAAGGTTGTTTTTTATTCGAATTGCACTAAAGTCTATGAGTGGAGATGAATATTTCAAACAACCAAGCCAACCGTCTCGTGTTTAAAACATTCAGAATGAGGGTGAGAATGTTCCATTCTCACTAATTCTCCACCACTTAAGGCTCGTGGCTCACAATTATAATCCTATTTTGAAGTTTTTTGAGTGTATTTGAGAAAATACCATATGACGTTGGATCAAGGGTTTTATTGTTGCTTAAGAAATGGTGAGGTTCGTCCTAGTTCCTAGGGATAGCTAGCAAGCAATACCAAATCAAAGAAAAGCAAGAACTAAAGAAAGTACACAAATTAGGGGGAGGGATACATGAAAAAATACAAGGGATATCGATGCGAGAAATAAAAGATTTCACTGTAAGGTAGCCCCAGAGAAAGTCATGTGTGTGCAAAGTGTCCTAAGCTAAGAAATCGAAATAAGAATCAAAAGTTCACACATTACAAGCTCTCCTCCCTCACTACATTTGAATTCATCGTCTGAAACAAAATAGCTCCGCTGCGCCGAAGCTCATCGTAGGTGTAGGTGGAGCATGAACCACCACAAACTTCAAATGTTCTTGCTCGTTTCGTTGTGTTCTATCCAAATTCATTTTCAATTTTATCATATTATCACTCTAAAGCACAAATTGCAGCAAATACCACAAGATCCCTAGGATACTAAACATGAATTTAAACAGTGTTCTTGAGGAGTTAGGAGACCAAACCATGGGGGTTTGGCTCCTGAGGAACTAGGCTACATCTCAGTAACATGGAATCAAATAAAGCAAGGCAAAACGTCGACCTACCAGAGCTTCGCCGGCGAGAGTAGCATGATTTGTGCTCTTCTCAATTTCTTCTATTGACTTGCTTATGCTTCTACTCTCTTCTACTTAAATTGCTTGCTTCTAGTTGTTGAATATGCGTTGAATATGCAGTTGTGAATTTTCGCTATGTTATGCTATTTCTATTTTGTGTTTCTTATTGTGCAATCTATTGTTGATTTTTGGTCATTAATTGAAAATAAATTGCATGAGTCTGCCTCACGTGGAATTCATGCTGAAATCATTTGGTGCAATGTTGAATTTTTATGTGGGAACAAGTAATGTATGTAATGTAATTTTGTGATGCAATGCAAATTGGATTGAATATTTGATGCAATCCTGGATGTTAAATTGTGTTGAAATTCTATGTTGAATTGGTTAGAGCTAAAATTTGAACTGCTAGAAGATGTTGAACTGGTTATAGATTGAATTGAGGCATTATGTTGTTATTGCTAACTTGTTTATCACGATGCCTGTTGCCAAATGGTTTGAAGTGTACAATTGGGTTTGAATTAGTTTGATAATGACTTTGAATTTCATTATAATGATTAGCCTTGTTAAAATTTCAAGTTGAATTTTTGATGTTTTATAAACGGATGAACTCATTCTGTCAATGATTGTTATGAATTTCAAAAAATAAAAATGGTTAGATTTGGCTTGAAATGTTAATGTTAGGACAACATATTAAATATATATGTTGTGGACTGCTGGAACTTGAATGTGGTAGAAATGATTATTATGATACATGTTGGGTTTTGATTAATTTGGATGCATTGTATTTGTGTATGGCTTGATGGAAATGATAATGGTAATGGTGCTTTTGTAGGGCATATTTGCATGTGTGGATGGGCAAGGATATGGGTAGACATAGCACGCTGTTTCTGAGGCTCACGCAGGTTTGGTCAGAGAGTCAAAACCATGAATACTTTTGGAGACTCATAAGAATGAAGAAAGTGTAGAATTTAGGGTTAGTGGTAGGTCACAATTTGTAATGTTATGACATTTTGTCTTTTGTAATGAAAAGGCTTGAATCTTGTAAATAGGTGTAGTTTAGTTTGGTCATTAATGGAAATGACTAGTGTAACTTATTTTCCAAGCAAATCCAAATGCTTTCTTCTCCCATTTTGATTTTTGAATGAACCTCTTGAATTTGAATCCACCATTGTATCTTAAGTTTTGCATAATAACCAAACTATCAAGTCCATAAGGTACTTAATCAACCAAGTGGATATCCCATGATTTCCCAAGTAGTGCTTGCAACACTCCAACCATAATCAAGATCATAGTACAATCCATATAATCCATAAGTATCAAAGAAAAGCAATTGCACCATACTTTTTTTAATTTTGAATGCACAATGATCAAATGATATGAATAATGTATAATTATGCAATAAGAATGAAATAAAACCCTAATCATAAAGGCAACATGCATAGATTACAAAGCATCAAGACATGGGATATAGGTGACCTTGATGAGAACCCTTGGGAAAGCAACCACAAAGAAACCCTAATTCCTTAGCCCTCATACTCAAAATGATGATCTACCATGCTTGAGGGCCAATGATCACATGATGCTAATGCAATTGTAGGATGAATGGATGCTATGAATGCTAGGGTAAAAATGAGGATAAGATAGATGCCCCTATTTAATCTTCTTAGATCTGAACGTGTGAATAACAACGAATTTCAAGCATTTGAGGTAGAAGAGAATTAAATACAAGAATATTTGTCCATTAGGAATGGAATGGATGTAATGTAAATGTATTATGGGGTTTTTGTTTTATTGGGATTTTGGAAAAGTGATGTAGGTTTATTTGTTGGGGATTTGAGCAAGGTATTATGTTGTGGGAACAAATCAATTATGCATGATATACATGGTATGCAATGTCGCTCCCGGGATTTTCATCCTAGTACAAACGCGAAAGTGGCACCGAAACAGAGTCGCCAGCAATGTGTATTTATCCCAAGAGAGGGAAAGGAAACACCGCATAAACCTGAAGAGAAGGAAAAAGCATGGTCTTGCGACCAAGAGAAATGGGTTCGGGAGTCGGTTACGCGAGAGGAAGGTATTAGCACCCCCTCGCGTCCATCGTACCCGATGGGATCCACGCTTGCTTGTCTCGATCAAAGGGTGATAGAAAATGATACTGGAAAAGGAACTGAAAGAAAGAAAGGAGAGAGAAAGAGAAGCAAATGTAGGGAAAATAAAAGAAGTGCTCGCATGGGCCCTACCCCACTGCCTACGTATCTCATCGGGAACATGAGAATCAGAGCGACGTAGTTCCCCTCACTAGGGATGGATTGTCTGTGTTTTTTAGAGAACGGCTTACGTCCTAGCTCAGGTGTTGCAGGCTCGCTGGTCCGAGTGCGTTACCATCTTGCAAGAGAACGATTAGAAGCGCGTTCGTGCGTTGAGAATGAATGAGATGAGAAAAGAATTCCCGAAGGAAAGACGTTATTGTTTGTTTTTGTCTTTTAGAAGGAAGTGTTTTGGATTTGTTTGCATATGACAGTGTATCTGGATCTTAGTCCTTGGAATGTGTACATTCTCACATTCCAAGATGGAATGGGTAAGAAAGCACACTAAGAGTGAAGAAGACCCCCACACTTAGTTCCAATTGTCAAGGTTCAAACACACTAGCATACTTGTGTTTATTAAGTGTTTTGTTGATTATGAAGTGAAGAAGTGTTTTTTATTATTTGCACCTTCAACAAGTATTGCATTTAAGTCCCTCATACAAGATCAAATATGTAACACATTGACCTAAGATGGGCCATATGCTACACATTCTAAGATTACAAGAGAAGACCCCTTATAATCTTTTCTTTATATGAAAGGCCTAAATGCAATAAATGCCTACCTTTATTATATGTTTTGAATTTTCTTTGAGATGAGAAAAGAGACTCAAGAGAGGAGAAAAGGTAAAACCTATATGGACTAAGACTCAATCCTAATTGAAGATTAAAGGGAGTGATCCTAAAGGTTTGTGAGGTTTCAACCTAAAGTCTAAAGAAGGAAAGAATTAAACAATTCACTTCTAAAGTAGAAGATGAATTGTAATTCACAAAGGGAAAGTGATGAGTTATTAAAAGAAAGCACATAAGTGCTTAACAAAACACAAAATGGAATTGTAAAAGAGAAAGGATAGAAGTTGAATGTGGATTCCTTATCCACACTCAATTGAAACTTACCAAAGCCCCTACATGGTTAGTAAACATGTATAAGAAGTATAAGAAGTAAAAGAACATGTAATGCATCATAAAACTCAAAAGAATTAAATGAGAAAACAAATCCTAGAACCACAACCAGAATGGGCATCATATGGTCAACAAATGAATATCATCATACAAGTGCAAGTGAATAGGCAACAAACATCATCCATTAGCATTTAAACATGTTACAAGAAGAAAGGGTAGATGAAAGATGGAAAGAAATGAAGAGGACATGCATAAATGGAACATGTAAATCAACAACCAGAATTGAAACTAAATGGAAAATAGTTTATAAACATCTCAAAAGTATTTATGAATCAACTTCAAGACATTCAAGAAGTAATATAAGGAGAATTGAAATGAAAGTTCAAAAAGAAAGTGCAAACAATACATGTTAATGATGCACAAAGTTCAAATTGAAATGAACATGTAAAGATGACCTATAATGTGTATCAAAGACCTATAATATCATATGAATGGCTCATAACATATGCAAATGCTCATACAAATGTGCACAAAAGAATTCATGCAAACATGCACTAAAGATTACAATGATATAACATGTCATAATGCCTTAAATGAAATGCATCAAGCAAAAATCAAATGTCCTCATGAAAATTATGAAAACATGGTATTGGAGTTCACTAATCAGAGATAAATCACATATCAAAATAGCATATCAAAATTCAAAGCAAAATGACTTCAAACAAAGCAATTAGGTCAAATTGAAACATCATGCAAAGTGGTACAAATATAGGCATCAAGACATGTAATAAAGTGACCTAAAAAATCAAACAAAAATCATATAACATGCTTCAATGTATTAGTGAATCAATGCAAAAAGAATCATGTCAAAATAGTTGGTAATGAGCAAGAACAAAATTAAACAAATTCATGTATCATGCTTAGAATGCATCTAAATGGAAATTCAAAGAAAATTATGGACCAGGGGTAAAAAGGTCATAAAATCAAGAAATAAAATCATGGAAAATTTCCTAAATGTTTTAAGAATACACATGAATTTTTGTAGAATTTTCCAATATGTTTTGGTATTTTTAAAAATTAATTATGAAACGTGTAGCAAAAAAATAAAAAATGAAAAATAAATGCAAAATGCAGGGGGTATGAACATAGCAATTGGACAGTGCAAATTCATTGGGCTTTAAAAAAGAGGAGGTGCGAATAGCATTCAGGTTAGGTCCATTAAGCGCGCAGAACACACTAACAACCATGCACTTTAGTCAACAATAGTCAAAGTAATAACAACCATCAGATTAAGTCAAGTCAAGAAACAAGTCAAGGTAATTACATCCAACGCGCATACATGAATGTGCATCTTAACTACCATGCAATGCATCACATCACTTTTAAGTGAATCAGAAAAATGGCACATGACGTGCACGCCCTTTTTTAATGTGCTGGCAGCATTTTGGCCATTAGATCATACTCATCCAACGGACCAAATTCAAACTGAGCATAAAACCCTAACCAAAAACCACCGGCCGGAGAGGGACCTCCGGTCACCTTCTCCGGTCACACGCCACCGTCTGCAACTTCACATGTCCCAGAAATGCCCAACATGTACATCAATCGAAAGAGAAACTAATGGAGAACATGAATTCAAGAACAAAATGCACAAACAGTTCATAATACGAGAGAATTCAACAGAAAAAGATTTGCCCTAACATTTGAACTATGCCTCTAAAGGCCTATCAACTAGCCATGCCAGTTCTTGAGCTTATAAGAAGCTGCAAGAACCTGAAAACAAACTCACATTAAGTCTATAATGGATGAAATTCGTACCTGAAGATTGGAGACTTTGAGGTATTCTTCAGAAAACCAGAGATCGTAGCTTCTTCTTCAACCTTGGAGCTTCACAAATTAAGCAAAATAAATGCTATATAACTGGTTGTCTTGAGAGCAGAGAGATTCAATGTTGAACAGTGCTTGAAGCAACCTTGAGAACTATACTGAAATCTCCTTCAATCAAGTGCCATTGATGATGATGAGGATGAAGTATCGTGTGCTTGGAGAAGAATTTTTGAGAGAGTTGGTAATAGAGTGAGAGAGTCAGAGAGAAAGTGGAGAGAACTTTGAAGTGAAAAATGAGAAATGAAGCTGAGACTGAAATTAGAGGTGAGATTTCTATTTATAATGTGAGTTAACCATGGTTTAGTGAGTCAGTTAAGTGAGTCAATGCTTGGTTAATTGAGTGCACCCTAACTAACTGAGTCAAGTTAGTTAGGGGCGAGTCATTGATGGTTGTGGTGTGGTGTGGGAATGTTCACGACAGTTATGGTGGAATGAAGAGTGAAGCTTGGAATGGTAAGGTTGTTGTGGCAGAAACTTGCTCAACAAGTTGTTCTCTCTATTTTCATGCAAGGCACCTGATGTTAAACATTGTGTAGGTGATATGTGCTTGACCAAATGTGGAAATAAAGTTCATGGATTGTTTGATGAATGTCTGAACCAAACTGCTAACTCTGATGTGATTCCTCAGTTGGAAATGGTGAAGTTTGCGCATGGATATCTCTCTCTTCAAGCCATGGACATGAGTGATCTTGGTACCATTTCAAAGTGTGTACATGGTATAACAACTTTGATGTTGAAAAGAAGTGAAAATGAGACTTGCAACATATTGAAAATGAGCTTCAAACATAGGAACTCAAGACTGGCTTAAAATGCTGCAGAATGCGCACATGTGTGGCATGACTTGGTTGTGACCTAGTCAAATTTCAGTTGCACTGACCATACTTTGAGCCATCATAACTCCTTATTCTTTGATCAAATGGCATTTTGTCCAACATGAATAATGAAGAAGACACTACAAGGAACAACTTTGATGTTGAAAAGATTTTCATTTGGAGCTTTTATCATTGAGAAAAATGAGCGAACATTTGGCACACCAACTGTTTGAGGAAATGATGTGCGCGTGACCTGAAAATACTTGGTCATGACATGGTTTTTTGCCCTACTCTCCTCCAACTTTGATCCATCATATCTCCCTCAATTTTTATCCAATGGAGATGTTCTACACATGGATTTGAAGCTTAAAACAAGATCTTTCATTGAGGCAGAGTGGATTTTTCATTTGGTGCTCCAAATTTGAATGGCCTTGGTTCAAACTCTGATGCAAAATGGCCAAAACTTGCTATTTTTAGTAACCCTTCTTCATCCAAAAATGGCAACTTTCCACATCTTGATTTTTTCATGATTCCTTTGGAGTTTCTTGACCAAATTTTGTACATTGGACATATGTAACATGAATTTCATGAATTTGGCCTCAAAAAGTCAAGAGTTGACTTTTTCCTCTGATTATTTGACTTGGCCCCAAATTCCCTGATTTTTTATCTTTCTTCCAATTGAAACACTTCCAAAACCAATTGAGAGGCAATTTTCCATACACATACACTTGAGAACATGTAGAATATCATGACAACAAGCTTTGTCCAAAAAATCAGAGATATCCTGATTTTATTAGAAACCCTAATTTTGACCCTCTCTGGTTAGGAGGAAATTGCACATCTTCCAAATCCCAATTCCTCAGAGTATGTTGTGTATCCTCTTAAAGGATGATGAGAAATGCCACTTGAGAATGATTTTGAATCAATGAGCTATCTCTTTTGAGGGTTTTCCTTCAATTTTTGAACCTCTTGCATAGTGAAAGATGTAGTGCTTCAATCTCCCATTGAATCTCACTTCCTTGAGGTTGTGGATGATTAATTGAGATAGTATGAGACATGAGAGACCTCTTGGCTTGCTTAGAGCCAACTTGATTGACCTTTTTGTGCTTTGAATGATTCCTTGATTGTCCACCTTCCACCTGATCACATGCCCTGATGGTAAGAAGGATGCCATGCTTCATTTTTCTATGTTAAATGCAATGTAATGTTAATGAGGTGGATATGATATGATAAATGATAATGCCATGTTATGAAGCCAAAAGGGGAGAGCAAATTTTGGGGTATTACAGCTGCCCCTATTCAAGCGCTGTAGACCTGAAGGCCTGAAAGCAAATGCTTTCGGACTTTCAAGGTATATAGTGATTGAATACCAAAAATAACCAAAAATTTGCTCTGGGTGATGAAGAAGAAAAGGGATATAAACCCAACGAGACTGCTGGATTGAATCTTCGACGAAACGTCGGAGAGATCTGTCTTTTGAACGATGCCAGACGACTACTGGCTTGCCACGCTGCTGGTGGACTTTAATAATGTCTTTTATGCAACTCCAGACGACTACTGGCCTGCCACACTACTGGTGGACTTTGGAAATGTCTTTTTGAACGACGCCAGACGACTACTGGCTTGCCACGCTACTGGTGGACTTTGCAGCTTCGTGCCACCCGAAGATGGACTTTTGCCAATCCACTGTTGGACTTTTAGAATATGCCACCCTTAGATGGACCTTTCGCCAATCCACTGTTGGACTTTTAGCTGCTTTGCCACCCGAAGATGGACTTTTGCCAATCCACTGTTGGACTTTTGCCACCCGAAGACGGACTTTTGCCAATCCACTGTTGGACTTTTAGAATATGCCACCCTTAGACGGACTTTTGCCAATCCACTGTTGGACTTTTGCCACCCGAAGACGGACTTTTGCCAATCCACTGTTGGACTTTTGCCACCCGAAGACGGACTTTTGCCAATCCACTGTTGGACTTTTGCCACCCGAAGACGGACTTTTGCCAATCCACTGTTGGACTTTTAGAATTTTAAAATCGAATTACTCTCTGCCTCTGCGCCAGACATCTCTGCCGACTCTGCTGAGGAACCACAATCAATGATTTAATCTCGGAGACTCCTAAAAGGATAATATCTCTGCTGGCGAATGGATGAACAATCCGTCTGCTTCGAATTGTCAAGCTTGCCAAAAATAAATTGGACTTTAAGATATGAGGGAATGACGACTCTGCCAGGAATTATTCCATCTGTTTGGGGGAACGAATTCTGGTCACAGCGATTCCGCTGGGGATGAGAATTTTTAAATGACGTCCTGCTGGGGAAATGAGCCATTAAAACTCTGCTTGGGGATTTATTCAACCCAAGATCCTTTATAGGGATTATCAACCTTCTGACCCGGCTGGGGAAAGGCTGTACCATCCTTGTTGAGGAATAGATTCTGTCGATCTGATAAACCTCTGCGGAGAGAACAACAACTCAGCTGGAAGTTGCTGACAAGATTCGATGCTGACCTCTGTGGGGATACCATGACCAGAGATACGATCTTGCTGGGTATCAGGGCTACTCTGCCAGGGATATGCAAATCCTGGTTAGAACATTCCACTGCAACTTGCTAGAAAGAGTCCTTAGAGATCTGTTGGGGAAACCCAAAGCAAATCCACAGTATTCTGCTGAAGAATATGACTGTCAAGCTTAGGATAAGTACCACAATGCCCCATGTTAGGCGAGCTTTCCTTTAGACCATTCTGTTGGGGATAACGAATTTATAACAAACTCTGCTGGAGAAAACTGCTTTAAAGCGTCTCGTGTTGGGGAATGCCTTTTGAGAGGATTTTACAGAAGACCAACTGTCCTCAAACTCTACTGGGGATGATCAACACTTCATGCTGGGGAACCAAACAATTTGTCCCCGAAGAGGATGTCATAAGAGGATTTTACAGAAGATTTAGCCTCTTCAAACTCTTGTGACTTCGCTGGGGATAATGACCATCTGTTTTGGTGTCGACGAGCCCACTCTTTTGGGGAACCTGTGACCGTTATCGACACAGAAAAGCTTGTAGTTGTTGGAAGGACTGAATAAGAGAATCGACTTAATAAGATGCAACGGTACCCAGTTGAACTTAATTCACTGATATCGACCCGATGAACGCCGATCTCCTTACCCATAATTGCCCCAGTCTTTTGCGTGGGGTGATTTATTGCTGGTCTTGTGCTTAAAATCATCTACACCTGCTACCTGCAACAAAAGAATATGCCCACATGCCCCGAATATTGCGTGGCTAGAATCCACCATCCGGGAGTATTCAACATTCGAAGTAATTTCAAATGTTTTTTCTGCGCATGTTATTGTAAGGCTGCCATGTTTTCAAATGCAATGTTTTATCAAAATTAGGACGTCTTTGCAAACAAAGCAATAAAACAAAAATAGAAAGCTTTTTATTGAAATTCAATTTATTGACTGAGAGCCCAGAATAGGCAATTACATCTGGAAGCAATCCCTGGAAAGAGGTGATCGCTGAAAATTGAGAAAAGAAACTATCCTAATGGCAATGTGAAAACGGAATTCCACTGAGTTTCCATTCTGTTATGACCAGTATGTCTTCAAAACTCCCCGACCTTGCCTTCTGAGGAATGATCAGACCGATTCCTATTCTTCAGAACGTCAGTTGTTCAAACGGTAATGGGTACAGATAACTCAGACTGTAGTCATTCGCTTAAATCCCTCTTTTGTGTGGACCGCCCTTTCAGGTTTTCGATCCACCAGGATACCCTTTTTTGCCTAAGTTGCCCTTTCGGGTTTTCAACTTACCGGGTGTACAAATTTTTTCAATTATATCCCTAATTTTTGCCCGAACCTTATTCTGTTTTTGGTTCGCCGGGATGCCCTTTTTTGCCTGGATTTTTTATTTTTATTATCCAGCGGGTCTATTTATGCGAAGTATTTTTTGACTACGTCCGAGTTGACAGGGGATGAAAAGTCTTCGCCATCCATGGTTGTAAGCAATAAAGCTCCGCCCGAAAAGACCTTTTTAACCACGAATGGACCTTCATAGTTAGGAGTCCATTTGCCCCTGTGATCTGTATTGGGAGGAAGGATCCTTTTGAGTACCACATCTCCGACTTTATAAACCCGAGGACGCACCTTTTGGTCAAATGCCTGCTTCATTCTGCGCTGATATAGTTGCCCATGACATACAGCCGCCAATCGCTTTTCCTCAATAAGGCTCAGCTGATCAAATCTGGCTCGTACCCATTCAGCTTCATCTAGCTTAACATCCATCATAACTCTGAGGGACGGAATCTCTACTTCAACCGGTAGCACTGCCTCCATACCATATACAAGTGAGAATGGGGTTGCCCCAGTGGACGTGCGTACCGACGTTCGATACCCATGCAAAGCAAATGGTAACATCTCATGCCAATCTTTGTACGTGACAACCATCTTCTGTACAATCTTCTTGATATTTTTGTTGGCCGCTTCGACCGCGCCATTCATCTTTGGGCGGTACGGAGAAGAATTGTGGTGTTCGATTTTGAAGTCCCGGCATAACTCAGCCATCATCTTATTGTTCAAATTAGAACCATTATCAGTAATGATTCTTTCGGGAACTCCATATCGGCAAATGATATCCCGTTTTAAGAAACGAGCGACCACTTGTTTTGTAACATTGGCATAGGATGCGGCTTCAACCCATTTGGTGAAGTAATCAATTGCCACCAAGATGAAACGATGACCATTGGAAGCTGTAGGCTCAATCTTTCCGATCATATCAATGCCCCACATGGCAAACGGCCAAGGCGACGACATGATACTCAACGGATTTGGAGGCACATGCACCTTGTCTGCATAGATCTGGCATTTATGGCATTTGCGGGCATATTTGCAACAATCTGACTCCATAGTCAACCAATAATATCCCGACCTTAACAACTTTTTAGCCATTGCCTGCCCTCCGGCATGAGTACCGAAAGAGCCTTCGTGCACTTCAATCATCAACAAGTCTGCTTCATGTCTATCCACACATCTAAGCAGGACCGTGTCAAAATTTCTTTTATACAGCACGCCATCTTTATTCAAGAAGAAACTACCAGCTAACCTTCTCAACGTCTTCCTGTCTTTGGACGATGCCCCGGACGGGTACTCTTGACTTTTCAAGAAACACTTAATGTCATAGAACCATGGCTTGTCATCAGACGCTGCATCGACCGCAAACACAAATGCTGGTCTGTCAAGGCGGGATACCTCAATCTTAGGTACATGGTTCCATCCTTGCACTTTGATCATGGAAAACAAAGTGGCCAAGGCATCCGCGAACCTATTCTCATCTCGAGGAATGTGGTACAGTTTCACTGTTGTGAAAAATGTCAGCAATCTCCTCGTATAATCTCTATACGGCACTAGATTTGCTTGGTGCGTGTACCAACTCCCTTTCACTTGATTGATTACCAAAGCTGAATCACCGAATATATCAAGGGTTTTAATCCGTAGATTAATCGCCTCCTCGATCCCCATTATACAAGCTTCGTACTCTGCTTCATTGTTGGTGCACCCGAAAGTTATTCGTGCAGTGAAAGGCATATGAACACCTTCCAGCGTGATAAGAACTGCTCCAACTCCGCACCCATTCATATTGACAGCCCCATCAAACATCAGACTCCATTTGGATTCAGGGTCTGGCCCCTCCTCCGGAAGTGGTTCCTCGCAGTCTTTAGCTTTGAGAAACATGATGTCCTCATCAGGGAAGTCAAATTTCATGGGTTGGTAATCATCCATTGGCTGTTGCGCAAGATAATCGGACAAGATACTTCCTTTGATGGCCTTTTGTGAAGTGTACTGAATGTCATACTCTGTCAAGACCATTTGCCACCGTGCAACTCTGCCCGTCAATGCTGGTTTCTCGAAAATATACTTGATAGGATCCATTTTTGAAATCAACAAGGTTGTGTGCCTAACCATATATTTCCTCAATCGCTTAGCGGCCCATGCAAGTGCACAGCATGTCTTTTCAAGCATTGAGTATCGGGACTCACAATCATTGAACTTTTTGCTCAGGTAGTAAATAGCATGCTCCTTCCTACCTGTCTCGTCATGTTGACCGAGAACACAACCCATGGATCCTTCAAGCACTGTCAGATACATTATCAGCGGTCTCCCTTCAACTGGAGGCATTAGAATCGGAGGTTCCTGCAAGTATTCTTTTATCTTATCGAATGCCAATTGGCAATCGTCATTCCACCTGACCGTTTGATCTTTCCTTAACAATTTAAATATTGGTTCACATGTGGCTGTTAGGTGAGATATGAACCTTGCAATGTAGTTCAATCTACCCAAGAAACCACGAACCTCTTTTTCTGTTCTCGGTTCAGGCATTTCTTGTATTGCTTTCACCTTGGCAGGATCAACCTCGATTCCTCTTTCGCTCACGATGAAACCCAGTAACTTTCCAGAACGCACCCCAAACGTGCACTTGTTTGGATTTAATCTCAGACGGAACTTTCTCAACCTTTCAAACAGCTTTTTCAGGTTAACCAGATGTTCCTCTTCTGTTCTCGACTTGGCAATCATATCATCTACATAACATTCGATCTCCTTATGAATCAAGTCATGAAACAATGTCACCATCGCCCGTTGGTACGTTGCCCCTGCGTTTTTCAACCCAAAAGGCATTACTTTATAACAATATGTACCCCACGGAGTAATGAACGTGGTCTTCTCCATGTCTTCAGGTGCCATCTTGATCTGGTTGTACCCGGAGAACCCGTCCATAAATGAGAACACTGAAAACTGAGCTGTATTATCGACCAGCACATCAATATGAGGTAGTGGAAAATCATCTTTCGGGCTAGCTTTATTAAGATCTCGATAATCCACACACATTCTCACTTTTCCATCTTTCTTCGGTACTGGCACGATGTTGGCTACCCATGGAGGATACTTTGTCACAGCAAGAAAACCAGCGTCCCACTGCTTCTGGACTTCCTCCTTAATCTTTAAGGCCATGTCGGGGTGAGTCCGACGAAGTTTCTGCTTGACTGGCGGACATTCTTCTCTCAATGGTAGCCTGTGCACGACAATATCCGTATCCAACCCCGGCATGTCTTGATACGACCAGGCGAAGATGTCAACATACTCGCGCAACATTTCCGTCAAAGTTTGCTTCACATCTGCTTGCAAGCTGGCACCAATCCTGATCTCTTTCTTGGCGTCCTTGGTACCAATATTGATGATTTCTACAGTCTCCTGATGAGGCTGGATGACCCTTTCCTCTTGTTTCAACAATCTGGCCAGTTCTTCAGAAAGTTCACAATCTTTCTCATCCCCTTCTTCGGCTTGATAAATCGGATTGTCAAAGTCATACATGGCCATATCAAAATCGTTATCAGTGGTATCCGGAGGATCAAGTCTGCATGAATGGGTTCATGCCTTATTTTAGAATTTATTTTTAAGCAAAACAAAAGAAAATGAAACATTGCCATTTTATATTTTTTGTGCAAAAATAAAAACTGAAAGACAGAGAACAAAATTTGATTGCAAAACGTCCTTTATTAATGATTAAACATTGCAAATGCAACCATGGTGGCCCTACAAATGAATCTATACGCCTTGGGCAGAGCGCAAGATTTTGACATGCATTATGGTTAGAAAAAAAACAAAGAAAAATTACTCTGTCTGAAGAGTAACCCGGATGACTTCTTCAACGAACCAGTTTTGCACTTGTTGTCCCGGAACATGAGGGCGTACCCAGTTGTCCAGGTCACAATCACTGTCAACACTATCCTCCGTGGCTGCACAAGACTGGTCCATGTAGATAATTCCCCCACTATTGAAAGTAATGGGTCCCCTGCTCCCCGCATCTGAAGTTGTAGAGGGATGATAACCAATACCAAATTTGTCTTCCTTCATTGGGGTCTCTATCAACCTGCCCCAACCTTGGGCGTTGCCTGCCCTGACGACTTCGACAGCTTGTTTGTAAGATGAAATGGAGGTACCAGCCTCAACTGGTACAGAAGAAGACTCAGGTGCATCGTCAATGTTGACTGCTTCAAATGATTGGCACAGCATCTCATGAATTTCCCCATCCATTTCAATGTACTTGAATGTGGACAAGTGACTCACAAAGATGTCTTCCTCCCCACACACTGTCACGACCTGCCCTTCAAACTCATACTTCAGCTTTTGATGTAGAGTAGAAGTAACAGCCCCGGCTCCGTGAATCCAAGGGCGTCCCAATAGGCAACTATATGCAGGTTGTATGTCCATTACATGGAACGTGGATTTGAATACCTGTGGTCCAATTTGTACGGGCAATTCCACCTCACCAAACACAGATCGTCTGGTCCCATCGAATGCTCTGACCACCAATTCACTAGGCCTTAAGATCAAACCATCAACTTCCAGCTTCATCAATGCCTTCTTGGGCAAGACATTAAGTGATGAACCAGTGTCTACCAGTACATGAGACAACACTGCGCCCTTACACTCCATCGTGATATGCAAAGCCTTATTATGGTTTCTTCCTTCAACAGTCAAATCTCTACTTGTAAAGCCCAAGCCATGGCTGACATTAACATTGGAGATTACGCCCTCGAGCTGATTAACAGTAATTTCTTGTGGCACGTACGCACTCTTCAACACTTTCAACAACGCCTGCCGGTGCGCATCAGAGCACATCAATAGTGACAAGATTGAAATCTTTGAAGGGGTCTGATTCAGTTGGTCCACAATCTTATAATCGCTTTTCTTGATTATCTTCATAAATTCATCCATTTCCTTATCAAAAATAATCTTTGTCTCTGCTTCAGGTGTAGGCGCACTTTCAACCACCTGTTTACCCTTAGCCTGTGCTGCAGCTTCTACCTCCTTATCACTTCTCAAGGTTTGGGGAGCGAACAACCTTCCACTCCTTGTAAAACCCCCTACACCTCCTACATTATCAATATTTGGGCTGACTGACGGCTCAACTTCCTGCTTTTTCCCTTCGTAATATACATCTGCCCCATAGTGCCATGGGATAGCTTTCGTAGATGTGAACGGAATTGGTCCTGGCACCGTGATAGTGACAGGACTGGGCCCTTCTGGCGCAACACTCGCCACGGGAACTGCATTGACCGGCATTTGAATCTCAGCGGGAGTGTAATAGATGGTCACGGTTGATATCTCATCAGTGTCTTTCACGACTCTGTCGAACTGTAGACATCCTTCATCGATCAGATTCTGTAAACCCATCTTCAACTTATCACAGCCGTTCTCCTGATTCATACACTCAGAGCACTCTTGATTACAGCCCGGGAACACCCGTCCCTTCAATAAACGATCTTTTACCACCAACAAAGAAGTTTTCACTTGATGGATATCTGTCACCAGATTCAATCTCCTCCCATTTTCAATAGCGTACACATTTGTTGCACTATGATCAGGCATGGGATGCTGAGTAATATTAGGAGCGGGAGAAAAATTGATGGCTTTAGCATCAATCAAATCTTGTACTTTATGATGGAAAGCCCAGCATTTTTCAATGGAATGCCCCTGAGCACCTGAGTGGAACTCACAACGAGCATTAGCATCGAAGTTAGGTGGCAGGTTTCCAGCAACCGGAGCTTTCATAGTACGGAGTTCTACCAACTTTAACTCGAGTAGCCGGGGCAACAGCGCGGCATAAGTCATAGGGAGAGGATCCATCTTACGATCCCTCTGTCTAGACCTTTGCTGGAAAAAAGGTTGTTGCTGTTGAACTTGTTGTTGGGATTGTTGTTTCTGAACAGACGGTGCGGGGATTGTTACAGCATCTACCTGATAATAAGCTCGAGAACGCCCTCTGCCTCGTCCTCTAAACACAGCATTCGTATCACCTTCTCTTCTTTTCTGGTTACTAGCGAACGGTTTCTTCGTCCCCGAAGAGCCAGCCCCACTCACATCCTGGATCTTTCCAAGCTTTAACAGACTTTCTATTCTTTCTCCCGCAATCACAATATCAGCAAATCCAGTTGACGGACAAGCAGCTAATCTATCCAGATAGGCCCCTTGCAAGGTGCCCATGAACATATCTGCCATTTCTCTGTCTGACAAGGGAGGTTGAACCTGGGCAGCCATTTCCCTCCACCTCTGTGCATATTCTTTGAAACTCTCCTTGGCATTTTGTGACAATCCCTGCAATTGGGTGCGGTTGGGCGCCATGTCAATATTATATTGGTATTGCTTCAGGAACGCTTCTGCCAGATCTTTCCAATTCTTCACAGCAGCTCTATTCAACTTCATGTACCAGGTCAAAGACGCCCCCGCCAGACTGTCCTGAAAATAGTGCATCCATAGCTTCTCGTCATCCGTATGGGCTGAAATCTTCCCAAAGTAAGCTTGAAGATGCGTTTGGGGACACGCATTGCCGTGATACTTATCAAAAGTGGGAGGTTTGAATTTAGGGGGAATTCTGACTCCTGAGACCAGCCCCAAGCTGGTAACATCAATACCCATAGAGTTCTTGCATTCTATGGCCCTGATCTTTTCTGCTAACTCATCATACCTTCGATCACCTTGATTACCCACATCAGCATCCAGCAGAGTAAATTGGTCTTCCAGCGTATCTTCAAGAGTAACACCAGCCTGCCTACCATTTCCATTACCCCGATTGTTACCACCAGGAGGAGGGTTGCCACCGGGAGGAGGAATGCCATGTCCCTGTGAATTGTCATGATGATCACCTTCGGGCCCGTTGTCTGGACGCTCGACCAGAAGCCTCAACCTCTCCTGATTTTGCGCCATGCCAGTCATGAGGGTCATGAACTGGTCCATACGCGCCCTCATTTCCGCCAAATCACTTTGCACTTGATCCATGATTCTTACTTGATTCCTTCGCGTCGAATACCGGTGAATATGACTCTCCGCTATACTGCCTGAAACCAAATAAAGGTTAGAGACCCCGCAACGAGTACCTGAAAAGCAAGTAACAAAAAATGCAAAATGATATGCAATGCCATGCAATGCCATGTTTGTCATTTCCGAGGTGCTTTATACCCTGATTCCAATCCAACCACAGAAATCTGAAGACCAGAAATTGTGATGTAAAGAGACGTGTCGTGGTCATGTGCTTGTGTGCAGCTATCTGATAAGGAATAATTCTGAATAAAACTGCTCATACTCATTCAACGAAGTATTCAAGTACATTTAAGAAAGGCTCATCCGCAAATGCAATACAAGGAAAAATGGATCCATCAACAAGCCTGATGGTAGCCATTAATAACAAAATATAATGAAAAGAAACATCAGCCTGACAATTCCACACCCTTCAGCTTATCACTTGAGTATTTGATCTCCTCAAAAAGTATACGGGTACGCTGGTGATTCGGCTTTTCAATCATTTCTTTGATCAAGACATCCCTTTTCTCAAGAGCTTCAGTTAAAGAACCCATATGCAGCATCAGAGCCTCGTCATCACACACTCCTTTGTGTCTCTTTATGCCGGCTTGCGTCTTGAGTATCTCCCTTTCTATCATGACTTCTTCAAGCTCTTTCTTGGTATTCCTCAGCTCACCTCTAGCTTCTTCTAGCTGTTCTTGACTCTTACCGAGGCTTTCCCGATACTTTCTCCTCTGCTCATGCGCCTTTTCAAGCTCTTCGTCCTTAATCTGCAACTGTTCCTGTAATTCAGCATTCTCTATCCTAACTTCGTCCCAAGCGTGCTGAAACTTTGTTAACTTTTCTTTGGTCTGTGCTAACGCCTGTTTGGTTTGCTTATGGGCTTGAGTGGCATCATCAGCACCTCTACTAACTTTCTGAAAATGTTGTGCTCTTTCGGCAAAATCCTTTTCTTTTGCTGCTAGGACTCTTTCAGCATCTTGGGCCTTCCGTTCCAGTTCTTTGTTGGCATGTAGAGCATTCTGAAGACAGCTACTCAACTCGGAATTCTCTCCTTGAAGCTTTTTCACCAAGGCTTGCAACTTGTCAACTTCTTCCACAGTAGCAGTGCTTACTGCTTTCTCCTTCTCCGGATACAAAAGGGGTGCTTTACCAAAAGGCAAGAGAAAATCTTCAACTCTTTTCTTCACCCACTCTTCATATGCTGGATAAACCCGGTTGTTAGGCTTGCCTAGAGTAACTTTCCCCTTCTTCAGTATGCTACCCCAGCTTTCAGAAGCTTTCTGTGCTGCTTCCCAACCATCTGATGTATGAAAATAGAGGGACTCTTCCACATCTCTCTTAATAGGCGGACCTGTCAGGGCATACCCAAATTGTCGAATGGCCAAAGAAGGATTGTAGTTAATCCCACCCAGCCTTCCTATCAGTGGAACGTTAGGGAACTTACCACAGCTGTGGATAATATTCTTGCCAATCAGCCCATGATCTACCCATACGATGTCCTTGGCCACCAGTCCCATTAAACGCTGTTTCCACTCTAGAGAATCTTTGGAATCCACAAAAGCCCCTGATTGTGGTAAACGGCCCGCAAACCACTTATAGAACAAGGGTGCACAACAACGAATTATCCCTCCTCTTTTCTTTTCGTTTCGGTTGTACAATGAGTAGTGAAGATCTCCCAGTAGCGTTGGCACCGGGTTCTTCATCATGAATATTCGTATAGCGTCCGTATCAATGAAATCCGGCTCGTTGGGAAACAACACTATGCCGTATATACAAAGGGCTAGCAAAGCATTAAAAACAAGCCAATTCTCGCCTTTAGCTGCTTCCTGGGCCTTCTTAATCAGATATTCCAGCTTGTAACCACGAATCTTTCCTTTGTTGGAGACATTGTCACTTAACTCTGATTTGCTCAAATAAAGAGCACCAGCCAACTTCCCAAAGTCAAGATCCCCCACCGATCCAAAGAAAGGGGGCTCCTCCTTGATAGCAATCCCCAACATGTTGGAATACTCCTCCAGGGTAGGAACCAACACATAGTCTGGAAATACAAAACATCTCAGAGGCGGATCATAGAACTGCATCAACGTATGGAGACCTCTGGCTTCATAATCACTGACATTACTGACCACAGATAAAATCCACCCATATTTCTCTTCAAAAGCTTCTCGTACTGCAGGACTAGCCATTCCCTTCAGCATAACAATAGGGCCCAAAGTAGGCGTAAGGAACTTATAGCTGATGATATTCTTCCTCTCTTTAGTGTTCATCTTTGCAGGGACCTGATGACTGGAATCAAGGGTAATATATGCACCTGGAAATGAATAAACATGTATGTTAGGATATGATAATGCAATGCAAAGGGCAATGTGATCAGGTAATCAGGTGTCTGTGCTGAACTGTGAACGGTGTCAGTGTAGCTCTGAGACTAGTATAGAACCATAGATAAGAACCATCTGAATACAATAGGATGAAACTTCCTTTCGGTGCAATGATGATAGAAAACCGGGTATGTAGGAGGTCATGGTTACCTGCAAACCTGTAAACAACCCGCCCTTCTCACATGTGGGTACTAGGATGTTCAGTATCCCGGGCTCTCAGGTCGAGAAATGAAGATACGTTCACCATTTCTGGTTTGGCATCATCATCAATCGAGGAGGCCTCAACTGATTCTCCAAAACAAAAAGGTCCTCAGCTTCTGGCACTGAGGTCGAGATGCAATAGTACATTCATCCCTCAGGGTACAGTACTATCGCCAATCGAGGAGTGCCTCCGCTGATTCTCTTTCAAAAAGGGATGTCCTATAGCAAGTTCCCAGCATTGGGTCCTCGGATCGAGAATGTGCAATGGGTTTGCCACGGAATGTGGTCTGCCACTGTCACAACTCGGGAGGAGTGCCGCAACTGAGTCCTCGGGAATGGTCACCAGAGTCGACAGTTCCTCAAGAGAATAACCACTGGCCTGCATAACATGCAGTAGCAGAAAGCTCCTGATAGAACCTCGTCTGGTTGTGGGTCTCATGAACAAAAATACGTGGTCACCACCACGCAAGCGTCATGACTATCCACTCTAATACCTATGTGTGTACTCAAGCCTGTGTAGTGAGCTTATCTCTCAGAACACCCATCCCGCCAAACAGACAAAACAGTGCAACACAATATATGATATGTAATGCTAAAATGCGGTAAATACAGTAATGTACAGTAAAACAGTAAATAACCATACAATAAAACAGTAAATACAGTACAACAGTAAACACCCAATGAAAGAAAAACAAACAAGCGCTAGGATTGACTCGCTAAGGAAACCAGAGATTCTGGGTTGAACATGTCCCCAGCAGAGTCCCCAGCTGTCGCTCCCGGGATTTTCATCCTAGTACAAACGCGAAAGTGGCACCGAAACAGAGTCGCCAGCAATGTGTATTTATCCCAAGAGAGGGAAAGGAAACACCGCATAAACCTGAAGAGAAGGAAAAAGCATGGTCTTGCGACCAAGAGAAATGGGTTCGGGAGTCGGTTACGCGAGAGGAAGGTATTAGCACCCCCTCGCGTCCATCGTACCCGATGGGATCCACGCTTGCTTGTCTCGATCAAAGGGTGATAGAAAATGATACTGGAAAAGGAACTGAAAGAAAGAAAGGAGAGAGAAAGAGAAGCAAATGTAGGGAAAATAAAAGAAGTGCTCGCATGGGCCCTACCCCACTGCCTACGTATCTCATCGGGAACATGAGAATCAGAGCGACGTAGTTCCCCTCACTAGGGATGGATTGTCTGTGTTTTTTAGAGAACGGCTTACGTCCTAGCTCAGGTGTTGCAGGCTCGCTGGTCCGAGTGCGTTACCATCTTGCAAGAGAACGAGTAGAAGCGCGTTCGTGCGTTGAGAATGAATGAGATGAGAAAAGAATTCCCGAAGGAAAGACGTTATTGTTTGTTTTTGTCTTTTAGAAGGAAGTGTTTTGGATTTGTTTGCATATGACAGTGTATCTGGATCTTAGTCCTTGGAATGTGTACATTCTCACATTCCAAGATGGAATGGGTAAGAAAGCACACTAAGAGTGAAGAAGACCCCCACACTTAGTTCCAATTGTCAAGGTTCAAACACACTAGCATACTTGTGTTTATTAAGTGTTTTGTTGATTATGAAGTGAAGAAGTGTTTTTTATTATTTGCACCTTCAACAAGTATTGCATTTAAGTCCCTCATACAAGATCAAATATGTAACACATTGACCTAAGATGGGCCATATGCTACACATTCTAAGATTACAAGAGAAGACCCCTTATAATCTTTTCTTTATATGAAAGGCCTAAATGCAATAAATGCCTACCTTTATTATATGTTTTGAATTTTCTTTGAGATGAGAAAAGAGACTCAAGAGAGGAGAAAAGGTAAAACCTATATGGACTAAGACTCAATCCTAATTGAAGATTAAAGGGAGTGATCCTAAAGGTTTGTGAGGTTTCAACCTAAAGTCTAAAGAAGGAAAGAATTAAACAATTCACTTCTAAAGTAGAAGATGAATTGTAATTCACAAAGGGAAAGTGATGAGTTATTAAAAGAAAGCACATAAGTGCTTAACAAAACACAAAATGGAATTGTAAAAGAGAAAGGATAGAAGTTGAATGTGGATTCCTTATCCACACTCAATTGAAACTTACCAAAGCCCCTACATGGTTAGTAAACATGTATAAGAAGTATAAGAAGTAAAAGAACATGTAATGCATCATAAAACTCAAAAGAATTAAATGAGAAAACAAATCCTAGAACCACAACCAGAATGGGCATCATATGGTCAACAAATGAATATCATCATACAAGTGCAAGTGAATAGGCAACAAACATCATCCATTAGCATTTAAACATGTTACAAGAAGAAAGGGTAGATGAAAGATGGAAAGAAATGAAGAGGACATGCATAAATGGAACATGTAAATCAACAACCAGAATTGAAACTAAATGGAAAATAGTTTATAAACATCTCAAAAGTATTTATGAATCAACTTCAAGACATTCAAGAAGTAATATAAGGAGAATTGAAATGAAAGTTCAAAAAGAAAGTGCAAACAATACATGTTAATGATGCACAAAGTTCAAATTGAAATGAACATGTAAAGATGACCTATAATGTGTATCAAAGACCTATAATATCATATGAATGGCTCATAACATATGCAAATGCTCATACAAATGTGCACAAAAGAATTCATGCAAACATGCACTAAAGATTACAATGATATAACATGTCATAATGCCTTAAATGAAATGCATCAAGCAAAAATCAAATGTCCTCATGAAAATTATGAAAACATGGTATTGGAGTTCACTAATCAGAGATAAATCACATATCAAAATAGCATATCAAAATTCAAAGCAAAATGACTTCAAACAAAGCAATTAGGTCAAATTGAAACATCATGCAAAGTGGTACAAATATAGACATCAAGACATGTAATAAAGTGACTTAAAAAATCAAACAAAAATCATATAACATGCTTCAATGTATTAGTGAATCAATGCAAAAAGAATCATGTCAAAATAGTTGGTAATGAGCAAGAACAAAATTAAACAAATTCATGTATCATGCTTAGAATGCATCTAAATGGAAATTCAAATAAAATTATGGACCAGGGGTAAAAAGGTCATAAAATCAAGAAATAAAATCATGGAAAATTTCCTAAATGTTTTAAGAATACACATGAATTTTTGTAGAATTTTCCAATATGTTTTGGTATTTTTAAAAATTAATTATGAAACGTGTAGCAAAAAAATAAAAAATGAAAAATAAATGCAAAATGCAGGGGGTATGAACATAGCAATTGGACAGTGCAAATTCATTGGGCTTTAAAAAAGAGGAGGTGCGAATAGCATTCAGGTTAGGTCCATTAAGCGCGCAGAACACACTAACAACCATGCACTTTAGTCAACAATAGTCAAAGTAATAACAACCATCAGATTAAGTCAAGTCAAGAAACAAGTCAAGGTAATTACATCCAACGCGCATACATGAATGTGCATCTTAACTACCATGCAATGCATCACATCACTTTTAAGTGAATCAGAAAAATGGCACATGACGTGCACGCCCTTTTTTAATGTGCTGGCAGCATTTTGGCCATTAGATCATACTCATCCAACGGACCAAATTCAAACTGAGCATAAAACCCTAACCAAAAACCACCGGCCGGAGAGGGACCTCCGGTCACCTTCTCCGGTCACACGCCACCGTCTGCAACTTCACATGTCCCAGAAATGCCCAACATGTACATCAATCGAAAGAGAAACTAATGGAGAACATGAATTCAAGAACAAAATGCACAAACAGTTCATGATACGAGAGAATTCAACAGAAAAAGATTTGCCCTAACATTTGAACTATGCCTCTAAAGGCCTATCAACTAGCCAGGCCAGTTCTTGAGCTTATAAGAAGCTGCAAGAACCTAAAAACAAACTCACATTAAGTCTATAATGGATGAAATTCGTACCTGAAGATTGGAGACTTTGAGGTATTCTTCAGAAAACCAGAGATCGTAGCTTCTTCTTCAACCTTGGAGCTTCACAAATTAAGCAAAATAAATGCTATATAACTGGTTGTCTTGAGAGCTGAGAGATTCAATGTTGAACAGTGCTTGAAGCAACCTTGAGAACTATACTGAAATCTCCTTCAATCAAGTGCCATTGATGATGATGAGGATGAAGTATCGTGTGCTTGGAGAAGAATTTTTGAGAGAGTTGGTAATAGAGTGAGAGAGTCAGAGAGAAAGTGGAGAGAACTTTGAAGTGAAAAATGAGAAATGAAGCTGAGACTGAAATTAGAGGTGAGATTTCTATTTATAATGTGAGTTAACCATGGTTTAGTGAGTCAGTTAAGTGAGTCAATGCTTGGTTAATTGAGTGCACCCTAACTAACTGAGTCAAGTTAGTTAGGGGCGAGTCATTGATGGTTGTGGTGTGGTGTGGGAATGTTCACGACAGTTATGGTGGAATGAAGAGTGAAGCTTGGAATGGTAAGGTTGTTGTGGCAGAAACTTGCTCAACAAGTTGTTCTCTCTATTTTCATGCAAGGCACCTGATGTTAAACATTGTGTAGGTGATATGTGCTTGACCAAATGTGGAAATAAAGTTCATGGATTGTTTGATGAATGTCTGAACCAAACTGCTAACTCTGATGTGATTCCTCAGTTGGAAATGGTGAAGTTTGCGCATGGATATCTCTCTCTTCAAGCCATGGACATGAGTGATCTTGGTACCATTTCAAAGTGTGTACATGGTATAACAACTTTGATGTTGAAAAGAAGTGAAAATGAGACTTGCAACATATTGAAAATGAGCTTCAAACATAGGAACTCAAGACTGGCTTAAAATGCTGCAGAATGCGCACATGTGTGGCATGACTTGGTTGTGACCTAGTCAAATTTCAGTTGCACTGACCATACTTTGAGCCATCATAACTCCTTATTCTTTGATCAAATGGCATTTTGTCCAACATGAATAATGAAGAAGACACTACAAGGAACAACTTTGATGTTGAAAAGATTTTCATTTGGAGCTTTTATCATTGAGAAAAATGAGCGAACATTTGGCACACCAACTGTTTGAGGAAATGATGTGCGCGTGACCTGAAAATACTTGGTCATGACATGGTTTTTTGCCCTACTCTCCTCCAACTTTGATCCATCATATCTCCCTCAATTTTTATCCAATGGAGATGTTCTACACATGGATTTGAAGCTTAAAACAAGATCTTTCATTGAGGCAGAGTGGATTTTTCATTTGGTGCTCCAAATTTGAATGGCCTTGGTTCAAACTCTGATGCAAAATGGCCAAAACTTGCTATTTTTAGTAACCCTTCTTCATCCAAAAATGGCAACTTTCCACATCTTGATTTTTTCATGATTCCTTTGGAGTTTCTTGACCAAATTTTGTACATTGGACATATGTAACATGAATTTCATGAATTTGGCCTCAAAAAGTCAAGAGTTGACTTTTTCCTCTGATTATTTGACTTGGCCCCAAATTCCCTGATTTTTTATCTTTCTTCCAATTGAAACACTTCCAAAACCAATTGAGAGGCAATTTTCCATACACATACACTTAAGAACATGTAGAATATCATGACAACAAGCTTTGTCCAAAAAATCAGAGATATCCTGATTTTATTAGAAACCCTAATTTTGACCCTCTCTGGTTAGGAGGAAATTGCACATCTTCCAAATCCCAATTCCTCAGAGTATGTTGTGTATCCTCTTAAAGGATGATGAGAAATGCCACTTGAGAATGATTTTGAATCAATGAGCTATCTCTTTTGAGGGTTTTCCTTCAATTTTTGAACCTCTTGCATAGTGAAAGATGTAGTGCTTCAATCTCCCATTGAATCTCACTTCCTTGAGGTTGTGGATGATTAATTGAGATAGTATGAGACATGAGAGACCTCTTGGCTTGCTTAGAGCCAACTTGATTGACCTTTTTGTGCTTTGAATGATTCCTTGATTGTCCACCTTCCACCTGATCACATGCCCTGATGGTAAGAAGGATGCCATGCTTCATTTTTCTATGTTAAATGCAATGTAATGTTAATGAGGTGGATATGATATGATAAATGATAATGCCATGTTATGAAGCCAAAAGGGGAGAGCAAATTTTGGGGTATTACATGCAACATATTGTATGTTTCAGTGAGTATGTTTTTTCAATGATGAGCTTTGTTGGTATTGGTTGCTGAGACCTTCCCATAGGATTCCAAGAGTAAGAAAATGATGCATTTGCAAAGGGAAAACAATAAGGACATAACTATAATTTGACTTTCTTCTGTAAAAGGCAGAGAGACGTCTTACAAAAGGCAAGAAGGACTTGGTGTGGGAATAAAGTCCCTCATGCAAAAGGAAATGAGGGTTAAAAGGAATTTTCCATCAGGGAAACAAGGTCGGCACGATCGAGTATTGGAAAAAGGTTAACACAGACAAGTGTTGGGAGTCAATACGAACTAGTATTTAAAGGGTAATATTAGTATGAGTGAATGTTGGGAATTAGTACGAATGGGTAATGAAAAAAAAATATCAACACGGGCATCTGTCAAAAATTAATATGGACAAGTATTGCAAAAGGTAATGTCAACACGGACGAGTGTTGTAAATCAAAAGCAACGAGTATTGAAAAGGGAGTACCGACACAGATAAGTGTTGGATAGCAATACAGACGAGTATTGGAAAGATATTATCAATGCAGGCGAGTGTTGTGAGTCAATACATACGAGTTTTAGAAAGGTGTGGTAAACACGGACGAGTGTTGAAGCTAATATAGACGAGTATTAAAAATTATATGGTTAATAGGAACGAGTGTTGGAGTCAATATGGACGAGTATTGGAAAGGTGAAAATGAGTGATGACTTCTCGTGCAAAAGGAAGATGAGACTTACAAAAGGTAAGCACAATGGGAAACACTGACGAGCGTCAGGAGCTAATATGGACGAGTATTGGAAATGTGTCAACACGAACGAGTGTTGAGGATCAATATAGACGAGTATCAAAAAAGAGATTCCAACACGGACGGAAGAGTTTTTGGGAGAGAAGTGTCAACACGAATGAGTGTTGAGTATTGAAAAAGATGTATCAACATGGACGAGTGTTAGAAATCAATACATACGAGTATTGAGAAAGGTGAGATCAACACAGACGCGTGTTGAGGATCAATACAGACGAGTATGGATAAAAAGATGCTAACACTGGCGAGTGTCGGAAGTCAATACAAATGGGTATTGGGAAAAGATGTCAACACGGACGAGTTTTGAGGATCAATAGGGACGAGTATCTAAAAGAGAGTGTCAACACAGACGAGTGTTGGGAAACTGTAGTTAACACAGACGAGTGTTGGAGAGATAGTTTAACACAGACGAGTGTTGAGAATCAATACAGACGAATATTAAAAAAGGATATGGTCAACACAGATGAGAGTTAGAGATCAATACAGACGAATATCGAAGAAGGAAGTGGCAACACATACAGGTGTTGGGCACTATGTCACCCGGGACAAATGTTTGGAAGGAAGAATGAGTCTTTTGTACAAGGTACTGATTCTGGCTTATGCTTTATATGCATGTCGTAGTGCTCCATCTTGATGGACATGCTATGCATTTGAGGATGCAATATTATGTAAGGGTTTTTTGCTATGTTAAGCAAGTTGGGCTTGATGGATATGCCAAGTATGGTTGGGATTTAGCTTTTCTCATTTTGGTTACAAGGATTCATGCTATGCTACATGAATGATATGTATGAGTGAAGCGACATAATTAATGCAAGGTGATGATTTATGTAATGACTTTGGCCGTTCAACAGGTGCCTCTGAGGTGGGTCCGTTATGGTTGAAGTTTGGAAGTGGTTTGCTAGGCTACAAGACTTTTTATTAAAAGGTTATGGGATGTGCTTAGCGTGACTTCCCGACATTTGTTTGAGCTCGACGGTTGACAGAACCTTCTTGAGTAGCTTTGGAGGTATTAAGAAGGAATGCTCCTTTACATCCAGTCTTGCCCCAGTCTGTGGGATCTCTAAAGGAATTTCCCTTGAGGGAAGTCTGGGACATTTGTACCACGATGACTTGAGGTAGACTGCCCCAGTACTTTGAACCTTGGAGAGGTGGCTCATATCAATCATCTCTTGTAGAGGGTGACTTCTTATGCTCTTGAGGTAGCCTTCCCCAATACGAGTCTTGATGTGATTTTTCCTCTAGCTGACTAATCTTTGAGGGAATGCCTCTGACTAACTAATCCTAGAGAGATTGGTCGAATCTCGACGTGATTTCCCAAGATCGACTGAATCTTGAAGTGGCTTGCCCTTCTGCTCGACGAAGTCTTCAGATGTTTTTCCCTTTAGTGTGATCATTTGAAGTGACTTACCCTTGCTCAACGGAGTCTTCAGGCATTTTGCACCTTAGTTTGATCGACCTTTCCATTGCAGAAACTTTCTTGATTTCAAGTGCTTGTTCGCAAGTAAAACTATTCATTTATGAAAAATGATATTTTTAATGTAATGCATATGACAGTTTTGAAATCCAATTCTGTTCACTAGGATGATGGTGTGAAATATAGTGAATGATTCATTGATTAAAATGCCACGTCAATACCAACACGAATGGTACGAAAATCGTTTTAGGAGTCAGTTTTGACACGGTTTTACCGAAGTATGCTTTCACAATAAACCCTGCTTCAATTAGGTCTTTTGAAGGTTGTAACTTAGCCTGGTTCATAGTTTGAGAAAGAAAAGGATTTATGGCTCAAAATTTTTATTTTAACCCACCCATTCTCTTTGATGTTCCCCAGTCCTATGTTCAGCTATTTTGACTTAAACATTTCATATTTTCAAAAGGTTTATTGAATGGTAGAAGTGATGGTTGAAGAACTAACGGGGTTTTTGGAGTGGCAGTCACCCGCTATTGTTCGTAGTCACACAAATTTGTACTTGTTGAGGATTTTTGCTTTGATCCTTTTTTCTTTTTGTTTTCCCTAATTCTGCTTGAACTATTTTTTCGAGTTTACAGTCCAACGAGATGCCCTAATTTTTGCCTAAGTTACTCGTTTTTGAGTTTTTAACTTAATGGGCTTTTCTATTTTTCCGTTTTGATTTTCTCATTTCATTTTTAGTTTGGAACAAATCGTGTGACATTTGTTCGCTTAGCTTGTAAGGGTTGTGACTGCCTCGTTCCTTTCGTTGGTGAGGGACAACCATTGTGGATTTGTAATTTTTGACCTCTCATGAGGGATAAGATGTGGTTGATCCTCGAATGGGACACTCTTTTTTTCACTTTTTGAAATTTGAACGCATGGTCAAATTAACTGAAGACTACCCTGCCCCAGGTTAAGATTGAGGGTTTTTTGTTTTAGAAAGAAATTCATATTTCCAGGATCAACAGGTTGAGTAGGGATTATCTTCCTTATATCTCCAGTGTTTGGTGATTTGAAGCAATGTCGTACATTGTCAGCAAAGTTTTATTCCAAAGCATACAACCTGTAGTTTTTCGTCTTTTGAATTCATCATCCTCCTTCGAATTTTGCTTTAACAAGGGTTTGATATCAATGAAAAAATATGAATGAACACGAATGGATTAATTTAAAACATGCATATTTATTTCATTATCATTATTATATAAAAAAAGACGGGTTTTACAATTGAACAACACTTGACAAACAACAAAGATTACAAATAAAAATAATTAAATGTCAAAAGATTTCTTGCATGATTGGCCTTATTATCCACCACACATTGGGGTTGTTCTGATTGTAGAAGCTAGTGATAGTCCCTTATGAGGTTATTCTCACACTTACCCTTGTACTGGTTATAGACCTTCTGATGTACCCGCATGCAAGGGCATGAGATTGTTTTGTATGTTTGGACCATTCGGTGTGAACATGATGACCTTTGAATCGATCAGATCATACACCTTATACTTGACCACTTTGCAATTCTCGATTGCATGCCTGGGTGTTCCGGAGTGGAACTCGTACCTAGCATTCACGTCATAACTTGGAGGAATAGGTTTTGGAATAGGCTTGGCCTCTCTTAGCTGAATTAAAGAACCTATGAGCAAACGAGAAAGCAACTAACCTTGAGGAATAGGAATTGGATTGAACCTTCTCTCAGCCCTTCTTGGTATTTGTTGTCTCTATTGCTGATAGTTTTCTTGCTAAGAAGCATAGGGTTGCTGATATTGACCAGGCTGTTGCGGAGTCACTACCTAGTTTTGTTGCTACAGAGCATATGCTTGTTGCAGATATTGATTTGGTGCTACCTCGACCACTTGGTAGTACGACATTTGGTAAACTTCAACTTCCCCTATAACTATGGTGGCATTATTAGCTTCCTCTTCCTTCTTTTTGGTAGATCCGAAATAAGGCTTTTTCCCCATTAGAAACACCAACAACATTTTGAATCTTCCCATTCTTCAGGAAAATTTCAATACTTTCCCTAGCAATGACCAGGTATGTGAAACCGGAAGAGGCACTTCCCACCATTTTGTCCAGATACGACCCTTGAAGAGTACCCATGAACATATCGACGAGCTCTCTTTTCAAAATAAGAGGTTGAACTCTTGCGGCCAAATCTCTCCACCTTTGTGCATATTCTTTGAATGATTCATCAGCCTTATGGGTGAGACTCTAGAGCTGGGTTTGATTAGGAGCCATGTCCGTGTTATAATGATAATGTTTGAGAAATTCTTTGGCTAACTCTCTCCATGTTCGAATATGATTACGTTCCAGCTGGATATACTACTCAGGTGAAGCCTCACTAGTCTGTCTTGGAAGAAGTGCATGAGTAGTTTCTCATCATCAGAATGAACAACCATCTTTCTGCAATAAGATTTTATGTGGATCCTCAGATAGCTTACGCCTTTATATTTTTCAAAGTCTGTAACCTTGAACTTTGGAGGAATCTTTACACCAAGAACCAAACACATATCAGTCCAATCCAAAGGCGTTGGAACCTCCAATAACTTTCATTTTCTCCTCCAAAGCATGAATTTTTTTCTCCATTTTAGCAATTGGTGATCCAAAGGCATCATAGTAGATGTCTTGATGATCATCAACTAGAACTCTTCCAAGGACAAGAGGGTTGACAATAGGCACATAACTCTGATTCACCGCCCCCGGGAGATGGATGAGCACCAACAGGAGTTGGAATTGCACTAGCAAGTGTGTTCACAAGGATACGCACAGGAGATTTCACTAGTGGGGGCACAAGAGGATTTGCAGCTGTTGCCCTCAGAGCGGCTTGTCGGAGTTCTTCTTAGCCTGTGGCCATAGCTTGAATAACTTCCATCATTTGACCCATCTGAGTTCGTACAATGAACATTCCTCTCTCATTACAGCTTGGTTCTGTTTTAACTGATCCATCAGTAATCTTTAATTGCTACGAGTATTGTAGTGATGCCGAGAAGTTAGCTTGACGGTGGAAGCTACTGGACAAAAAGGCCAAGTGGTAAGTTTTTCTTGGTTTTGTTTCATGATATGTCAAATGATGCATTGATGCATGCAAGAAGTTTTTTCATTTTGATGTATGAATGAAAGAATGAATGACCGAGATTCAGGGATTCATAAATCCGAGGTACAGATAGAGGATAATACTGATTGCTTTCTAAATCAGGGATCTCACCAGGCATGGTCTATGGTTTAAGTAGGAACACAGAGTCATGGATTCACATGAATGTTTTCCACTTAGGGCAAAAGCATGTTGATTGAAAGCTGCATCAAATGAATCTACTTTGGGTGAGGTCTTCGTATCGACCCACACGAGAAAAGCTTCTCAGGGACCCATACTACGTAACCTCGACATTGGGTTCTAGACAAGGGTCTCAAAGTCATAGACTTCCTTGACTGTTTGTTGCATATGTCAATTTACTTGACATATCTGGGAAATTTATTCTGAGTGAGGTCTTCGTATCGACCCATGCGAGAAAAGCTTCTCAGGGACCCATACTACGCGACCATCAGTCCTACTTGGCTAAAGTTTCAAGGTTCTACAAAGGTCTTAAAAGTAATGGATCCCAATGAAAACCTTGACGTTTACAGCAAAAGCTTGCCAGTCACCAACATCCACAAAGGAATCTATTCTAAGTGAGTTTCTCGTGTCGACCCATATGAGAAAAGCTTCTCAGGAGCCCACACTACTCAACCTCGTCCTATCTCGTGTTTGCAATTTAGACTCGGGTAGAGAATCTTTCCCTCAAGGTTTGCAATCAAAGTATCCATTCAATACCACAACATAATAGATCCATATAGCAGATGAGATATGAATATTTAAGGCAATACAGAAGGTAATAAATAAAGATAAAGCAATTAAAACATGAATATAAACATCCAAACATGCTAAGAAGGCAACCAAGACTAGGTGTCGCTCCCGGGATTTTCATCCAAGTAAAAACGCGAAAGTGGCACCGAACAGAGTCGCCAGCAATGTGTATTTATCCCAAGAGAGGGAAAGGAAACACCGCGTAAACCTAAGAGAAAGGAAAAGCATGGTCTTACGACCAAGAGAACTGGGTAAGGGAGTCGGTTACGCGAGAGGAAGGTATTAGCACCCCCTCACGTCCATCGTACCCGATGGGATCCACGCTTGCTTGTCTCGATCAAAGGGTGTAAAGAAAGGAATACTGAGAAAGAACTGAAAAAGGAAAGGAGAAAGAGAAACAAATGTAGGGAAAATAAAAGAAGTGCTCGCATGGGCCCTACCCCACTGCCTACGTATCTCATCGGGAATATGAGAATCAGAGCGACGTAGTTCCCCTCACTAGGGATGAATTGTTTGTGTTTTTTTAGAGAACGGCTGACGTTCTAGCTCAGGTGTTGCAGGCTCGCTGGTCCGAGTGCGTTACCATCTTGCAAGAGAACGAGTAGAAGCGCGTTCGTGCGTTGAGAGTGAATGAGGTGAGAAAAGAATTCCCGAAGGAAAGACATTATTGTTTGTTTTTGTCTTTTAAGAGTTTTTCATTTGTTTGCATATGATAGTGTATCTGAATCTTAGTCATTGGAATGTGTACATCCCCACATTCCAAGATGGAATGGGTAAGAAAGCACACTAAGAGTGAAGAAGACCCCCACACTTAGTTCCAATTGTCAAGGTTCAAACACACTAGCATACTTGTGTTTATTAAGTGTTTTGTTGATTAAGAAATGAAGAAGTGTTTTTTATTATTTGCACCTTCAACAAGTATTGCATTTAAGTCCCTCATACAAGATCAAATGTTTAACACATTGACCCAAGATGGGCTATATGCTACACATTCTAAGATTACAAGAGAAGACCCCTTATAATCTTTTCTTTATATGAAAGGCCTAAATGCAATAAATGCCTACCTTTATTATATGTTTTGAATTTTCTTTGAGATGAGAAAAGAGACTCAAGGGAGGATAAAGGTAAAAATCTATATGGACTAAGACTCAATCCTAATTGATTAGTTAAGGGAGTGATCCTAAGGTTTGTGAGGTTTCAACCTAACGTCTAAAGAAAGAATGAATTAAACAATTCACTTCTAAAGTAGAAGATGAATTGTAATTCACAAAGGGCAAGTGATGAGTTATTAAAAGAAAGCACATAAGTGCTTAACAAAACACAAAATGAAATTGTAAAAGAGAAAGGATAGAAGTTGAATGTGGATTCCTTATCCACACTCAATTGAAACTTACCAAAGCCCCTACATGGTTAGCACAATCACTTACAAGTAAAGTAAGAAAATATAATGAACAAATCAAATTCAAACAAGTTGACAAACAAAGTAAAATGAGATTAAATGCTATACATGCTTCCAAGTCAGAATGTAACTCATATTTACACAACCTAATGTTATCCTAAATGGGCATACTAAATCATGCAAACAAAATCTCAATCCAACAAGAAGCAAAGAAGAAAAGGTGAAGTGATGTGAATGTGGTTCATACTTGTGAAACAAGTGACTTAAAGTGCAAGATAAACATCAAACATGCAAAGATGAAACCCAAATGTCACAATCAGAAGTCAATTAACATGCTATACATCCTCAAACAAAACCACAACTCATGGCACAAGTGCCTTCATGATCAAGCAAACCAAACATGAGGCATGCATTCACAAAATGAACAAGTTAAACTTCATGCTTCAAACAAATAGCAAACATGCTTCAAAAATTATGACTTTCACCAATCAAACACCTTAAACACATGCCATTAACATATCAAGTCCACAAGCAATGAATCAGAACCAAAGTCACTCAACAATTAGGTCAAAGTCTCATGGAAGTTTCATGCATTCATGCTCAAAGCAACACATCAAAAGTCATCCAAAAAAGACTTAAAAATCATCTCATAAATCTCAAACATACCTCAACATATTGTGACCACAATGCAAAAAGAAAGGCATCAAAATCATTTTTTATGATCAAGAACAAAAATGCACAAAATCATATGTCACATTAAGTATGCATACAAATGGAAATTCAAAAGAAATAATGGAACAGGGGCAAAATGGTCATAAAATCAGAAAATAAAATCATGAAAAATTTCCTAAATGTTTTAAGAATACACATGAATTTTTGTAGAATTTTATAATGTCATTTGGTATTTTTAATAAATGGAAAGCAAACATGTATGAAAGAAATAAAAATAAAAATGAATGCAAAACAAAGGGGGGTATGAACATAGCAATTGGACAGTTCAAACTGGTTTGGGCTTTAGAAAATGGGGTGCGAATAACAATCTGATTTAGGTCCACTTGCGCGTAGCACACACTAACTACCATGCATTATCAGTCAAACTAAGTCAAACCATTCACCACCATCAGATCAGGTCAAGGTCAAATCTAGGTCAAGGTAATCAAGATCAACGCGCACACTTGAATGTCCATACACACTACCATGTACCATACCACACAATGTTTAAAAAAAATTCAGAAAATCACACGTGACATGCACATGTATTTTAATGTGCTGTCATCACATAAGCCACACGATTGCGCAAAATGAACGGACGAGATTAAAACAACGCAAACCCTAACAGTTGAAGTCACCGGCCGGAGAATGACCTCCGGTCACCTTCTCCGGCGACCAAGCACCACCTGTAACTCACATTTTTTCCAGAAATTCACAAGCCATATACCAAAAGAAAGCTGAACTCATGCACATTACTAATCTAGCCTTTAAATTCACAGATCAATCACGTACACAGAGAAACGAGCACAAACATTTTTGCCCTAGAAAATAATCTAAGCACCTATAGTGCCTATCACTAGCCAGAACTCACACTGCTTCTATTAAGCCACAAATACCATGAAAACAAGCTAAATTCAGTGAAGAAAGTTTGAGAAGAATGGAACCTGAAGTTGGAGAACTCTTGGATCAACAGAAAACCAGAGAAATGCAATTAACCTTGAGCTTCCTCAGAGCAAAATAAATGCTCAGAATCTTTAGATCTTGAAGAAGATAGTTGGAGATTTGAGAATATAATGTTGCTGCACTTGGAGGATTATGGTTGATTCAGTCTCTTCTTGATCCAGCAATACCAAATAATGATGATGATTGATGAAGATGAGTGATGGAAATGATGAATTCGTATGAGATCAGAGAGAGAGAATAGAGAGAATTTTGAGAGAAAGAGTGAGAATGATTTGAAGTGAGAGTGAAAAATGAGAATCCTCTTCTAATTGTGCAGAGTTTAGCTTATATAGTTGAGGTTAACTCCCAACCAGTTCAGTTAACAGTTAGAACTCTAGTTAAAATGAGTTAGTTAACTGAGTTTGAGTTAACTAACTGAGTTAGGTGGTTAATGGCACGAGTTGGGGAAGTTTGGTTAGAGTGTGGAGTGATTATGAGATGATATGGTGAGGATGAGAGTGAACCAGTGGTGGTGATGTTACTATCAGTGCAGCAGCCTGGCTTGTACCATAAGTTTTCTTATTTCCTCTTTGATGTAAGGCTATGTATGTGTAAGGTGGTGTTTGTTCAAATGAGGCAAAGGTTGGGAGTGTGTTGAGAATGTACGCGTGTGACTTAAAACATGATAACAACAACAACCTTCTGTTTTTTAATTTTGTGACAGTTTGTAACCAATGTAACAATGTAGGTTTGAGGGTGGATTTCTCTCATGTTAGTGGATGGTTTGAGGAACTTTTGATGTTGTTGGAAAGAATGATCACAATACAACAAGTTTGGTTTGAAAATGAAAGTGAAAGGATGCCTCAAACATGCCTAAAAATGACCATAACCAGATGGAAAAACAAACTGATGTATGGTCGAGCAGTTTGTGGCATGGCATGACAAGCTGGCCTAATGACTTTCAGTTGTGTTGACCAAACTTTGAGCTATCTCAACTCCTTATCCTTTGATCACACAAAAAAATCATGAACATCAATCTTGAAGATCTCACATAGATGAACAACTTTCATGTTGAAAGATTTTTCATTTGAAGCCTTTAACCATGAGAAAAATGAGTGGACATTTGGCCCACCAACTGTTTGTTAAAATGATTGCGCGCGTGACCTGAAAATCTTGGTCATGACCTAGTTCTGAACCTACTTTCCTCCAACTTTGATCAATCATATCTCTCTCAATTTTTATCCAATGGAGATGTTCTACACATGGATTTGAAGCTTAAAACAAGATCTTTCATTGAGGCAGAGTGGATTTTTCATTTGGTGCTCCAAATTTAAATGGCCTTGGTTCAAATTCTGATGCAAAATGGCCAAAACTTGCTATTTTTAGTAACCCTTCTTCATCCAAAAATGGCAACTTTCCACATCTTGATTTTTTCATGATTCCTTTGGAGTTTCTTGATCAAATTTTGTACATTGGACATATGTAACATGAATTTCATGAATTTGGCCTCAAAAAGTCAAGAGTTGACTTTTTCCTCTGATTATTTGACTTTGCCCCAATTTCTCTGATTCTTGATCTTTCTTCCAATTGAACCACTTCTAAAACCAATTGAGATGCAATCTTCCACACATATACACTTAAGAACATGTAGAATACCATGACAACAAGCTTTGTCCAAAAAATCAAAGATTCCCTGATTTAATGTGAAACCCTAGTTTTGACCCCCTTTGGTTAGGAGGAAATTGCACATCTTCCAAATCCAAATTCCTCAGAGTATGTTGTGTATCCTCTTAAAGGATGATGAGAAATGCCACTTGAGAATGATTTTGAATCAATGAGCCATCTCTTTTGAGGGTTTTCCTTCAATTTTTGAATCTCTTGCATAGTGAAAGATGTAGTGCTTCAATCTTCCATTGAATCTCACTTCCTTGAGGTTTTGGAAGATCAATTGAGATAGTATGAGACATGAGAGACCTCTTGGCTTGTCTAGAGCCAACTTGATTGACCTTTTTATGCTTTGAATGATCCCTTGATTGTCCACCTTCCACCTGATCACATGCCCTGATGGTAAGAAGGATGCCATGCTTCATTTTTCTATGTTAAATGCAATGCAATGCTAATGAGATGGATATGATATGATAAATGATAATGCCATGCTATGATGCCAAAAGGGAAGAGCAAATTTTGGGGTATTACAGCTGCCCCTATTCAAGCGCTGTAGACCTGAATGCCTGAAAGCAATTGCTTTCGGACTTTCAAGGTATATAGTGATTGAATACCAAATATAACCAAAAATTTGCTCTGGATGATGAAGAAAAACAGGGATATAAACCCAACGAGACTGCTGGATTGAGTCCTCGATGAAACGTCGGAGAGATCTGTCTTTTGAACGATGCCAGACGACTACTGGCTTGCCACGCTGCTGGTGGACTTTAACAACGTCTTTTGAACGACGCCAGACGACTACTGGCTTGCCACACTGCTGGTGGACTTTAATAATGTCTTTTATGCAACTCCAGACGACTACTGGCCTGCCACACTACTGGTGGACTTTAATAATGTCTTTTATGCAACTCCAGACGACTACTGGCCTGCCACGCTACTGATGGACTTTAATAATGTCTTTTATGCAATTCCAGACGACTACTGGCCTGCCACGCTACTGGTGGACTTTAATAATGTCTTTTGAACGACGCCAGACGACTACTGGCTTGCCACGCTACTGATGGACTTTAATAATGTCTTTTATGCAATTCCAGACGACTACTGGCCTGCCACACTACTGGTGGACTTTACAGCTTCGTGCCACCCGAAGATGGACTTTTGCCAATCCACTGTTGGACTTTTGCCACCCGAAGACGGACTTTTGCCAATCCACTGTTGGACTTTTGCCACCCGAATACGGACTTTTGCCAATCCACTGTTGGACTTTTGCCACCCGAAGACGGACTTTTGCCAATCCACTGTTGGACTTTTGCCACCCGAAGACGGACTTTTTCCAATCCACTGTTGGACCTTTGCCACCCGAAGACGGACTTTTGCCAATCCACTGTTGGACCTTTGCCACCCGAAGACGGACTTTTGCCAATCCACTGTTGGACTTTTGCCACCCGAAGACGGACTTTTGCCAATCCACTGTTGGACTTTTGCCACCCGAAGACGGACTTTTGCCAATCCACTGTTGGACTTTGAGAATATGCCACCCTTAGATGGACCTTTCGCCAATCCACTGTTGGACTTTTAGCATTTTAAAATCGAATTACTCTCTGCCTCTGCGCCAGACATCTCTGCCGACTCTGCTGAGGAACCACAATCAATGATTTAATCTCGGAGACTCCTAAAAGGATAATATCTCTGCTGGCGAATGGATGAACAATCCGTCTGCTTCGAATTGTCAAGCTTGCCAAAAATAAATTGGACTTTAAGATATGAGGGAATGACGACTCTGGCAGGAATTATTCCATCTGTTTGGGGCTGGATTCTGGTCACAGCAACTCCGCTGGGGATGAGAATTTTTAAATGACGTCCTGCTGGGGAAATGAGCCATTAAAACTCTGCTTGGGGATTTATTCAACCCAAGATCCTTTATAGGGATTATCAACCTTCTGACCCGGCTAGGGAAAGGCTGTACCATCCTTGTTGAGGAATAGATTCTGTCGATCTGATAAACCTCTGCGGAGAGAACAACAACTCAGCTGGAAGTTGCTGATACGATTCGATGCTGACCTCTGTGGGGATACCATGACCAGAGATACGATCTTGCTGGGTATCGGGCTACTCTGCCAGGGATATGCAAATCCTGGTTAGAACATTCTACTGCAACTTGCTAGAAAGAGTCCTTAGAGATCTGTTGGGGAAACCCAAAGCAAATCCACAGTAGTCTGCTGAAGAATATGACTGTCAAGCTTAGGATGAGTACCACAATGCCCCATGTTAGGCGAGCTTTCCCTTTGGACAATTCCGTTGGGGATGACGAGTTTATAACAAACTCTGCTGGAGAAAACTGCTTTAAAGCGTCTCGTGTTGGGGAATGCCTTTTGAGAGAATTTTACAGAAGACCAACTGTCCTCAAACTCTACTGGGGGTGACCAACACTTCATGCTGGGGAAACAATCATGCCCCATGCTTGGACAACACAACAAATCGTCCCCGCAAAGGATGTCATAAGAGGATTTTACAGAAGATCTAGCCTCTTCAAACTCTTGTGACTTCGCTAGGGATAATGACCATCAGTTTCGGTGTCGACGAGACCACTCTTTTGGGGAACCTGTGACCGTTATCGATATAGAAAAGCTTGTAGCTGTTGGAAGTATTGAATGAGAGAATCGACTTAATAAGATGCAACGGTACCCAGTTGAACTTAATTCACTGATATCGACCCGTTATGAACAATCGCCGACCGAACGATGAACGCCGATCTCCTTACCCATAATTGCCCCCGTCTTTTGCGTGGGGTGATTTATTGCTGGTCTTGTGCTTAAAATCATCTGCACCTGCTACCTGCAACAAAAGAATATGCCCACATGCCCCGAATATTGCGTGGCTAGAATCCACCATCCGGGAGTACTCAACATTCGAAGTAATTTCAAATGTTTTTTTTTTTTTTTTTTTTTTTTTTTTTTTTTTTTTTGCAAGGCTGTCATGTTTTCAAATGCAATGTTTTATCAAAAATTAGGACGTTTTTGCAAACAAAGCAATAAAACAAAAATGGCAAGCTTTTTACTGAAATTCAATTTATTGACTGAGAGCCCAGAATAGGCAATTACATCTGGAAGCAATCCCTGGAAAGAGGTGATCGCTGAAAATTGAGAAAAGAAACTATCCTAATGGCAATGTGAAAACGGAATTCCACTGAGTTTCCATTCTGTTATGACCAGTATGTCTTCAAAACTCCCCGACCTTGCCTTCTGAGGAATGATCAGACCGATTCCTATCCTTCAGAACGTCAGTTGTTCAAACGGTAATGGGTACAGATAACTCAGACCGTAGTCATTCGCTTAAATCCCTCTTTTGTGTGGACCGCCCTTTCAGGTTTTCGATCCACCAGGATACCCTTTTTTGCCTAAGTTGCCCTTTCGGGTTTTCAACTTACCGGGTGTACAAATCTTTTTTTCAATTATATCCCTAATTTTTGCCCGAACCTTATTCTGTTTTTGGTTCGCCGGGATGCCCTTTTTTGCCTGGATTTTTTTATTTTTATTATCCAGCGGGTCTATTCATGCGAAGTATTTTTTGACTACGTCCGAGTTGACAGGGGATGAAAAGTCTTCGCCATCCATGGTTGTAAGCAATAAGGCTCCGCCCGAAAAGACCTTTTTAACCACGAATGGACCTTCATAATTAGGAGTCCATTTGCCCCTGTGATCTGTATTGGGAGGAAGGATCCTTTTGAGTACCACATCTCCGACTTTATAAACCCGAGGACGCACCTTTTGGTCAAATGCCTGTTTCATTCTGCGCTGATATAGTTGCCCATGACATACAGCCGCCAATCGCTTTTCCTCAATAAGGCTCAACTGATCAAATCTGGCTCGTACCAATTCAGCCTCATCTAGCTTAACATCCATCATAACTCTGAGGGACGGAATCTCTACTTCAACCGGTAGCACTGCCTCCATACCATATACAAGTGAGAATGGGGTTGCCCCAGTGGACGTGCGTACCGACGTTCGATACCCATGCAAAGCAAACGGCAACATCTCATGCCAATCTTTGTACGTGACAACCATCTTCTGTACAATCTTCTTGATATTTTTGTTGGCCGCTTCGACCGCGCCATTCATCTTTGGGCGGTACGGAGAAGAATTGTGGTGTTCGATTTTGAAGTCCCGGCATAATTCAGCCATCATCTTATTGTTCAAATTAGAACCATTATCAGTAATGATTCTTTCGGGAACTCCATATCGGCAAATGATATCCCGTTTTAAGAAACGAGCGACCACTTGTTTTGTAACATTGGCATAGGATGCGGCTTCAACCCATTTGGTGAAGTAATCGATTGCCACCAAGATGAAACGATGACCATTGGAAGCTGTAGGCTCAATCTTTCCGATCATATCAATGCCCCACATGGCAAACGGCCAAGGCGACGACATGATGCTCAACGGATTTGGAGGCACATGCACCTTGTCTGCATAGATCTGGCATTTATGGCATTTGCGGGCATATTTGCAACAATCTGACTCCATAGTCAACCAATAATATCCCGATCTTAACAACTTTTTAGCCATTGCATGCCCTCCGGCGTGAGTACCGAAAGAGCCTTCGTGCACTTCAATCATCAACAAGTCTGCTTCATGTCTATCCACACATCTAAGCAGGACCGTGTCAAAATTTCTTTTATACAGCACGCCATCTTTGTTCAAGAAGAAACTACCAGCTAACCTTCTCAAAGTCTTCCTGTCTTTGGACGATGCCCCTGACGGGTACTCTTGACTTTTCAAGAAACACTTAATATCATGAAACCATGGCTTGTCATCAGACGTCGCATCGACCGCAAACACAAATGCTGGTCTGTCAAGGCGGGATACCTCAATCTTAGGTACATGGTTCCATCCTTGCACTTTGATCATGGAAGACAGGGTGGCCAAGGCATCAGCGAACCTATTCTCATCTCGAGGAATGTGGTACAGTTTCACTGTTGTGAAAAATGTCAGCAATCTCCTCGTATAATCTCTATACGGCACTAGATTTGCTTGGTGCGTGTACCAACTCCCTTTCACTTGATTGATTACCAAAGCTGAATCACCGAATATATCAAGGGTTTTAATCCGTAGATTAATCGCCTCCTCGATCCCCATTATACAAGCTTCGTACTCTGCTTCATTGTTGGTGCATCCGAAAGTTATTCGGGCAGTGAACGGCATATGAACACCTTCCGGCGTGATAAGAACTGCTCCAACTCCGCACCCATTCATATTGACAGCCCCATCAAACATCAGACTCCATTTGGATTCAGGGTCTGGCCCCTCCTCCGGAAGTGGTTCCTCGCAGTCTTTAGCTTTGAGAAACATGATGTCTTCATCAGGGAAGTCAAACTTCATGGGTTGGTAATCATCAATTGGCTGTTGCGCAAGATAGTCGGACAAGATACTTCCTTTGATGGCCTTTTGTGAAGTGTACTGAATGTCATACTCTGTCAAGACCATTTGCCACCGTGCAACTCTGCCTGTCAATGCTGGTTTCTCGAAAATGTACTTGATAGGATCCATTTTTGAAATCAACAAGGTTGTGTGCCTAATCATATATTGCCTCAATCGCTTAGCGGCCCATGCAAGTGCACAACATGTCTTTTCAAGCATGGAGTATCGGGACTCACAATCATTGAACTTTTTGCTCAGGTAGTAAATAGCATGCTCCTTCCTACCTGTCTCGTCATGTTGACCGAGAACACAACCCATGGATCCTTCAAGCACTGTCAGATACATTATCAGTGGTCTCCCTTCAACTGGAGGCATTAGAATCGGAGGTTCCTGCAAGTATTCTTTTATCTTATCGAATGCCAATTGGCAATCGTCATTCCACCTGACCGTTTGATCTTTCCTTAACAATTTAAATATTGGCTCACACGTGGCTGTTAGGTGAGATATGAACCTTGCAATGTAGTTCAATCTACCCAAGAAACCACGAACCTCTTTTTCTGTTCTCGGTTCAGGCATTTCTTGTATTGCTTTCACCTTGGCAGGATCAACCTCGATTCCTCTTTCGCTCACAATGAAACCTAGCAATTTTCCAGAACGCACCCCAAACGTGCACTTGTTTGGATTTAATCTCAGACGAAAATTTCTCAACCTTTCAAACAGCTTTTTCAGGTTAACCAGATGTTCCTCTTCTGTTCTCGACTTGGCAATCATATCATCTACATAACATTCGATCTCCTTATGAATCAAGTCATGAAACAATGTCACCATCGCCCGCTGGTACGTTGCCCCTGCGTTTTTCAACCCAAAAGGCATTACTTTATAACAATATGTACCCCACGGAGTAATGAACGTGGTCTTCTCCATATCTTCAGGTGCCATCTTGATCTGGTTGTACCCGGAGAACCCGTCCATAAAGGAGAACACTGAAAATTGAGTTGTATTATCGACCAGCACATCAATATGAGGTAGTGGAAAATCATCTTTCGGGCTAGCTTTATTGAGATCTCGATAATCCACACACATTCTCACTTTTCCATCTTTCTTCGGTACTGGCACGATGTTGGCTACCCATGGAGGATACTTTGTCACAGCAAGAAAACCAGCGTCCCACTGCTTCTGGACTTCCTCCTTAATCTTTAAGGCCATGTCGGGGTGGGTCCGACGAAGTTTCTGCTTGACTGGCGGACATTCTTCTCTCAATGGTAGCCTGTGCACGACAATATCCGTATCCAACCCCGGCATGTCTTGATACGACCAGGCGAAGATGTCAACATACTCGCGTAACATTTCCGTCAAAGTTTGCTTCACATCTGCTTGCAAGCTGGCACCAATCCTGATCTCTTTCTTGGCGTCCTTGGTACCAATATTGATGATTTCTACAGTCTCCTGATGAGGCTGGATGACCCTTTCCTCTTGTTTCAACAATCTGGCCAGTTCTTCAGAAAGTTCACAATCTTTCTCATCCCCTTCTTCGGCTTGATAAATCGGATTGTCAAAGTCATACATGGCCATATCAAAATCGTTATCAGTGGTATCCGGAGGATCAAGTCTGCATGAACGGGTTCATGCCTTATTTTAGAATTTATTTTTAAGCAAAACAAAAGAAAATGAAACATTGCCATTTTATATTTTTTGTGCAAAAATAAAAACTGAAAGACAGAGAACAAAATTTGATTGCAAAACGTCCTTTATTAATGATTAAACATTGCAAATGCAACCATGGTGGCCCTACAAATGAATCTATACGCCTTGGGCAGAGCGCAAGATTTTGTCATGCATTATGGTTAGAAAAAACAAAGAAAAATTACTCTGTCTGAAGAGTAACCCGGATGACTTCTTCAACGAACCAGTTCTGCACTTGTTGTCCCGGAGCACGAGGGCGTACCTAGTTGTCCAGGTCACAATTACTGTCAACACTATCCTCCGTGGCTGCACAAGACTGGTCCATGTAGATAATTCCCCCACTATTGAAAGTAATGGGTCCCCTGCTCCCCGCATCTGAAGTTGTAGAGGGATGATAACCAATACCAAATTTGTCTTCCTTCATTGGGGTCTCTATCAACCTGCCCCAACCTTGGGCGTTGCCTGCCCTGACGACTTCGACAGCTTGTTTGTAAGATGAAATGGAGGTACCAGCCCCAACTGGTACAGAAGAAGACTCAGGTGCATCGTCAATATTGACTGCTTCAAATGATTGGCACAGCATCTCATGAATTTCCCCATCCATTTCAATGTACTTGAATGTGGACAAGTGACTCACAAAGATGTCTTCTTCCCCACACACTGTCACAACCTGCCCTTCAAACTCATACTTCAGCTTTTGATGTAGAGTAGAAGTAACAGCCCCGGCTCCGTGAATCCAAGGGCGTCCCAATAGGCAGCTATATGCAGGTTGTATGTCCATTACATGGAACGTGGATTTGAATACCTGTGGTCCAATTTGTACGGGCAATTCCACCTCACCAAACACAGATCGTCGGGTCCCATCGAATGCTCTGACCACCAATTCACTAGGCCTTAAGATCAAACCATCAACTTCCAGCTTCATTAATGCCTTCTTGGGCAAGACATTGAGTGATGAACCAGTGTCTACCAGTACATGAGATAACACTGCGCCCTTACACTCCATCGTGATATGCAAAGCCTTATTATGGTTTCTTCCTTCAACAGTCAAATCTCTACTTGTAAAGCCCAAGCCATGGCTAACATTAACATTGGAGATTACGCCCTCGAGCTGATTAACAGTAATTTCTTGTGGCACGTACGCACTCTTCAACACTCTCAACAACGCCTGTCGGTGCGCATCAGAGCACAACAATAGTGACAGGATTGAAATCTTTGAAGGGGTCTGATTCAGTTGGTCCACAATCTTATAATCGCTTTTCTTGATTATCTTCATAAATTCTTCCATTTCCTTATCAAAAGTAATCTTTGTCTCTGCTTCAGGTGTAGGCGCACTTTCAACCACCTGTTTACCCTTAGCCTTTGCTGCAGCTTCTGCCTCTTTATCACTTCTCAAGGTTGGGGGAGTGAACAACCTTCCACTCCTTGTAAAACCCCCTACACCCCCTACGTTATCAACATTTGGGCTGACTGATGACTCAACTTCCTGTTTTTTACCTTCGTAATATACATCTGCCCCATAGTGCCATGGGATAGCTTTCGTGGATGTGAACGGAATTGGTCCTGGCACCGTGATAGTGACAGGACTGGGCCCTTCTGGCGCAACACTCGCCACGGGAACTGCATTGACCGGCATTTGAATCTCAGCGGGAGTGTAATAGATGGTCACGGTTGATATCTCATCAGTGTCTTTCACGACTCTATCGAACTGTAGACATCCTTCATCGATCAGATTCTGTAAACCCATCTTCAACTTATCACAGCCGTTCTCCTGATTCACACACTCAGAGCAATCTTGATTACAGCCCGGGAACACCTGTCCCTTCAATAAACGATCTTTTACAACCAACAAAGAAGTTTTCACTTGACGGATATCTGTCACCAGATTCAATCTCCTCCCATCTTCAATAGCGTACACATTTGCTGCGCTATGATCAGGCATGGGATGCTGAGTAATATTAGGAGCGGGAGAGAAATTGATGGCTTTAGCATCAATCAAATCTTGTACTTTATGATGGAAAGCCCAGCATTTTTCAATGGAGTGCCCCTGAGCACCTGAGTGGAACTCACAACGAGCATTAGCATCGAAGTTAGGTGGCAGGTTTCCAGCAACCGGAGCTTTCATAGTACGGAGTTCTACCAACTTTAACTCGAGTAGCCGGGGCAACAGCGCGGCATAAGTCATAGGGAGAGGATCCATCTTACGATCCCTCTGTCTAGACCTTTGCTGGAAAAAAGGTTGTTGCTGTTGAACTTGTTGTTGGGGTTGTTGTTTCTGAACAGACGGTGTGGGGATTGTCACAACATCTACCTGATAATAAGCTCGAGAACGCCCTCTGCCTCGTCCTCTAAACACAACATTCGTATCACCTTCTCTTCTTTTCTGGTTACTAGCAAACGGTTTCTTCGTCCCCGAAGAGCCAGCCCCACTCACATCCTGGATCTTTCCAAGCTTTAACAGACTTTCTATTCTTTCTCCCGCAATCACAATATCAGCAAATCCAGTTGACGGACAAGCAGCTAATCTATCCAGATAGGCCCCTTGCAAGGTGCCCATGAACATATCTGCCATTTCTCTGTCTGACAAGGGAGGTTGGACCTGGGCAGCCATTTCCCTCCACCTCTGTGCATATTCTTTGAAACTCTCCTTGGCATTTTGTGACAATCCCTGCAATTGGGTGCGGTTGGGCGCCATGTCAATATTGTACTGGTATTGCTTCAAGAACGCTTCTGCCAGATCTTTCCAATTCTTCACAGCAGCTCTATTCAACTTCATGTACCAGGTCAAGGATGCCCCAGCCAGACTGTCCTGAAAATAGTGCATCCATAGCTTCTCGTCATCCGTATGGGCTGAAATCTTCCCAAAGTAAGCTTGAAGATGCGTTTGGGGACACGCATTGCCGTGATACTTATCAAAAGTGGGAGGTTTGAATTTAGGGGGAATTCTGACTCCTGAGACCAGCCCCAAGCTGGTAACATCAATACCCATAGAGTTCTTGCATTCTATGGCCCTGATCTTTTCTGCTAACTCCTCATACCTTCGATCACCTTGATTACCCACATCAGCGTCTAGTAGAGTAAATTGGTCTTCCAGAGTATCTTCAAGAGTAACACCAGCCTGCCTACCATTTCCATTACCCCGATTGTTACCACCAGGAGGAGGGTTGACACCGGGAGGAGGAATGCCATGTCCCTGTGAATTGTCATGATGATCACCTTCGGGCCCATTGTCGGGACGCTCTACCAGAAGCCTCAGTCTCTCCTGATTTTGCGCCATGCCAGTCATGAGGGTCATGAACTGGTCCATACGCGCCCTCATTTCCGCCAAATCACTTTGCACTTGATCCATGATTCTTACTTGATTCCTTCGCGTCGAATATCGGTGAATATGACTCTCCGCTATACTGCCTGAAACCAAATAAAGGTTAGAGACCCTGCAACGAGTACCTGAAAAGCAAGTAACAAAAATGCAAAATGATATGCAATGCCATGCAATGCTATGTTTGTCATTTCCGAGGTGCTTTATACCCTGATTCCAATCCAACCACAGAAATCTGAAGACCAGAAATTGTGATATAAAGAGACGTGTCGTGGTCATGTGCTTGTGTGCAGCTATCTGATAAGGAATAATTCTGAATAAAACTGCTCATACTCATTCAACAAAGTATTCAAGTACATTTAAGAAAGGCTCATCCGCAAATACAATACAAGGAAAAATGGATCCATCAACAAGCCTGATGGTAACCATTAATAACAAAATATAAGGAAAAGAACATCAGTCTGACAATTCCACACCCTTCAGCTTATCACTTGAGTATTTGATCTCCTCAAAAAGTATACGGGTACGCTGGTGATTCGGCTTTTCAATCATTTCTTTGATCAAGACATCCCTTTTCTCAAGAGCTTCAGTTAAAGAACCCATGTGCAGCATCAGAGCCTCGTCATCACACACTCCTTTGTGTCTCTTTATGCCGGCTTGCGTCTTGAGTATCTCCCTTTCTATCATGACTTCTTCAAGCTCTTTCTTGGTATTCCTTAGCTCACCTCTAGCTTCTTCTAGCTGTTCCTGACTCTTACCGAGGCTTTCCCGATACTTTCTCCTCTGCTCATGCGCCTTTTCAAGCTCTTCGTCCTTAATCTGCAACTGTTCCTGTAATTCGGCATTCTCTATCCTAACTTCGTCCCAAGCGTGCTGAAATTTTGTTAACTTTTCTTTGGTCTGTGCTAACGCCTGTTTGGTTTGCTTGTGGGCTTGAGTAGCATCATCAGCACCTTTACTAATCTTCCGGAAATGTTGGGCTCTTCCAGCAAAGTCTTTTTCTTTTGCAGTTAGGATTTGTTCAGCATCTTGGGCTTTCCGCTCCAGCTCTTTGTTGGCATGTAGAGCATTCTGAAGACGGCTACTCAACTCGAAATTCTCTCCTTGGAGCTTTTTCACCAAGGCTTGCAACTTGTCAACTTCTTCCACAGTAGCAGTGCTTTTTGCTTTCTCATTCTCCGGATACAAAAGGGGTGCCTTACCAAAAGGCAAGAGAAAATCTTCAACTCTTTTCTTCACCCACTCTTCATATGCTGGATAAACCCGGTTGTTAGGCTTTCCTAGAGTAACTTTCCCCTTTTTCAGTATGCTACCCCAGCTTTCAGAAGCTTTCTGTGCTGCTTCCCAACCATCTGATGTATGAAAATAGAGGGACTCCTCCACATCTCTCTTGATAGGCGGACCTGTCAGGGCATATCCAAATTGCCGAATGGCCAGAGAAGGATTGTAGTTAATCCCACCCAGTCTTCCTATCAGTGGAACGTTAGGGAACTTACCACAGCTGTGGATAATATTCTTGCCAATCAGCCCATGATCTACCCATACGATGTCCTTGGCCACCAATCCCATTAAACGCTGTTTCCACTCTAGAGAATCTTTGGAATCCACAAAAGCCCCTGATTGTGGTAAACGGCCCGCAAACCACTTATAGAATAAGGGTGCACAACAACGAATTATCCCTCCTCTTTTCTTTTCATTTCGGTTGTACAATGAATAGTGAAGATCTCCCAGTAGCGTTGGCACCGGGTTCTTCATCATGAATATTCGTATAGCGTCCGTATCAATGAAATCCGGCTCGTTGGGAAACAACACTATGCCGTATATACAAAGGGCTAGCAAAGCATTAAAAACAAGCCACTTCTCGCCTTTAGCTGCTTCCTGGGCCTTCTTAATCAGATATTCCAGCTTGTAACCACGAAACTTTCCTTTGTTGGAGACATTGTCACTTAACTCTGATTTGCTCAAATACAGAGCACCAGCCAACTTCCCAAAGTCAAGATCCCCCACCGATCCAAAGAAAGGGGGCTCCTCCTTGATAGCAATCCCCAACATGTTGGAATACTCCTCCAGGGTAGGAACCAACACATAGTCTGGAAACACAAAACATCTCAGAGGCGGATCATAGAACTGCATCAACGTATGGAGACCTCTGGCTTCATAATCACTGACATTACGAACCATAGATAAAATCCACCCATATTTCTCTTCAAAAGCTTCTCGTACTGCAGGACTCGCCATTCCCTTCAGCATAACAATAGGGCCCAAAGTAGGCGTAAGGAACTTATAGCTGATGATATTCTTCCTCTCTTTAGTGTTCATCTTTGCAGCGACCTGATGACTGGAATCAAGGGTAATATGCACCTGGAAATGAATAAACATGTATGTTAGGATATGATAATGCAATGCAAAGGGCAATGTGATCAGGTAATCAGGTGTCTGTGCTGAACTGTGAACGGTGTCAGTGTAGCTCTGAGACTAATATAGAACCATAGATAAGAACCATCTGAATACAATAGGATGAAACTTCCTTTTTGTACAATGATGATAGAAAACCGGGTATGTAGGAGGTCATGGTTACCTGCAAACCTGTAAACAACCCGCCCTTCTCACATGTGGGTACTAGGATGTTCAGTATCCCGGGCTCTCAGGTCGAGAAATGATGATACGTTCACCATTTCTGGTTTGGCATCATCATCAATCGAGGAGGCCTCAACTGATTCTCCAAAACAAAAAGGTCCTCAGCTTCTGGCACTGAGGTCGAGAAGCAATAGTACATTCATCCCTCAGGGTACAGTACTACCGCCAATCGAAGAGTGCCTCCGCTGATTCTCTTTCAAAAAGGGATGTCCTATAGTAAGTTCCCAGCATTGGGTCCTCGGATCGAGAATGTGCAATGGGTTTGCCACGGAATGTGGTCTGCCACTGTCACAACTCGGGAAGAGTGCCGCAACTGAGTCCTCGGGAATGGTCACCAGAGTCGACAGTTCCTCAAGAGAATAACCACTGGCCTGCATAACATGCAGTAGCAGAAAGCTCCTGATAGAACCTCGTCTGGTTGTGGGTCTCATGAACAACAATACGTGGTCACCACCACGCAAGCGTCATGACTATCCACTCTAATACCTATGTATGTACTCAAGCCTTGGTAGTGGGCTTATCTCTCAGAACACCCATCCCGCCAAACAGACAAAACAGTGCAACACCATATAATATGTGATATGTAATGCTAAAATGCGGTAAATACAGTAATGTACAGTAAAACGGTAAATAACCATACAATAAAACAGTAAATACAGCACAACAGTAAACACCCAATGAAAGAAAAGCAGACAAGCGCTAGGATTGACTCGCTAAGGAAACCAGAGATTCTGGGTTCTGTCCCCAGCAGAGTCGCCAGCTGTCGCTCCCGGGATTTTCATCCAAGTAAAAACGCGAAAGTGGCACCGAACAGAGTCGCCAGCAATGTGTATTTATCCCAAGAGAGGGAAAGGAAACACCGCGTAAACCTAAGAGAAAGGAAAAGCATGGTCTTACGACCAAGAGAACTGGGTAAGGGAGTCGGTTACGCGAGAGGAAGGTATTAGCACCCCCTCACGTCCATCGTACCCGATGGGATCCACGCTTGCTTGTCTCGATCAAAGGGTGTAAAGAAAGGAATACTGAGAAAGAACTGAAAAAGGAAAGGAGAAAGAGAAACAAATGTAGGGAAAATAAAAGAAGTGCTCGCATGGGCCCTACCCCACTGCCTACGTATCTCATCGGGAATATGAGAATCAGAGCGACGTAGTTCCCCTCACTAGGGATGAATTGTTTGTGTTTTTTTAGAGAACGGCTGACGTTCTAGCTCAGGTGTTGCAGGCTCGCTGGTCCGAGTGCGTTACCATCTTGCAAGAGAACGAGTAGAAGCGCGTTCGTGCGTTGAGAGTGAATGAGGTGAGAAAAGAATTCCCGAAGGAAAGACATTATTGTTTGTTTTTGTCTTTTAAGAGTTTTTCATTTGTTTGCATATGATAGTGTATCTGAATCTTAGTCATTGGAATGTGTACATCCTCACATTCCAAGATGGAATGGGTAAGAAAGCACACTAAGAGTGAAGAAGACCCCCACACTTAGTTCCAATTGTCAAGGTTCAAACACACTAGCATACTTGTGTTTATTAAGTGTTTTGTTGATTAAGAAATGAAGAAGTGTTTTTTATTATTTGCACCTTCAACAAGTATTGCATTTAAGTCCCTCATACAAGATCAAATGTTTAACACATTGACCCAAGATGGGCTATATGCTACACATTCTAAGATTACAAGAGAAGACCCCTTATAATCTTTTCTTTATATGAAAGGCCTAAATGCAATAAATGCCTACCTTTATTATATGTTTTGAATTTTCTTTGAGATGAGAAAAGAGACTCAAGGGAGGATAAAGGTAAAAATCTATATGGACTAAGACTCAATCCTAATTGATTAGTTAAGGGAGTGATCCTAAGGTTTGTGAGGTTTCAACCTAACGTCTAAAGAAAGAATGAATTAAACAATTCACTTCTAAAGTAGAAGATGAATTGTAATTCACAAAGGGCAAGTGATGAGTTATTAAAAGAAAGCACATAAGTGCTTAACAAAACACAAAATGAAATTGTAAAAGAGAAAGGATAGAAGTTGAATGTGGATTCCTTATCCACACTCAATTGAAACTTACCAAAGCCCCTACATGGTTAGCACAATCACTTACAAGTAAAGTAAGAAAATATAATGAACAAATCAAATTCAAACAAGTTGACAAACAAAGTAAAATGAGATTAAATGCTATACATGCTTCCAAGTCAGAATGTAACTCATATTTACACAACCTAATGTTATCCTAAATGGGCATACTAAATCATGCAAACAAAATCTCAATCCAACAAGAAGCAAAGAAGAAAAGGTGAAGTGATGTGAATGTGGTTCATACTTGTGAAACAAGTGACTTAAAGTGCAAGATAAACATCAAACATGCAAAGATGAAACCCAAATGTCACAATCAGAAGTCAATTAACATGCTATACATCCTCAAACAAAACCACAACTCATGGCACAAGTGCCTTCATGATCAAGCAAACCAAACATGAGGCATGCATTCACAAAATGAACAAGTTAAACTTCATGCTTCAAACAAATAGCAAACATGCTTCAAAAATTATGACTTTCACCAATCAAACACCTTAAACACATGCCATTAACATATCAAGTCCACAAGCAATGAATCAGAACCAAAGTCACTCAACAATTAGGTCAAAGTCTCATGGAAGTTTCATGCATTCATGCTCAAAGCAACACATCAAAAGTCATCCAAAAAAGACTTAAAAATCATCTCATAAATCTCAAACATACCTCAACATATTGTGACCACAATGCAAAAAGAAAGGCATCAAAATCATTTTTTATGATCAAGAACAAAAATGCACAAAATCATATGTCACATTAAGTATGCATACAAATGGAAATTCAAAAGAAATAATGGAACAGGGGCAAAATGGTCATAAAATCAGAAAATAAAATCATGAAAAATTTCCTAAATGTTTTAAGAATACACATGAATTTTTGTAGAATTTTATAATGTCATTTGGTATTTTTAATAAATGGAAAGCAAACATGTATGAAAGAAATAAAAATAAAAATGAATGCAAAACAAAGGGGGGTATGAACATAGCAATTGGACAGTTCAAACTGGTTTGGGCTTTAGAAAATGGGGTGCGAATAACAATCTGATTTAGGTCCACTTGCGCGTAGCACACACTAACTACCATGCATTATCAGTCAAACTAAGTCAAACCATTCACCACCATCAGATCAGGTCAAGGTCAAATCTAGGTCAAGGTAATCAAGATCAACGCGCACACTTGAATGTCCATACACACTACCATGTACCATACCACACAATGTTTAAAAAAAATTCAGAAAATCACACGTGACATGCACATGTATTTTAATGTGCTGTCATCACATAAGCCACACGATTGCGCAAAATGAACGGACGAGATTAAAACAACGCAAACCCTAACAGTTGAAGTCACCGGCCGGAGAATGACCTCCGGTCACCTTCTCCGGCGACCAAGCACCACCTGTAACTCACATTTTTTCCAGAAATTCACAAGCCATATACCAAAAGAAAGCTGAACTCATGCACATTACTAATCTAGCCTTTAAATTCACAGATCAATCACGTACACAGAGAAACGAGCACAAACATTTTTGCCCTAGAAAATAATCTAAGCACCTATAGTGCCTATCACTAGCCAGAACTCACACTGCTTCTATTAAGCCACAAATACCATGAAAACAAGCTAAATTCAGTGAAGAAAGTTTGAGAAGAATGGAACCTGAAGTTGGAGAACTCTTGGATCAACAGAAAACCAGAGAAATGCAATTAACCTTGAGCTTCCTCAGAGCAAAATAAATGCTCAGAATCTTTAGATCTTGAAGAAGATAGTTGGAGATTTGAGAATATAATGTTGCTGCACTTGGAGGATTATGGTTGATTCAGTCTCTTCTTGATCCAGCAATACCAAATAATGATGATGATTGATGAAGATGAGTGATGGAAATGATGAATTCGTATGAGATCAGAGAGAGAGAATAGAGAGAATTTTGAGAGAAAGAGTGAGAATGATTTGAAGTGAGAGTGAAAAATGAGAATCCTCTTCTAATTGTGCAGAGTTTAGCTTATATAGTTGAGGTTAACTCCCAACCAGTTCAGTTAACAGTTAGAACTCTAGTTAAAATGAGTTAGTTAACTGAGTTTGAGTTAACTAACTGAGTTAGGTGGTTAATGGCACGAGTTGGGGAAGTTTGGTTAGAGTGTGGAGTGATTATGAGATGATATGGTGAGGATGAGAGTGAACCAGTGGTGGTGATGTTACTATCAGTGCAGCAGCCTGGCTTGTACCATAAGTTTTCTTATTTCCTCTTTGATGTAAGGCTATGTATGTGTAAGGTGGTGTTTGTTCAAATGAGGCAAAGGTTGGGAGTGTGTTGAGAATGTACGCGTGTGACTTAAAACATGATAACAACAACAACCTTCTGTTTTTTAATTTTGTGACAGTTTGTAACCAATGTAACAATGTAGGTTTGAGGGTGGATTTCTCTCATGTTAGTGGATGGTTTGAGGAACTTTTGATGTTGTTGGAAAGAATGATCACAATACAACAAGTTTGGTTTGAAAATGAAAGTGAAAGGATGCCTCAAACATGCCTAAAAATGACCATAACCAGATGGAAAAACAAACTGATGTATGGTCGAGCAGTTTGTGGCATGGCATGACAAGCTGGCCTAATGACTTTCAGTTGTGTTGACCAAACTTTGAGCTATCTCAACTCCTTATCCTTTGATCACACAAAAAAATCATGAACATCAATCTTGAAGATCTCACATAGATGAACAACTTTCATGTTGAAAGATTTTTCATTTGAAGCCTTTAACCATGAGAAAAATGAGTGGACATTTGGCCCACCAACTGTTTGTTAAAATGATTGCGCGCGTGACCTGAAAATCTTGGTCATGACCTAGTTCTGAACCTACTTTCCTCCAACTTTGATCAATCATATCTCTCTCAATTTTTATCCAATGGAGATGTTCTACACATGGATTTGAAGCTTAAAACAAGATCTTTCATTGAGGCAGAGTGGATTTTTCATTTGGTGCTCCAAATTTAAATGGCCTTGGTTCAAATTCTGATGCAAAATGGCCAAAACTTGCTATTTTTAGTAACCCTTCTTCATCCAAAAATGGCAACTTTCCACATCTTGATTTTTTCATGATTCCTTTGGAGTTTCTTGATCAAATTTTGTACATTGGACATATGTAACATGAATTTCATGAATTTGGCCTCAAAAAGTCAAGAGTTGACTTTTTCCTCTGATTATTTGACTTTGCCCCAATTTCTCTGATTCTTGATCTTTCTTCCAATTGAACCACTTCTAAAACCAATTGAGATGCAATCTTCCACACATATACACTTAAGAACATGTAGAATACCATGACAACAAGCTTTGTCCAAAAAATCAAAGATTCCCTGATTTAATGTGAAACCCTAGTTTTGACCCCCTTTGGTTAGGAGGAAATTGCACATCTTCCAAATCCAAATTCCTCAGAGTATGTTGTGTATCCTCTTAAAGGATGATGAGAAATGCCACTTGAGAATGATTTTGAATCAATGAGCCATCTCTTTTGAGGGTTTTCCTTCAATTTTTGAATCTCTTGCATAGTGAAAGATGTAGTGCTTCAATCTTCCATTGAATCTCACTTCCTTGAGGTTTTGGAAGATCAATTGAGATAGTATGAGACATGAGAGACCTCTTGGCTTGTCTAGAGCCAACTTGATTGACCTTTTTATGCTTTGAATGATCCCTTGATTGTCCACCTTCCACCTGATCACATGCCCTGATGGTAAGAAGGATGCCATGCTTCATTTTTCTATGTTAAATGCAATGCAATGCTAATGAGATGGATATGATATGATAAATGATAATGCCATGCTATGATGCCAAAAGGGAAGAGCAAATTTTGGGGTATTACACTAGGCTAACTTGCTTAGGGAAAAATTCCCCAACACAGTCGGCAGTTGTCGCTACGTGAAAAAATACAGAGTCGCAACCAAACTTTATTTATTCCTAGGAAAGAGAAAATATCAATAAAACCCCCTAAAAGGAAAAGAAAATGGTCTCGCAACCAAATTCAGGTTTGGAACTCGGTTATGCAAGGGAAAGGTATTAGCACCCCTCACATCCGTTGTACTCAACGGGAACCATCTAGGTTGTCTATGCGCGAATGGGTGTCGTTATCTAAAGGTTACTTGCTAATAGGTAAAAAAAGTTTTTTTAATAAGTGAGCTCGCAAAGGATGAGAGCACTTGTGCCTACATATCCTCATAGGGCAATAAGGAAATCAAAGCTCCATAGTTCGGGGTAGAAAATAAGTGTGTGTTGGTTGATTTTACCTTGAAAAAGGGTTTTAGGAGTATTGCTCTAAGGTGCAAAAAGAGTTTGATGAGTTGATTTTGATTTTAGGGTTTTGGAAAGAAGGTTGCTTTTTATTCAAATTGCACTAAAGTCTATGAGTGGAGACGGATATTTCAAACAACCAAGCCAAGTGTCTTGTGTTTAAAATATTCAGAATGAGGGTACGAATGCTCTATTCTCACTCATTCTCCGCCACTAAAGGCTCATGGTGCACAATTCTAATTGTATTTTAAAGTGTTTTGAGTTTATTTGAGAAAATGCCACTTGAAGTTGGATCAATGGTTTTATTGTTGCATAAGAAATGGTGAGATTGATCCTAGTTCCCGGAGATAGCTAGCAAGCAATACCAAACCAAAGGAAGTTAAGAAGTAAATAAAGTAAAACAGATCGTGTGGGGGGGGGGGGGGGATACATGAAAAAATATATGGGATATCAATGCGAGAAATAAAAGGTCTCATTGTAAGGTAGCCCAAGAGAAAGTCGTGTGTGTGCAAAGTGTCCTACACTAAGCAATGGAAATAAGAATCAAAATGTCATGTCTCTCTTTTCTTAGGGTAGTGCCACAAACAACTATCTTGAGATTAAGATCCTAGTTCCACTCCATTTTAAGCTAAGGTCATACACAAAGACCAATATGGGTTCATAGTGATCTCCATGTTATGCTAAGGTCAAACACAAAGTGTAACACCCCAAGAATATAAATTAATTATTTAATCTGTTATTTAATCAATTTAGCATGATTTTGTGAGTGTAAGTGATGTTTGATGGTTATGACGCATGATGATATACTAATGTGATATGGGATGGTGTTGGAGTAAGAATAAATTTTGAGGATAAGTTCTAAGTTATTATTTCATTAAGAATTATTTAGATTTATAGAGAATTAATCTAAATAATTAGATAAATAATAATATTAGAGATTTTTAAGGATAAAGCGGTAAATATGGATGGAATTAGTGAGGATAAAAAAAACGGATTAACATATTGAGGCCCAAGGGGGTAAGAGAGGAAAACATAAAATTGGATTGTTGGAGAGAATTCCTTTATCGATCCTATTTTGTGAGAAGTGCTCTGAGGAACGGAGGCAGAAAGGCTAGGGCTCCGAGGTTTCTTGAAGGTCTCAAGGAAAGGGAATTCAGGGTTTAACATCTAAGGTACGGGGAGTATTACCTTTCATTATAATTGATATAGGGTTTAGATTGTATGTGAATGATTTGGGGTTTTGAGGGTTTATGGGACTAACTTTCTCTAATACGGGTTCAATAATCATGAAAGGGATTGAGTTAGATATTGGTTGATAGTTGTTGTTGTTAGAGATGAATGAAATTGATTGATACGTGTTAATTGAGTATCTTGATATTAGGAATTTGAACCCAATTTGATGTTAGGAGTTTGCAATGATTGTATTATAATGCTATCGTTATGATGTAGTGTTTCTATGAGAATAATGTGAAGAAATTCTGTTTTGGGTTAGGAATAGTGAAACCTAGAAATTTTGGTGCGAAATTCATCGTCGCGAAAATTAGTTTTTAGGCTACCAATGAGTTCTAATAGGTATAACTAAGTTAAAATAAGAGTCTCGCGAATTAAATTGAAGTTTCGGATGGGTTTTTGGGCAAAAAGTGATCAAACTCGTAGCTATGTTAGTGCAGAATTTTGGAAACTTCGAAAATTCATAACTTGAGTTCCGGGAGTCCAATTCGTACGCCGCTCGAAGCGTTGGAAAGATAACGAGACGAGCTATCTTATAATAATAGTTTATGGCCCAGGGGTGAGTTATCTTGAGTGGAATAACTGAAATGGAATTATAGTGGTAAAATTTTGATTTTTGGCGAAGTGAAAGTTTGAGTTTTAGCGCGATTTCGAAATTGAAAATTTTCCAGATTGTGAAATGAATTCAGAACATGATTCCTTGTATTTAATGATGAATTTAGGTGTATTTTAATAATTATTTCGTCATGTCCTTGAGCTACTTTTGAAGCGTTTTCGATTAAAGTATACATGCTTGAATTTTGTAATTATAAGTGTGTGAATGAAATTATTGTTTATTTGCGAAGAATAATGTTGATTAATTGTGTGCATGTTTTACTGTATAAATTGTTATGATGATGTCTTGAAGTAAATAGTTTGGTGTTTGTTATAACGAATGATGATGTGATGACTATGATGTGTGTATATGAGATATGTGAAGAGAATATGATGATTATGATGAATGATGATGCGTTTCGACTAGCCGTGGTCATAAATTATGTGTTGTTGCGCATCATGCATTCATAGCATTTGTTTAGGATGAATAGTCCAGTGATGTTTTGCAGGATGATAAATCCAATGACGATTTGTAGGACGCTCAGGTCCAGTGATGGCCTTAATCCCATTGTGAGGATTAAGTGCAAGTTATGATGTGCTCTGGTTCCAAGCGGGAACCGACGATCCTATTGGTGGGGATCTTTGGAGATATCGATGACTAAGTCATCAGTGATGTTTTGGTACCGCATGCATGAGTCTAATGGTGTTGCATTTGCATTATTTGTGGCATTGCACGATGATGTGTTAAGTGAATTATTTGATTGATCTTTGAAGTATGATGTTTCATATGAAGATTTAGAAGTCGTTGTTGTTCTGAGTGTGAAGTATATGATGTTATGTTGGGGTTATTTAATTGTTATACATATGATATCTATTTCTTTATATCTCGTATAATGAATTGTGATTACTCACCCTGCCTGTTTGAATGTTGCCTCTATGTGGGTAACGTGCAGATAACCAAGATTAGTTCGCGGTGCATGAAGTTGTTTAGCTTAATCCTGTAGAGTGTCTGGTGTCTTGCTCTGGTAGATGTAACATCGGGTGGGAAAACGCTTAAGTGATTATTCTGTTGTTTTATTAGAATGATTTTTAAGAGTTATTATATGCCGATTTTAGTTGTTGATGATTGTTGACAATGACCAAAAGGTCTTGATGTTTTGATGAAATAAAAGGAGATATTTTGAATTATGATTCTACTGCGATATTTTGAATTTAGTTGTGGATATTACTAGAGAAAGTATTATTATTTTAAAAATGTTTTGAAAAACCCGTGTTATAGAGTTTGATATTTTTGTAATGATGTTTTAATGAAGAAATGTGACACCTTTTATGAAGTACTCTGACTTATTTAAGTATAATTATCGTGAATATTATGATGGGTTAGAAGGGTGTTACATTAATGGTATCAGAGCAGGTCGGTCAGTCCGACCAGGTTGTCTAATGTTGTTTATTCCTTAGTACGCGACATGTGTGTGAAACACTGTCGGTACTTGGTTGTTGATTTTCTAACCGTTTATCTCCAGGAGTTGGTTTGAAACAAGTTAGGGAGAAGTTTGCTCCCCGGAGACGTTTCTGGTGTGAGGAGTTGGTTCAAGGTGATATTGATTGTAAGAGTGCAAGTGTTGTTGGAGCTGTATTGTCGCAAACCGACGAGAGTACGGATTCACGAATTCTTAGCTTTCGGTCAAGTTTGAGATGCCTTGAGGGAGAACGAGCCAGTAAGGTTGATGTTTACTTCTCGGAGAATAGAGGACAATGTGACGAATAATGATATGCCAGTGATGTATAATTCTTAGTGTCTCTTGAGGATAATTGCGACTTGCCTCTGGAGTGTAAATCTGAGTTTGGAGACAGTTGAGAAATGGTGTTTTTATATGATAATCAAGTAAAATAACTCTTAGAGAATGAAGCTTATATGAGTGCATGTATGTGATAACGGTTATATGAGATGTGCGTAGATTAATGATGGCGGATTAAGGAGGTGAGTGAGAATAAGGATCCACTCCAAAGAATTGACGATTTGATGGACCAATTCGTAGGCTAGTATGTCTTCAGTATAATTGGATTGAGGTCGGATTAATTTTAGATTTGGGTGAAGAGCGAGAATAGTTGGAGGATCTTAGAAGCAAGAGAGAGGTAGAACTCATGTTCATAGATTTCAAATTTTCATTTTTGCAATTATGGAACAGCCTTCAGAAAAAGGGGCATAACTTTTCACTCGTAAATTCGATGGAAGCGATTCTGGACTTTTCGGAAAGATTACGAAATTCCCTACAGTTTGCATATAAATTTTGTCTTCGGTATGATTTTGAAGAGAGAGAAAAATGCATTTTAATATTTGGGTCTGGTGCTGATTTGTGGTGGAAGTTTTATACGGGATTTCTTGACCAGCCTCCATTGCAAAGACGATAACTTTTTACTCGTGATTCAGATTTTAGCGATTCTTAAGTTTCTGGAATCTACACGAAATTCCCTTTATTTTAGCATATAATTTTGTCTCAGGGAGTCTGTATTGAAGGAAATAATTGTGTTCGAAGTTGAACGATTCTTGCTGGAAATGGGTAAGATAAGGACAAGTGTAAGATGCTCGGTAATATGAAGGAGGTGAGGGTATCGGAGGAGCACATGGAGGTGGGGCGTATGCCAGTGGAGAATTATTAGAGAGGGTATATCTTTGAGGGAAGGAGAAGGTCACAAAGTAAAGTGGATTGTGTGTCATTGCGGACATGGTGTCGACATGTGTCGGGAAGATTTTGGAAGTTTTATCGTCAACCAAATGAAGAAATGGTACCGTTGAGATTATGATTCGAAAGGGGACTCAAATGTGAAACTATACGGATCATTGAGGTGATGAGATTAATGGAAAGATGAAAGATTAGTTAGTGTTGTTAAAGTGCTCTACTTGAATAAATGCTCCATTTGAAACAAATCTATTTGGATTGTACTTAGTATAGTAGCAATTCCGGTAGTGGGAGAATAGTTAGTAATTGTGTTGTGCCACGGGCGTGTATAGGAGAATATGTAATGGATTTTGGGCGTTTATGTACCATTGGCGAGGTTGAAAAGAAGGAAAATAAGAAAATGTTTGTAAGCCTTAGAGAGATTGGAATCATACTGGTGTTGGAAAAGTGTCGACGTATGGCATAGAGAATTAGAGGAGTTTCTATCATCAACCGTATATGGAGATGGTATTATCGAGAGTACGATTGGGATGAGATTCGAATGTGAAAAAATATGGATCCTCGATCCTGTGAGATTTAAAGGAGATTATTGGACCATGTTGTTTTAGGTGACTTTGAGAACAAGTTCGAGAGGAAACACTATTATAGTTTAGTAACGATGGTTTATGCTCCATCATGGTTGTCGGCTACCTATTGACAAATTGAGGAACTGATCACCCTTAATCTCTTGTTGATAGTAGACAGAATTGTGTTGGATGTGATAGACTTGTCTTGCCAGCTTGATAGTGTGGAAAATAAATTAGTATTCTATCGAGGAGATAATCGTTCACCATTCCGTGTGAACCTAATGGAAAGTGACTAGGAAAGAGTTAGGATCTATTGAATAGTTTGAAAATTTGAGTTGGTATGCGAGCTAACATCGCAGAGTGGAAGGTTGAGGAGATAGAAAGTGAATAACGATTTCTGGTGAATATTAAAGAGATTCAGAAGCCAGGTGGGAAACTTGTGGAGCTGATAGATGATGGAAATCATAGCGAGGACGGTGACTTTAAGGTGGAAGATCAGAGTGCTGCAGCTAAAGTGTGATGTGGCGCAGTTCATTTTGTGTGTATGACTTGTTAAAGTCCGGGGTTAAGCATTATAAGCTTGCGGGAATGATGCAAACCATTGGATATTCCAGAATGGCAATGATATGTGAGAGGTTTATATATTATTCATGTTACTGCTATGTCGATAGATGTATTGAAATATAGGTTCGATTGAGGAACCGCAGCACGGTGATACTATTGTTGGGTGACAATGTCATCGATATTATGGTTATGTTGATGTTCTTATGACAATATGGTTGCGTGAAAAGATGATAAAGCTGATGTTAATGTCGTGGAACTCTACGTTTTTTTAAAACGGTGTTGCTGCCTCGTTTCTAACGGCAAGAATATGAGTGCGAATAGCTCTTTACCATGAAAGGAAATTGGAGAAGTGTTACCCATGATGGTGGTAACGACCTCGTTGTACTTCGGTTCAAGAACGAATGAGATCCTAAGGTGATGAGACAAGGAGAGAAGTGAACTGGTGCGTTCATAACTCAGTAGTATTGTATCTTATTGGATTGTTGTGGTTTACGATGTAGAAGTCGGGGAGAAGGATGCGAGAGCCGTATCAAGAGTTGGTTACATCAGGTAATTTTCGGGGACGAAAATTCTTTAAGTGGGGGAGAGTTGTAACACCCCAAGAATCTAAATTAATTATTTAATCTGTTATTTAATCAATTTAGCATGATTTTGTGAGTGTAAGTGAAGTTTGATGGTTATGACGCATGATGATATACTAATGTGATATGGGATGGTGTTGGAGTAAGAATAAATTTTGAGGATAAGTTCTAAGTTATTATTTCATTAAGAATTATTTAGATTTATAGAGAATTAATCTAAATAATTAGATAAATAATAATATTAGAGATTTTTAAGGATAAAGTGGTAAATATGGATGGAATTAGTGAGGATAAAAAAAACGGATTAACATATTGAGGCCCAAGGGGGTAAGAGAGGAAAACATAAAATTGGATTGTTGGAGAGAATTCCTTTATCGATCGTATTTTGTGAGAAGTGCTCTGAGGAACGGAGGCAGAAAGGCTAGGGCTCCGAGATTTCTTGAAGGTCTCAAGGAAAGGGAATTCAGGGTTTAACATCTAAGGTACGGGGAGTATTACCTTTCATTATAATTGATATAGGGTTTAGATTGTATGTGAATGATTTGGGGTTTTGAGGGTTTATGGGACTAACTTTCTCTAATACGGGTTCAATAATCATGAAAGGGATTGAGTTAGATATTGGTTGATAGTTGTTGTTGTTAGAGATGGATGAAATTGATTGATACGTGTTAATTGAGTATCTTGATATTAGGAATTTGAACCCAATTTGATGTTAGGAGTTTGCAATGATTGAATTATAATGCTATTGTTATGATGTAGTGTTTCTATGAGAATAATGTGAAGAAATTCTGTTTTGGGTTAGGAATAGTGAAACCTAGAAATTTTGGTGCGAAATTCATCGTCGCGAAAATTAGTTTTTAGGCTACCAATGAGTTCTAATAGGTATAACTAAGTTAAAATAAGAGTCTCGCGAATTAAATCGAAGTTTCGGATGGGTTTTTGGGCAAAAAGTGATCAAACTCGTAGCTATGTTCGTGCAGAATTTTGGAAACTTCGAAAATTCATAACTTGAGTTCCGGGAGTCCAATTCGTACGCCGCTCAAAGCGTTGGAAAGATAACGAGACGAGCTATCTTATAATAATAGTTTCTGGCCCAGGGGTGAGTTATCTTGAGTGGAATAACTGAAATGGAGTTATAGTGTTAAAATTCTGATTTTTGGCGAAGTGAAAGTTTGAGTTTTAGCGCGATTTCGAAATTGAAAATTTTCCAGATTATGAAATGAATTCAGAACATGATTCCTTGTATTTAGTGATGAATTTAGGTGTATTTTAATAATTATTTCGTCATGTTCTTGAACTGCTTTTGAAGCGTTTTCGATTAAAGTATACATGCTTGAATTTTGTAATTATAAGTGTGTGAATGAAATTATTGTTTATTTGCGAAGAATAATGTTGATTAATTATGTGCGTGCTTTACTGTATAAATTGTTATGATGATGTCTTGAAGTAAATAGTTTGGTGTTTGTTATAACGAATGATGATGTGATGACTATGATGTGTGTATATGAGATATGTGAAGAGAATATGATGATTATGATGAATGATGATGCGTTTCGACTAGCCGTGGTCGTAAATTATGTGTTGTTGCGCATCATGCATTCATTGCATTTGTTTAGGATGAATAGTCCAGTGATGTTTTGTAGGATGATAAATCCAATGACGATTTGTAGGACACTCAGGTCCAGTGATGGCCTTAATCCCATTGTGAGGATTAAGCGCAAGTTATGATGTGCTCTTGTTCCAAGCGGGAACCGATCCTATTGGTGGGGATCTTTGGAGATAACGATGACTAAGTCATCAGTGATGTTTCGGTACCGCATGCATGAGTCTAATGCTGTTGCATTTGCATTATTTGTGGCATTGCACGATGATGTGTTAAGTGAATTATTTGATTGATCTTTGAAGTATGATGTTTCATATGAAGATTTAGAAGTCGTTGTTGTTCTGAGTGTGAAGTATATGATGTTATGTTGGGGTTATTTAATTGTTATACATATGATATCTATTTCTTTATATCTCGTATAATGAATTGTGATTACTCACCCTGCCTGTTTGAATGTTGCCTCTATGTGGGTAACGTGCAGATAACCAAGATTAGTTCGCGGTGCATGAAGTTGTTTAGCTTAATCCTGTAGAGTGTCTGGTGTCTTGCTCTGGTAGATGTAACATCGGGTGGGAAAACGCTAAAGTGATTATTCTGTTGTTTTGTTAGAATGATTTTTAAGAGTTATTATATGCCGATTTTAGTTGTTGATGATTGTTGACAATGACCAAAAGGTCATGATGTTTTGATGAAATAAAAGGAGATATTTTGAATTATGATTCTGCTGCGATATTTTGAATTTAGTTGTGGATATTACTAGAGAAAGTATTATTATTTTAAAAATGTTTTGAAAAACCCGTGTTACGGAGTTTGATATTTTTGTAATGATGTTTTAATGAAGAAATGTGACACCTTTTATGAAGTACTCTGACTTATTTAAGTATAATTATCGTGAATATTATGATGGGTTAGAAGGGTGTTACACAAAGTCCTTAATACTCCATGTCAAGTTTAGGTCATACGCAAAGTCCATAATATTCCATGTTAAGCTAAGGACATACACAAAGTCCAATGGTCCCTTATGTCTTATAAAGAAGATTAAGTCTTTTAGGCCTTTTCCATTTTTATCATGTTTTTGTTCATTTTAGATGAGATAACAAGATAAAGGAAGTAAAGATCAAAGAAAACAAAATAACATAAAGGTAAAGTGCATGAAGTAAAATGAATGAGAAATGAGCAATAAAAGTAAATTGCAAGTAAATCGCAAGAAAATAAAGTGAAAGAAAGTAAAAGTTAGAAGTTAGATGGATTAGTAGTCAATAGTTAGTAGTTAATGATTAAATGACCAATTAATCGAATCGAGACAATCTAGCGCTATGTTAAGAAATTGTAGGACGATCAATATGAAGATCATACTATGGGAGGTCGGGCAATGAAATCTATGTGTCAAACGTATTAGAGAATTGATACGAATTAGTTTCTCAAAGTACGGTACGCAATACAAAAAATCAAAAGAATTAAAATCAATTAATCAAATAATGGAAAAATGAATTGAAAATGGAATTTAATTTGAAAATGAATTTGATAGTTTTAAAGAAATTATAATATGCAAAATATTTGAAAAGAAAATAGTAGTAAAAACTAAATAAGTAAAAAAGAGTGAAAATAAAATTAAAAAAACAATAGAGAGGATTAGAGGGTAACTTAGAAATTGGATTTAGAGTTAGTTAAAACTGAAATTCTGTTGTGATTTGAAAATGAATTCTGTTGAGTTTGAAAAAAATGAGTTTTATGCAAATTAGTTTTATTTTTGTGGTGAGTTGGCTTTGAATGTGAAATGCAGTTGTGAATTTTTTCTATGTTATGCTATTTCTGTTAGGTGTTTTATGCTGTGCAATCTATTGTTGAGTTTTGGTCATTAATTGAAACTAAAATGCATGAGTCTATTTCACGTGGAATTCATGCTGAAATTATTTGGTGCAATGTTGAATTTTCATGTGGGAACAAGTAATGTATGTAATGTAATTTTGTGATGCAGTGCGAATTGGATTGTTTATTTGATGCAAGTTTGGATGTTAAATTGTGTTGAAATTCTATGTTGAATTTGTTAGAGCTGAAATTCGAACTGCCAGAATATGTTGAACTGGTTATGGATTGAATTGAGGCATTATATTGTTATTGCTAACTTGTTTTTCACGATGCCTGTTGCCAAATGGTTTGAAGTGAATAATTGGGTTTGAATTAGTTTGATTAAGACTTTGAATTTGGTTAAAATTATTAGCCTTGTTAAAATGTCAAGTTACATTTATGATGTTTTAGTAATGGATGAACTCATTCTTTCAATGATTGTTATGAATTTCAAAAAATAAAAAGGGTTAGATTTGGCTTGAAATTTTAATGTTAGGACAACTTATGAAATATATATGTTCTAGACTGCTAGAACTTGAATGTGGTAGAAATTATTATTATGCTACATGTTAGGTTTGGATTAATTTGGATGCATTTTATTTGTGTATGGCTTGATTGAAATGCTAATGGTAATGGTCATTTTGCAGGGCATATATGCATGTGTGGATGGGCAAGGATATATCTATACATGGCATGCTATTTCTGAGGCTCATGAAGGTCGGGTCAGAGAGTCAAAACAATGAAGACTTTTGGAGACTCATAAGAATGAAGAAAGTGTAGAATTTAGGTTTATTGGTAGGTCACAATTTGTAATGTTATGACATTTGGTCTTTTGTAATGAAAATCTTGTAAATAGGTGTAGTCTAGTTTGGTCAGTAATGGAAATGACTTGTGTAACTTGTTTTCCAAGAAAATTCAAATACTTTCTTATCACATTTTGATTTTTAAATAAACCTCTTGAATTTGAACCCACCCTTGTATCTTAAGTTTTGAACAATAACCAAATTCTCAAGTCCATAAGGGACTTAATCAACCAAGTGGATATCCCATGATTTCCCAAGTAGTGCTTGCAACACTCCAACCATAACCAAGACCAAAGTATAATCCACATGATCTATAAGTATCAAAGAAATGCAATTGCGCCATACTTTTGTTCTTTTGAATGCACAATGATCAAATGATATGAATAATATATATTGATGCAATAAAAATGAACCAAAACCCTAATCATAAAGGCAACAAGCATATATAGCAAAGCATCAAGACATGGCATATGGGTGACCTTGGTGATAACCCTTGGGAAAGCAACCACAAAGAAAACCTCTTTCCTTAGCCCTCATACTCAAACTGATGACCCACCATGCATGGGGACCAATGATCACATGGTGATAATGAAATTGTAGGATGAATAGATGCTATGAATGCTAGGGTAAAAATGTGGGTATGACTCCTACATACTGACATAACTATGCTTCCTAGAAAGTAACTGACTAGACAACAAATTAACTAGTGAATCCCACGTAGTCTAAAAGACAAATCATATTTTCTACATAAGTACTTCCCAATCTCTCCAAATATCTATGAATCACATATTCCCAAGGTGATTAGATGTGTTTCTCATTCCTCTTAGATACCTCCAATGGTTTCCCAAGTTCCAAGAGTTTCAAATAATTTTTACCATTTCTCTGTAACTTTTCCTACTAGGATTGTCACATTTTCCTTTTGTCTTTCGTACTACATTATGAAGGTTTTGAAGATAAAAATAATAGAGATACTTATTTATAATTGCTCAAGTCCAAAGAATCCTTAACAAGCTCAAAACACAACCCATTAACGAATGCATTTTCGAACCGAAACAACCGAGCTCAATACACGCGAAACGTCCAAATCAATCTCGTTTCCTGTGAAACACTGTTGACCAATCGGTTTTCATCAACATCCGTCACCGAGCCGACCACTGCTAGTCGACCACCGCCCATACCTTTTCAGTGCTGCCGAATTCTTTGCTGTTTTTTTGGCGATTTTATTCCTTTGGTTTTTGACAATCTTGTAACATGTTTAATTATCTGCATCACTTAAGGTTTTAAGGCATACTTCAAAAATTACTCACCTTAAATTTAAAATATGGTGATGCTAATTTACCCATCAGCCACTTTGTTTCTCTCTTTGATTTTAACATAATTCTACAACTTTTATCAAGTTAAAGCCACAATTAAACTTTGATCTTGCCACTTTCTTCCAACCATCTTTTCATACGTAGGTAATCTAACAAGCCCACAAATATGATTTTTCAACCATATTTGACTCCACCTACTTTTTCAACCCTTCAACCACATTTAAAGTATAACACCCAAGATCAGCATAATCATACCTTTTAGATAGTACAATCTCCCTCTAAAACGGTTATCTATAGGTATTTACTCTTACCCCTTGATGAGACTCACTGAAAGTAATACATCTACGAATGATGAACTTTGATCCTCCATATTCCACTTCTTACTTCCCATAAATCATAATCTTTCCCTCCTTCTAGATAACAATAGAAGACACAATTCAAAACCTTACCATCAAGCTTGCTAAGCTTGATTTGAACAATAGGTACAACTTGGCAACTGTCATACCCCAAATTTTGACCACTAAGATTTCCCATCATTGTGAAAATCATCACCACAATATGGATGTACCTTTGTGTTTCATCAATCTCCTCAAGGAAGTGTTGAGCATTCACTACTATCAAAATCAGGGTTTCAAGCCCTCTCAGAGCCTTAGACAAAGGATCAATCAAGGAATGACATGATCTTCAACTTGTCTAGCCTCTCAAGTAGCTACAAAGGATCAAGAGGACTCCCACTCCAAGGATTAAGCACAAAACTGCTCCCTTCTAGGTGGATCAAGCCTCAAGATCGCCAGCATCACCAAATTAGGGTTTTGGTCGTTCAGGGCCTCCAAAGGGAAATTTTCCTCTGGGCATGAGCCAAGGATCCAAAACACAACCTAATATACTCCATGGAACCTTATGGACCCAATCATCAAGTCAATTTTGTCTCAGGGGATGCATTCATCAAAAATCAGGAATTAGGGTTTCTTGACCTAATTCACCCCTAAGTTAACTTTTAGGGCAAATCATGAGCCAAGACCTCAAAGGAGGATTTAAGGGTCTCTAATACACTACAATGATCCATTTGCAACAATGGATTGATCCAAGAAGCTTGAGCAACAAGCCTCAATTTCATCTGCACCACAGTTAGGGTTTTAAGGAAAAAGTCAACTGTAACTTTGACTTTTGACCAGGACATGCTCCCAAGCCCTATGAAATGCATCAATATACCCTATGACACCCATGGAACATGTCCATCAAGTTTGATTTAGGTCAAGGACATGATTTCCTGAAGAATTGCACAGTTTGGAATTCATCTGATAAAAAGTCAACTGTGCACAAAAGTCAACTTTGACTTTTTGAGATTTTTCACAAAAATGGATTTTTAACCCTAAAATGATGTTAATGTATGATTTGAATCATCATTCATCAAGAAAAATCAAGAAAAGTTGGATAACTTGTAAAAGGGGTAACCATAAAAACTTAGAAAATGTTCTAAGTTAAAAATAAAGTGGCTAGGGTACCAACTTTGGAGGGTCATAACTCCTAAACCACAAAGCCATTTTCTCCCATCCAAGGCTTGATTTGTAGATCTCATTTCCCTCTACAAAAACTTCAACTAGACCTAACTCCAATTCATTGTGGATTTTGAGCTATGAGTGAGCCAAAATGGCTGAAAACATGAAAGTACCACTTTTCCAACACTTAGAAAAAATTCTGTCCAAGACAGATTTTGTTGGAAACACCAAAACTTGTGAGGTTTTTTCACAAAATTACAAGATGAATCAGTTCCAAAGATAAACATCAATGTTGTTGCAAATATTACCAAGAATCCAAGTAACTCAATAGCATGAAACCAGTCCACTTGTGCCAAGAATTATGGCTGCCACAACACACCATGTCAAGGCTGCCATGAAAAATCAGTTTGGGGGTTTTGTGCCATCCACAATTTCTGAGTCAAAAGGAGTGATCACTATGCCACATGCCTTCAATCTGATCATGAACCAACTGATCCAACTGATAGGGTTGAGTCAAAAAGCCAATGAATCTTCCAACTTGAAATTCATCCACTTTGGCACATTTAGCCTTGAATTCAAAGGGACATTAATGTGGAATAGTGCATTTTCAACAAAGCCACTCTACTCAGTCAAGTTCTCTGATTAAACAACAATAAAAACATCTGAAGAATGTGATTTTGGTCAAGGCATAGCCCTGCTCTTGGGAATGGCTAGTTTGCCTTGCTTGAGAAGAAATCCTCCAAGCCAATCCATGCAAATGTGATCTGATCCAGCAGCCATTCACTATTCCTCCAATACAAAAGTTGATCACCTATAAATAGAGGTTCCAATGGATCATTCAACTCACACCAAAGCCAGTTACAGCACTGCTTTCTCTCATTCTTCCTTAAACCTCAAGTTTTTTGGTTTTTGAGTAACCACTATCGGGTTTTGAGTTGCCGCCTTAAGCAATCAATTCCAATTGCTCAAACACGTCACATATGATGTATTTGAGGTGTCCAAACACTTAAACACTGACTGTAACACCTCAGGCTCAAAATCACCCTTCAACCAAGCCATTATGCCTCAATTATGCAGGTGGAGGTCTCCAGCTTGATCCAAAGAGTTTCAAAGTGTTCCAAAGCTTGCAACATACTCCATAACATCCATTGAAGCTGTAGGGATCATTAATTCATAACTGGAACAAGGTTTGTGCAGAGTTCCATTTCAGCTTGCATAAAGGTAAGCCTCAAAACTCCAACTCCATGATCCATGCATATTTCCTCGCATGATATTTTTTCCAATTGCTTGCCATCATATGTTGATTGTTTTCCCTCAAAAAATTTGATCATAGCACTCATAATCATGCCTACTCGATTGCTTTTGCAAAATTAGGGTTCATACGGCCACAATGATATAATTTGCTATACACTGAAAATGAACGAAATTGGGTATTGCCATTTTCTTCCTTGTGAAAAAACGCATGAGTTTGGTGTTTGAATCATGTCAAATGGTTCAGAAACGAGAGAGATGGAGGGCTTTATGCACGAGCTAGAGGAAGAAGATGGCCATGGCGCCATTTTCAGAAAATCCAACTAGTTTGATAAATATTTTTCACTTGCCATGTTATTAATGAATTGGCATTGCGCCCTAGTGGTTGATCAGCTGGTTTGTATGTATTGGCAAGCGAAAGGTCTGGGGTTCGAATCCCCCTCGCCCCAGACCTTTTTTTTATCACTTTTTCCTATTTTCCTATTTTTCATATTATTTTGTTAATGATTTGAAAAATTAATAACTCACTCAATTTTAATTATTTTTTACTGATTCTTTTTGCAAAAAATCATAAAAATGTTGAAATATTTTATTCCACAAAAAAATTAGATTTATATTATGTATTTAATATAATTAGTATTTTTGTGAATAAATTCATTTTTTATTTGTTTTTAAACATTTTAAAATGAACATCCATCTTGAAAAATCAAGACCAAATGAGTTTTAATATCTCTTGTGATTTATACCTCATTTTTCAAACCTTAAACAAAAATCACAAGTGGTTTATTCAAATCTATTTGGTATTTTTCATTGATTTTCTTTAAATATTTACTACTTAAAGATTAAAATTAGGGTTTCTTTGATTTTTCACCCTCATCAAACAATCACCATGGGCCTCTATTAGAGTGTAAGACCCAACCCTTTTTTTGTAAAATACAAACTATATTTTGGGCCTCACTTATTGTATAAGTCCCACTGTATTTTCAAAAACCTCGGCGCGCTCGCCAATTCAAAAATCAAACCCTGGGCCTCTCCTTGAGCTATAAGACCCATTCAAAAATTTTGGGCCTCTAATAGAGTGTAAGACCCAACCCCCTTTTAACCAAAATCATTTTGGGCCTCACTTATTGTATAAGTCCCTCTGTGTTAAAAGAAAATCTCGGCGCGATTGCCATTTCAAACGGAAAGTCAACTGGGCCTACCCTCGTGTTATAAGCCCTACTCTTTTTCTTTAAACCTTTTGGGCCTCTTGAGAGAGTGTAAGACCCATCCTTTTGTACAGAAAACCTTTTTTGGCCTCAATCACTTGTATAAGTCCCTCTGTACAAATTCAAACAGTGCGCTCACTGATAAAACCCTGGGCCTCTCCTTGAGCTGTAAGCCCCAAAATCTTTCTTTTTCAAAGGACTTTCTCCTTTGATTTTGAATATACTGTTGTTCTTAATCTTTCTTTGTTGAACAACTAACCAAACAGCATGGAAGCTCAACAACCAAGTAAGTGGTTATTGCTTTCATTTATCGCTTTCATATACATATAACTGTATTGTGGGGCTGTTTCGCTGTAAGTCTTCTTTCATAAACTCATATCAACTGTGTAATAATAGTATAGATATTTCGAGTTTCCCCGGCAACTACGTCTAGAACTAGGTGACGCCGTTTCGTTTATTCATAGAAGTAGACAACTAGATCCCCCAATAGGATCACCAGATACAGTCTTCTCTTCGGCTGTCCTCATTAGGAATTGTCAAGAAACTCTGCTCCCAAAGATGAATGTATTCTCCGTGAATGGCATCTTTGAGTTTCTTCCAAATTCTCGAACTTTCCTGGCTTGATCTATTCCTCGTGAATAGCCTGTCTTGAATTTCTCGGGGTTTGGGGACCCACGGGCTTCTTAAAAGCGTCGGCCTCCTCTTGGGCATCGTACAAGGACCCACAGGCTTCCTAAAAGCAACCCCGCCTCCTCTTGGGCTTAGTACAAGGACCCGTCGGCTTCTTAGAAGTATTCACAACCTCCTCTTAGGCTTCGTATAATGATCTCTTCCTCCGGGAATGATAGCCTCCTCTTGGGCTTGGTACAAGGACCTCTCGGCTTCTTAAAAGTTTCCAGCCTCCTCTTGGACTTCGTACAAATTGTCCCGACGACCTCCTAGAGGTATAGGAATAGAACTTAATCATCTGCATAGAACAGTCCTTTCAAAGAGTCTACTACTGTTTCTCAAAGCATAGTACAAAAGATGAAACTCTAGACTTGGATAGTCTAATCTTCTTGAGTCTTCAAGACATTCTCAAGTGATCCCTCCGTTAAATAGGAAGAAAACCCATAGAGTCAGACAGTCTCAATACCCTTCGGATTTCCCACTTCCTTAAAGAACAGAAATAACTCGGATCCTTGAATCAAATCCTTGAGTACAGTGTTACTCATATAAGAACTGATTTTCTCTTTCAAAATCAGTATACTGGACCTGTCACTCAACGAAAACAGTAACCATAGCCTCCTCTTAGGCTTTGTATAATGATCCTTCCCCAATGAAGTTAGCCTCTCTCTGGGGCTTTGTACGAGACACATAAGAGACTCCCTCGTTGAGTCAATCACCCCTTTCGCCTCCATCTCGGGCTTTATACGAGATACAAAAAAGGTTCTTATTGAGCCAAACAAACAACAGCCTCCATCTCGGGCTTCGTACGAGATACAAAAAACTCTCTGGTTGAGTCAAATAGCCTCCATCTCGGGCTTTATACGAGATACCAAAAGACTCTATCGTCAAGTCAAAACCTTTTAGCCTCTCTCGGGCTTTGTACGAGACACATATTAGCCTCCTCTTAGGCTTTGTATAAGAAAACCACTGGTTGATCCAATTAACCTTTTAGCATCAAAGCTGTGCCTCGTTCACAGTACACAAACATCAACAACTCCTTCCCCTTCATCTAATCGCTGTAAGCGGCAAGCCTCTAGATCATCTACATCCATGCCACTGTCCCTCTTTTAGCATGAGAAATTCCTAAGGAAAGATAGCATTGCTTTACACTGAGTTAAAGTCTTCTCCATCAGGTTAAAACCCCCTATAAAGGAAATTATGGCATTGTTAGGATCCGCGTATCCCGGTTAAAGTAATCCTCCTTTACAGTCAGTCACCCAATAGTTGTGACAGACAAACCCCCCTTTAGAGATGACAAATTCTCTCTAAAAGACAACACCTTTTAGCTTCACATCTTGGGATTCAAACAAGATACAAATAGACCTTTCAGCTTCATATCTTGGGCTTTGAACAAGATACAAACCACCTTTCGCTTCACGTCTTGGGCTTTGAACAAGACACCAAAACAACCATTTCCTCCCATAGAATAGGAGGAACTACGAACGCTCTGATTTCCCTGTTTCGGTAAACGGGAATACGTAGGCATATGATTGAAAGAGAAAAATCTTAGCGAGCACACTAAACAAAAACCCTAAATCCCATACTCCCATATATCATAATCAGAAGCAGTATCCTAACAAAATCCCAGAGAGAAATCAGTATTGGCGAAAATACAAATAACCAATACAAGGGCCCCACCACATTGATCGCATCCGTAACCTAACAGAACGCTGTTTAAACTCAGTATGCAAGCAGGGTTAATTGGAGACATCTATTTCCCTTCCTTCATCAGCTTTAATACGATAAAAAATGAATCGACCTGTAGTAAACTCAACCGCAGTGAGAGCGACCAGCGCTTAAGACCGCGTCCAAAATCGCTCGCTACAGCAACCTTCAAAGTAGAGTAGGTTACAACTTTTCTACTTCAAACCTCCATAAATGTTTAAAAGTTTATTCTTGTAAATAAACATCTGCCAACCAAGTAAGGTTCTTTGGCACCAGCCTTACCTCAAAAATCAATGACAACTCAACATTCAAATGTGGTTTTATCTCTTGTCTCTTACAAAACTCATTAAAGTGTTCTAAAACAACCTCCAAGCATCTACCATGTCTTGACCTTAAATCCCATAGCTTATGCTTATCAAAATGTCTTCATTAGCTGATCATGAATGAGCAACAACATTATAACCTTATAAAATATATAAGCTACATATTTTTGAACCTTTAGTTATAATCACTCCACCAGTAGAAATATTAAACACCTTATGTCCAACTCTAGTGTAATAGCCTAGATGATCAAACACGCTTATGGATAAAAAAATCGCATGATCTCTAGAACATACCTCATGTTGTGAAGAATAAACTCTTGATCAATGAACATTTTAAGTAAGGTTGTACCAATACCATGAACCTTGCAGCCTTATTGTCATCAAGGTAAACTATTCCACCCTCCTCAAGCTTCAAAGTCTCAAAGTCTTTTTTTCTTGGACACATGTGATAAGAGAAACTTAAGTCCATGACCTAACCCTCTTTAGTTTCTAAACTCTACACTACTAGTGCATCCTTACTCTCATAACTATCCTTATACGAGGAAACTAAAATATGAATAGAATTATCATTGTCCCTTCGCTCAAGACAATCCCCCATGAAGTGACCTGTTTGCTTTTAAAAATGAAGCATTTAAACCTTGAATTATCAAACCCCATTTATTTGGACATCCTTTGATGCTGACTTCCTCCTCTTGAGACATTCAAGCCTTCACCACCATCGTCAATCTTTAAATCATTCACCTTTGAAAATTCCTTGAATCTCATGGTTGTCTGTGAAAGCACCCGTTGTTTGACTACATTTTGGCTAAAACATTCTGATGATATAATTGAAGAATCTGCAGGAGGAAAAGATGTCGAAGGAGATGTCACAGCATGGTGACTCGACATCCTGACTTACTAAGTTACGCAGGTTTTAATATGCTGCAAGAATTAAGGAATGGATCAAGGAATCACAGGAGAAAAGATTGAAAGCCCCAGACAACAAAAGACTATATAAAGAGACTTAGACCTAGGGATTAAACACGACTGTACTTTTGTATCACTTGTAACTTTGTAACCTAGTTCTCTTGTGTTGAATAAGGGTTTAGGGTTTGAGAGTCGTTGGCTCTCTTAGGAGTTGTAAGTCGCCACTCTGTATTATGGGATGCAGGGTGGAAGGTAAAGGTACAGGGACACAACCAGAAACCTGTAGGTAATTGTTGTTGTATTGTTCTTGGACGAAGCTTTGAAGCAAGTACAAGATAACTTGAAGGTCAAGAAACCGCGACAGGTTCTGTAATGACAGAAGACAGAGATGTAACAGGTTGTGATTAGGATGTGAGTGAGGTATCTCATATCAGGGTTGTAAAGTTTGAGTTTAACCTTGGTAAAGATGTTCATTGGGTAGATGTTAGGTATAAATTTGTAAACGGGGGAGTTTAGCTTTGTAACAGTTCTACAGGTAGTGAAGTCTTCATCCTGGATTGGTATCCCCCAGATGTAGGTGATTTGCACCGAACTGGGTTTACACATACTGTTTTATTTAACATTATGTAATTTACAGTTTTGTTATTGTTCTTGACTGACATGTTGGATCAGATGTCGTGACATCTGTGATTATGAATTTATGATATTCAAGGTATCAGTCTGCTGTTACGACTCTATGTTTTAAAGATTATGTAGCCCAATGTCTTGACATATGTTAGGACATCTGTTGCCTGCATAGGCCAGAATTTTAATTGGTATCAGAGCAGACATCCTATCTATTTTTGGATGAGATCCATGGGAGATACTTTCTGGCGTTTAAACAAGGAGGAGTTTTGGAGATCAGATCAATCAACTCAGACATACTCAAAGGTATTAATGGATGAGATGGATGTTCTGGATCGAAGGGAGCAACATAGAGGTTGTTCATGTTGCTGAGGAGGTTCTACAACAACTACAGGAGAAGTGGCTAATTCTCTTGTTGGTGTGTCTTATAAGATGTTGTGACATCTTATTAGGGCAAGCAGGATCTGTTCCTTGGTGGTTCCGCTGCATGTGTTTCTGATGGAAGAGCTCTAGAATTATGGGATTCTGGAGTTGTTACTGAAGACAGTTGGTGGAAGGTCTCAATCGTCGGCCTCTATATTTGAAGATATATGCATTCTTTTATTCCAAAGTCAGGAGCGATGGAGTGAAGGGAGTTGTGGTTAGATATCTGGTATGGTGACTTAGTACCTGGAAGCTTGGTTTCCTGGTGCAGTTTGGAGTCAGTTGAAGAGGAGAGGAGTTGAGTGCAAGTTTATCACGTTCTTGCTCTAGGAGTTTGATAAATTATTGATTGGCTAGGTTGTCAAAGATACTTGAGAATTCTCTCAAGTCCACTCATAAAGATATCTCAGTCGGTATCTGGAGTCTTCTAGTTATTCTTTTGACTAGAAGGTGTTTCTTTGAAACACAATCTGAAGAAAGTGGAGGTGATTTATTTTCACCATCCAAAAATAGCAAGGAAGGATTCATCTCTCTTGACCCTAAGAGTAGATCCAATCTGATTGAAGAATTGTTGAGGTAAATAAGATTTGTTCAGAGAAAGTCTTAGTTACTTGAGTCAAGGGTGGCTGCCTTGGTATCTCAACATTGTCCTTTGAAGAAAATACTTGCAAAAGATTGAATACTTGATAAGTCTTCATAACGTGATCTGGTGGAGCTCAGCTACAACAGTGAAGAAGGGTTATTCTACAAGGATTTAAGATCAATTGTTATTTGTGAAATCCATAAGTATTTAATTGATTATCCTTAAAAGTCAAGATTGTAGATGTTCAACAAGATGTTGGAACTTCTCATCATCAGAGTTTGTGCAGAATCATGGGAGGGGTACTGCATACGCTTTAGCATCTGTTTTGTCTTAGGTGGTGACCTAAGAAGTGGCTTCAGTCGGGTGTGACAGAAGCATGTGTTCTCTGGAAAGTTTCCTAGTAAGAAACTGGTTTGGACTTTGATGTTGTTGAAGATGAAGATGAATACATCATGATCTTGATGGTTACTGCTTGGATCGGTTTATTTATGATCTAGGCATTTGGGAGCATGGATATTTATCTTGTTGTGAAGTTTAAGGATAAAGTGGCAGTTATCTCTGTCTTTCTACTGACGACTCTTCTATGGAAAGTGGCATTCTTTGGTATTGCTATGGTGTAGTCTTGGACTACTTATTTTCTGAAGATTCATATGTTGCAGGTTTGAAGTCTTTGGAGTTTTAAAGCAGGATGGAGGTTGTCTACTAAAACTTGGTTATTGAATCAAGTCTATGAGAGCATGGAACTCTTGTTCTGCAAAGGGTGGAGGTTCTTCTAAGTGGCAGAAGGAGGAGTTGAATTCAACAGTTGGATGTCATATCAAAATGTTCTGACATCTAGCTTAACATCAGAAGTCTCAGCTGGTGATGTGGCACATCAGTTTAGGATAAGGGTGATCTATAGGAGAATGGAAGTTATGGATGCTTCATAAAGGTCTATCTCATGCAGTTTGCGGGAGCTGTGGATGGGAAGATGTTACATGACTAAGACGCTTGGTGGATCCCAGATGTCTTGCTATGGGGCAAGTAGTTCATGTGACTTAAAGATCTGGTTTCATTAGTGGATCAGTGTATCTTGTGGGAGTTTTGAAGAAGATTAAGATCAATCAAAAAGTGGCATTTGGTTGGTTTCATTGTGTGCATTCAAGAAAGATGCTTGAAACTGATTGCTCTTGTGTAGAAGAGTAGTTAGTTGAAAATGTAAGGAGGATCTTGTTCATATTGGAGCTTATGGCAGAAGTTCTCAGGTTATGGAATATTACCTTCTTTTGGTGTATGAGAGTTTATTTCTCTCTGGGTTTCTGAAGTTCTCTTTGTTCAAGCTGGTGGCGCAGTGTTGTGTGAAGATCTTCAGTTTGGATTACTATGCTGATAGTAAGTCCAGTGGTGGAGCATATCAAGAACCATGGTGTGTGGTGTCTCTGATGTGGGTAAGATGTCCTAACTGATGTTGGAACATCTTTGGGTTGGTTATCCTTGGTGAAGGATTTCAGGTTCTGTGAAGAACTGGTTATTTGAAACTTGTCTAAGAAGTATCTACATTATCATATGGGAGAATGATGGAGTAAAAGAACTGTCTTAGAAAGTTTTTGGTAGAGTGGAGTGGATCATATGTTGATTGCATGAAGGTCTGGATTCTGATGCGTTCAGAAGTGGATATTCCCCATAAATCATAAGTATTCCAGGTTATCATACGGGAGCATGATGAAGGAATGATTGTCTTGGATTGCGGGGTGTTTATCTCTATTGTTGGCTGGGTGAGGTCAGTGGAAAATCTTGCAAAGGGGATGTTGCCCCTGGCTGCAAGTCATGCTAGTAGTGGATCAGTGTAGCAGCTGTGAAGTTCTGGAGCATGCATACGATAGCTAACATCGTTATAACAAACTAAGGGGCCCTGTGCGTCTCTTTGAGAAATGTGAAGCATTATGATTCAATTGGTTTGTGCCTCAAGCAGCTGGAGGTCTATACATGAGAATTCAGTTGGAGTTCGTGTGGTGTGTAGATGGTTGCAGGATGGGGGGGATCAATGGGACTTTGATCTTAAGCCAAGAGTTTGTTATGGTTGGTATACACTTCCTCACGGGTAGCATGATGGTGATCATGTGTGAGTGATTATTATTTCTTGTCAGAGGGAGCAATAAGAGAGTTGATGATTGTGTTCAGCAGGTGTGCTGAACAGAGGGTGCGCTCTTGAAGACATGAAATGTGTCTTATGTTTTCCAGTCATTAGCTTAGGTGTTCTGGGGAGGAGCACTGGTTACCTTAGATAGGGGGAGATGCCTCTTGATCTAAGATGATTTATTGCGAGGATGCAGTTGAAGTTCCAGTTTGCATTTGTGCGTCAAGCAAGCTGAGATGTCAAGGAGGATGTCTTGACATTGTTGTATTGTTGCAAGTTGTGGGAGACTTGGTAGTGCATGTTAAATGGTTCTTATTGGATACTTAAGAATCATTGATTAAGTCTGGGGGAATTTATTTTTCTCTGCAGACTGGGATCATAAACTTGTGAAGAAGTCTCTGTATTGTCAAATCAGAAGAAAAATCTGGGAAGAATAGAAAATGTCTGACATGATGTCAGGACATTGTTATAAAACATGTTTGCATGTAATGGGTTCTTTGGTCGGCGAAACTGTTAAAGCAGTCTTGGTCAAAGCGCTATTAGTGGAGTTATTACCTTCGATTAATGGTCCTTTGAATTGACCAGCGTTATTTTCCTAGGTTCGTTACTTCCTAAGGAAATGGCTCAGCTATAAATAGGATTGCTTTGTTAGTTTTTTTGTCTTAATACTCTCTTTGGGTTAGTGACAAATGGGTTTCTTGAAAATTTGGGTATGTTGCGTCTGGGTTTGGAGCTGTCTTGGTTACTTTTGCCAAGTTTTGGCTAAAAAAGGGGAGAATGGTTTTCTGATGATGTCTAAGATTGGGTACATTCATGCAGTTATTTTGCAAGAATGTTGGTTAAGATGTTCTGACATCTTAACAATTGTTTTTGTCTTGTGTCTTGTGATCTGAGTTGTGAAGCAGGTTGTGTCTTGTGCCCTGAGTTACGCAATCTATGCTCTTAGTGTCATGAAGTCTACAACTACTGTTTCTTTTCTGGAGGAGTCTTCTGGTTCTCGGGAATGTGTTAAGGGGGAGACTCTCTCAGACTTTAGATCCAATCAATTCTCAAGATAAGTCTTGATGTAGGAGTCTTGTTGACAGCAGAAAGCAGAAGAAAATGTTTTAGCCAAAATTTGTCAAAAGGGAGAGATTGAAAGAACCTGTTGTTTGACTACATTTTGGCTAAAACATTCTGATGATATAATTAAAGAATCTGCAGGAGGAAAAGATGTCGAAGGAGATGTCACGGCTTGGTGACTTGACATCCTGACTTACTAAGTTATGCAGGTTTTAATCTGCTGCAAGAATTAAGGAATGGATCAAGGAATCACAGGAGAAAATATTGAAAGCCCAAGACAACAAAAGACTATATAAAGAGACTTAGACCTAGGGTTTAAACACGACTGTACTTTTTGTGAGAGCAAGAATTATCTCTACAAGTCAATATATGTTTTGATGATAACAATACGTATTTGTAAAAGAAAGATTTTATGTTCTAACGTGTGTTGTGTGCAGATCATATTAGTAGAAGATATCAGATCCAACAAGCACCAGCCAGATGTGCATAATTGATAATATGTGAAGTTACTATGTGTGACACAAGTCGCAAGAAGTAAGAACACTTCTGTATCTGATTGTGATCAGTCAAATCCAAGGATGCCGATATTGCTGTTGCAATGCTTTTGTGGATGCTCTCTGAAAGTGGTTGAGATTCTAAAGATTGCGAAGCTTCTGAAGAAGAGAACCGAAGTGCTGAAGACTCTCATGACTTGAAGTTCTGAAGGCAGAAGGCTCTGAAGACCAAGTGCAGAAAGACTCTGAAGGCTTATGTGTTCTGAAGTTTACGGTTCCAAAAGTCAAGTGCTGAAGACTCTGAAGACGGATTCCTAATGGACAAGTTCTGAAGTTTCTGAAGACTTGAAGAAGTAAAGGATAATGTTCTTAAAGACAAGTGCTGAAGTTCTAAAGACTGATTCCTAATGGACTTCTTCAAATGACTGAAGACTTGACGTATCAGATATCCTGTTAAGAAGGCTCTACTCATGCTTCTTCAAATTACCATCAGAAGCCTCTAAAGTTTGGAAGTCAAATGTTACTGTTGTGAACAACTGTACACACTGCTCAAGAAGATATCTCGTCACTTCTCCCACAGCAAAAAGGAGATGTGTCAGTACAACTAATTTTTACACAACGTCTCTTTTCCAACAGCCAACAGTATTTTAAACGACTATATTTCTACTGGGCTATTTAAAGGAAAGAGTTCTCGCTTCTGAAGGTAATCGATTCATTTCATCAAAGGTGAATTGATCAAAGTCATTGTGTGAAGATAGCAACAACAATGAGTTCTCGTCGTAACACTTAAACATCCAAAGCTATCACCATTTACACATGGCCATTGTTGTTGAAGCTCAAAGATCATCATTCAACACAACAACAATGAATTGATACAGAAGCTGTTGATGAAGAAGACAACATTGCAAATCAGTCAAGTCATCAACCACCTTCTCGTCAGCGCTAAATTGAAGATCTGAAGCAAGGAGTTGTTGCTCAATGCTTGCTCACACAAGAAGAAGAAGAAGAAGAAGATCTATAAGATGTCAACAACTGTTAAATATTTATACATCTTTGTAGTTTCTTAGGATAGCAAGGAGTTGTTACTCATATCTTGCTTGAACACTTATGTGTTCTTTGTACTTAAACTTAGGAGTAATCTGCTTGTTAAGAAGCATCATTGTAATCTCCTGTATAACTAATTCTTGGTGAATTAGGATTCCTTGAGTGGTCAGTGTGACCGGAGACTCGAGAAGACAATGACGAGATGTCATTGTGGGAAAAGCCTGAAATAGGGCCAGTAGCGTTATATTCATTGCAATGAATCCCTGAACGTCTATCTGTGAAAGCCTAGTAGTAGATCTTGCGAGATTGGAACCTGCACATCAATGTTCGTTATATTCATTAAGTTGAATCCCTGAACGGTTCATTGCATGTTAGCCGTAGTGCGGCTGTGCAAGTGGTTAGTCACCGGCGGTTGCCCGTGCATCTGTAATCGAGATTGATTATAGTGGATTAAGACCTTGTGTTCAAGGCGAAATCCCCTGAGGAGGGTGGACTGGATTAGCCTTTGTGGTGAACCAGGATATATTGTGTGTCCTTTACTCTTATGCTTAATGTCTTTGTTTATGTTTCTATATTGAGTATCAGAACCATACATAAGCATGTCAGAACCTTGCAACTCTGATAAGCTTCCGCTCTGCAAGTTCTGAATGAAGTACATAGCGTTCAGACTCTTATTGGTTCTCATGCTCTAAGCATCGTCAAGTCTGAATATAACTTCGTAAGTCAGAGTCTCTCAACGAACTCTGATGTAACGTAAAGTGTCTTATTGACAAGAAGCGAAAAGTTGTTAAAAGAGTAAATACACAATTCAAACCCCCCCTTTCTTGTGTCTTTCTCGCACCTTCAATTGGTATCAGAGCTCCGATTCTGTTATTGATGGATATCAAACACTTAACAGTGTCAGAAAAAGATCCAGATGCAATGCGTAGAAATACTCTGGGTGAGATTGAAATCCACTTATAATTTCTGTAACAGTTCAGAAGATGACTGTGTACTAAATTGTAATCAATCTGAGTACTTGAGAAAATCACTGATTCTGGAAGTTTTTGCAGTTTTCAAACAACTAAATCTTCCTCACTTAAGTTTTAATGAAGATTGGAGAATCAGCTGATAAGATAGATTCATCAGATAAGAAGTAGTATTTGTTGAATGCTTATCTTGGAAGATACGTGTGGATGAACCACATAATTGCTCAAAGTTGAATCATCAAAAAACAAGAAGTCTTGTTTGCTGAAGATTAATTCTTTATGAGTTTTTGAGATGTTTTCAAGAAATGGATTAGGTCCCCCCTTGACTTTCTCGTTTTAAGCTCATTCAGAACTTCTTCATGTAAAGAAGAAAGATTGTTGTGATTTTGAACTTCAGAGTGAAGTCTGTTGAAGTCAGAAAATCTGAAGAATTTAAACTCTTAGAAATGATTCAACATCTGAATCTTGAATGATCAGAAGTTAAAAGATTCAATGAAGAACTGAATATTGTTTTCATGGAGAGCTATGCACAAAACTGAAATAATATTCAGGAAGAACAATGTCAAGGATTCATCAAATGCTTAATCAAGAATGAACTCTTAAGTTTTGTTTGAATCAGCATAACTAAGTTCTGATAACTTGAAACTATCTCTCATTTGAATCAAATGTTATTGATCAATTCACTTTCTGATAAGTTGTTCAGAACCTCTCAAGCGCTGGATTCAGAAGATGCTAAAACAGACACTTAATCTTTCCACTTAAAGTCAAAAGGAACTTAAGCTACTGATGTTCTTCAGAAGGAAGAAATCATTTGACATTCTTTTAGAAGAAAATATGCTATTTTAAGTTGGATCAACATTGTGAGACCAAGGTGTATCATGCAAACTATTTTTCATGTTGTACACATGCTGGATGATAGTCAGCTCTGAAATTGATCTACATCTGTTTGAAGAAACAATGTCAGAAGATGTTGTGGAAATCAATTCTAGAAGCACATAATCTAAAAAGGATCGATAATTATATATTGATGATCTTCTAGAGAGCTTGATGAAAGCTTGTAGTTTTGACTACGCAGATTCAAAGTCTCTGATTGGTTGTTCTCAGAAGTCAGATGAACAGCTCTGAACAAGAAAAGAATGGATCATCTTAAATATGATTCTTATGATCAGAATGTAGGAGATATCTGCATTGTTCAAACTCAGAGTTTTACATAATTCAGCAATATCCGGTAGCTCTCTCTGAAAGAAGTTGAAGATGAAAGACGATGATCAGAAAATATTCATATTCTTCAGAAACCAGAATGCAAGTGAATCGTGAAGAATCCAAGAACCCACATCAGTTCTCTTATAAGAAGGTAGAAGCAGAAAGTTTTGATCAGAAGCTCAGAAGTCAGAATGAAAAGCACACAACTAAAGAATTTCAGATTTTCTAAGGTACGACTCTCCTTGTCAAAAGACTGATTAGAACTAAAAATTATCTGGTAGGTAAAAACATTAATGAGATTCCTTCTTTCAAGAAAAATCTTTTGATCACACCTCTGGATAATGTGTTCACTCATTATAACATCTGTCATAATTGCATATCTTGAGTAATCATGATATATCCTTAGGAACATAGGTTCTAGTGAAAAATATACTAAAAGATTTTTCCGTCTGACAACATAAGCTCACTTAAAATCTTATTAAAATCTTTTTGTACCTGATCTATGTTTTCTCTAGACTAGGCACAACTCATCCTATCAATTTATGTGTATAAAAATAGCTTATCCCCGTCAAATAATTTCATACCTAAATCCTTATTTCATAAAACATAAGGGTCAAAACTTTGTTGTCCATCCATCATCATGCCTCAACTAACCTTTCTAGGAAACCAATACCTCCTTGAACTCATTCCTGAAAAACAGTTTGTAATCAACACCCCTCCTCTCTCGAGTTACATTGCTTGCAGTCTAGCAGATGTGATGTACACTCAACAGTGGACTAGGTACTCCATGATGCTAGAAAAACCTATCTACGTAAATCTTGTTAAGGATTTCTAGAAACATGTTGATCTTGATCTTGAAAGCAAGTGTATCACCTCCTTTGTTTTTGAAATCCCAATCACCATCAATCCGTTCTCAGTCACGCTTGCAACTGGGTGTGAGAATGTTGGAATTCCTGTTGACTTTGACAAAAACAAATTTTTTTCTGCTAAAATTTTTGCATCCCTTCATGAACTAACTTTAGGATGCATACCCTTCAATCCTGAAAATCTCCTACCCATTCCCAAAGCTTGGTACAAGCTCATGTTGTCCAATTTTCTTCCCAGAGGAGAAAGTCATGACTTACTTAGATTTCATGACCATGAATTCATTTATTTACTAATGAATTAATTTCAAATAAATCTACCACACACTATCTTCAACTGTCTCTGGAAAACCATCTTTGAGTCCAGAAACCTCACAAAGTCCTACATTCCTTATGGAAGAGTTTTGTCTGAGATTTTCTTTAGAGATGGAATTGTGGACATGATCAAAGAGAAAATTAAAGAAGATGGTCCTGAAAGCCTTCCAGATAACTGCTTGTTGAAGACTAAATGTGAAATCTTTAGCAACTAGAAAAACAAATTATTTTATCTCTGTTTAATTTATGTCTGGATTTTATTATGTATTAGTTTAAATCATATTTGGTCTAGGTAGTTGTATTTGCATCAGATTGGTTCTAAACTATTTAGGGTAAATGAAATGTCTAACTAATATCATCTAAATCAATATCTCTTCTTTACTATTCTAAGAATATGAGATTCTCTCGCTCATGACTAACCATTAATTGGAATTAAGAAAACCAAGTATCTGACAAAGCATTAATTGATATTATCTATCGAAAGATATTTGAAAGATCTTTTAGTGGCTCAAGAAACCGTCATTATTAACTTATCAGCTCTTTGGCCACTAGCTGTAAAATAGTTGTTAACACATTAACTCTTCCCAAATAAATTAGTAACTGCTCTGTTTTTCTTTTCCCACACAGATACAACCCTTAGTATACTCTAAGTAATCATAACCTACCTAGGAAATAGTAAACACAAATCCTTTGCACCAAACCAGTCACTCTCTTCACTCTAAATCGCTATAAATAGTCGGACATTTCCCTTGCATAACTCATCCTCAAATCTAAACTCTTTTTCTGATAAAACTCTCATTTCAACAAGATAATGAACTCTCAAAGAAATGGTTCTACCTTCTTAGGCAGAAAAGAAAATTTACATGTTATCTCAGAGAAAAGACCCAACCTCGCTCGTCTCAGAAACGATGGTTTAGAGATAATAAGAAGCATGCAAGCTCAGTCTTGGCAGTGCTATTACTCCCAACTGAATGGCCCAATCTTTACTAATCTTGTTAAATAATTCTGGAATTATGCTAGGGTTAGCACTGATGGAAACACCATTTGGTCTGAGGTTCATTATCACCCCATTGCTATCTCTGTTGCCTCGATAGAGAAAATCCTTGGGTGTGTCTCCGACGGAGTCACGATTGATCACTTTCAATCTGACTTAAGCTTGGTGGAGAGATGTAGAATCATGTTTGATGATTCAGTTCCATACGAACCGAATAATCCTGAGAAACTCCTTCCTGCTCTAAAAACTTGGTTCAATTTTTCACTGACCAACCTTCGTCCACGCGCATCTGCGAGAAGCACTATGACTCATGACGACAGAATCTTCGTTTTTCTTCTAACAAATCACGTTAGAATAGACCTTCCCAAGACTATCTTTAACCACATGAGACACTCTATCAGAGCCTCAAGGAATCAGATGCATGCCTACATTCCATATAGGAGAATAATATCTGAGATAATTTGGAAAAAAAAGGCTTGGGGATTAATAAGCAGGCTTGAACCTGGATCCTTACCAGAAGAGACCAGAAGTGAACGAGTAGATAAAATTGAGGATTTTGATGATTAAAGTCTCTTTACGAGTGTATAACAAGTTCTTGTTATAATTAGGTCTAAGATCTTGTGACTAACAGTTTTATTTTGTTGATGCCTTGTACTCGTGTTTAAAATTAATATGTGCTGGGTTCTGGTCTATTCTTGAATTATTTTCTTCATACTCATAGTTGCACTGATCTATCATTTATGTTGAATGAAATTAACTCCGGATATTCTCATGATTAAAACACTTAAAACATTATCATAACCCAACGATGATCGATAAATGGCGCATTAACACTCTTTAAGAATAATGCCATCACACAAATCCAAAGCTTAGTAGATACTTCCAGTTCAAGCATAGATCCCTTAGAAGTAAGAAATGTTTAGACTGAGTTCCATGAATGGATCTCAGAGGAAATTGTGAAGAGCAAGAAATTGGCTGTCACTCAAGCAGAAGAAAAGCTGATTTCTGCAAGAAGTGATGATTCTGGAAGCTTGCCCTCATCTTCCTCATTATCATTAGGCTCCTTTTAGTCTAATCCCTAGGAACCTATTCTCATTAAGTCTATTTTTTGATTATCTTAAACCTGTTAGGATTAAGCACAACCTATGCTTTATATTTTAAAACTATTTTGTGGTTTTGTGTTATATCCATCCTTCGTATGATTAATGCTTAATTGATAATATATTTTGAATCTATTAATATTCACTATCATATTGATACATATGCTTAAATGCTCAGATGCTCTATAACTTTTTGATGATGTCAAAAAGGGGGAGAAAGAATATGATTTTGATTGATGAATATATGAATTTTGATTAGAAAGAATATTCTTAAAACAGAAAGAATGCAAACTCAAACAAGTAATCAATCATATAAAATGTGTTACTACTAACGTTTATTGTTTGATGTTTATCCGAGGAACTCTGAACAAGTTCACTAGACATTCTAAGACAGGTTAAGAAAAAAGAAGAAAGAAGAACTCTGAACTGTTGGTCATATGACAGAAGTTGTACACTTCGTGAACATGTGTTCAGAATCAGATATACCCAGTACTGTTCAGAAGTTGAGAACTGTCTGAAAGTCAAAGTTTATCTTGATCTCTGTCTCACTTGGTTCAGAAGCTGTAAGCTGTCTGAAAATATGAGATTCAGAACGCAAGAATCAGAAGAAGAAAACTCTGAAAGCAGTCAAGACAAAGTATACATCTCAAGATGCAAATTCAGAAGAAGTGTGCAAATCAGAAGTCAAAGAACTGTCTGAAGATCCGGATTGAAGATCCAAGAAGAAGTAGTTCTGATGTCTACCAAGAACTCAATTAAGAAGAAATAATTTGGTATCAGACTAAGTCAACAAGTGGTAATCATACTCAGTATACACAAAGATTGGTATCAGACTCAGTCTACAATAATATCAATCAGAGCTAAGCTGTGAAATGTTTTCTATACCTTCATTGGTATTAATCTCAGCACACTAAGAAAATACCCTTCGAGTGGTATGAAAAGAATTCCTTCAGTTGGAATCAGACACAACATACTCTGGTATAATTCAGTATCAGACTAAGATTAAAACATGTGTGACGGTTTCAGAATCAAGCGTTGATAGTTCACAAAAATTAACCTTAAATTGGTATCTGATCAAAAATCAAGCTTTGATGAACCACTGAGTTATGACAGCAAGAAGGTTCTGAGATGAAGACCTGTGTTCAAAAGTCAAACTCTGAAAAAGGCATGATCTACATTGGCGATTAAAAACTTACCATTCTGAATTACGATTCTGAAGATCCCAATATCTGACTTATGGAAATTAGAGGGAGACTACCCTGAAGATTCAATTGCAAAATCTAAATCTTCACAAAGTCTGAAACTCAGGGGGAGTTTCTTCGAAAGACAGTGTCTGTCTTTGATGAATAGCGATGCTATGTTATTAGATAAGAACTACTCTGTTTGTGCTTAAATGAATCTGCTAAAAAGTAGAAATGCTTCAGAAGTCTCTGAAGATTACAAGCTCTGATACGACTACAAAGGAACTGAGTTCTGAAGATCTGAAGATGGAAGTTCTGATGAACTAGTCCAGATGCTGAAGAATTATGTCTCCTTAAAGACAAGATAGAGAAGTAGTCTTTTTCTATTTTTTGTTCTGGCAACTCAAGTTGTTATTCTGATGTCTTTGGATCATATAAGATTCTAGATGATCACAGATAAAATTTTGAGGATAACACATTCAGGGGGAGCTGTTGTTCCATACTCTGAATATGTTTGTATTGGTGATTACCTTGTATAAAATGTTTAATCAAAATACTTGGTTTTGTCATCATCAAAACAAGGGAGATTGTGAGAGCAAGAATTGTCTCTACAAGTCAATATATGTTTTGATGATAACAATACGTATTTGTGAAAGAACCATTTTATGTTCTAACATGTGTTGTGTGCAGATCATATTAATAGAAGATATCAGATCCAACAAGCACTAGCCAGATGTGCGTAATTGATAATATGTGAAGTTACTATGTGTGACACAAGTCACAAGAAGCAAGAATGCTTCTGTATCTGATCGTGATCAGTCAGATCCAAGGATGCCGATATTGCAGTTGCAATGCTCTTGTGGATGCTCTCTGAAAGTGGTTGAGATTCTGAAGATTGCGAAGCTTCTGAAGAAGAGAATCGAAGTGCTGAAGACTCTCATGACTTGAAGTTCTGAAGGCGGAAGGCTCTGAAGACCAAGTGCAGAAAGACTCTGAAGACTTATGTGTTCTGAAGTTTACGGTTCCAACAGTCAAGTGCTGAAGACTCTAAAGACAGATTCCTAATGGACAAGTTCTGAAGTTTCGGAAAACTTGAAGAAGTAAAGGATAATGTTCTTAAAGACAAGTACTGAAGTTCTGAAGACTGATTCCTAATGGACTTCTTCAAATGACTGAAGATTTGACGTATCAGATATCCTGTTAAGAAGGCTCTACTCATGCTTTATCAAATTACCATCAGAAGCCTCTGAAGTTTGGAAGTCAAATGTTACCGTTGTGAACAACTGTACACACTGCTCAAGAAGATATCCCGTCACTTCTCCCACAACAAAAAGGAGATGTGTCAGTACAGCTAATTATTACACAACATCTCTTTTCCAACAGCCAATAGTATTTCAAACGACTATATTTCTACTAGGCTATTTAAAGGAAAGAGTTCCTGCTTCTGAAGGTAATCGATTCATTCCATCAAAGGTGAATTGATCAAAGTCATTGTGTGAAGATAGCAACAACGATGAGTTCTCGTTGTAACACTTAAACATCCAAAGCTATCATTCAACACCATTTACACATGGCCATTGTTGTTGAAGCTCAAAGATCATCATTCAACACAACAACAGTGAATTGATACAGAAGCTGTTGATGAAGAAGACAATATTGTAAATCAATCAAGTCATCAACCACCTTCTCGTCAATGCTACATTGAAGATCTGAAGCAAGGAGTTGTTGCTCAAAGCTTGCTCACCCAAGAAGACGAAGAAGAAGAAGATCTACAAGATGTCAACAACTGTCAAATCTTTATACATCTTTGTAGTTTCTTAGGATAGCAAGGAGTTGTTGCTCATATCTTGCTTAAACACTTATGTGTTCTTTGTACTTAAACTTAGGAGTAATCTGCTTGTTAAGAAGCATCATTGTAATCTCCTGTATAACTAATTCTTGGTGAATTAGGATTCCTTTAGTGGTCAGTGTGACCGGAGACTCGAGAAGACAATAACGAGATGTCATTGTGGGAAAACCCTGCAGTAGGGTCAGTAGCGTTATATTCATTGCGATGAATCCCTAAACATCTAGTTGTGAAAGCCTAGCAGTAGATCTTGCGAGATTGGAACCTGCAGGTCAATGTTCGTTATATTCATTAAGTTGAATCCCTGAATGGTTCATTGCATGTTAGTCACACTGCGGCTGTGCAAGTGGTTAGTCACCGGCGGTTGCCCGTTCATCTGTAATTGAGATTGATTATAGTGGATTAAGACCTTGTGTTCAAGGCGAAATCACCTGAGAAGGGTGGACTGGATTAGCCTTTGTGGTGAACCTGGATATATCGTGTGTCCTTTACTCTCATGCTTAATGTCTTTGTTTATGTTTCTATATTGAGTATCAAAACCATACATAAGCAAGTCAGAACCTTGCAACTCTGATAAGCTTCCGCTCTGCAAGTTTTGAATGATGTACAAAGCGTTCAGACTCTTATTGGTTCTCATGCTCTAAGCATCGTCAAGTATGAATATAACTTCGCAAGTCAGAGTCTCTCAATGAAATCTGATGTAACGTAAAGTGTCTTATTGACAAGAAGCGAAAAGTTGTTAAAAGAGTAAATACACAATTCAAACCCCCCCTTTCTTGTGTCTTTCTCGCACCTTCACTTTTGTATCACTTGTAACTTTATAACCTAATTCTCTTGTGTTGAATAAGGGTTTAGGGTTTGAGAGTCATTGGCTCTCTTAGGAGTTGTAAGTCTCCACTCTGTATTATGGGATGCAGGGTGGAAGGCATAGGTACAGGGACACAACCAGAAACCTGTAGGTAATGGTTGTTGTATTGTTCTTAGATGAAGCTTTGAAGCAAGTGCAAGATAACTTGAAGGTCAAAAACCGCGACAGGTTCTGTAATGGCAGAAGACAGAGATGTAACAGGTTGTGATTAGGATGTGAGTGAGGTATCTCATATCAGGGTTGTAAACATTTGATTTTAACCTTGGTAAAGATGTTCATTGAGTAGATGTTAGGTATAAAGTTGTAAACAGGGGAGTTTAGCTTTGTAACAGTTCTACAGATAGTGAAGTCTTCATCCTGGATTGGTATCCCCCAGATGTAGGTGATTTGCACCGAACTGGGTTAACACATACTGTCTTATTTAACATTATGTAATTTACAGTTTTGTTATTGTTCTTGACTGACATGTTGGATCAGATGTCGTAACATCTGTGATTATGCAGTTCTGATATTCAAGGTATTAGTCTGCTGTTGTGACTCTAAGTTTTAAAGATTATGTAGCACAATGTCTTGACATGTGTTAGGACATCTGCTGTCTGCATATGCCAGAATTTCAGTCTGGACTTCATCTAGAGTAATATTACTTTCTTTACCATAAAGAAAGACATCCTAAAAGTGATAACATGATATGGGTAATGAGTTTAAAAAGAGTTGAACCTTGTCCTCATCATCAATCTTCACCTCAATATTCTATAGATCATCAATAATTTTGTAAAGTTTTATCAATTGCTCCACTATGGATTTGTTCTCTACCATTGAGAGGAAAATACTTGATCATATACAATGATTCAAGTTTTCCGCACATGAAAGTCTTAGTCTTCTCCCTCGCAACTTCCCTTATTCACCCTCTTGGTTTTCCATGCTAGTGTTAGATGTGCATGCATTGATGCCCCACCCTTCACTGTTTCAATACATTTATATTGATTTAAGATTTATTGCATATTCACTTTTCACAACACAAAATCGTTGTCTTCAAAAAACTTCTCGATCTACCATTTTTAACACAAGGTGTTCACTTGTAAACAAAATCCCTTTTCCTTATATAAGGTGCCACTTATTGTGTAAAATTTAACAATTCTAGTGAATTTGTTAATAGGTTTATGCACACCAAGCTCTACTTGAATTTAACCTTAATTTTAATTTAGTCAAGAGTAAATATGGGTGCAAGAAAGGACAAAGACATCCAAAATAAATGGCTTCAAGCTATCTAAATAACATATAATCAGTGATATCACGTCCATAACAAGAAAAAGGAAGATAAAAGACAAAAAAACACAAATAAACTTGTTTACCTAGTATGATCAAACCGATCTACTATAGGGGGAATTAGTTCTCTGAATCACTATACTTACAAGAATTGTTATAAGAGATTACAAAAAGAGTTACAAGAAAATACTCATCCAAGTTCCCAAAAACAAACTCTATTTTCTACCCAAAAAGTGATTCCTAACCTCTCAAAATCTCTACATATAAATAACACAATCCCAAGGTGTTTAGAGATGTTTTTAACCCCCTTAGATAATTTCAAAGGTTTCCCAAATTCCAAGAACTTAATAAAATTTTTACCTTGCCTTTTAAGTTTTCCTAATAGAATTTCCACTTCTTCCATTTGTCTTTCAGATTGCATTATGATTTTTTTTAAAGATAATAATAATAGAGATACATTTTTATAACTTCTAAAACCCAATAAATCCTTAACAAACCCAAAACATAACTCATTAACAAACGCATTTGCAAACTGAAATTACCAAGCCTAAAGCATGTGAACCATCCAAACCAAATTCGTTGACTATGGAACGTCATCGACCAGTCGACCTCCGCCACCGTCAAACCAAGCCCCGCCACCGCCGAGGTGACATCTGTAGGCCGACCATCACCCAAAACTCTTCGGTGCCTCCAACTTCTTTGTTTTTTTTATTTTGATTCTTCCAGTTTCTAAAAATCTCGAAATATGTTCTCTTTCTCTTCATCATTTGAGGATTTCTGCCTATTCCATATATTTTCCAAATTACATTACAAAGGTTGTTAGATATTATTATTATTATTATTATTATTATTATTATTATATTTATCATATCTTAGTAAGGTTAGTTTGGTCTTTTATATTATTTAGTATTTGTTATGGGCCAGTCAAAGGCCCAAATAACTCATGCTCAATCTAACTCAAATCAAATCCACTTGACCTAAGGTATAAAATTCAGTTCAGATAGAAAGCAAGGTACACTTTCATGATATTCACTTTTCACCACAATCATCTTAAATATTGAACTGACTTGGGCATTGGAGTGCTAACCATGCAGATCCACCCCATGCCTCTGTATCAGAGATCAGCACTATCGATTCAAGATTCTTTACCACCCACTTCAACAATTTATGGTTCTAGTGCGGAACATTGGAGCTGTTTGTGGGAATCGAATTTTGATTCCTACGTTTTCCATGATTTCACATTTGCTCTCAAATTCTTTAGTTTGTAACCTTCTCAGGTCACTAAACCAAAAGCATTCAGTATCAAACATGAGGATCCACCATGTTCGATCCGATCAAACATCGCTTCAACTTCGACTTCATAAATTTATGGATCTCTATTCTTGCGAAAACTTCATGAGGTGAAATGAATGAAAGATCCAAGATCCCAATCTAGTTTTGTATCAGGGTTGTTGGAGAACAAAGGTAATTAATTCCGACATCCTATCAAAGGTTCCTGGTCAACTTCCTAATCATGCATCTCGTAAATTATCCATGATTGACACAATCTTTGTTTTAGGAAAGCCTAGTAAAGATCTATAGCAAACACATCTTTTCCAAGAGATAAACAATTTATGAGCAGTAAACGAAGACCGTATCACACTAGAATTATTGGATTACTACACAATAAACCAAATTACAAACACAATTATCGACGACCGAAGCAATTATCGCTATAAATCATACCGTACACCTTCGTGGTGTAAATTATTAGATATATCTATTTATTCTATCGTACTTAATTGTTATCAAGAAGAGTGCCAATGCACGTTTGGTCGGTAGAGATTCACCCCCTATATAAAAGTTTCTTCCTAGCACACTGATACGACACCAAAATTGGAAATCTAGGTGCACAAAAATGTTGAGGGACGAGGAAGCTCTGCATGTTGTAACACCCCTGTTTTTGAATTTATTTATTTTATTGAGTAAATATGTATTTATATAATTTATTGGTGTGTAGTTAGTATCTTTGTGGGATTATTTGAGGTGAGATACAATTTATACAATTTGATCCTGCTAAAAAACACCATAAGGTTGAATTCCTTGTTACTAGTCAAGGAAAGCCTAAAATGATTGGTTTAAGTGTCTATTATGTGTTTCTCAGTTGATCACCCCTTTCTCGAAGACTAGAAATCTCCTATTTATATGACTCAATTTTCCAATCCCCCATTAATGTTTGCCTTTTCATATCCTTCATAAAGGTAACTTCATGTAACGCCCACCGCCCTCCTAATTGCCAAGTAATGTTTCTCCATCAATAATAATAACTCTCATGCAATTATGGAGCAATCTGTAACTGTCCCTTATGACTCTTCAGATGGTATCCTATCACTAACTTCAAAAATGACATATATGTATGAAGTCGGCCCCGATGTGCTTATATTGGTGTTCCTCACCGAATTCTGACCTACTTTCCTCTTCATTCAGGTTCATAACCGATGATGACCCCGGTCGATCTGGGTTCATAACCTGACACCATGGCAACTTCTATCTCCGTCGATTACCCAACTTTCACATGAGCCATCCCTATTTTATCATAAGTTTCTTTCTTATTTAATACCTCAGCGGGTCAAACTAATTTCCAAGATGTACAAAAGCCCCCTGATCATGAAATCTAAAAACTTGAAATGTTCGGAGAAAAGTGTTAGACGGTGGCTTGGATCTAGAAGGGGGTTGAATAGATCCCACAATTTATTACATGCTAATGGTGTTCCAAAATTGGTTTTAAAAGTTTTAAAGAGGAAGCACCACTTAATCAATTAGTCTACAACGAACCACTACCGAAAAATCGGATATGCGTAAAGCCGATTGGAATGATGCGACGGAAGAGAAAAATAGATGAATAAACAAGAACACAATGTATTTAACCAAATTATATTTACTTGAAATTTATCCAATCACCAACGAGATAAAATGACATACTTTAATCACAATGTGCTTTAGAACTTGTGCTTAATCAATTTATCAAACACTTGGTGTACGCAGCACTCCAAGTGTGAATTTCTAAGTAATGTGAATGTAGAGCTAGTTCCAAATGCAGCCCAAGGGATTGTATTGTTTTTACAAGTTTATTTTCAGCTCTATATTACACTATATCAGAAATTTTCGATCAATTGATATTTCACAAATTCGATTAATATCAAAACGTAAAAGAGATATGGGAAAGAGAGAACAAACATGATTTGATTAGGCAGTTCCCCAGTCGTCCTTGCTATGGGTACCTCTGCCCCCAATTCCACAATTGGAATTGATATATATATATATATATATATATATATATATATACATATATATATATATTGCGTTTACAAATTGTTTATACAAGATAAGAACAATGACCATCGAACCTTCAAACGTCTTTAACGTAGATGCAAAGTCTTCTCTCTCCCTTGATTCAAGATGAATCAAGTGCCTTGAATCTGGTTGAACAAATCACCGCCTCACGCTACTAGAATGCAAGAACTCGCAGCTATTCAATCACCTTTACTCGGTCGATTTCGATCTTCCATAATTCGATCCCAAATCTTTCTTCTACGATCCTCCGACTGTAGCTACTAAACTGAACGAACACTCTGTTCTTCAATCACCTTCGCACGGCTGAATCATTGTAGAGAAACGATTTGTGCAAAACCCCCAAAATCACCCGGATTCTTGGAGGACAAAACCTGAGGTTTTATTCAAGAAACACCTACCGATTCTCAACCCAGAACAAAGGATACAACACACCTAAGTCTGAACGTTATCACTTCACACAATGCACAACACTAACAAAAATAATTATGTGTAGTTGTTAGAGGACACAAGGTTGAAGATGAAGATGAAGAGAAAGATCAGTATCTATTTTCACGTTTCTTGTTCGAAGTAAAAATGAGGAACTCTATTATTTAAATGATGCAAAATAACCAACTAAAATGAGCTAACAGCAAAACAGAAATAACAGAATGTAGAAAAATGACTCAGCCCTGCGAAGAGTCGGTCGCTCGCTAGATGAGGGTCGGAGGGCGCTTACCCGGTGAAGCGTCTACGCAAAATAATCAAGCATGCGTCGACGGCTGCATGACCATGCGTCGACGCATGGATGCTGAAACTGCAGAATGACAAAACCCAGAAGCATGCATCGACCGCATACATAGAAAGGGTCAGCGTGCGCTTTCCCGGTCGTTTCACAAAAACTGTCAAGAATGCATGAGTCGACTCATGCATAGGTTAGGTCGATTCAAGACTTATAAAATCTTAGAAATTGATTTTTCTGCATGTTTTAACCAACTGAGACACGAGTCATGCACACCCAACACTAGAACCATGATTATAAACATGTAGAAAATGTATAGAACCCTTCCTATATGTTTAGACACATGATTATCAATGGTTGTATACAATGCGACCGACAATGAAGTGATACCGTCTAGATTACAAACTAAAGGCTATCCTATTTGTTGACATCATTAAAACAGAAACTAGATGAGAAACACCTTGCCCTCACATACTCCCTCTTTTTGATGATGGCAATATTTCTTGTCTTTAGCTTGATTTGTAATTTGAAGACTCCCTATTTCTTTGTGAGGTCTTAAAAATTCAATTTCTACTGCTAGTATTGATCAATTTCTGCTGCTGGTATAAATGTATTCTTCTCCCCCTTTGACAACATCAAAAAGAGAAATATAAGGTGGTCAAAGATAAAGCATCATGATATTTAAATATTCACTCACCAATTTGCAAAACGGATACATTAACATTCATCCACATATAATAAAGTTAACGCAAAGATAAAATGGATAAATACGGCACACAAGATGCAAACAAAATACATTCCATAGTAGTTCAAACATAGTCCAAAAAGTAAAGAACAAAATAAAACATAGTCCATAGTAAACCAAAGGGACAAAATGCAAGAAAAGAACAAGTCATGCAAGCAAAACACAACATAAAACATGCACTAAAAATATGATCCTATGTCTCATGGTATCCTCCCCCTAAATTGATGGCCTCTTCCTCTGAAGTGTTGTCCTTGTGGTGGAGGGAGTGGTTGTTCATCTAAGTACTGATTAAGTTCAATCACAGCTCTATTGAGAACGCCTAAGTTGTTGGTTAGATTACGAGTCTGAAGGTCAATTGCATTATCCAAAGCGGTAAACCTGTTCATTGTAGCATCAGCAAACCGGTTGAAATTCTGAGTGTGGGACTCCAACTGATTTGAAAGAGAAGTGAACCTATCCTCCTAAGCTATGTACCGTTCCTCTTGTGATGTCATGAAGTTCTCTTGTTCCAGCTGCATTTGATTCAACATAGCCAGAATTTCTTTAGTGTCCTGTTGTTGTGGGTGTGGAGTTGTAGGAATCGAATACTCAGGTTGTTGCCATTCGTATTCATCAGCTTATTGTTGCCAGCCATAGATGGGAGGAACATAGGCAGCACTAAGAGAAGTCCAACCAGTGTGTTTCCATTCTCCCCAACCTTGATTCACGCGGTGGAGAGGAACCCATCCATTCCACATTGTCTTCATCCATCATGTTTTCATCAATTGGTATGTTATTTCCAGCTTGATCTTCCTGCACATTTTCTTCCGCGATAACTTGTTCATCAGGAACATCATAATGAGTGTCATTGTGAGTTGCTATGGCTTTGAATTTGAACTCCTTGGCGACAGGATCCCAAAAGTAACCCATAATTCTTAGGGTATTTTGTTGGAATTCATGATCAGGTGAAACAGAGATATAGCGAATAATCGGAACCTTTATCCCAGCCTTTTTTAAAATGCACTGAATACACGACGCATAACACAAAGAAGTACCTCTTGTAGAATCCCGGAGTGCAAACATTCGATACGTAAAGTAGTATGGCCAGTTGATGCAGATTTTGTTCTTCAGCAAATAGAATAAATGAACCCCTGCTTGATCGACCCTAGAAAATCCTCCTTTCTTAGGCCGCAAGATGTGAGCGACAATCCATTGCAAAATACGATCAACAGGTTTTAGATGACCTGTTATGACAGTTTTGGGAAACAGACCGCTGTTCACAATGATGTCCGAATAAGGTTCACGCAGCATTGTGTTCAATGCAGGTTTAAACTCATAGTTGTTGACAAACTTAGTATCAGTTACTTCGGGAAGATCTTTAGTTTCCAACTTAAACAAGCTATTCCAGACAGTATCATTCATATAATAGGTCTTATTATCCCTAAGATAAGTAAAATCCATACCTGTGAATTTATCCAGAATCCCAGTATAGAACAATCTCACCAGATCACCATTATACTTATCGTCACATTCCAAAAAATCATCAAACTTCTGAACATTCAACATTTTAATGACTTCTGTGAGATGATAATATGCTGCTCTCAGAGGGTGGTATACATATTGTCTAATAACAGAGCGGTTTCAGAAGTCATCGTTGAAAGCCTCAGATAATGCATCAGAGAGTAAAGAAAGAGCAGTTACCGGTGTTGAAGATGGTCCGGCCCTTGATGTTGATGCTCTGGTGGACCTTTTTCCAGTTACTCTTTGGGAAGCCATTGTTGAGCAACTTGATGAAAGCAGATGAACAGTGACGAACTGTGAGGGGATGATGAATAATGCGCAGATGATGATGAGAGGGTTAAGAGAGAAGCTTGATTCCAATGTGAAGTGGGAAACCCTTTTTAAAGATTTTGTTGATTGAAACTTTATGGGTTTTGAAGAATGTGGTAATAATGATGTTTTAAGGAGGAAGTTTGAAGGAGAGGAGATGAGAAGACAATAAAATCAGAATTTATAACATGCAAATGAAAAATAAAAGGTATTAATTTGATGTAGTGACTTTTCAAGACAACTAAAACGGCACGCGCCTTCCGAAGAAAGAGAAAATCAGGGTTCGTCAGTAATGCATCGACCGTAGCATGTCATGCGTCGGCGCACGCTGAACAAATTTTAAAAAATTTGAAAAATTTGGGATACGTCGACCATAGGTAGGCGCGCGCTGACCCGCGCCTTCTCTTGAAAAATTGGACCATTCTTGAGTCGACCCATGACATGCTTTGGTCGACTCAACCAAGTACAAAATGGAAAAATCATGTTTTTATCTACTTATGCCTCATGAAATGATAAATAAACAAGCCAACACAAAAATCAAACATTCAAATGAATAAGATATGCTTAAATGTGTAATAAACATCATTTTTAACACTTAACATGGTACATACATTAAAATAGACTTATGAAGCGGAACGATATTACCTTAATCATGATTGACGATGAGAGCCCTCACATATAGCTCAATAATTCTTTGCATTGTTAGTCAAAAACATAAACAAGCATATATACATGTGAAGAACCAATATATTTATGAAATTCTCATGCACGATCCGAGATGTCGAGAACGCCTAGTTCCCTACAGATGTGAAAGAAAGGCTCTGTAGCTAGTGGTTTTGTAAAGATGTTAGCAAGTTGATTTTTAGTATCAACATGCTCAAAAGCCACATCACCTTTCTCTACATGATCCCTAAGGAAGTGATGACGTATTCCGATATGCTTGGTGCGTGAATGCAATACGGGGTTCTTAGTTAGGTTAATAGCACTAGTGTTATCGCATAAAATAGGAATACGCTCAAGTTTTAAATTAAAATCGAGCAATTGTTGCTTAAGACATAGGACTTGAGCACAACAACTGCCGGCGGTGACGTATTCCGCCTTGGCTGTTGACAAGGCAATGAAAACTTGTTTCTTGCTATGCCAACTCACCAAGGAATTTGCGAAAAAATGACACGTGCCACTAGTGCTTTTCCTATCTGATTTGCACCCAACAAAGTCGGAGTCGGAATAGCCAACTAAGGAATAACCACTACCTTTGGAATACCAAAGCCCATACTTTGGAGTACCGGAGAGGTATCGAAGTATGCGCTTAACATCTTTTAAGTGGGATTCCTTGGGACGTGCTTGATACCCCGCACACATGCATACACTGAACATAATGTCGGATCGTGATGTGGTAAGATAAAGAAGAGATCCAATCATACCTCTGTACTTTTTTACCTCTACATCCTTACCATTTTCGTCACGATGAAGATTAGCACACGTAGGCATAGGAGTATCAATTGACTTACAGTTTACTATGTCAAACCGTTTGAGAAGCTCAAGACAATATTTTGTCTGGCTCACAAACGTGCCCTCTTCGAGTTGTTTGATTTGCAATCCGAGGAAATAATTGAGCTCCCCCATCATGCTCATTTCAAACTCACCCTGCATCAAACTAGAAAACTCCTTGACCAAGGTCATATTAGTAGACCCGAAAATGATATCGTCAACATAAATTTGTACCAAGATTAAGTGTTTTCCTTGGCGTTTAAAAAACAGGGTTGTGTCAACCTTGCCTCTTGAATATCCTTGATCAAGTAAAAATTTGCTTAGACATTCATACCAAGCCCTAGGGGCTTGTTTAAGTCCATACAAAGCACGTTTAAGTTTGTAGACATGATCGGGATATTCATGGGATTCAAAACCCGGAGGTTGGGCTACATAAACCTCTTCATTGATATATCCATTAAGGAAAGAACTTTTAACATCCATCTGAAACAATTTGAAATTTTTAGTGCAAGCATAAGCAAGTAAAAGGCGTATAGCCTCGAGTTGGGCAACCGACACATAAGTTTTCTCTTAGTCGATTCCTTCCTCTTGGTTATACCCTTGCGCTACAAGCTGCGCTTTGTTTCGAGTTATAACTCCATTTTCATTAAGTTTATTCCTAAACACCCATTGGGTTCCAATCACTCGATGACCTCGCGGAGGGGGGGACAAGGTCCCAAACCTCATTTCTCCTGAATTGATTTAGTTCATCTTGCATTGATAAAAACCAATGCTCATCGAGTAATGCCTCCTTAGAGTTTTTAGGTTCAACTTGTGACACAACAGCGGAGTAATAACAGAAGTTACTAAGTTTAGAGCGAGTGGTTACTACCTTAGAGATATCACCGAGAATGTTATCGATGGGATGGTCTTTGGAAGACTTCCAAGCTGGAGGAAGTTCATCTTTATCAGAATGATGATCCTCCTCACTCTTCATAGGTTGGTGATCCTTTTCCTCCTCAATACATACTGCTTCAGGCTGATCAATTCCTTTATCAATGTCCTTGAGTATGTCTTCTGAAGATACACCTGCACGATGAAAAGAACTACCTTCTCCGACATTTTTCAGATAAGACTCATCAAGAGTAACGTGCACCGACTCTTCAACAATACATAACCTCTTATTATAAATCCTATATGCTTTACTTGACTGAGAATATCCAAGAAAAATACCCTCGTCGGCCTTGGCATCAAACTTACCAAGTGTCTATTTACCATTGTTCAACACGAAACACTTGCAACCAAAAATGTGAAGGTGGGAGATATTGGGCTTTCTCCATTTTAAAAGCTCATACGGTGTCTTATTTAGAATAGGCCGGATGAGCACCCTATTCAAAACGTAACAAGCCGTACATATGGCGGCAGCCCAAAAGTATTTTGGAAGTCCACTCTCATTGATCATAGTCCTTCCTAATTCTTCCAAAATTCTATGTTTACGTTCCACAACCCTATTTTGGTGAGGGGTACGTGGTGCAGAAAAATTATGATCAATTCCATGGGATTCACAAAATGCTTCAAATAAATGATTTTCGAACTCACCCCCAAGATCACTTCTAATTGACACAATGTTTGTGCTTAACTTATTTTGAGATAACTTAGCAAATCTTTCAAAGGCCGAAAAGGTATCACTTTTATTTGTTAAAAAAATAGTCCAGCAAAACCGAGAAAAGTCATCGACTATTAGAAAACCATAATAGTTACCACCTAGGCTTTTGATCCTAGATGGTCCAAAGAGCTCCATATGGAGGAGCTCAAGGGGTCTCATAGTTGAAACAATGATTTTAGATTTGAAAGAGATCCTTGTTTGCTTCCCCATTTGACAAGCATCACAAAGATGATCCTTTGTGAATTTGATTTTGGGCAAACCGATGACTAGGTCTTTAGAGACTATTTTGTTAAGCAAATCAAAATTGATATATGCCAACCGTCTATGCCACAACCATGAATCTTCATTCATAGTGACTAGACACTTGTCACCATTCAACGATACCTTATTTAAGTATAGAATATAGACGTTATTCACCCTCAAGCCCTTAAACACATCCTTTTTGTCACTATCTTCAATTATGCAATAATCTTTTGAAAAAGATACTTTATAATTCTTGTCACATAGTTGACTAATGCTTAAAAGGTTATGTTTAAGGCCTTCCACAAGAAGCACATAAGAGATAATAGTAGATTAGGGGTTACCTACACTACCTTTGTCGAGAATCTGTCCCTTGTTGTTATCTCCGTAGGTAACAAACCCCTTTTTCTTCGCCACAAAGTCGATGAAAAGAGATATGTCTCCTGTCATATGTCTTGAGAAGCCACTATCCAGAACCCATCTTCTTTCGGTGGTCTCAAGACTTTGTACCTACATAATCAATCAAGGGAGAGTAGGTACCCAATTCTTATTGGGTCCTTTATGGTGAGTGAAACCAAGATTGCACTTGGGCAACCATTGATAAATGCCTTTTGGAACAAGAAATCTTCTGAAATGACATTTAGCAATAGTATGACCAGGTTTGCAACAATATAGGCAATTACGGTTCATTTGAGGTTTACCTTTGCTGTCTCTATCTCGAATCACATAAGTATACTTTTGATACGGATTATTCATACTTTATCGATAATGTGATTGATCAATAGAAAATGTAACTTTAGGCTTTAGAGCCTTGTCTAATTTGGCCTTAAGGGTTCTCACCTCTTTTTGCCAAATATGACAAGTATCACAGCCCCAATTGAACCAAGGAGATTTGTTCTCATCAATCTTAGCTTTTGATGTATCCACCATGGAGTTTTTAAGAGCTTCCAATTCCTTTTCGGAATCGAAAACCTTTTTCTCCAAATATGAAAAAATCTTTTTGTTCGAGGCTAAGAGTTGAAAAGCTTCCTTAGCCTCGTGGTGCAACATATCAAAAGCTTTTTGTAATTATAAATGAGACATACTATTATAGTGATCGTATTTAGAGTGTTTTACCCCTTTCTTCTTGTTTTGGCATGCCATAAGACATAGATTGACGGATTCACTTTCGTCACTTGAGCTGTCATCTTTTTTCGACTCGCTATCACTCTCCCAAGCGATGTATGCTTGTCTAGATTTGTTTGACTCCTTGTGTTGACGGCTCTTATACTTATCCTTATCCTTGTCTTTCTTAAGTGATGGACAATCCAACTTGTAGTGCCCGGATTTTCCACAGTTGTAACAAGATCCTTTCAACTTGCCACTCTTGTTGCCTTCATTTCTAGATTGCCTTCTAAATTTGACTAGATTTTTATCCGAGTGTTGAATCTCATTCTTTCGAACATACCTATTGTATCTCTTCACAAATAGCCCCATGTCATCACTCGAGTCATCATCTTCATCATTGTTGGTTTCATTGTCACTTTACTCTTGAGATGTGGACTTTGAACAAGAAGCCTTAAGAGCAATCGACTTCTTTTCCGTTTCCTTTGTTTTCTCCTTCTTTACATTCTTCTCATGTTTTTACAAGCTAATGGGCACTTGCTCATGTTCATCGATTTTGCCAAATAATGTCGTGAGGTCTAGAGTAGTTAGATTATTGGCCTCCTTGATCGTGGTGACCTTCGGCTGCCATTCCCTATTAAGACACCTCAAGATTTTATTAGTAGCAACCTCGTTGGGAACCGGTTTACCAAGTACATGTAATTTGTTGATTATGTGAGTGAATCGTTTTTGCATGTCCGCAATGGTTTCCCCTTGCTTCATGTTAAAAAGATCGAACTCTTGCGTTAATGTGTTGATTCTGGCCATTTTCACATCATTAGTGCCTTCATGAGCTACTTGTAAAGCATCCCATATGGCTTTGGCCGTTTCACAATGAGAGACTCGATAATATTCGTCAACTCCCAAAGAGGAGATCAAAATATTCCGAGCCTTCCAGTCATAACTATACTTTTTCTCGTCCTCCTTATTCCATTGTGCTTCGGGTTTGGGAACAACAACACCGGTCAGGGTTATTTCCATATGACCGTTTAAAATAACATTCCAAACCTTCCGATTAATGGAATATATATGCACGCGCATACAATCTTTCCAGTAGCTATAATTCTCGCTTGTAAAAACTGGAGCTCTATTATAAGCCCCTTTAGGTTCGTTCGCCATTTTCAAAGAAGTTTTACCGAAGCACCAGATAAACCGGAGCTCTTGATAACACTTGTTAGACGATGGCTTGGATCTAGAAGGGGGGTTGAATAGATCCCACAATTTATTACACACCAATGGTGTTCCAAAATTGGTGCTAAAATTTTTAAAGCGGAAGCACCACTGAATCAATTCGTCTACAACAAACCACTACTGGAAAAATCGGATATGCGTAAAGCCGATCGGAATGATGCGACGGAAGAGAAAAATAGATGAATCAACAAGAACGCAGTGTATTCAACCAAATTATATTTAATTGAAATTTATCCAATCACCAACGAGATAAAATGACAAACTTTAATCACAATGTGTTTTAGAATTTGTGCTTAATCAATTTATCAAACACTTGGTGTGCGCAGCACTCCAAATGTGAATTTCTAAGTAATGTGAATGTAGAGCTAGTTCCAAATGCAATCCAAGGGATTACATTGTTTTTACAAGTTTATTTTCAGCTTTATATTACACTATATCAGAAATTTTCGATCAATTGATATTTCACAAATTCGATTAATATCAAAACGTAAAAGAGATAGGGGAAAGAGAGAACAAACACGATTTGATTAGGCAGTTCCCCAATCGTCCTCGCTATGGGTACCTCTGCCCCCAATTCCACAATTGGAACTGATATATATATATATATATATATATATATATATATATATATATATATATATATATATATATATATATATATTTCCGTTTGCAAATTGTTTATACAAGAGAAGAACAATGAACATCAAACTCTCAAACGTCTTTGACGTAGATGCAAAGTCTTCTCTCCCCTTGATTCAAGATGAATCAAGTGCCTCGAATCTGGTTGAACAAATCACCGTCTCATGCTCCTAGATTGCAAGAACCCGCAGCTCTTCAATCACCTTCACTCGGTCGATTTCGATCTTCCACAATTCGATCCCAAATCTTTCTTCTACGATCCACCGACTGTAGCTACTAGACTGAACTAACATTCTGTTCTTCAATCACCTTCGCACGACTGAATCCTTGTAGAGAAACGATTTGTGCAAAACCCCCAAAATCACCCGGATTCTTGGAGGACAAAACTTGAGGTTTTATTCAAGAAACACCTACTGATTCTCAACCCAGAATAAAGGATACAACACACCTAAGTCTGAACGTTATCACTTCACACAATGCACAACACTAACAAAAATAATTATGTGTAGTTGTTAGAGGACACAAGGTTGAAGATGAAGATGAAGAGAAAAATCAGTATCTATTTTCACGTTTCTTGTTCGAAGTAAAAATAAGGAACTCTATTATTTATATGATGCAAAATAACCAACTAAAATGAGCTAACAGCAAAACAAAAATAACAGAATGCATAAAAACGACTCAGACCAGCGAAGAGTCGACCGCTCGCTGGATGAGGGTCGGCTGACGCTTATCCGGTGAAGCGTCTACACAAAATAATCAAGCATGCGTCGACCACTACATGACCATGCATTGACGCATAGATGCTTAAACTGCAGAATGACAAAACCCAGAAGCATGCGTCGACCGCATGCATAGAAAGGGTCAGCGTGCGCTTTCCCGGTTATTTCACAAAAATTGTCAAGAATGCATGAGTCGACTTATGCATAGGTTAGGTCGACTCAAGACCTATAAAAACTTAGAAATTGATTTTTCTGCATGTTTTAACCAACTGAGATACGAGTCATGCACACCCAACACTAGAACCATGACACGAGCAATGCGACCGACAACGAAGTGATACCGTCCAAATTACAAACTAAAGGTTATCCTACTTGTTGACATCATTAAATCAGAAACTAGATGAGAAGCACCTTGCCCTCACAAAAAGAAACCCGGATATTTCATTTTCATCTAGGGTCATGGTCAAGGTATTCCTCAGCCTTATCATTTTGTTGTACCTGTTTTTCTGACGTGGTCAACCAGGGCATACGTGAGAGCGTATCTTTTTCAGATTCTCTCTTTCTTCAGTAATGATGACTTTTATGGGAAATTGATCCTCTTCAGTGAGTTGAAATGCTTCATTTCTCAAATTCGTAAAAAAGGACTCATTCCTTAATTAATGACGTCCCTTCTTCTTCTTGCTAATCATCAACGGGAATAATTTATTCCCTTCTCCAAGAAAATCTTAGAGCTTCCATATGTTCTACAAAATCAGGTATATTTGCTTTTTTATCTTTCTGTTTATATTCTCTTCTTTTAATCAATGACTATTGTTCGTGAATGTGACCATAATGTTGTTGTATTAAGAACCCTAAGTGTACATACCCGGGAATTTAGTTGACCAGCTGAGGTATAAACGCGGAGGAGCCGATTGTACGTCTTAAAAACACTCTGGACGAGTTGGATGGACAACCGAGCAGGGAAAGAGTACAAGTTCGGAAGACCGTGTTCCTGCCTGTAAGTTAGATTTCCATTATGGTATCCATATGAATAAGATAGATATGACTTCATATAAGTTGAGATCCGTCTCATTCACACTAAACTGAGTCTGATGAGAATGCTAGGATACCACGCGAAGGGTCACAAAAAACGTTAATGGGGCGATACCTTATGACTAGGGAGTTGCGATTATTGAAGAGAGGTGATATCTTAGCATTGTCATCAGACCCGGTTTAGTGTGAGTGAGACCGATCTCAGCTTATATGAAGTCGTCTCTATAGAAAATGCAACCGGATAAAATATTCGACATTGATAAGCAATTACTGAATGAGAACTCAAAGAGGGAAAAGTCAGAGGCCGAAAACCAATAACTGCAATCCACTGTCACAAAGAAATTTGCGGAGATCACATCAACTCAGGAGTTGAATGATCAATTGTAGAGAGCCTTGCAGAAAGTTCAAATTGTCATTCTTGATGCAGGCGATGACACTTTTGATAGGGAAAAAGCTCAAGTTTTGTGTCTTCACCCTAGGCTTGACCTGTCCGAGATGGACTTTTTCAAAGTTGTGATGGATGGCCATCTTGTGGATATGGAAGAAATTGAGACTTCTCTGGCTGATGATTTAACCAATGTCTGGTTGCACTGTTGTTGTTGTTGTTGCGTGTGTGATAATAGGCTTTAGCTTCTTCTAAACTTGAATTTCAAGGTGAAATTCAAAGTAGAATAGATGAGGAGTGAAACTTTAATGAATTAGGGTTAAGAGATGAATTTCCGTTTTTCAGTGTGGTTGTCCCCCTCCCAATGAAATAGTACCCTCTGTTATATAACCAAAATGAGATGAGGGTTGATAACTTGAAGTATGTGTGAGCATTGCTAGAAGGTTCCTATTTCCCTTTACGCGTGTGAATTGGTGAGGTGTAATTCTTGTGAGAGCAAAACCGTTAGGTGTGGTCCCCTTCCATGATTCTGTGGGATTTCTATTTGTAAGTGTGAGGGAGTCCTCAAGAGGGTGTGAGGTGGTACGGATTATTTTTTGGTGAGGAATTTCACGTGAGCAATTTTGTGACTCGGACTGTGGGTGGATTTCTCTTTGGGGACCACTTGACAACTTATATTTCCATCTGGCAATTTTCACAAGAAGTTCACTGCCTTGGTTTTTGTTTATTTCTGTAATGTAGCAGACTTGGAATTTCTTGGTATTGAATTTGATTCAAACTTGAGTATGGGTGATCACATGCTAGGATGGAGTAGTTAAGGCAAATCTGCAGAGGCCTCCATTTGTGGTGTAACCAAAACTTATGATGCGTATGAAATGTTGTAGGAGGCATGGGCTCAAAATTTGGACATAACCTTGGTAATTGCTTTCTTTGAACTTGTCATGGTATGGTTACGTGAGAGTTCTTATTTGATACTTGGTAAATAATATGTAACCGACTCTATTGATGATTGCCTTTGCTTCCTTATTGATGTCCTTGCAGGTAACAGATGGAAATTCACGCGGTGACATGACATGGTCCATAGTGAGTTGATTTTGGAGCTTTGGAGGAGGCATTTCTAATTCAAAGCACATGAAGCACCATCTTGCCTTTTGCTTGCAATTTGCTAGGTTTATGACTTCTCTTAGCTTATAAGTGACTTGCAGGATTAGAACCAATGTGTCAAAGAACTTGTTCCTCATGTAACTTGTGCAAAAAATATTGTAATAACTTTTGAATTTTGAATTCAATTGAATTTTGACATTCTCGATCTTGAAGCTTATAATAGTCTTGGAATTTATTTGGAATCAAATTTAATTTTGTATTCACTTGTAACTTGAATTCTATTCTTTGGAGTTTTTTATTATCTTCAAACTTTTCTCTTGTATCGTGTAACTCCTACATGCTTCCTTAGGGCCTTATGAAAAAAATTGTGCCATGAGAACATACAAAGTGACTTCCTTGTGAAGATTTGTAATTGTATTCAATTAGAATATTCAATTAGAAGCTTGAATGATTTCCTAATCCATTTGGTACATGCAACCTTAATCTTTGTACCAATTGTGACTCCAATTTGGTAACATGCTTGCCTTAGTTTTGTGAAACCTTTTGAATGGAAAGGACTTGTTGCAATTTCCTTATGTACCATGCTTTACTTTTCTTTACAAACTCAAAAACACTTCTTGCACATTAGTCGCACTCATAAGAAAAAAAAAAGACAACGTTTGCTTCCAATTAAATGTAGCCATGCATAGCTAAACTTCCAAAACTTGCCCTTCCAGCATCGCGCGTGTGATGTAGGATTTCACGCACGCGATAAGTCCTTTTCTGGGCCTATCATGCTTGATTTGAATACCAATATGTCTTTCTAAATTAATTGAGTTCGGCGTATGAGAATCGTCGTTACCGACGGGACTCCGTAGAAAATTTAGGTGCAAAATTATTGATTGTATGTTAGTTTTGGTCTTTGTTTCTAAATATTCAAGTTTTATTATTTCGACACGAGAGTAGGAATAAACTAAGTTCGGACCGATAGTACGAGAGTGTGAGGAATAAACTGATAGTAGAAACTAGGCATTGATCCTAAAAACAGCGAGAGCACTTTAGGCATTGTTTAGAATTTCATTAACTTTCAAAATACGCTTTTCAATTAAAACGGACGAGCGAGAGCAAAATCCCGTGGTTGAAAGGTGTGGTTCTTGTCGATAGTGCGAGAGTGTGACATGGAGTCTTTAAGTTAGTACTTTCTACAGAACTAAGTTCAGTCGTAATTAGCACCCGATTTCTACAAGTCCTTTAGGTACGCGGAATCCATATTCCGGACTCGTTTTTATTGTTATTTTAGAAACTTTCAAAATTTAGTAACTCTTTCTTCCCGTCTCTGTAGCGTGCGATTTATTTCGGTGACGGGACCACCTTACCGCAATGATTTGGGTGCTACTTTTTGATTTCTGTATTTATCCAATGAAGCTAGAAAGGAAAGGGAAGATATCTAAAACTAACCTTGCACGCAAATGTTTTCTTTAACAAATGCTAAGAGATCGGGGATCGGGGTCTGGTTATAAAAAGGGAAGCTATTAACACCCAGTGTATCTATGGTAATCTATAGGAACCTTGTTTTTGCATGTATTTTCCGTTATTTTGAAATGCTTTCTTTTGTTTATCTGTCATGGATTGGGAAAGTTTCTCCTTTATGAGGGTTGAGAGAATCTTATGCCTACGTATTCCCGTAAAGAGATTTGGGAAATTAGAGCAATCGTAGTTCCTCCTATATCTATGGGAGGAAAAATATTTGGTGTCTTGTTTAAAACCCAAGATTGAAGCTGGAAGAATGTTTATGTCTTGTTTAAAGCTCAAGATTGAAGCTAAAAGGGTATTTGTGTCTTGTTCAAAGCCCAAGATTGAAGCTAAAGAGTATTTGAGAGAGAATTTTTCATCTCTAAAGGGAGATATCTCACATATTCATCACAAATGTTGAAGGATTAGTTATAAGGAAAATTACTTTAACTGGGATGTGTGGAATCCAGTAATGCCATAATTTCCTTTATTAGAGGGATAAAGGAAGAAACTTTAACTCAGTGTAGAGCAATGTCATTTTTCCTTATGAGTCTTTCATGCTAAGAGAGGGACATTGGCTTGGATGTGAGGAATCCAGAGGCTTGCCACTTACAGTAATTAGATGAAAGAAGAAGTTTACCAGGATAAAAGAGGGACTACAGCTTGAATTTTTGAATCAACAAGTGGGCCACTTACAACAATTATCTGGAAAAAATGTTTTGATTGTTTGTTTTGATATGTGATGTACAGAGAAAATGTCTTCCTACAGAGAGAAACTTTTGGTCTCATCTGAGGGGATGTTGATTTTTATGTGCCTTGTTTAAAGCCCAAGGTTGAAGCTAAAAGAAAATGACTCGACCGGGGAGTGGTTTATCTGTCTTGTACAAAGCCCAAGATTGAGGATGACTGGGGAAAATCCTTATATGAAGCCTAAGAGGAGGCTAACTGAAGAAATTCTTATATGAAGCCTAAGAGGAGGCTGACTCTTGCTGAGGATTTATTGAAATCCAGGAGCAGGTTTAAATTGTATTGGGGAATCCAAAAGGAATATTAACTCTTGTTGGGGATTGAAGAAGAGTTGAAATACCAGATTCCATGAGGCTCTGATTCTGTTGGGGATTTGTTAAGGGTAAATTGACCCTGGCTGGGGATTCTTGAACCTTGTTGGGGGTCAGAGAAATTTAAAGGTGAATTTGAAGACCTTAAAGGTTTTAACTCTTCTGGGGACTGGTGTATGGGTAAAATGATCAGGGTTTATCCCGTGCCTTTAGGAAACTTGAGCTTTTTTATGTTTAGTAAAAAAGTAGACTATGATGGTGAGACTTTCCAAGTCTGTTTGAATGAAGCCCTAAAGGAGGCTGAGACTGTCCAAGTCTCTCAAGAAGTGGATGACTCTGGTGTAGAGAGATCTTTGTATGATGCCCAAGAGGAGGCTTTTGGTTTAAGGGATGGAAATCATCCTTATAATGGTATGATGCTCTGGGCTTTTGACTTTCCTGGGAATTGAACTAGTAGAGTTACTAATTTCTATCCTATGCCTTTAAGAAGCCTTTGGGTCCTTGTACTAAGCCCAAGAGGAGGCTAGGGGAACTTCTAAGAAGCCTGTGGGGATACTTCTTGGAAGCCTTTGGGTCCAAACCTAAGAAAAGTTCAAGAAAGGTTTTACTGGGAATAATCCTTTCTTTGTTGAACAGTTCTAAGGTTTGAAGAAATTCAAAAGAGGTTTCACCGAGAATTAATCCTCTCTGGGAAAATGAATTTCTTGTAACTTATATGTTTCTAAGTTTTGATAGTCTTGAGAAAAATTTCACCGGGAATAATGCCTTTCTCTGTTCCATATTGAATAAGCCCAAGAGGAGGTAGACTGTATAGGGAATTTCCTATGAGGGAACTCGTTTTGACTATGTTAGAAGTAACCTCTAGTTTGACCTAAGTGTAGACCTAACTGCTGGGGAAACTCTAGACAAATATGCATAAGGATATATATATATATATATATATATATATATATATATATAGATGAATTAACAAATATATAAACAAGTATGCATTAAATTGAAAAGATGTTGGGACTTATACTCTGAGAAAAGGCCCAAGTGTATTGTGATTTATTGTATTGACTACAGCTGTATGATTAGGATTTTAAGAAATTGAAGAAAGTTTTTAGAAAAATTTGAATTTGAATTAAAAGAAAGTTACTTTAAAGAAAAGAATGTTTGGGGCTTATAACTCAAAGAGAGGCCCAAGTGGTTTAAGAGCAGTTTCACCGGTGTAGCGAGCGATTTTGGACGTGGTTCTTAAGCACTGCTGCTCTGGGTTACTACAGATCGATTCATTTTTTATCCTATTGAAGCTGATGAAGGAAGGGAAATTAATGTCTCCAACTAACCCTGCTTTGCAAACTAAGGTCAAACAGTCAAAATTGTTGGTTTACAGATGCGATCAATGTGGGGGGGGGGGGGGGGCTCTCTTAGGTTATTTTGGTTAAATTTAGACTTTTGGTGAGGAATACAGACTCGGATATTTTGGGGGATATGTGAGGATTTGTGACCTGAGGTTTTTTAATGTGGTGTCTTCGCTAAGATTTTTCTTTCAATCTTATGCCTACGTATTCCCGTTTACCGAAACAGGGAAATCAGAGCGATTGTAGTTCCTCCTATTCTATGGGAGGAAATGGTGTTTTGGTGTCTTGTTCAAAGCCCAAGACGTGAACTTGAAGAGGGTTTGTATCTTGTTCAAAGCCTAAGATGTGAAGCTGAAAAGGTGGTTTATATCTTGTTCAAAGCCCAAGATGTGAAGCTGAAGGGTCTATTTGTATCTTGTTCGAAGCCTAAGATGTGAAGCTAAAAAGGTGTTGTCTTTAGAGAGAATTTGTCATCTCTAAAGGGGGTCTGCTTGTCACGATTGTTGGGTGACTGATTATAAAGGAGGATTACTTTAACCGAGATATGTGAATCCTAGCAATGCCATAATTTCCTTTATAGGGGGTTTTAACCTGAAGGAGAAGACTTTAACTCAGTGTAGAGCAATGCCATCTTTCCCTAGGAATTTCTCATGCTAAAAGAGGGACAATGGCGTGGATGTAAATAATCCAGAGGCTTGCCGCTTACAGCGATTAGATGAAAGGAGTTATTGATGTTTGTATCCTGTGAACGCGGCACAGTTTTGATGCTAAAAGGTTGATTGATTCAACCGGGGTTTTTCTTATACAAAGCCTAAGAGGAGGCTAGTGGCCCAACAAGAGGGTGTTTTTATGTGTCTCGTACGAAGCCCGAGAGGGAAGCTAAAAGGAGTTGACTCAACAAGATAGTGCTTTTAGATGTGTCTTGTACGAAGCCCAAGACGGCGGCTAAAGGTTGACTCAACAAGAGAGTCTTTTATACTCAACACGAGAGTGATTTGTATCTCGTACGAAGCCCGAGATGAAGGCTAAAAATGTTTGACTCAATAAGAGAGTCTTTTTGTATCTCGTACGAAGCCCGAGATAGAGGCTAAAAGGAGTGTTGTTTCAGTTGAGTGACAGGTCCAGTAGGTTGGTTAAAAGAGAAAATCAGTTCTTATAAAGAGACTGATTAAAGGTAAGGTTATGCTTTGGGATTGATCAGAGGATCAGGGTTATTTCCTGTTTTTTAAGGAAATGGGGAATCCAGAGGGTTTCTAGACAGTCCAAGTCTACAGGTGTTTTTCCCATTCTTGAGAATGCCTTCGAGGCTCAAAGAGATTATACTGTCCAAGTCTAGAGTTTTATCTTTTGTACTATGCTTAAAGAAACAGTAGTAGTACGTTCACGGTAGAAAGATCTAGACTTTTTGAAAGGCTGTTCTATTAAGATGACTAATTTCTGTTCATATACCTCTAGGAGGTCGTCGGGACAATTTGTACGAAGCCCAAGAGGAGGCTGGATACTTTTAAGAAGCCGAGGGACAATTTGTACGAAGCCCAAGAGGAGGCTCTCTTCCCGAAGGAAGAATCCTTATACGAAGCCTAAAAGGAGGCTGTGAATACTTCTAAGAAGCCGTAGGGTCCTTGTACAACGTCCAAGAGGAGGCGAGGATGCTTTTAGGAAGCCTGTGGGTCCCCAAAACCCGAGAAATTCAAGACAGGCTATTCACAGAGAATAGATCAAGCCAGGAAAGTCCGAGAATTTGGAAGAAACTCAAGAGATGCCATTCATGGAGAAAAGATTATCTATGGGGAGTATAGTTTCTTTGACAATTTCTAAGGGTGACAGTCTGAGAAAGGGTTCACAGAGAATGCTGCCTTTCATGTCTCCATATTATTTAACCCCAAGAGGAGGGAAGACTGTATCTGGTAATCCTATGGGGGATCTAGTTTTGTCTATTTAAGAGTGATCAACTGGACTTAGTACTAGACGTAGTTGACGGGGAAACTCTAAATATCTATACTAGTATTACACAGTTGATATGAGTTTATGAAAGAAGACTTACAGCGAAACAGCCCCACAATACAGTTATATGTATATGAAAGCGGATAAAGAAAGCATATAACCACTTACTCGGTTGTAGAGCTTCCATGCTGTTTGGTTAGTTGTTCAACAAAGAAAGATTGAAAACAACAGTATATTCAAAATTTAGAGGAGAAAGTATTTTGAAAAGATGTTGGGGGCTTACAGCTCAAGGAGAGGCCCAAGGTTTATCAGTGATCGCACTGTCGTTTTATACAGAGGGACTTATACAAGTGACTGAGGCCCAAAAAAATTTCTGTACAAGGGGATGGGTCTTACACTCTCTCAAGAGGCCCGAAATATTTATTTATATACAAGTGGTGGGACTTACAGCTCAAGGAGAGGCCCAGGGTCATTTGTTTGAAAATGGCGATCGCGCCGAGATTTTTGAAAACGCGGTGGGTCTTATACAATGCATTGAGGCCCAAAATGGTTTTTTTTTCAAAGGGGGTTGGGCCTTACACTCTAATAGAGGCCCAAAAATGGTTTTGAATGGGTCTTATAGCTCGAGGAGAGGCCCAGGGTTTGTTTTTCAACGGACGATGATTGCGTCGAACTTTTTGAAATACAACGGGACTTATACAATAAGTGAGACCCAAAGTAGGTTTATATTTACAAAGGATTGGGTCTTACACTCTATTAGAGGCCCAAAAGATTTGAAATTGTTTGATGAGGGTTGAATTAATCAAAACCCTAATTTGTTTCCAAAATGTGTTTTAATTGAATAAAAAATTCAATTAAAATGGTCAAAATTGTTTAATATGTGGAAAACAAATTGTGATCTTGGATTAATGTTTCAAAAATCATGTTTTGACCTACAAAATGATTAGAAATCATAAAAATTTGCAAAATCAAGAAGGAAAAAATATTTTAAATGTAAAAAACAATTAAAATATTAATTCTTTGCAAAAATATCAATTATATGAAATAAATATTATTTTGGGGATTTTTTGATAAAATAAAATATTTTAACATTTTTGTGAATTATTAAAAAAAGATTCAACTCAAAATCATTAAAACTCAGAGAGAAATTAATTTTTGAATCAATTAAATAAAATCACAAAATTCAAATATTTGAATTTTCAAAAAAGGGCGCCAAGAACACCCAAGAACACGCGCGTGTTCTGAGTTTTGCCCAGATTTGCATTTTCTCTCCAATCTCACTGAATACTTGATGGAATCATGCAAACCACCTATCAATCTGCTCGTTTCAACCTCACGATCATGTCTATGGTCTTTAATTTCATTCATTTTTAACATGGAATAAGAAATCAAGACAAAACCTCAAGAACCCTAAAGTTTGCATGAAGGCTGAGAATTTTGATACACAATTCAAACAAAGCAATTAATTAAGGGGACACATTCTATGCATGATGTTGTACCCCAAATTTTACCCTTAGATCCATTGATCTCTTACATGTCATTTTAGGTCAATCATGCTGCATAGCTAACCCTTTTTCAGGTTTTTGGTTTGTGTTTTTTTTTTTTCAGGAGGAGATTCAAGAGGTGATTAATCAAGTTTTTTTTGATGGAGCATTGAATCAAGCAAGTCTCTAAGAGAATTGTCTCCATAACCCTCTCCATGATCCTCTCCATAACCAAATATCTATCCATTTTATTCACCCTCAATTGTCACCCTTAATTCCAAACCAATTTCAATAATCATTTATTAACCATTTTTCTTATCCGATTAGCCAAAATCTATTTTCCCAATTATCCATTTAAATCTTTTTTTTGTTTATCCAATTAAATCCATTTTCCTTTATCAATGCAAATATCCAATTCCATACAATTTTATCTTTTAGGGCCATATTTAAAATCTTTTTATTTAATTCAAATTATCCATAATTATCCCTATTTTAATGTCTAACAAATTTCATTCAAATATAGAAAACCATAAATTCAATTTCATTCTAAGTCCATGATTCAATTTACAAGAAAATTCAGCAAAGAATAAATGTAGGAATCTATTCCACCTACACCAGCTGCCACTGCTTACAATCTGTACACAACAACTCAGTTGAAAAAGACAATGCTCCAAGTCCAACCTGCGTAACCGTACGACAGCTCAGAACCTTGCTACCATGCCTGCTAGCAACAAGGACTTATCGTAACGTTAACCTGCAACCTGACCTCAAGCAACAACAGACGGATTCCTTGGGGAAGAGTTTTCAAAAACTTCCATCACACTTCAAATAGACTTCTTCGACCTTCATTTTAAAGGGGGGCCGGAAAACTACCAAAAAAAAAGCTAACTCACCAAAACAATAATAACCCAGGATCTGAACAAGATTCAACACTCCCTCATTATCTCTCTTTGTGTATCACCAACACATGAGAATATCACGACTCTCTCACTACTTCTTTTTGCCTCAACATCAAAAATAATCAACAACAACATTCTGACGACAACGTTCCTTCACGACTGCATATTCACACCAACATCATCACTTCGAAACCGCTTCTCACTCCAATTTCATTTTTTTATCCAAGCTCGATTCGTCATCACTACCTTTACCTTTCTGTTCTTCCTCGCAACTCAACCCCGCGTCGAAACGGTTCCGCAAGCCCCTCTTAAACCTGTTAAACATCAACAACCATTTTGAACCACACAACCACAACAGCTTCGAACCACAAAATGCCATTACTTTACTCTGCAGCTTCAAATAAGTCGTTGTCGACGCCGCCACCGGTTTTAGCGTAACTCAACCTTTCGTCATTCCACTCGTCGAGATTCTTCGTCTTCCTCTTACAAACCTTTACCTCCAGCACGAACATGTAGCAGCTTCTCCGGATCCGAACTGTGCGGAAACAATCATATATCTGTAATTTCTTCTGCCTCAATTTTACGACGTCGCCACTTTCCAGATTCAAACTACAACGGAAAAACGACAACAGTTCAACAACCATCAAAACCAATAAGGAGAACACAACACAACAGAACACCACACTTCTATACACCACAAACTTATCACAAGGAAGGGTGGACTCGTGAGTAATCAAAGAGCAAGTAGAAGTTGCACTTTCTGTCCAAGGAGCTCGAGCAATTATCAGCACAAAGGGAAGGCACATCCGGTTGAATTCCAAAGCTCCTAGGCTTGAAGAAGCAGTGAACTTGACTCCACTTGGTAAGCTCCTTCCATAGCCTTCATGTTTTCATGCTCAAACTGTGTTTTAATGACACCATACGTCTGATAATATGCATCCATGCTAGTTTTGAAAGATGGCATGTTTAGAACTTTTGAGTCTGCTTTAGATATGTCTTGACAAGGTTATGTCAGTTGTGAACGCATGCGTTTAGGTTCGTTTTTCTCCAAGCTCCAGTGGGTATTTTAAGTTGCTTAGGGTTTAGCTTTAGTCTACTATGTGAGCCCTATAGATCAGTACTTTACTTCATGGATTTTGATGAAAAGATGAACATGTAAATGTTTGAACAAGTGAGCAGTTGGTTTCGTTTCTGAGCACCATCGTTTCTATGTTGATTTTATTTCTGTTTATATCACTATCTGGTTTTTCCTTAAGGTTCAATGGTGTCCATTGTTCGGAGCAATGCGTCTTAAGTTTTATTTCATAGGTTCCGGTTGAGATTTGAGTTTGAAATAGATCGAACAAGATGCAAAAGCAACAGGTCACTGTTCTGGTTTTTTTTTCTACGTGAATGTTTAAGTTTCTGTTTGGTTTTGCTTGAGGTTTAATGTTGTTCTAACTTCTGAGCACTATGCCTTGATGCTTTCTTTCATTGATTTTAGTCAAAAACTGAATCTGGAAAGGTAGGGTAGTAGCCATGATTCACGTCCTGGTTCACGATGGAATTGCAAGACGTTTTGTTAAGTTTGCATGGAGAATGATGACTTAGCCGTGCGGGATTAGTTAGGATTTTATTTTGTTGTTTTGCAACTTAAAAAACTGAGTGACCAATTGACATAAATGTTCATAGTTCTTTTATACGTGGTCACGTTTCATTGCCTTGGCTGAATTTCTTTTTCTCTTGGACTTGGGCCTCTCTATTTGCTAATCACACCACTGACCACAGGCCCGCGCGTAGAACAGCCAAACTCAGTTCATTCTCACTCCACCAATGCACCTCCCCTTGTTTTAGCTTGTTACAATAATTTATTTTCTTTTTTTTATTTCAATTTCATTTTATTTAAAATATTTCTTTAAGCACAAAATTCCTAAAAAAAATATTTTCTGATGCTTAATTTAATTTTTCCAATTTCCATTTTTTTATTTTCACTTTAATATTTAGTAATTTTGTTTCAATCCTAATTTTGAACTTCTTTTCCTTCTACTTTTTTTGGATAGTTTTCTAAGACCTTTTAGGACCTTTCTGAGAGATTGTTTTGTGTTGGGTCTTGTTGGATTCAAGTTTCAGTTTTAAAGTTGAATGTCCATTTCCTTAATTTATGGCACCTCTTAGAATTTTTCTTGCAAGATAAATTTGTGTTGATATGATTGTCTCACTCTTAATTTCATAGTTCTTGAAAACTTTGCCATGCTTGTGTTCATTTGCTCATGTTTGTTATGAACCATCTCGTTATCTTTTATCATGCTCATACATGGATGTACATATCATGTTTTGATGTTGTTTACACTTAATTATTATCCTCTTATCAATTATAACCTAACTTCAACTCTTATTTTACAACTAGTATCTTCCCCCCCCCCCCCCCCATTCCAAAGGGAGACCCTCCTTAAATTGACTCATGAAGTCACTAAACAAACCACCCTACCTTAAGAACCTATCCCATTTCTTGGCCTCATGAGAGCCAATGAAATCATAACTTAGAAGTAGGTTGGAGTTGTGAACTCTATGTGATTCTCATCATCTTGAGAACTCGCTTTTCCCCTATAACTTAGATTTAGAGAGTTATCGTGAACTCTAAAATGAGCTCATACTCATTTCCCCTTGGAACTTTGGCCATAGTCAATGGTTCCTATCCTTCACCCTTAGATCGGTGAACTACGGATACTCTGATTCCACTCCCGTAAGGATACGTAGGCGCAAAGTGCGATGCTTTGTCGAGTATACTTAGATACAAACCCCTAGGGTTTCAACCTTTACCATAGCACCCTTAGCAAGCGAGTAAGATATAACAAGTTAAAACAAGAGGTTCCCGTAGAGTACTACGGACGTTTAGGATGCTAATACCTTCCCTAGGCGTAACCAACCCCCGAACCTTAGATCTCCCCCCTTTAGGTTTTTCTCGATCTTGAACCTTTCCTTTGGATAAATCAAAGTTGGTGGTGAACTTCAAAGTTTTACGATGCAAGTTAATTAATAGCTTGTTATCTGATTCTCACCGCAACAGAAATGGCGACTTCACTGAGGAGAGAGTATTCCTGTTTTTGAGGGTTAAGCCCACCTTGTTTTTGTTTGCTTTATTTATGCTTGTTTGCAATATTTGTGTATATCTGTTTGATTGCCTATATATATGTTGTGCTTGAGTTTCTTTTGTTGGCTTAGTTCTTGAATGGTGAGATAAATCCTAACCCAGATTTGAGTGCACTTAGGATAGGACGATGGTATATTCAAGGAGGCTTTGAGGGAGTCGAATCCTGAAAAAGTTGAATTGAGACACCATCACTCAGTTGAGGCCCTCTTGAGAGTCTAGTTATGTTGAACGAATCTATTCGTGAAAACGTGCTACTCTCGACCTAGGAGCCCTTGATATTGAGAACCGTAGTTACCAAACCCCACTAAGCCTTTTTAGGATGTAGTGCGGTGACCATGATGTAGTCTTTTTCTGAATTGGTTGTCACACGATACTACACTCAGACGAGATTCTCTTGAAAATTTTATTGATTACCAACCCATTTGGGAAGTCGATAAATCTGAAAGATGGGTTGTCGACTCTGTGAACTTCATAGAACCCTGTTCAGCAGATGAAAACCAGTAGTACATACCTATTGGGATGGGTAGACCATGGCTCTATTCATGAGACCCCAAAACCTAGGATTTGTATGTTTTGTTGTGTGTACCTATGTTTGTGCTCGTGTGCTTTATGTATCCATACATTCAAGCATTCCTAGCCCTTTGGTTTCGAGGAACTCAAATGTTTGTTTCCTTTGCAAAGATCAACAGAGCATGGATTTTAAAACAAAAACTTTTCAATTTTCCAAAAATGTTTACAACTTGCCTTTGAGTTCCTTGAAACCATTTGGCATGCATTAGCATCTCATTTGCATCATGGCATAGCATGTGCATTTCTTCTCTGTCTTATCTCATGTCACCATTGTCTCTTTAGAGTCGTCACATTGACACAACTGCAACCCACGAGCCCAAACTCGACAAAGGATGTCTAAACAGTACTGTGAAATGGACAGAGTCAACAATGAATTGAGTGAGCTCCGTGGAGGAATGGGGCAGATTCTAGAAAAAATTCAAGTTATGAGGGCAAAGATGGATACACAAGTGACGGTGGTCTCCGAGATTATCACTACAACTGTAGAACCTCCCGTTACCACTGTGAACCCCACTTTGGGCATGCCTTTTAACTTTATGCGTGCTCCGGCCGTCACTTCTACTCAACAAGTTGTTCCTTTGGTTAATGAGGCTTTTCACGCCATTCCTACCTTCGCTCCAGCAGCAGTGCGAGCTCAGGTGCACCCAGTTTTTCAGAACCCACATCCGGTTTATGATTATGTCAATATGTCCGAAGAAGGAGATGATCGACATGAAAGGCTGAAGGAAAGTGTAGAGACAATTCAGAGGAAATTGAAAGCAATGGAAGAGAGCAATGTATTTAATACTAATGCTAAAGACATGTGCTTAGTCTCAGGCTTGGTAATTCCACCCAAGTTCAAACTACCCAGTTTTGACCTATACTCCGGTGCGACCTGTCCTAAGTCGCATTTGGTCATGTATTACCGACGAATAGCTGCATTTATGGATAATGATAAGTTGATGATCCACTGCTTCCAAGATAGTTTGAAAGGGGCTGCTGCGAAGTGGTATTTGACTTTGGACCAATGTAGGATCCAACGCTTTCAAGATGTATCTGATGCTTTTGTAAAGCATTACAAATATAACATGGACCTGGCGCCAGATCACAGACAACTACTGAGTATGTCACAGAGCGATACCGAGTCTTTTAAGGAGTATGCACAGAGATGGAGAGAGCTGGCTTCACAGGTAGAGCCACCTTTATCGGAAAAAGAGTTAACTGATTGGTTTGTCGACACGGTGAGACCGGAATTCTACGAAAGGATGATCAGTAGCGTGTCTGCTAATTTTTCCGATATTGTGGCTGTGGGGGTTAAAGTAGAGCTTGGTCTGAAGAGTGGAAAAATGATCAAGAGAGCTGGTAGTCCGAGTGAAGATGCCAAGAAATCCTTCAAAAGGGAAGGAGATACCAATGTGGTGATGACAAACAAAAAGAAGAAAAATCAGTTCTGGAAACGACAACAGCAACAACAGTGTTATTCTGTTCGGCAACCTTATGTGGCCGCCATTGCGCCAAAATTCAACAACCAAGCTTCTGTTTATCATCCGGTTCCTCAACCACCAGTGTATCAACGAGCGCCCAATGCTCCTACTTATACACAACGGACTCAAGTTTCTCGTCAGAACATTCCAGGTAAAAGAAAGGGTGGAAGGCCTCCGATTCCTCCCATTCCTATGATGTATACAGCATTGTATCCTGCTTTGGTGCAACAAGGATTAATAACTACAAGGTCATCAGCCCACCTCCTGATCCGCTTCCACCTTCTTACAATCCCAATGGTCATTGTGCATTCCATGAAGGTGCACCAGGCCATAATTTAGAAGGTTGTTTTGCTTTGAAGCATATTGTGAGGGACTTAGTGGAGAGAAACATTTTGTCTTTCGATGGCTCCCAGCCTAATATCAAGAACAATCCTTACTCACTCATGAGATAAGTAATGCTGTGGAGGATGTATCAAGACAAAGATGGACTGTGATTGAGCTCCTTTTTGATTTTCTGTATTTGATTCCCTAAAGCTGGTAATCTTTTGGCTGTTTCAGCAATTTTATTGTATTTCCTTTGCACTTTGAATTTGTATTTTCTTATAAGCTTTGTTGTACTTTCAAATTGGCAAGGTTAATGAAATGTTTATGCATCTTTTGATTAAGTCCAGTCGTATTCACTCATTCTCTTTATGTTACTGTCATAAAATAAAACAAAACAAAAAACAGACAAATTTTTTCCAAACTATTATTCAAGCAATGATTGGGGAGGATAATGAAAACCTCGTATTCATAATTGATGTGGTATGCTGCCGATTAAACCTTGCCGATGATATAAGGCATTGTTTCAAATCCTAAAACACTGGAGAAATAAGGAAGATAATCTCTCTTTAACCCTTCGAGCCTAGAAGTAGGAGTTTTCTTTTCTTGCACAAAAACCCTTAAATCTCAACCTTGGGGCAGGGTGATTCTCAGTTTAACTTAGTTATGCAATCAAATGCAAGCGCTTCATGTAAATGAATAGCTTGAATTAACTGAGTGTAGGATTGGAGTTCATCACGAAGATTGGGTGGGACAAATAAACTTTGAAGCCTCTATCCTTTGTTTCATAAACCATGAACCAGGCCACGTTACAACCCTTAAAAGACCTAATTGAGGTAAGGTTGTTTTGAAAGCATACTACAGCAAGGTTGATTAACCTGACTCCTAATAATCTTTGTTATTTGCGTGTGTTGATCACTTCATCTGTCATTCTATAAATGACTAGATCCATTTTGTTTTTGATTATTTAATCATTTCACCGTGTGTGTTTCATCAATAAAACTTTGATTTCAAAAGCTTGCATGAATATCACATTGAAATTGCCAATTTTTGATGAACAATACTTGTTTGTAAAAACAATTCAATATCAAAGAAATCCCAACAAATACAGCCAGCTATGGGATTCGACTTGATAAATCAAGCTCAGCAGGGGCAACCAAGCGGAAGGATTTGCCAATCTACCGAATCAGGGGCAGAGCTCGTCAAAGTTCAAAATACTGGAACAAGTCTTCTCCAGGTCATCTTATGACAAGTTTGGACTCCAGTGACCCATCAACAGGGGCAAGTTTGTTCCCCAGTCATTTCTACTACAGTTTGAGTATTACAGATACAGTTGGACGGAGGCAGTTATGTCAAGGCTCATGAACCTTTTCTAAAGTGTGAAGATATTGAAGCATCTGATATGTCGATTCTTCTGTGAAATCCTTTTGATGACTTACCCTCACAAACCAGTTAGTCAAAAGCAGTCAAGTTGAGATTCGATGAATCTCTAAAAATCAACGACATCTCCTTCACAGATCAACCAAGATGACAGAGGCAAGTTTGTTCCCCAGTTGTTTCTACCATAGTCTAGAGGACTTTTTATCATGAATACCGTTAATCAGGGGCAGTCAGGTCGAGATTCGGTAAATCTCTAAAAGGCTAATCAGTTGGGGGCATCTCTTTCACAGATCAGTCAGTCTGAAGAACAAGTTCAAGGACCTTGTTGTGTGAATACAATTAATCTGAGGCAGTTACGCCGAGATCTCTCCAAGAGTTTGAAGATATTGAAGCACCTTGTGTGCCAATTCTTCTATAAAATCCTCTTGTTATCGTCTTCTGACAAACCATATAGCCTGGGGCAAACAAGATTTGAAGATGATCATTATACCAGTAGGATACATAATTACTTTGTTCTTGTGATATCCTTTGCTAGCTCCCCAGTAAGTTGTTACTTCAGCTAATCTTGACGATTCTCCATGGATTCTCTTCCAACCAAGAAATCAAGCTCATGATGGCAATCCTCATGATGTTATATCTCAAGTGGAATACTCTTTTCACCAGTGAAGTTGTTGATCCTACTTATTCATCCCCAGTATTGGTCTAACCTGTTGAGTTCGGCTGGGTATCCTTTGTCGAGACGTTATTTCATTTTTAGTCCCGCTTCCTCTTGTCTGTTTTGTCAGCATAAGCATGGCATAAACACTCATATGCATAGCATTTTTACATTTTTGCTTCCTTTTCTGGTGTTTACCTGTTTTTGTTCACTTTGGCGTTTATATCCCCAAGTGACTGGATTTGTCTATTCACTCCAATAGAAAGTCAGCCCTAGGTATAAAGTGCCCATCCTTTCTAAATTCCCCATAGAGTTTTATCCTCGTGGATGATGGTTGGTTCAGTTGTCTTTTCCACTTTCGGATAAGATAAATCCCCATTTTAGCTCGTTCCTCAATGGTTGGAGTCTTGTTTGACCGTTTCTTTCTAACTTGTTCCTAGATTGAACTTTGGTCCCTAGCAGGTGTGGTTTTCAAACCTATCTTTAAACGTGCATTTATTTTGCACCGTTTCTCGCAAGAAGAATCTTTTACAAGATCCTCATCGAAGACAAAATTTATTTTCCAGCAGTGTTGTAATATCAACACCTCTTTGGAATTTATACCCAACAACAAGTGGCATTCTCTCGGAGAAGCTTGTTTTTCCATGGCGATAAGTGGCAGTCTCTTATAGGCAGCTTATCTATCTCTGGTATTATTCAGCCTTCTTTGCAACCATAATTGGTATTCCCCAGGAAGTTTTATCTTCAGTTATGCAACCCCGGTACTAACCTATCATTCTAGATACCTTTATTGGGGCCCATCTTTGGTTCTATCTCCAATGAGGTTATTTTTTCCTTCTAAAGTGCCAACTGGTCATACTTGAACCTGTTGTTCCATCACTTTGGATGTATTTTTCCAGTGAAGACCGTCTCTCCGGTTCAACCTTCATTGAGGATCTTTATTTCTAGAATGTCATCTAGTCTTGTTTAGCCTTGATGATCAATCATTCTAGATACCTTTATTGGAGCCCATTTCTTGGTTCTACTTCCAATAAGGTATATCTATTTCTAAAGTGCCAACTGGTCATACTTGAACCTGTTGTTCCATCACTTTGGATGTATTTTCCCAGTGAAGACCGTCTTTCCGGTTCAACCTTCATTGCGGATCCTTTCTAGAATGTCATCTAGCCTTGATGATCAATCATTCTAGATACCTTTATTGGGGCCCATCTTTGGTTCTATCTCCAATGAGGTTATATCTCCTTCTAAAGTGCCAACCGGTCATACTTGAACCTGTTGTTCCATCACTTTGGATGTATTTTCCCAGTGAAGACCGTCTTTCCGGTTCAACCTTCATTGCGGATCCTTTCTAGAATGTCATCTAGTCGTGTTTAGAGTTGATGATCAATCATTCTCGATAACTTTATTAGAGCCCATCTTTTGGTTCTACTTCCAATAAGGTTACTTTTCAGCTCATACTGGTTTTCCTCATAAAGCAATTACTTGTTATCTCAACCAACTGATATGAGTACCAGAGTTCTTTCTTGAATGATTAACCTTATTCACAACTAAAGTCCAGTTGTCCTTTTATCATCTGGCGCGCAGAATTCGTCTCTGTCTTTTCTGGCTTTTCTTGAAGATCTCGTTTGAACTCTTCAACATAAGAAATCCCCAGAAAATCTTTTCTTCGAGTGTCTATCCTTTTATTTCAACTGATCTCTAGTGGAGATCATGTTTTCTTTCTGGTTTCATGCCCAGTAATTGTGTTTTTTCCCCAGTATCGTCCGGTCATATTTGAACCTGTCGTCCACCTCCCTGGATTCTTCTCCAGTGGAGAATCCCTTTTGTTTTCTATCCCCGGTGTTGCCTCAGGGTCTCCCCAGTGCGTCTTGTCTTTTTTGTTGGTTAGCCTGTATCCCCAAGGAGTTTTCCTTGTGGATACTAACCTTCTTTGCTTCCCCAGTGAGCTTTCCATTGTTTGGTAGCCCTTTGTTCTTTGGTGTCCTGTTTTGTCTGCATTTTTGCATCTTTCATGGCATCATATCATCATATTAGTAGCATTGCATGTCTTTGCATCTAAGGGCAAAATTTTCAGTTATCTGTATTTAAATATCTTTCACCATGATTTCATGAGGATTTTCTCCCCTCATGTCATCAGGTGAAGATATTTAAATAGGGGCAACTGTTGTACCCCAAATTTTACCCTTAGATCCATTGATTCTTGCATGTCATTTTAGGTCAATCATGCTGCATAGCTAACCCTTTTTCAGGTTTTTGGTTTGTGTTTGTTTTTTTTATCAGGAGGAGATTCAAGAGGTGATTAATCAAGTTTTTTTGATGGAGCATTGAATCAAGCAAGTCTCTAAGAGAATTGTCTCCATAACCCTCTCCATGATCCTCTCCATAACCAAATATCTATCCATTTTATTCACCCTTAATTCCAAACCAATTTCAATAATCATTTATTAACCATTTTTCTTATCCGATTAGCCAAAATCTATTTTCCCAATTATCCATTTAAATCTTTTTTTTGTTTATCCAATTAAATCCATTTTCCTTTATCAATGCAAATATCCAATTCCATACAATTTTATCTTTTAGGGCCATATTTAAAATCTTTTTTTTAATTCAAATTATCCATAATTATCCCTATTTTAATGTCCAAACAAATTTCATTCAAATATAGAAAACCATAAAGTCAATTTCATTCTAAGTCCATGATTCAATGTACAAGAAAATTCAGCAAAGAATAAATGTAGGAATCTATTCCACCTACACCAGCTGCCACTGCTTACAATTTGTACACAACAACTCAGTTGAAAAAGACAATGCTCCAAGTCCAACCTGCGTAACCGTATGGCAGCTCAGAACCTTGCTACCATGTCGCTAGCAACAAGGACTTGTCGTAACGTTAACCTGCAACCTGACCTCAAGCAACAACAGACGGATTCCTTGGGGAGAGTTTTCAAAAACTTCCATCACCCTTCAAATAGACTTCTTCAACCTTCATTTTAAAGGGGGGACCGGAAAACTACCAAAAAAAAAAAGCTAACTCACCAAAACAACAATAACCCAGGATCTGAACAAGATTCAACACTCCCTCATTATCTCTCTTTGTGTATCACCAACACATGAGAATATCACGACTATCTCACTACTTCTTTTTGCCTCAACATAAAAAATAATCAACAACAACATTCTAACGACAACGTTCCTTCACGACTGCATATTCACACCAACATCATCACTTCGAAACCGCTTCTCACATCCGGTTGAATTCCAAAGCTCCTAGGCTTGAAGAAGCGGTGAACTTGACTCCACTTGGTAAGCTCCTTCCATAGCCTTCATGTTTTCATGCTCAAACTGTGTTTTAATGACACCATACGTCTGATACTATGCATCCATGCTAGTTTTGAAAGATGGCATGTTTAGAACTTTTGAGTCAGCTTTAGATATGTCTTGACAAGGTTATGTCAGTTGCGAACGCATGCGTTTAGGTCAGTTTTTCTCCAAGCTTCAGTGGGTATTTTAAGTTGCTTAGGGTTTAGCTTTAGTCTACTATGTGAGCCCTATAGATCAGTACTTTACTTCATGGATTTTGATGAAAAGATGAACATGTAAATGTTTGAACAAGATGAGCAGTTGGTTTCGTTTCTGAGCACCATCGTTTCTATGTTGATTTTATTTCTGTTTATATCACTATCTAGTTTTTGCTTAAGGTTCAATGGTGTCCATTGTTCGGAGCACTGCGTCTTAAGTTTTATTTCATAGGTTCTGGTTGAGATTTGAGTTTGAAATAGATCGAACAAGATGCAAAAGCAACATGGTCACTGTTCTGGTTTTTTTTCTACGTGAATGTTTAGGTTTCTGTTTGGTTTTGATTGAGGTTTAATATTGTTCTAACTTCTGAGCACTATGCCTTGATGCTTTCTTTCATTGATTTTAGTCAAAAAATGAATCTGGAAAGGTAGGGTAGTAGCCATGATTCACGTCCTGGTTCACGATGGAATTGCAAGACGTTTTGTTAAGTTTGCATGGAGAATGATGACTTGGCCGTGCAGGATTGGTTAGGATTTTATTTTGTTGTTTTGCAACTTAAAAAACTGAGTGACCAATTGACATAAATGTTCATAGTTCTTTTATACGCGGTCACGTTTCATTGCCTTGGCTGAATTTCTTTTTCTCTTGGACTTGGGCCTCTCTATTTGCTAATCATACCATTGACCATAGGCCCGTGCGTAGAACAGCCAAACTCAGTTCATTCTCACTCTACCAATGCACCTCCCCTTATTTTAGCTTGTAACAATAATTTATTTTCTTTTTTTATTTCAATTTCATTTTATTTAAAATATTTCTTTAAGCACAAAATTCCTAAAAAAATATTTTCTGATGCTTAATTTAATTTTTCCAATTTCCAGTTTTTTTTTATTTTCACTTTAATATTTAGTAATTTTGTTTCAATCCTAATTTTGAACTTCTTTTCCTTCTACCTTTTTTGGATAGTTTTCTAAGACCTTTTAGGACCTTTCTGAGAGATTGTTTTGTGTTGGGTCTTATTGGATTCAAGTTTCAGTTTTAAAGTTGAATGTCCATTTCCTTAATTTATGGCACCTCTTAGAATTTTTCTTGCATGATGAATTTGTGTTGATATGATTGTCTCACTCTTAATTTCATAGTTCTTGAAAACTTTGCCATGCTTGTGTTCATTTGCTCATGTTTGTTATGAACCATCTCGTTATCTTTTATCATGCTCATACATGGATGTACATATCATGTTTTGATGTTGTTTACACTTAATTATTATCCTCTTATTGATTATAACCTAACTTCAACTCTTATTTTACAACTAGTATCTTCCCCCCCATTCCAAAGGGAGGCCCTCCTTAAATTTACTCATGAAGTCACTAAACAAACCACCCTACCTTAAGAACCTATCCCATTTCTTGGCCTCATGAGAGCCAATGAAATCATAACTTAGAAGTAGGTTGGAGTTGTGAACTCTATGTGATTCTCATCATCATGAGAACTCGCTTTTCCCCTATAACTTAGATTTAGAGAGTTATCGTGAACTCTAAAATGAGCTCATACTCATTTCCCCTTGGAACTTTGGCCATAGTCAATGGTTCCTATCCTTCACCCTTAGATCGGTGAACTACGGATACTCTGATTCCACTCCCGTAAGGATACGTAGGCGCAAAGTGCGATGCTTTGTCGAGTATACTTAGATACAAACCCCTAGGGTTTCAACCTTTAGCATAGCACCCTTAGCAAGCGAGTAAGATATAACAAGTTAAAACAAGAGTTTTCCGTAGAGTACTACGGACGTTTAGGATGCTAATACCTTTCCTAGGCGTAACCAACCCCCGAACCTTAGATCTCCCCCCTTTAGATTTTCTCGATCTTGAACCTTTCCTTTGGATAAATCAAAGTCGGTGGTGAACTTCGAAGTTTTGCGATGCAAGTTAATTAATAGCTTGTTATCCGATTCTCACCGCAACACATGATTATGAACATTTGGCAAAAGTATTGTGCGAGGAAATATGCATAGATTAAGAGATGACCAAGTTTAGGCTTACTTGAAGGTCGTGACAGCAAGAGCAATTTGATTTTTGAGTTGGAGGTGTTACATATGAGTTGTGATGATCCGAACAGCTTCCCTACACCTTATGGAGTGTGTTTGAATGCTTGGACTTGATTGGAAATGGTTGGATCACTTCATGGCATCTCAGCTGCAACTTGGTTAAAACCTTGAGCAACTGGCTGGTGATTCTGAGAAATTAGTGTTCCAGATGTTGTATAAGTGTTTGGATCACTCCTATATAATGTTTATGAGGTGTGTGTGTGATTTGTTTGATTGGAATTGCTCTCAAACTCAAAACCCGATGGTGACTTGCCTTTGAAGGAAAAATTGGAAGTGAGAAGGTGATTTTGAGGAAAGCATCTGTTTGATGGCTTTGGTGTACTCAAACTGATCACAAATGAGCTCTATTTATAGTAGAGCAAGTTTGTTTTGCAAGCAATAGTGAATGGCAACTGCAGCAGAGGTTTGGCCAATGGTTGCACTTTGGAATCCAAGTCTCCTCTAGCCATTGACTAGAGGTTAGGGCACAGGGCTGTGGTTCCCTTGGTCTTGGATAAGTCTTGACTGAATTCAGTTGCAAATGGCTCAGTGCATGCCACCTTAGTGTATGCATTGAATGCTCCAATCCAAAATTGGAGTCTTGTCCCTCTTTTAGGCAATTCTAGGTTTGGCATGCTACTTCTTATTCCAAGGACTTTGGAGGCTTGGCTCAGTGTTTGTCCCCTTTAGATTTGATCCTCAGATGTGTCCAAGATGATGACAAGGCTTGGAATTATCTGATTTTTCCAAATCGAGCAAAAATGCAAAATTCTGCCTAGCCTTGGCAGTTTTCAGCAAGGCATATTGCCCTTGTCATATCTCATGGCTCAAGTGGAATTTGGTGATGTTCTTGGCCATTTTGGAAAGCCCTCATATGATACAACAACTGTTTGATCATATGTGGTTTTGATACCTTTTAGATCCAAGTGAAAAATCCCCCTACATTTGGAAAAAAGTGAAGGCAGATTCTGACTTAGTGAAAATTTCACTAAGTGTTGGAAAAAAGTGACATTTTCACTTTTTGTGATTTTGATCATTCCATAACTCAAAATCCATGAGGAATTTGGAGGGAGGCCAGTTTTAGCTTTTGTAGAGGGTAATGAGATCTACAAATCAAGCTTTGGATGGGGAAAATGGCTTTGTGGTTTAGGAGTTATGATCCTCCAAAGTTGGTACCCTTGCCATTTTGTTCATAACTTAGAAAATTTTCTAAGTTTTTATGGTTACACCTTTTACAAGTTATCCCACTTTTCTTGATTTTTATTGATGAATGATGATTCAAATCATACATTAACATCATTTTAGGGTTAAAAAACCATTTTTGTGAAAAAACTAAAAAAGTCAAAGTTGACTTTTGTGCACAGTTGACTTTTTATCAGATGAATTCCAAATTGTGCGATCCTTTAGGAAATCATGTCCTTGACCTAAATCAAACTTGATGGACATGTTCCATGGGTGTTATAGGGTATATTGAATCATGTCCTAGGGTTTGGGAGCATGTCTGGGTCAAAAGTCAAAGGCACAGTTGACTTTTCCCGCGAAACCCTAATTGTGGTACTGATGAAATTGAGACTTGCTGCTCAAGCTTCCTGGATCAATCCATTGTTACAAATGGATAAATGTGGTATGTTGGAGACCCTCAAATATTCTCTTGAGGTCTTGGCTCATGATTTGTCCCAAAAGTTAACTTAGGGGTGAATTAGGTCAAGAAACCCTAATTCCTAATTTTTTATGTATGCATCCCCTGAGGTCAAATTGACTTGATGCTTGGGCCCATGAGGTCCCATGGAGTATTTTAGGATATGCTTTGAAGCATTGGCTCATGCCCAGAGGAAAATTTTCATCTGGAGGCTCTGGTCGACCAAACCCTAATTTGGTGACACTGGCGATCTTGAGGCTTGATCCACCTAGAAGGGAGCAACCTTGTGCTTAATCCTTAAAGTGGGAGTCCTCTTGATCCCTTGTGGATGTTTGAGAGGTGTAGACAAGTTGAAGATCATGTCATTTCTTGATTGATCCTTTGTCTAAAAGCTCTGAGAGGGCTGGAAACCCTAAATTTGATTGTAGTGGATGCTCACCCATCTTTGGGGAGACTACTGAGGTATGATGGTTCCTCCATATTGTGATGATGATTTTCACAATGATGGGAAATCTTAGTGGTCAAAATTTGGGGTATGACAGATGCCTCTATTTAATCTTCTTGGACCCGAAGGTGTGAATGGCGAAGGTATTCGGGTATTCAGGGTGCAAGAGGATTAAATATCGGAATACCCGAAATTTTGATGGTGGTTAAGAATGGTAGCTTGCACATCCTTCTTCTTTTGCTAAGCAATGATGCTTAGAAAAGGTAAAAACTTCCCCTCGATCTTGGTTTCCTACCAAAGAACTGGTATCAGTTTTTGAAATAAACTTCCCCTCGATCCTGGTTTCCTACCAAGGAACTGGTCTCAGTTTCTGAAATAAACTTCCCCTCGATCCTGGTTTCCTACCAAGGAACTTATCTCAGTTTCTGAAATAAACTTCCCCTCGATCCTGGTTTCCTACCAAGGAACTGGTCTTAGTTTCTTTTGTCAATAAACTTTCTTGACAAGGGACGCTATGTGTAGCGGTTTTCCTCAAACTTCTCGCCAAATATTCCTGGGGAGATGCCATTTGATAGAAAAAGTTTGATGTCAGAGTTGCTGGGGAACCCAGTCGTCTGAGTGGTAGAGGTGTACAAACTTCTCTGTTTGGAGACGCCATTTGCCGACTCTACTGGGGAAAACGAGTCTCTTGAGAGACTGCTTTCACGCTTGGGGATATTACATCATACTTTTCTCGGGATCTTCCCGGAGAAACGCCATATGACGTGATCCAATTTTGAGGTGCTGATGACCTTTTCATCAGCGGTTTTTTTGGGAGAAAAACTGATGTATTGCCGAATCTCTGCTTAAGAGGCTTCCTCTAGGGATTTTCCTTAATCCGGGAAAGCGAAAATATCATCTTCAATGGCGAAGAGTGACATCGGTTGAAGGTTCTCTGGTCTTTCAGAGGTTCAAGTTATCAAAGTGGTCAAGGGCCAATTCTGATCCAGAAATAAACTGGAGGAGAGAGATTGTTCAGACGCAACCTTTCCTGACGAGGAAAAAACTTGACAACTCGATTGAGAAGACTGTCACCACTACGGGACAAGACTGACTGGAGTGATAGTGATGCAATATGAATGTGAATGCAAATCAATAATGCATGATGTATGTATGTATATGCTGACAAAACTGACATGCCATACAGACTAATAAATGAACATGACTGGATACTCAGCCATCACGGGGCGAAGAAGTACTGCTGGTTCAAGATAGCAATCCTGCCTTGCTTAGGAGAAACGGTCCCTGTTGGGAGCGACGCTAGTCGGGCTTGGGAGATGGGAACTCGGCCGAAGAGGTCAGATGGAGCATTCGCATCTGACATAACTAATCCTTCATTCAGGCATACTGGTTTAGAAGGAGTACTTTGATTCTGCACTTTGAGGCTCGAACACCTTTGGAGAAGCGATCGATGTTCTTTCGATGTTCAACCGTCAAAAGAAATTGCCATCTTTATTTTTAAAAGCAGAACAATTTTAACAAGTAAATTCATTTTTGTTTTGTTTCAAGAATCTTTGATCATGTTAAAAACGTCGTTCTGTAAAGCTAAAACAAATAAGAATTGCAAACAAAAGCACAAGGGCTCAACTTTTATTGATAGGATGGAAATCAGCCAAACGCGTGATTCCATAGAGTATTTACAAAGTTAGAAAATGGTAATTTACAGGGAAAAGGGGCTACGTTGAAACATAACGACCATTATTCTTCTACCAACTTTGAATTCTGGGCATCCTGAGCTTCTGTCGAAGATGACCTTGACTGGAGCTTTCCTGACGGATGATGTAATTGCTGCCGAGGGATTTACCCCTTTGTCGAAAGTAGTTACTTGCCATTATCCCTAATTTTTGCCTGGATTGTACTTTGAGATTTCCAATCCACCGGGATGATTTTTGTTCATGTCTCTAATTTTTTCCTGGACCGCCCTTTCGGGTTTTCAATCCACCGAGACGTTTTTTTTAGGTAAAGTATTTCTTGACTACATCAACATTCGTGGGGTAGGCAAATTCCTCTCCGTCCATGGTTGCAAGTCTCAAGGCGCTGCCTGAGAAAGCTTTCTTGACCACATAGGGGCCGTCATAATTCGGAGTCCATTTGCCCCGAGAATCAGTGAGAAATGATTGTATCTTTTTTAGCACAAGGTCTCCTTTCATGAAGACGCGAGGTCGGACCTTTTTGTCAAACGCCTTCTTCATTCTCTGTTGATACAATTGACTGTGGCATAGTGCCGTGATTTGCTTTTCTTCGATCAGATTCAGCTCATCGTGCCGACTTTGACACCATTCGACTTCTGTAAGCTTAGCTTCCATCAATACCCGTATTGATGCGATCTCTACTTCTATGGGAAGCACTGCTTCCATGCCTTATACTAGAGAGAAAGGGGCTGCCCCCTTTGAAGTGCGGACAGATGTGCGATAACCGTGAAGAGCAAAGGGTAGCATCTCGTGCCAATCTTTGTAGGTACAACCATCTTTTGAACAATCCTCTTGATGTTCTTGTTAGCCGCTTCAACCACTCCGTTCATCTTCGGTCGGTAGGGAGATGAGTTATGGTGTTCGATCTTGAACTCTGCGCACAACTCTTTCATCATCTTATTGTTCAAGTTAGACCCATTATCGGTAATGATCTGGCTCGGAACACCATAACGACAGATGATATTGTTTTTGATAAATCGGACCACCACTTGTCGGGTTACATTAGCGTACGACGCTGCTTCTACCCACTTAGTGAAGTAATCAATGGCTACCAGAATGAACCGATGTCCGTTTGTAGCTTTGGGCTCAATCAAGCCAATCATGTCGATTCCCCATATGGAAAAAGGCCATGGGGAAGAAAGAACTTTGAGATGTGTTGGCGGTACATGAATTTTGTCGGAGTATATCTGACACTTGTAACACTTCCTCATGTACTTGTAGTAGTCGGATTCCATTGTCAACCAATAGTACCCTACTCTTAGAATTTTTCTCGCCATTGTGTGTCCGTTGGCATGAGTGCCAAAGGATCCTTCGTGAATTTATTTCATCAGCATGTTTGCTTCTGGTCTGTCTACGCATCGGAGCAAGACCATGTCAAAATTTCTCTTATAGAGAGTATCACCGCTCAGGAAGAAACTGCCTGCCAGCCTTCTGAGGGTTTTCCTGTCCTTCCTTAGTGCCCCAGGTGGGTACTCTTTTTTCTGAAGGAAGCATTTTATATCGTGATACCAAGGTTTTTCGTCTATGACTGCTTCAATCGTGAAGATGTAAGCGGGCCTTTCAAGGCGCATTATGTCGATCTTAGGTATGTCATTCCATTGACCTTCACTAATCATGGAAGAGAGAGTGGCTAATGCATCAGCCATGTGATTCTCCTCACGAGGGATGTGATGAAACTCGATTCTGTTGAAGAATGGTAACAACCTTCTCGCGTAGTCTTTGTAAGGAATCAATCCTGATTGGTATGTGTTCTAATCTCCTTTAATTTGATTGATAACCAGGACTGAATCGCCATATACGTCCAAGTTTTTTATCCTCAAATCGATCGCTTCCTCGAGACCCATAATACAAGCTTCGTATTCGGCCTCGTTGTTCGTACACTTAAACGTAAATCGGGCAGTGAAAGGAATGTGGGTACCCTGAGGGGTGACAATGATTGCCCCAATTCCGTTTCCGTAATGATTGACAGCTCCGTCAAAAATTAGTCCCCAATAGGAACCTGGTTCTGGCCCTTCACTAGGTAGCAGTTCATCGCAATCTTTCATTTTCAAATACATGACATCTTCGTCTGGGAAGTCAAACCCGATTAATTCTTGATCGTCAATCAGTTGATGAGCCAAATGATCGGCTAAAATACTCCCCTTAACGACTTTTTGAGCATGGTACTCTATGTCATATTCTGATAGCAACATCTGCCAATGGGAAATCCTTCCCCTGAGAGCAGGTTTTTCAAATACATACTTGATTGGATCCATCTCGGAGACCAACCAAGTAGTGTGATGAATCATGTACTGGCGCAGACATTTGGCTGCCCAAGTCAAAGCGCAGCAAGTTTTCTCAAGCATAGTATACCGAGTCTCGCAGTCGGTGAATTTCTTGCTCAAATAGTATATGGCAGACTCTTTCCTTTTGGTTTCGTCTTGTTGGCCAAGTACACATCCCATTGAGTCCTCTAGGACTGTGAGGTAGATAATCAGTGGTCTTCCTTCCACTGTGGGTGATAAAATCGGAGGGTTCAACAGGTATTCCTTAATACTGTCGAAGGCGGTTTGGCAATCTTCTGTCCAAACGCAGTCCTGATTCTTTTTGAGTAATATGAAAATCGGCGCACATGTCGCGGTCATGAGGAATATGAATCTGGAGATGTAGTTCAAACGTCCCAGGAATCCTCTGACTTGTTTTTCAGATTTCGGAGAAGGCATTTCTTGAATGGCCTTGACCTTGTCAGGATCAACCTCGATTCCTTTCTGGCTGACGATGAACCCCAAGAGTTTCCCAGAACAGACACTGAAGGTGCATTTGTTAGGATTCAAGCGGAGTTTGTACTTTCTCAGACGCTCTAATAGTTTTGACAGATGGGTCACATGCTCCTCTTCTGTCTTAGATTTTGCAATCATATCATCGACATGTACCTCGATTTCTTCATGTATCATGTCATGAAACAGAGTAGTCATGGCCCTTTGATAGGTTGCCCCGGCATTCTTCAAACCGAATGGCATTACCTTGTAATAAAAGGTACCCCATAGGGTGATGAACGAAGTTTTCTCCATGTCTTTCGGCGCCATTTTGATTTGATTATAGCCCGAGAATCCATCCATGAAGGAGAAAACTTTGAACTTTGTTGTACTGTCTACCAGCATGTCAATGTGTGGTAAGGGAAAGTCGTCCTTTGGACTTGCCTTGTTTAGATCTCGGTAGTCGACACACATTCTGACTTTTCCATCCTTTTTTGGAACGGGTACGATGTTGGCTAACCATTGAGGATATTCTGACGCAGCGAGGAAACCCGCGTCAATCTGTTTCTGTACCTCCTCTTTGATTTTGACAGCCATGTCTGGATGAGTCCGTCTCAACCTCTGTTTTATTGGCGGACATTCCGATCTTAATGGTAGATGGTGTTCCACGATGCTGGTATCCAACCCTGCATATCCTAATAGGACCAAGCGAATACATCGGGGAATTCTTTGAGAAGCTTTACCAAACCCTCTCTGGCACTTGGACTGAGCAGTGCCCCAATCCTGATTTCTTTTCTCTCTTTTTTCGAACCCAAGTTTACCATTTCCAACGGCTCTTTATGAGGTTCAATGGACCTTCCCCCCTGTTTGAGTAATCAGGAGATCTCTTCTGGAATTTCGTCGTCATTTTCTTCTTCAGCCTCAAATACCGGGAACTCAAAGTTGGGAGAAGGCATCAGATCGTATGTTTCAACAGGGTTTAAAACAAGCAATCTGCATGACGGTATGATTTGTGTTTAGAAGAGATAGAGAGAATGCAAGAGTGTGTGCAATGTTTTTTTTTTGGAAAAACTGCTTGTTTTTATTATTTGTTTTTTTAGGATTACCATTTTCTGAAAAAAGCAAAAAGAGAAAACAACAATTAATGCGGAAATTACAGAACGATGTTATTTTATTAATGAACAAGTCGATTCTTGAAACTACAGCCCTATAAAACAAAACTCTGTCGCTTTGGGAAAAGCGAAGAGGGAAAATTTACAGAAAGTGAGCCCTATCAAAACATCCGTTTCACCTGGGCAGGGTGAAAGGTTAAAGACTGCAATTACTTTGACTTATGAACAATCTTCGGAACATCGACAGCAACCCATTGGCGGCGAACTCCTCGGTGAATCACGAAGTCTGGCACCTTCCTTGATTTGTCTTCAGAAATAACGATGATTTCTGGTGGAGCAGGATCATAGGAATCTGTCTCCCAGGAAGAGTTGTCGTAGGCGAACTCTTCTGTTGTATTTTGCATAGGATTTGTGCTCTCAGGTAAATCTCCCCATCCAGTAGGCTGGATGTCTTCGAACCTGATACAAGAGCTTTCGGGAGCAGTTTACTTGACCATATAGTCATATTTCCCACTCGGTTGTCCCAAGGTGTCCCACGCTTCTTTGGAACTGGAGGAGTCATCTCTTTCAATGACGTTGACCTCTGGAAAAGCATAGTTAATGAATTCTAGTCCTGCAAACGTTGCAAATTCATCATCACACTAGCCGTTTTCTGAATGACCTGGGTGTTGATCACATGACATGGTGGGGACACAGGTATTCTGTTCAATGATGCTCAGCTAATTTTCACTGTTCGGATGATTTCCTTGCCCCAAGTCTCCTGGATACGGCTGCCACATTGGCAGGCCATCCATCGGGTCATAATAGTCGTGGTATATATCTCCGTATATCATCAGAGTGTCTTTCATCAGAGTGTCCTCCTCTATTGAGTTTGGCGAAGCACGACATCCTTCCGGATCACAATCTCCGTATATCATCTTGACATCTGCTCTTGGTATATATCTCGGACTCTGTTAGGAAAGCAAAAGGGAGCATGCGTTTCGTCCTGAGACATATAATCGTCCTTGTTAAGATAGGACTCCCATTCTTCCTCCATATCAGATGGATCATCTTTATTGATGGTATGCACTTCTTGAGGCACTGGGTGAAGGAAACCCCCACTGTGGAAGAAGTCTTGAATGGGATGAAGACTTTCATTGCTGGTAGTAGCTGTCTGGGTACAGGTTGTAGAAAAACCAAGACCCTTCCTTGTTTTATTGTCAGTAGGAATGACTAGCTATCCCCATCTCGTTGTATTGGTACTCTCGACCGCTTTGATAGCATCTTTGTATGAGGAAATCGAGGTTCCCTCTTCGGATTGATTGTCCTTGCTCACCGACAGTGCTTGGAACTGAGTTCCAATAACCTCCTCGGGTTCTACACCAGTAGATGATGATAAGTTACTCACGAGCAAGGCTTGTTCTCCATAGACCGTGACGAGCTGGTTGTTCTGGACGAACTTTAACTTTTGGTGGAGGGTCGAGGTGACCGCCCCAGCCTGATGTATCCAAGGTCTTCCTAATAAACAACTGTACGTTGCCCGGAAGTCCATGATCTGGAAAGCGACTTGGAAAGTGTGAGGACCAATAGTTATGGGAAGGTCGACTTCGCCGATAACCGTTTTTTTGGACCCGTCAAACGCTTTGACGACGACCTCACTGGTTCTCATCGGGGGTCCTTTGAAGGATAATTGCATCAAAGTGGACTTCGGCATAACATTCAGGGCTGACCCTGTGTCTACCAGTACGCTGGCTAAAGCATCGCCCTGGCAGCTGACCGTGATATTGAGCGCCATGTTATGACGGCGACCCTCTTCAGGTAATTCCTCATCACTAAATCCCAAGTTATTGCAGGAAGTGATGTTAGAGACAATGTTATCGAACTGTCTGATTGTTACATCCTGTTCTACAAAGGCTTGCTCCAAGACTTTCCGTAGAGCCTCCCTGTGCGCTTCTGAACTGAGTAAAAGTGACAGCACAGAGATCTTTGAAGGAGTTTGTAATAGCTGATCCACAATGTTGTATTCACTCCTTTGGATGAGCTTCAGCATCTCATCATCATTTTTCGAAAGGTCGGGATTACTGGATTGACCGACCGGTGGATTGGGAACTTCTGTCTGAGGTTCCTTTTCTTTGTTAAATTCTCCAACTCCTCGGTTGAAGATTCGATCACTCCGTGTTACTCGACTGATGTCTGCAATATTCACGACGGAGGGTAATGGAATTTCCTTTCCATTCTCGACTATTGTTGCACCATATTTTTAAGGGATAACCTTAGTTGAATCATACGGTAATGGTCCCAGTTGATAGATAACTATGGGAGCCTTCTGATTTTTCTGACCATCGTAAGCAATTTCGATCCGTTCCTGGTTGGGAACTCTCGATTTGTCAAGTAGAGGGATGATGGTACAGAACCCGGATATGGGCGAATCTCTCTACGATCCACCTGACCCTGAAGAGCTGCTCGCACAAGGTAACATCCTTGGTTACTTTCCGAACAGACTCTACAACGTTCATAGTAGTGTAGTGGCACCTGGCCACGCCCGCTTTAAATACAATGTAACCTCACTAGGTCAGTTTCCACATATCGAACATCCCGACTTTGATGCCGAGTAGGGTTCCCGTTGGTAATACTAACTCGCTGGGTGTCTTCATCCATATAGATTGGAAGCCACCAGTGGTTCAACAAGTGCTGAAGGGTTCCTGGACAAGGGAATAGCCTTGATCGTTTTCGCAACCCGCCCTATAGCTGTGATAATCATGTGATACCAGGAACCCGAGCCGGACCTGTTTAGCATGTAACTCCACCAGGCTGGTATTCATCAAGCGAATATCGAAGATTTGAATCATGTTGATCTGATAAGGATTATTATCATGGTAGTCCTGGATCCATCCAAGATCCATCTGACGTTGGAGCATCCCTATTTGTTTACCGAGTAAGTCAGACAGGAATTGTAATCGTGCCGCGGCAGATTATGATACTGGCTTTGCCTGGAGTGCATCGCCACCAAGTTGACATTCATTGCACGGACATCGTGGTTCTGAATGATGTTAGAATTCATGTAAACCATGTTAACTCCACGAACTCGGTGCTCTTGGATCCATTCGAGATCCATCTGTTCCTGTAGAGCTGATTGCACCACAGAACATCCTCGATTGCTTTTAGAGTAGATATCACACTGGTGATAGTTATGAGGTGGCACATGGCCATATCCACTCTATCTACAATGCATCTTGACCAGATTGGTCCTTAACAAGAGTACATCATGAATTTGATAGACGTTGTTAGTCTCTCCCTCTATCAAATTAACTGTAGCTTTCTCGTGTTGAGGCAGCGGGTTTGTGAGAACATTAGGATTTGTATCCTTGAAAGATAAGACCCCGCTCCTAACAAGCTTTTGCACGTCGGATTTGAAATTGAGATAGTTCTCTATGTTATGCCCTGGTCCTCCTTGATGGTAAGGGCAAGTCTGATCCACCTTAAACCAAAAAGGCGGATTTTTCGATACTGTAAGAGGGGACTTAGTCTGAACATGCCTCTTAGCCAATAGTAACGGAAATAGTTCTGCGTACGATACAGGTATAGGATCAAATCCTGGTGGCCGCGTTGTACAGTTGTTATTGTATGGAGGACGAGCCTGCTGAAGAGGCTGTTGAGTCCTTTGCTGATTAGGTTGGCTATGCGCAACCTGAGGTTGATACGTAGACATAGGCGCAGGATTGATAGCAGGAGTCACAGCCGCTACTGGCTGATAACGTCGCCTTTGCTTTCCGAGAGAGATATTCCCAATATCTTGCTCTTTTTTCTTAGGGAGAGCACTACCGTATTTCTTAGTACCGCTTGTCGACCCAGTGTCTTTGACTAGACGCCCCTCTCGGACGGCTTCCTCAAGACGAACTCCCATACCGACCATCTCGGTAAAGTCACTGGGCGCACTGGCAACCATTCTGTCGTAATAAAATGAGCTTAAGGTCTTTAAGAAGATCTTTGTCATCTCTTTTTCCTCAAGAGGTGGACAAATTTGAGCGGCAATTTCACGCCATCTCTGAGCGTATTCTTTAAAGGTTTCCTTGTCCTTTTGTGACATTGATCTAAGTTGATCTCTGTTGGGTGCCATGTCCAGATTGTATTTATATTGTTGGACGAAGGCAGTGCCAAGATCTCTGTAAGTGCTAATCGTAGCACGGTTTAAACCCATGTACCATTTTAGGGCGGCACCGGTTAAACTATCCTGAAAGTAGTGAATCAGTAAATCCTGATTCTCTGTCTGAGCTGACATTCGCCGAGCGTACATCACCAGATGGCTCTGAGGGCAAGAGTTACCCTTGTACTTTTCAAAGTCGGGCACCTGGAATTTGTGCGGGACTTTCACATTAGGGACCAAACAGAGGTCCGCGGCGTCCTTTCCAAATAAATCCTGACCGCGAAGGGCCTGCAGTTCTTTCTGCATTCCCAGGAACTGTTCCTGGAACTCATTCATTCTTTCAAACATGTTGTCGTTTCCACCAGAAGGTATCTGTGGAATTTGTCCTTCCGGAACAGTGTGTACCATGGGCGGTGGTATAGTCATTATGGCCGAGACTCTCGGTGCCTCCCGAAGTTTGTAACCTTCAGGAGTTGCTGTCATGCCCCTGGCATCTTCGCTTTCCCGAAGTTTGTAACCTTCAGGCCCAGCGGTTCCTGCTGCGGTTCCCTGATCCTCATTGATCGACGGAACATATCCTTCAGGGATATAGTTAAGTGGCATGCCCCAGGGACGATCTTTCGGCATTTTGTACCTAGGATCAGACTTTTCCACTATGGGTGTTGAGGTGATCTCCGAGATCACAGTCCTTTGTAGCTGAGCTTCTGCCATGGCTTGCATGTCGTTATGAAGCTTTCTCATATCCTCTCTCAGAGCGTCGATCTCTTCTCTCAACTCTCTGTTCTCTTCCTCGAGATCATCCATCTTTTTCTGACGATTGGACCGAGTATTGTACGAATGAGACAGTTTGACTCTAGAATCGAGACACAAACATGAGATTCGTAGGTAAGAAGAATACGTGACGTGAGAATGATGAATGCAATGATTATATTAATTATTTTTTTTGTTTAATCAAAATAAACTTTGACAATTAGATTGCAAATATCAAACAGTGGGGAAACCCCGTTTTATTGAATTCAAAGGATTGCGAAAATAGAAATACAGTAGATTACAAGGTGTGGAAACAGAAACCTAAGCTAAGGGGTCCCGAGTCCTCTCTGAGGAGAACTCGGGTGCTGATTCTGGTACTTTCCTTTTCTTGGACTGGGGCTCTTGGGCCGTTGTCGGGTTGTCATTCCTTTGCCAGGTGAAAGGAGCGAGCAAATTCCTTTAGTCATCCTGATTATCCACAGCATGTTGCTCTAAAATCTCGATCAGAGCATCCTTATCTTTTAACAGTCGCTGTATTTTGGTACACTCTACATTGAGGGTGCGGTACTTGTTCTTCCAAGACCTCCTCTCCTGTTGAACTTTGTTAAGAGTAACCTGAAGTTTTTCCATTTCAGTCATGAAGTACATGACAGATTCCCTCGGCGGAAGAACTCCGTGACGAGGATAATGCATCTTTAGCTTGAGAGCTCTAGTTTGTACCCAGTGGAGACAAGGCTCTACCGAGACACAGTCCGGTTTTCCTAGAGACTTTCGTCCTTTCTTATGAACATGTTTCTAAGCATGCACTATTTCCATCTTTAGTGCCCTGTCATTTTCTCCTTCTTTGAAGAAAAGATCCTCCAGATGAGCATTACGCGGGACATGCCTCATCGGGTATCCAAACTGACGACGAACCAATATTGGATGGTAGTTGATTCCTCCCTTAGTTCCTATGAGGGGTACGTTAGGGAAGTTTCCACAACGGTCAATGATCCTGATCCCGTCATAAATCCTATTGCACCAATCTATATCAGAGTTGGTAAGAGACATGATTTTCTTCGACCAACGTAAGGCACTCTTATGATCCCAAAAAGCAGCAGACTTGGGCAAATGGGAGATAAACCATTTATATAACAGGGGTACACAGTACGTGATCATTCCTCCGTTGTACAAATTTCCTAAGTGTACAGAATGATATGCGTCCGCGAGTAAAGTTGGCACAGGGTTTCCAATGAGAAAAACCTTAATGGCGTTGATATCGACGAAGCTATTAATGTTGGGAAATAGAAATAACTCGTAAGTGAGTAAGACAAAGATGCTTTCAAAAGCAGTCATGTTCCCTATACTAGCAAAGTACAGAGTCTTCTTTGTCAGGAACTGGGCTGGCAAACCTGGGAGCCCACCCTTGGTGGTCATGTGAGTCTTGATTTCTGACTCATCCAAATAGATTGCTCTTGCAATGGTCTGATCCTTTGGAATTTCTTCCAGTCCAGAAAATGGAGCTCGATCAGTAATGTGTAGATCGGTTAGGTGAGAATACTCCTCCAGCGTTGGTGCGAGCTGGTAATCCGAGAATGTGAAATAGTGATAGACCAGATCGTAAAACTGAATGAGTGCCTCCATGATTCCTTCAATCACATGGACTCTTAACAGAGGTAGCAGACCTCCGTACTTGGGTCTGAAAGCTTCAGGGTTAGTGATCATCCTCGCTAATCCTCTTAAATCCTCTAGTTTTGGAACCCTGAAGGTATACTTATGAGTTCTCCTTCTACCGAAATCCATGAGCGCAATCCTTTTTCTCTGATATTTGCAATCATTGTTTTAGTTTAATTTGAAAATGAGAGACTAGAAGAGAAGTTTTTCTTTGATGTAATGTTTTTTAGATGAATGCATGAATGCAACACACAAAAACATAGAAAAAACATGGGGTCAAAGGTTCGGTGTCATGAAGTCAAGGCTCTACCCCCCCCCCCCCAAAGGGTTATACTAGTGATTTTTGTACCTGTCTCTCAACAACATCAGTTCTTGTCGAGAAAACACCAGCGGGCCAGGAACCGTGCTAGGTGATTTTTTTCGAAGAACCATCAGAAGAGCGTGGTATCGCGTGACAACCATTTCCAATAGTTTCTGCACCACTAAAAGAGGTTTTTCCTAGGTGTATACTCAATCTTTCCACATGCGGCATCACACACATTCCCATTAGCAAAAAAATAAACACAGATATCAATTAGGAAAAGCAGTATATATATTTGTCCTAAAGTCCTAGACTTTAAAGAGCTATGAATCCTATGTTTTTGACAAAAATGGCTCCTCGACGGAGTCGCCATTCTGTGGTACCTTCCCAACTTTAAAGGTTTTTGACCTAAGATCCTAGTGAAGTCAACAAAAAATCCTATCCCAGTGAAGTCCCTAGTGAAGTCATCATTCTTCGGTTTCTACTTGAGAGATAAAAAAGAGGGCCCCACGGTGGGCGCCATTTTTCTGTAGCGAGCGATTTTGGATGTGGTTCTTAAGCACTGCCGCTATGGGTTACTACAGGTCGATTTATTTTTTATCCTATTGAAGCTGATGAAGGTAGGGAAATAGATGTCTCCAACTAACCCTGCTTTGCAAACTGAGGTCAAACAGTCAAAACTGTTGGTTTACAGATGCGGTCAATGTGGGGGGGCCTCTCTTAGGTTATTTTTGTTGAATTTAGACTTTTGGTGGGGAATACGGACTCATATATTTTGGGGGATATGTGAGGATTTGTGACCTGAGGTTTTTTGATGTGGTGTGCTCGCTAAGATTTTTCTTTCAATCTTATGCCTACGTATTCCCATTTACCGAAATAGGGAAATCAGAGCGATTGTAGTTTCTCCTATTCTATGGGAGGAAATGGTGTTTTGGTGTCTTATTCAAAGCCCAAGACGTGAAGCTGAAGAGGGTTTGTATCTTGTTCAAAACCCAAGATGTGAAGCTGAAAAGGTGGTTTATATCTTGTTGAAAGCCCAAGATGTGAAGCTGAAGGGTCTATTTGTATCTTGTTCGAAGCCCAAGATGTGAAGCTAAAAAGGTGTTGTCTTTAGAGAGAATTTGTCATCTCTAAAGGGGGTATGTTTGTCACGATTGTTGGGTGACTGATTATAAAGGAAGATTACTTTAACCGGGATATCTGAATCCTAGCAATGCCATAATTTCCTTTATAGGGGGTTTTAACCTGAAGGAGAAGACTTTAACTCAGTGTAGAGCAATGCCATCTTTCCCTAGGAATTTCTCATGCTAAAAGAGGGACAGTGGCGTGAATGTAAATAATCCAGAGGCTTGCCGCTTACAGCAATTAGATGAAAGGAGTTGTTGATGTTTGTATCCTGTGAACGCGGCACAATTTTGATGCTAAAAGGTTGATTGATTCAACCGGGGTTTTTCTTATACAAAGCTTAAGAGGAGGCTAGTGGCCCAACAAGAGGGTGTTTTTATGTGTCTCGTACGAAGCCCGAGAGGGAAGCTAAAAGGAGTTGACTCAACAAGAGAGTACTTTTAGATGTGTCTTGTACGAAGCCCAAGACGGCGGCTAAAGGTTGACTCAACAAGAGAGTCTTTTATACTCAACAAGAGAGTGATTTGTATCTCGTACGAAGCCCGAGATGAAGGCTAAAAATGTTTGACTCAACAAGAGAGTCTTTTTGTATCTCGTACGAGATAGAGGCTAAAAGGAGTGTTGTTTCAGTTGAGTGACAGGTCCAGTAGGTTGGTTAAAAGAGAAAATTAGTTCTTATAAAGAGACTGATTAAAGGTAAGGCTATGCTTTGGGATTGATCAGAGGATCAAGGTTATTTCCTGTTCTTTAAGGAAATGGGAAATCCAGAGGGTTTCTAGACTGTCCAAGTCTACGGGTGTTTTTCCCATTCTTGAGAATTCCTTCGAGGCTCATAGAGATTAGACTGTCCAAGTCTAGAGTTTTATCTTTTGTACTATGCTTAAAGAAACAGTAGTAATACGTTCACGGTAGAAAGATCTAGACTCTTTGAAAGACTGTTCTATTAAGATGACTAATTTCTGTTCCTATACCTCTAGGAGGTCGTCGGGACAATTTGTATGAAGCCCAAGAGGAGGCTGGAAACTTTTAAGAAGCCGAGGGATAATTTGTATGAAGCCCAAGAGGAGGCTTTCTTCCCGAAGGAAGAATCCTTATACGAAGCCTAAGAGGAGGCTGTGAATACTTCTAAGAAGCCGTAGGGTCCTTGTACAACGCCCAAGAGGAGGCGAGGATACTTTTAGGAAGCCTGTGGGTCCCCAAACCCCGAGAAATTCAAGACAGGCTATTCACAGAGAATAGATCAAGCCAGGAAAGTCTGAGATCTTGGAAGAAACTCAAGAGATGCCATTCACGGAGAAAAGATCATCTCTGGGGAGTAGAGTTTATTTGATAATTTCTAAGGGTGACAGTCTGAGAAAGGGTTCACCGAGAATGCTGCCTTTCACGTCTCCATATTGTTTAACCCCAAGAGGAGGGAAGACTGTATCTGGTAATCCTATGGGGGATCTAGTTTTGTCTATTTAAGAGTGATCAACGGGGCTTAGTACTAGACGTAGTTGCCAGGGAAACTCTAAATATCTATACTAGTATTTGTCATACCCCAAATTTTAACCACTAAGATGTCCCATCATTGTGCAAATCATCATCACAATATGGAGGAACCATCATACTTCATTAGTCTCCCCAAAGATGGGTGATCATCCACTACAATCAAAATTAGGGTTTCAAGCCCTCTCTGAATGCTTAGACAAAGGGTCAATCAAGGAATGACATGATCTTCAACTTGTATAACCTCTCAAACATCCACAATGGATCAAAAGGACTCCCACTTCAAGGATTAAGCACAAGGCTGCTCCCTTCTAGGTGGATCAAGTCTCATGATCGACAGTGTCACCAAATTAGGGTTTTGGTCGACCAGGGCCTCCAGATGGAAATTTTTCATCTGGGCACAAGCAAATGATCCAAAACCTAACCTAATATACTCCATGGAACCTCATGGACCCAATCATCAAGTCAATTTGACCTCAGGGGAAGCATTCATCAAAAATCAGGAATTAGGGTTTCTTGACCTAATTCACCCCTAAGTTGACTTTTAGGGCAAATCATGAGCCAAGACCTCAAGAGAGGGTTTGAGGGTCTCTAATGAACTATATTGATCCATTTGGAACAATGGATTAATCCAAGAAGCTTGAGCAACAAGTCTCAATTTCATCTGCACCACAATTAGGGTTTTAAGGAAAAAGTCAACTATAACTTTGATTTTTGACCAGGACATGCTCCCAAGCCCTATGACATGCATCAATATACCCTATTACACCCATGGAACATGTCCATCAAGTTTGATTTAGGTCAAGGACATGATTTCCTGAAGAATTGCACAGTTTGGAATTCATTTGATAAAAAGTCAACTGTGCACAAAAGTCAACTTTGACTTTTTGAGATTTTTCACCAAAATGGATTTTTAACCCTAAAATGATGTTAATGTATGATTTGAATCATCATTCATCAAGAAAAATCAAGAAAAGTTGGGTAACTTGTAAAAGGGTAACCATAAAAAACTTAGAAAATTTTCTAAGTTAAAAATAAAGTGGCTAGGGTACTAACTTTGGAGGGTCATAACTCCTAAACCACAAAGCCATTTTCTCCCATCCAAGGCTTGATTTGTAGATCTCATTGCCCTCTACAAAAACTTCAACTAGACCTAATTCCAATTCATCATGGATTTTGAGTTATGGAGTGATCAAAATCAAGAAAAGTCACTTTGTTCCAACACTTAGTGAAAATTTCACTAAGTCAGATTTTACCCTACTTTTTGCCAAATGTAGGGGGATTTTTCACTTGGATTCAAAAGAGATCAAAACCAAATATGTTCAAACAGTTGTTGTATCATGTAAGGTCTTTTCAAAATGACCAATAACACTACCAAATTCAATTTGAGTCATGAGATATGACATTGGAAAGTTGCCTTGCTGAAATCTGCCAAGGCAAGGCAGAATTTGCATTTTTGCTCGATTTGCCAAAATCAGCCAAATCCAAATGCTCCTATCCACTTAGACACCCCTGAGGATTGAATCTAAAGGGGACAATCACTGAGCCAAGCCTTCAAAGTCTTTGGAACAATAAATAGCATGTTGAACCTAGAATGGCCAAAGTAGGGACAAGACTCCAATTTTGGATTGGAGCATTCAATGGAAGCATCAAGGTGGCATGGACTGAGCCATTTGCAACTGAATTCAGTCAAGACTTATCCAAGACCAAGGGAACCACAACCCTGTGCCCTAACCTCTAGTCAATGGCTAGAGGAGACTTGGATTTCCATTGGCCAACATTGAACAAACACCTGCTGCAGTTTCCATTCACTGTGGATCCCAAAACAAATTTACTCTACTATAAATAGAGCTCAATTGTGATCAGTTTGAGTACACCAAAGCCATCAAACAGATGCTTTCCTCAAAACCTCTTTCTCTTGGCAAAACTGCCTTCTTTAGCAAGGCAACTTTGAGTTTTTGAGCTTGAGAGCTTTTTCATCACAATCAATCATACACACACCTCATATATATCATATGTAAGCTGTGCAAACTATCACAAGTGACCTGTAATCACAAAATCACAAAGTCACCTCTCAAAACCTCAAAATAGGCTTTGTTTGCATTTTTCAAGCCATGTCTTGATTCAGTCACTTTCCAAACCAGATAAAACCTCAAACACACTCCAAATATCATCCTTGAACTGTCCCAAATGGTTCCCCTCATCTGGAACACCATTTGAGAGAGTTGCTATTTTGGTCACTTTTAACCCCTTTTGCAAGAAAGGGACTGTTTGTGTTTTTGCAGGTACCAGTCAATTCCAATCATCCTAAAAGCTTCTAAGGGATCATTTGAGTGTGTCTAAAGCATCAAATCATTTCTAGAACAAGAGGTTTGACAGATTGCACAAAAGCTCCAAAATCTCAAAAAAGAGGTAAGCCTCACAACTTGGAATCTTTGAAACATGCAATGCTTTGAAGTCCGTTGATCATAAACATCTCATACATGTTGTATATGTTGTGTTTGAGCTAATTCACCATGTAATCCATGCTTGTACCAAGTTGTAGCATAGAAAATGCATTTATAGGTTATTTTCAAAACCACTATCGGGTTTTGAGGAGGGAGTGTGATCTGAAAAAACTACCACCACCATTGGATTCCTTATGAAATTCTGGTCCAGATGCATATAAATTTTGTCTCAAATCATTAAGAATTGAGAAAGTTATGACCTTCACGTTTCTGAGCCAAAACTTGCCAAAACTTGCCTTGGGCCCGGCCTAAAACCAAGTCATGCCTTGTATATTTGTTGTTTTGTTTCAAACAATGGATGTATCACCACCCCAGTGGTAAGGCGCGCGCCTTGTAACCTTGAGGTCTTGGGTTCAAACCCCACCCATGCCATTTTGTGTTTTTTTTCACATTTTGCTATTTTTTCCAATATTTTCATGGTTTATTAATTAATTGGAAAATTAATAACTCTTTCAATTTTAATTATTTTTTATTGGTTCTTTTTGCAAAAAAATCACAAAAATGTTGAAATATTTTATTCCACAAAAAAATTGAATTTATATTATTTATTTAATATAATTAGTATTTTTGTGAATAAATTCACTTTTATTTGTTTTTAAACATTTTAAAATGAATATTCATCTTGAAAAATCAAGACCAAATGAGTTTTAATATCTCTTGTGATTTATACCTCATTTTTCAAACCTTAAACAAAAATCACAAGTGGTTTATTCAAACCTATTTGGTATTTTTCATTGATTTTCTTTAAATATTTAATTTTAAAGAATAAAATTAGGGTTTATTTGATTTTCACTCAAACAAATCATTGTCAAACACTCATGGGCCTCTAATAGAGTGTGTTAGTTCCTGGATTGGCTAGAATTTTGGTAAAACAAGGTATATTCAATGTTGATGTCAATGTCAAGGTGCTGATGTTGCAACATTGAAGTCTTAACACTGGGTTGTGTTAAGTAATTAATTGCTGAAGTTGGATGTCTGATGTCACACAGGTGATGTTGTAACATCAGATCTGCAGAATTAACAACAGCAGGCTGTGATGTTGTTAGGGTTGCGTATTAGCTGGAATTGTGGAGAGCAAGCTGTCTCATTGGATGCAAATATCTTGGGATAGATATTTGTTGCTGCATAGGAGATCTGTTGCAGATTTGTAGGAGATTTAAAAGGTTGAAGATTTAAAAAGATTTTAGGAGAAAATCTGTTTTAGATATTCAGTTTTAAATAACAAATTTGGGAGATATTGTAGCAAGTCCAAGACCAATTCAAGGAGCTATATAAAGCGCACAAGACCAAAGGAAAAAGCGACAGAAAACATTCAGAAGATCAGGAGCTGAAGGCTTAGTGTCTAGAGTTTGTTTAGAGCGCTTGTATTTACACTATTCTAGGGTTTGAATAGGTGTTAAGTTTCTGTCCTCTCTAGAAGCTGTGAAGCAATAGAGAGTGGTTGATTGATCGAAGCTGTGAAGTAAGATCAAGGGTACTCAAAGTGGGTTCTTTGAGTGTTTGTAAGGGATTGAGTGGTGTTCTCATATCTAAGTGGTTTCTTAGGTAGGAAGTCATTAGTAGAGTATAAGTTTAGGAGATTGTCAACGGGTTATTGAGTCTATAAATTATATCTACAAGTAGTGAATTCCATCCCTGGCTTGGTAGCCCCCAGAGTAGGTTGGTTGTAACCGAACTGGGTCAACAATTCTTGGTGTTATTTTACTGTTATTGTTGTCCATTGTGCAGAGTGTGTTGTTGTGACATCACACCTTAACATCACACGTCTGATACCAGAATTTCAGAGTGTAAGACCCAATCCTTTTTTGACCAAATCATTTTTGGGCCTCAGATTTGTATAAGTCCAGATACCGTCAAAAACAAACGGCGCGATCGTCGCCTTTTGAAAAATAACCTTTTGGGCCTCTCCTCTAGCTATAAGACCCATTTAAAATTTTTTGGGCCTCTAATAGAGTGTAAGACCCAACCCCCTTTTAACCAAAATCACTTTGGGCCTCACTTATTGTATAAGTCCCTCTGCGTTAAAAGAAAACCTCGGCGCGATCGCCATTTTAAACGGAAAAATCAATTGGGCCTACCCTCGTGTTATAAGCCCCACTCTTTTTCTTTAAACCTTTTGGGCCTCTTGAGAGAGTGTAAGACCCATCCCTTTGTACATAAAACCTTTCTTTGGGCCTCAGTCACTTGTATAAGTCCCTCTGTACAAATTTAAATAGTGCGCTCACTGATAAAACCCTGGGCCTCTCCTTGAGCTGTAAGCCCCAAAATCTTTCTTTTTCAAAGCACTTTCTCCTTTGATTTTAAAGATACTGTTGTTTTCAATCTTTCTTTGTTGAACAACTAACCAAACATCATGGAAGCTCTACAACCGAGTAAGTGGTTATTGCTTTCATTTACCGCTTTCATATACATATAACTGTATTGTGGGGCTGTTTCACTGTAAGTCTTCTTTCATAAACTCATATCAACTGTGTAATAATAGTATAAATATTTAGAGTTTCCCCGGCAACTACGTCTAGCACTAGGTAAAGTCGTCTCGATCACTCTTAGAAATAGTCAATACTAGATCCCCATAGGATTACCAGACACAGTCTTCCCTCCTCTTGGGGTTAAACAATATGGAGATATGAAAGACAGCATTCTCTGTGAACCCTTTCATAGACTGTCACTCATAGAAGTTGTCAAAGAAACTTTATTCCCCAGAGATGATCTCTTCTCCATGAATTTCATCTCTTGAGTTTCTTCCAAATTCTCGAACTTTCCTGGCTTGGTCTATTCTCGGTGAATGGCATGTCTTGAATTTCTCGGGGTTTGGGGACCCACAGGCTTCTTAAAAGCACTTGTCAAGAAACTCTACTCCCCAAAGATGATTTTTTCTCCGTGAATGGCATCTCTTGAGTTTCTTCCAAATTCTCGAACTTTCCTGGCTTGATCTATTCCTCGTGAATAGCTTGTCTTGAATTTCTCGGGGTTTGGGGACCCACGGGCTTCTTAAAAGCATCGGCCTCCTCTTGGGCATCGTACAAGGACCCACAAGCTTCCTAAAAGCAACCCCGCCTCCTCTTGGGCTTAGTACAAGGACCCGCCGGCTTCTTAGAAGTATTCACCGCCTCCTCTTAGGCTTCGTATAATGATCTCTTCCTCTGGGAATGATAGCCTCTTCTTGGGCTTCGTACAAGGACCCGTCGGCTTCTTAAAAGTTTTCAGCCTCCTCTTGGGCTTCGTACAAATTGTCTCGACGACCTCCTAAAGGTATAGTAACAGAACTTAGTCATCTGCATAGAACAGTCCTTTCAAAGAGTCTACTACTGTTTCTCAAAGCACAGTACAAAAGATGACACTTTAGACTTGGACAGTCTAATCTCCTTGAGTCTCAAAGACATTCTCAAGTGACCCCTTCAAAAATAGGAAGAAAACCCGCAGACTCGGACAGTCTCAATACCCTTCGGATTTCCCACTTCCTTAAAGAACAGGAAATAACCCGGATCCTCGAATCAAATCCTCGAGTACGGCATTGCTCATATAAGAACTGATTTTCTCTTTCAAAATCAGTATACTGGACCTGTCACTTAACTGAACAGTCACCATAGCCTCCTCTTAGGCTTTGTATAAAGATCTTTCTCCCATGAAGTTAGCCTCTCTCTTAGGCTTTATACAATGATTCCCCCCAGCAGAGTTAACAATTTTAGCCTCTCTCTCAGGCTTTGTACGAGACACATAAGGGACTCCCTCGTTGAGTCGATCACCCTTTCGCCTCCATCTCGGGCTTTATACGAGATACAAAAAAGTTCTTATTAAGCCAAACAAATTTTAGCCTCCATCTCGGGCTTCGTACGAGATACAAACAACTCTCTTGTTGAGTCAAATAGCCCCATCTCGGGCTTTATACGAGATACCCAAAAGATTCCCTCGTTGAGTCAAAACCTTTTAGCCTCTCTCTCGAGCTTTGTACGAGACACATATTAGCCTCCTCTTAGGCTTTGTATAAGAAAACCACTGGTTGATCCAATTAACCTTTTAGCATCAAAGTTGTGCCTCGTTCACAGTACACAAACATCAACAACTCCTTCCCCTCCATCTAACTGCTGTAAGCGGCAAGCCTCTGGATCATCTACATCCATGCCAATGTCCCTCTTTTAGTATGAGAAATTCCTAAGGAAAGATGGCATTACTCTACACTAAGTAAAAGTCTTATCCTTCAGGTTGAAATCCCCTATAAAGGAAATTATGGTATTGTTGGATTCACACATCCCGGTTAAAGTAATTCGCCTTTATAAACAGTTGTGACAGACAAACCCCTCTTTAGAGATGACAAATTCTCTCTAAAGACAACACCTTTTAGCTTCACATCTTAGGCTTCGAACAAGATACAAATAAACCCTTTAGCTTCACATCTTGGGCTTTGAACAAGATACAAATCACCTTTCGCTTCACGTCTTAGGCTTTGAACAAGACACCAAAACAACCATTTCCTCCCATAGAATAGGAGGAACTACGAACGCTCTGATTTCCCTGTTTCGGTAAACGGGAATACGTAGGTATAAGATTGAAAGAAAAAAATCTTAGCGAGCACACTAAACAAAAATCCAAAATCCCGTACTTTCATATATATATCCGTCCTAACATCTCAACCAATAGCCTAAAGCACCCCTCGTCAACAAAATAACCTAGGAGAAACCCCGATCTTTGTAGCATCTGTAAACTAACAGACCGCTGTTTAAACTCAGTATGCAAGCAGGGTTAATTGGAGACATCTATTTCCCTTCCTTCATCAGCTTTAATAGGATAAAAAATGAATCGAACTGTAGTACCAGAGTGATCGTGCTTCGCAACCACATCCAAAAATCACTCGCTACAGTATTACACAGTTGATATGAGTTTATGAATGAAGACTTATAGTGAAACAGCCCCACAATACAGTTATATGTATATGAAAGCGGATAAAGAAAACATATAACCACTTACTCGGTTGTAGAGCTTCCATGATGTTTGGTTAGTTGTTCAACAAAGAAAGATTGAAAACAACGGTATATTCAAAATTTAGAGGAGAAAGTATTTTGAAAAGATGTTGGGGCTTACAACTCAAGGAGATGCCCAAGGTTTACCAGTGATCGCACTGTCGTTTTGTACAGAGGGACTCATACAGGTTACTGAGGCCCAAAAAGTTTTCTGTACAAGGGGATGGGTCTTACACTCACTCAAGAGGCCCAAAATATTTATTTTTGTACAAATGGTGGGGCTTACAGCTCAAGGAGAGGCCCAGGGTCATTTGTTTGAAAATGGCGATCGCACCGAGATTTTTGAAAACGCGGTGGGTCTTATACAATGCATTGAGGCCCAAAATGGTTTGGTTTTCAAAGGGGGTTGGGTCTTACACTCTAATAGAGGCCCAAAAATGGTTTTGAATGGGTCTTATAGCTCGAGGAGAGGCCCAGGGTTTGTTTTTCAACGGACGATGATTGCGTCGAACTTTTTGAAATACAACGGGACTTATACAATAAGTGAGGCCCAAAGTAGGTTTGTATTTACAAAGGATTGGGTCTTACACTCTATTAGAGACCCAAAAGATTTGAAATTGTTTGATGAGGGTTGAATTAATCAAAACCCTAATTTGTTTCCAAAATGTATTTTAATTGAATAAAAAATTCAATTAAAATGGTCAAAATTGTTTAATATGTGGAAAACAAATTATGATCTTGGATTAATGTTTCAAAAATCATGTTTTGACCTACAAAATGATTAGAAATCATAAAAATTTGCAAAATCAAGAAGGAAAAAATATTTTAAATGTCAAAAATAATTAAAATATTAATTCTTTGCAAAAATATAAATTATATGAAATAAATAATATTTTTGGGATTTTTTGATAAAATAAAATATTTTAACATTTTTGTGAATTATTAAAAAAAGAATCAACTCAAAATCATTAAAACTCAGAGAGAAATTAATTTTTGAATCAATTAAATAAAATCACAAAATTCAAATATTTGAATTTTCAAAAAAAGGGCGCCAAGAACACCCAAGAACACGCGCGTGTTCTGAGTTTTGCCCAGATTTGCATTTTCTCTCCAATCTCACTGAATACTTGATGGAATCATGCAAACCACCTATCAATTTGCTCGTTTTAACTTCACGGTCATGTCTATGGTCTTTAATTTCATTCATTTTTAACATGGAATAAGAAATCAAGACAAAACCTCAAGAACCCTAAAATTTGCATGAAGGATGAGAATTTTGATACATGATTCAAACAAAGCAATTAATTGAGGGGACACATTCTATGCATGATTATGAACATTTGGCAAAAGTATTGTGCGAGGAAATATGCATAGATTAAGAGATGACCAGGTTTAGGCTTACTTGAAGGTTGTGACAGCAAGAGCAATTTGATTTTTGAGTTGGAGGTGTTACAGATGAGTTGTGATGATCTGAACAGCTTCCCTACACCCTATGGAGTGTGTTTGAATGCTTGGACTTGATTGGAAATAGCTGGATCACTTCATGGCATCTCAGATGCAACTTGGTTAAAACATTGAGCAACTGGCTGGTGATTCTGAGAAATCAGTGTTCCAGATGTTGTTTAAGTGTTTGGATCACTCCTATATGATGTTTATGAGGTGTGTGTGTGTGTGATTGGTTTGATTGGAATTGCTCTCAAACTCAAAACCCGATGGTGACTTGCCTTTGAAGGCAAAATTGGAAGTGAGAAGGTGATTTTGAGGAAAGCATTTGTTTGATGGCTTTGGTGTACTCAAACTGATCACAAATGAGCTCTATTTATAGTAGAGCAAGTTTTTTTTGCAAGCAATAGTGAATGGCAACTGCAGCAGAGGTTTGGCCAATGGTTGCACTTTGGAATCCAAGTCTCCTCTAGCCATTGACTAGAGGTTAGGGCACAGGGCTGTGGTTCCCTTGGTCTTGGATAAGTCTTGAATGAATTCAGTTGCAAATGGCTCAGTGCATGCCACCTTGGTGTATGCATTGAATGCTCCAATCCAAAATTGGAGTCTTGTCCCTCTTTTAGGCAATTCTAGGTTTGGCATGCTACTTCTTGTTCCAAAGACTTTGGAGGCTTGGCTCAGTGTTTGTCCCCTTTAGATTTGATCCTCAGATGTGTCCAAGATGATGACAAGGCTTGGAATTATCTGATTTTGCCAAATCGAGCAAAAATGCAAAATTCTGCCTAGCCTTGGCAGTTTTCAGCAAGGCATATTGCCCTTGTCATATCTCATGGCTCAAGTGGAATTTGGTGATGTTCTTGGCCATTTTGGAAAGCCCTCATATGATACAACAAATGTTTGATCATATGTGGTTTTGATACCTTTTAGATCCAAGTGAAAAATCCCCCTACATTTGGAAAAAAGTGAAGGCAGATTCTGACTTAGTGAAAATTTCACTAAGTGTTGGAAAAAAGTGACATTTTCACTTTTTGTGATTTTGATCATTCCATAACTCAAAATCTATGAGGAATTTGGAGAGAGGTCAGTTTAAGATTTTGTAGAGGGTAATGAGATCTACAAATCAAGCTTTGGATGGGGAAAAATGGCTTTGTGGTTTAGGAGTTATGATCCTCCCAAGTTGGTACCCTTGCCACTTTGTTCATAACTTAGAAAATTTTCTAAGTTTTTATGGTTACCCCTTTTACAAGTTATCCCACTTTTCTTGATTTTTCTTGATGAATGATGATTCAAATCATACATTAACATCATTTTAGGGTTAAAAAACCATTTTTGTGAAAAATCTCAAAAAGTCAAAGTTGACTTTTGTGCACAGTTGACTTTTTATCAGATGAATTCCAAACTGTGCGATCCTTTAGGAAATCATGTCCTTGACCTAAATCAAACTTGATGGACATGTTCCATGGGTGTTATAGGGTATATTGAATCATGTCCTAGGGTTTGGGAGCATGCCTGGGTCAAAAGTCAAAGGCACAGTTGACTTTTCCCGCGAAACCCTAATTGTGGTACTGATGAAATTGAGACTTGTTGCTCAAGCTTCCTGGATCAATCCATTGTTAGAAATGGATCAATGTAGTATTTTGTAGACCCTCAAATCCTCTCTTGAGGTCTTGGCTCATGATTTGTCCCAAAAGTCAACTTAGGGGTGAATTAGGTCAAGAAACCCTAATTCCTGATTTTTGATGTATGCATCCCTTGAGGTCAAATTAACTTGATGCTTGGGTCCATGAGGTCCCATGGAGTATTTTAGGATATGCTTTGAAGCATTGGCTCATGCCCAGAGGAAAATTTTCATCTGGAGGCCCTGGTCGACCAAACCTTAATTTGGTGACACTGGCAATCTTGAGGCTTGATCCACCTGGAAGGGAGCAGCCTTGTGCTTAATCCTTAAAGTGGGAGTCCTCTTGGTCCCTTGTGGATGTTTGAGAGGTGTAGACAAGTTGAAGATCATGTCATTTCTTGATTGATCCTTTGTCTAAAAGCTCTGAGAGGGCTGGAAACCCTAAATTTGATTGTAATGGATGCTCACCCATCTTTGGGGAGACTACTCAGGTATGATGGTTCCTCCATATTATGATGATGATTTTCATAATTATGGGAAATCTTAGTGGTCAAAATTTGGGGTATGACAACCGGGAATAATGCTCCTCTTAGTACTAGTTTAAAACAGATTGATGATTTTGAAAACAGAGGTATGGGGCTTACAACTCAAGGAGAGGCCCATGGAAGTTGTTTATTGTTTAAAACAAAGTTTATGTACAAAGGATTGGAGCTTATACTCAAAGAGAGGCCCAGATGAATTATTTTGAAAACAGTGATCGTACTGCGATTCCAAAAGACGTTGTGGGACTTATACTATTGCAGAGGCCCAAAATTGTTTATGTACAAAGAGGTTTGGATCTTACACTCTAATAGAGGTCCAAAAGTGTTTGTAAAAGAAAAAAAATTGGGCTTATACTCAAGGAGAGGCCCAGATGATTTTTGTTTAAAAAGCGATGATCGCACCGCGGTTTCGAAAAACACAGTGGGACTGAGGCCCAAATATTTGTGTGTGAAAAGAGATGGGTCTTACACTCTATTAGAGGCCCAAAAGTGTTTCAAAGAAAGTTTGAAAAATTAAAATCAAAGTGAAACCCTAATTTTAATTTAAAATACAATTTTCAAAGGAAATTAAATAAAAAATGATATAAAATATCAAATATATTCAAAACAAAGTTGTGAACTTTGAAAAAGGTTTTGAAAAATCATGTTTAATCACATGAAAGCTTGGAATTCGTTTGAATTTGAAAAAATCAAGATGGAAATTTCATTTAAAATGTTTAAAAACAAATAAAATGAAATTCTTTACAAAAATTCAAAATATATTAAACAAATAATATTATTTGGAATTTTTCGTAGAATAAAATATTTTAACATTTTTGTGAATTTTTAAAAAAAGAATCAATAAAAAATTATTAAAATTGAGGGAGAAATTAATTTTTTAAATTAATTACGAAAAATAACAAAAATTCAAATAATTCAAATAATTTGAAAATGGCACCAACGGTCACTTTCTTCTTCCTCGTGCCCGCGCCATGGCTGATTTGCAAAACCTCGCCTTTCTCTCTGATTACTCAATGGTTTTGACTTTTGTAAACATGAAAGTTGCTCGTTTTTAAACAAGGATTCCAATGGTACCAATTAATTGCATTTATATTAAGTGTTGAGTGAGAAATCAAGTGATGAACACATGAACCCTAATTTCTGTAAGAACACTATGAAATCCTATACACGATAGCTACAAAGCAATTGATTGAGGGGGGAAATTCTACATAAGTGCAGAAACATGTTTGTAATTTGAAAACACATTTATGATAGATGGATCATAGAGTTTAAGAGTTCAGGCTTACCTCTTGCAAGAAGAAATTGAATTGTGTGTTGGAGGTGTTATAGATGTTGTTTGATGACTTAGACAGCTTCAATGGACCTAATGTAAGGTGTTTGGAAGCTTGGAATGGATTGAAAGGACTTGGATCTTGTTGTGGCACCTCAACTGCAGCTTTGACAAAAAGCTTGAGCAAATGGATAGTGACTTGATGATTATGGTGTTCCATATGTGTTTTGAGGTTATTTATCACTCATATATGATATATGTGAGGTGTTAGAATGGTTGGTTTTGATGGAATTGCTCTCTATTTGAAAATTCGCATCTTACTTGCCAAAGAAGGAAATTTTGGTTTTGAAGAGTGATTTGGAGGAAAACATGATTTCTGATGTTTTGGAGTGGTTTGATCAATCACACATGACCTCTATTTATAGTAGAGGAAGTTTGTTATTGAAGGAATAGTGAATGGCAACTGATCATGGTGTGTAGCTTGTAGCCATTGACTTGGATGTTCCAAAGTGCCAAGTCAACTCTAGCTTGACTCCATTCAACTTCTGCAGGTTTGAATGCTCAGAGTTTGGAATGAATTTTGACTGGTTCTGATTGGAATGGCTTGGTTCATGACACCTCAATGCAATGGATTAATGTAACCTTGCCAAAATTGAATTTCAAAGTTCAAGTCATGATGGTTTTGCACATGCCAAGTTGAATCCTTGACTCCTTGATAAAGAAACAAATAAGTCATCAGAAGTTTTGTGCTTTTGGAAGATGACAAAGTTGGCAAAATGGAAAAATTTGAGTGAAAAAATCATGTGACACAAGTTATGTACCATTGCTGTTGTGTAGGCAGGGTGAAAATTGCCATTTTTGGAGGCTTAGAACTTCATGCTCAAGTTAAATCATGGGAGACACTTTTACTTTTTAGAAAGCCCCTATAACATACTTCAACTTTGATGTTTAACTTTGGTCTTGAATCATCTTGGATCATAATGAAAAATGGCCTCAAAGTTTCTGAAAACACAAAACAGATTATGTCCAAAGTTTTCACCAAGTGTCCAAGTTCAAAAGTTTTGAAACCCTAACTTCATGGCTCTATAACTCAAAATCCTAGCTTTTTTAGCTCATGGAGCACTGTGACACTTTTGTAGTGTGTAATGAGAGCTTTCATTTGAGTTTTGAATGGAATAAAATGGCTTTGTGGTTTGGGAGTTATGACCTTGCAAAGTTGGGAAAAAAACCATTATTTTTCATAACTTAGTGAAATTTCAAGTTTCTCAAGATTACCCCTTTTGCAAGTAACCTCATTTTATTGATGGATGATGATTCAAACCATGAGTTAACATTGTGTTTGACTTAGGGGAGCCATGTTTGTCAAGAAATCTCAAAAGTCAAACTTGGTTTTTGGGCACAATTGACTTTTTGTCAGATGAATTTCAAACTTTGTGATCCTCTATGCAATCAAGTTCTTGACCTAATTCAAACCTAATGGATGGATTCCATAGGTGTTTTAGAGTGTCTTGAATCATGTCCCAATGTTTGAGATCATGTCTTGGTCAAAAGTCAAAGATATGGTTGACTTTTTTCTCAGAAACCCTAGTTTGTGGTCAGATGAATTTGCATCTCTATATTGCTTATGGACTAAGTTCTTTGTGTGCATTTGAACTTGTAATAGGATAAATATGAGATATTTGAGGTCTTCAAAACATTCCTTGAGGTCTTGGTTCATGTCTTGCTCCAAAAGTCAACTTAGGGGTGAATTAGGTCAAGAAACCCTAATTCCTAATTTTTTATGAATGCATCCCCTAAGGCTAAATTGACCTTATGATTGGATCCATGAGGTCCTTTTGAGCTTCTTGGATCATGCTTTAAAGTATTGGCACATGCCCAGATGAAAATTTCCTCTAGAGGCCTTGGTCGACCAAAACCCTAATTTGGTAACTCTGATGATCTTGAGGCTTGATCCACTTGAAATGTTGCAACCTTGTGCTTGATTCTTGATGTGGGAGACCTCTTGACTCTTTATGAGTGTTTGGGAGACTTGAAAAGTTGAAGATCATGTCAATCCTTGATTGATCCTTTGCCTAAGTGGCCTGAGAGGGCTCAAAACCCTAATTCTTGGTTGAGGTGAGTGCTCAACAATCTTTTAGAGAATTGATGAGACATGAAGGTACATCCATATTGTGGTAATTATTTGCACAATGATGAGAAATCTTGTGGTCAAAATTTAGGGTATGACAGTTTCAATCCGTTAATTTTTAGTCTTAGCTTTACTCTGTAACAATAGATTGCATTAGTTTGATTATCACTTCCCTGTGGGTTCGACAACCTTTTTAAAACTACGTGAACAGTTGTATACTTGCAATCTTTATTCGACGGACACATCAGTGTTCTTGAAGCGCATCAAGTTTTTGGCGCCGTTACCGGGGAAGGCTGAGTTAGTCAATATTGTGATTCCGTTGTTGCGCAGTATAGAAAAGGCACCAATATTTTTCCTGTTTCTCTAAATTCGTTGATTGCATGCCAAACACTCACTCTCGAGGCGACAAGCTTGAGAAACCGATTGACAATATCGAGCATTTTATTAACTTAAGACGGGAATTAACAAATTCTGAATCAAGTATAATCTTCCCGAACCTGGAATTCCTTACCTAGAATTAAGAATCCCCACGGCTGAGAACCCACCGAACCGTCCTCTTAAGGATTACGATGTTCCATCGCAAGATGAACCGCATAACAACATTACTGTCCCTGCCATCAATCAAAGCGATTTTGAGCTGAAACCTTCGTTGTTAAAAGTCATTCAGTAGATACTAATTGTATCATATTTTTAGGCTCATTGCGCGTACTAATTATCCGTTTTTATCGAGTCTTGTTTGCATTTTACTTTGTTTTGTTGTGTTTTACAGTTGATAGCTTCATCTGTTGCGGAATCAGGAGCGAACCAGAAAAAGAGTGGAAGAATAGGAAAATATAGCAAAAAGAAGAGTTTCTGCCCCTTTTGCTGAAATGGCGTTCGCCATGGCTATATGGCGTTTGTCATCCATCAACATGCCACGTTAACTAATGAATGGAGGCCATGGCGTTCGCCATGTCAGCACAGTTGAAGATTTTAAATTCTATAAACGTTTTGAGTATTTATTTTTCTCCTTCCTTCCCTCCACTCACAGGCCACGACCAGAGCAGTTGGAATCATTATTTTCTCTATATATAGGACTCATTGGTCATTTTCCAGCCACCAAGAAATCGTGCGGAAGCTCTGCTAAAATTCCGTTTAGCATTTTGAGGCATAAATTCAGTTGTAAAGCGACAATAACTCACATCGAGGGATTGTCACACTTTTTATTGTATTTTCTTTTTACTGTTGTACAGTTTGGATTATGAACAAGCCTGCCGGCATAAATTTCAATTCAAGTTCCGCATTTTACTCTAGAGATTTATTTTCTTATTTTTACTATTGCATTTGTTTTACTTTAATTTAGTTTAACATGCTAGTTCTGAATTTGATTACTGTTATCATGCTTGATTTGAATACCAATATGTCTTGCTAAATTAATTGAGTTCGGCGTATGAGGACCGTCGTTACCGACGGGACTCTGTAGAAAATTTAGGTGCGAAATTATTGATTGTATGTTAGTTTTGGTCTTTGTTTCTAAATATTCAAGTTTTATTATTTCGACACGAGAGTGAGGAATAAACTAAGTTCTGACCGATAGCGCGAGAGTGTGAGGAATAAACTGATAGTGGAAACTAGGTATCGATCCTAAAAATAGCAAGAGCGCTTTAGTCATTGTTTAGAATTTTATTAACTTTCAAAATACACTTTTTAATTGAAACGGGCGAGCTAGAGCAAAATCCCGTGGTTGAAAGGTGTGGTTCTTGTCGATAGCGCGAGAGTGTGAGACAGAGTCTTTAAGTTAGTACTTTCTACGGAACTAAGTTCAGTCGTAATTAGCACCCGATTTCTACAAGTGTTTTAGGTACACGGAATCCATATTCCGGACTCGTTTTTATTGTTATTTTAAAAACCTTCAAAATTTAGTAATTCTTTATTCCCGTCTCAATCCGTTAATTTTTAGCCTTAGCTTTACACTGCATTAATAGATTGCATTAGTTTGATTATCACTTCCCCGTGGGTTCAACAACCTTTTTAAAACTATGCGAACAGTTGTATACTTACAGTCTTTATTCGACGAACACGTCAGTGTGCTCGAAGCGCATCAATTATTTATAACTCGAAAGAGTTCTCAAAAAGTTCAAAAACCGCTCACAAAATCTTTCAAGTCTCAAAATAATTTAAATAATTCCATGGAGTTCTCAAGGGAACTCTAAACAACTCCCAACAAAACTTGACAACTCTAGGGTGACCATTGAGTATCCAAAGTACTCGAAAATGCCCCACTAACAACTTTTATGAGTGATAACTCTATTGAACTCCTTAGGGGCTTTCGGTTTGACTCAAATAATAATAAAATTAACTCTAAAAATAATACTTTTACCTCAAATTAACAAAAAAGTTATTGACAAGAAAATTGCTTGAATTTCGCTAAACTGACCCTCAAACTCGAAAATCGCCGAAACCGCCTACAATCCGCTCCTACAACTCTAGCCATACATCCTCACGTACAGTCGTACAGTCCCAGTCGCACACCATCATCTGTACAACCCACATCCTTGTCGTACAACTGCTACTCAATTTTCCCGATTTTTCATTTAAAAAATCCAATTTTAAGAAATTCTATTTTTCTGACATTTGGAAAAATTTAGGGAAAACAGGTTGTGAGGTTTTTGGAAAAATTTGGGAATACAAATCATAAGGTTTTTACTGAAAAAATAGGAAAAAACACAACCAAACAGTATCGCTTAAAATTACGGCAAAATCTCAAAACTCTAAAATATGATCATAACAACATACACACACCTCCACAGTCAAGGTATCACAATCAACAACAAAAATTGTTAAACCTATAAACAATAGCACTTGATTAACCGTAGAGGATTTATCCAAAATCCCCTTTGGTTTGTAGAGAAACTCAAACAAAACCACAAAATTCATCCATCATGCCAATAAGGTTTTGTCCAAACCTTGTTTGGCCAAATAATTCATGGATCGTATGAAATAAGGGAAAATAATGCATTACCCATGGCGTGATGGTGAGGGCAAGGAACCCTCATCATCCTGGCTGCCTAATTCACATATCAATAATAAAATTTCCCCTTACCTTAGAATTGGAGAACCTTCAAGCTTTTGGCTATGGTTTTCCTTCCTAAAGATCCTTAGGTTTTCTGCCTCTTATCCCTCTTCTTCAATTTCACGCAAAATTTTTCAAACCCCTTAATTTTTCTATTTTTATAACCTAAGGAATTTTTTGAAAATTCTCAATTTTCCCTTAATTCTTCGGCTTATACTCCTTGCCCCACAATTTTCACTAAAAATTATAATTTTACCTCAAACTCTCAATTCTCATAATTTTTTATTTTAATTAAATAAATATTTAATCAAAATTCTACAATTTTCTATTTTCTCAAATTATTACAAAGTAATTAAATTTATCCAATTATTCTTAATCATTCCAATAAATTCTATTTTTATTTTATGCTCTCAAATTCTATAACCCTTGGTACTTACTAAATTACCAAAATTCCCTTAAACATCAAATAACCCAAAAAAATTCAAATATATCGAATAAAGCACACCAATAATTAAATAAAATATTTATTAAAAATCGGGGTGTTACAGTTGGCAGCCTTGTGTACCTTACAATTACTAGACATGATATTGCTTATGTTGTTCATGTTATTAGTCTATTTTGAAGGTGAGAAAAAGTACACAAGAAGGGGGATTAAATTGTGTTTTCTGTTTTCTTAATTTGCGTTTGATTAGAGTTCAGAATCTAAATTGGTGTTCAGATTCTAATTATACATAGCAGCATAATGTTAACAGAAGCAAATAAATAATAGCAGAAGACACAAAGATTTATATTGGTTCCTCCCAACTGAGAGTAGTCCAGTCCCCTTACTTCACAAGAGATTTTTGCTATAACTAAATCATGGTTACAATCGCTTATGCATTCCGCATAAGACTTTTACAATGCTCAGACCCTAAGTCCAAGACTTCTTGCTTAAACCCCTAAGGTTCAAGATTTCCTTGCTTAAGTCCTACAGATCTAAAACTTCTTGCTCAAGCCACATTGCCCTAAGACTTCTGCTCAGGTTCCGCGAACTGAGACTTCCTGCTCAATCCACTCTACCCCAAGACTTCTACTAATATTCCACGAACCGAGACATCCTGCTCAAGCCACTCTGGCCCAAGACTTATGCTCAAACTCCTCAGGATCAAGACTTCTGATCAGACCCTTAATATGAGACGTCCTGCTCAAGTTCCATGAACCCAAGACTTCTGCTCAAACCCCTCAGGTTAAAGAATTCAGCTCAGACTCTCGATATGAGACTTCCTGCTCAAGTTCCACGAACCCAAGACTTCTGCTTAAACCCCTCAGGTTCAAGACTTTATGCTTAAGCCCTACAGACTTAAGACTTCTGCTTAGGTTCCACGAACCCAAGACTGTGATCTATGATAAAAAGATCAAAAACCCTAAAAACACCTAAGCTTGGACTATAGTTACTATCCTTGGCATCACGGAGTTTGGACCTTGTACATAAACCCTAACAATGGATATTTGGGATTGGACTTCTTTACTTGTATTGCTTTATCTTAGGACACCATTGTACATCATTCATAGCTTACTCTTGGACTTTCTTACAATGAGATTTATTCGATCAATTACTTCTAGTTGGTCATTTAAAAACTAGCCCAATTTGCTAGTACACGTGTAGTTTATCGTTTGGGTTTTGTGTTTTGTGTTTATTCCATCCCAATTTGAGGAAATGTATCCCCACTCCCTTGACGTGTAATAACTTTTATCGCTTTCTTTTATTTTATTTATGTCTTGCCATTGCATCGCCTAAACCGTTTTTAAAATAATTCTCGATCCAACTTCGAGCCATTTTTCACCCTTGTAAGTCGATTGCCTTGAGCATCTTCATCAACCTCATGGTCACAATACACAACATTCATAGCTTACTCTTGGGCTTTCTTACAATGAGACTTATTCGATCAATTACTTCTAGTTGGTCGTCTAAAAAACTAGCCCACTTTGCTAGTACACACGTAATTTAAACTCAATTCCATTGCTTTATCGCTTTCCTTTATTTTACATGTTTATTTATATTTTGTCTTTCATGATGAATAAATGAAAACCCTCAAGCACTCTTGATCCATATATCAAGCATTGCCCTTTCTTGTAAGTCGATTGCCTTGTGCATCGCCATCGACCTTACGCTATACCCATTAGGACCTCCTTTCCACTTAGTTTAAACCCTTACACCATTTCAAACACAAATTTAAACCTCTATCAACATCGGGCATTTTCTCTAAGTCTTTAAAACACTTAACAATTCTTAGACCCTATTTCATTAAAAGATGAAAAAGGAGTGAGTCTCGAGCCTTCGATTCTTCTCCTCAATTGTTTGGGTACTAGGAGCCTTCCTTACTACTCGAACAATTTTCTTCTCTAAAAGACTTATAATCTATTTCACTTCAAACTATTTTCATAACAAATCTAATCAAACCTTTCTTTCTCAATCACTTAGATGAAAAAGAGAGAGTCTCGAGCCTTCGACTCGCTCTCCCGAATACTTGGATACGAAGAGCCTTCCTCGCCCATTCAAGTGCTCTTCATCCGCTCAAAACACTTTAACTATATCAAACTCTTTCGCAATTAAGGTTGAAAAAGAGAGAGTCTCGAGCCTTTAATTAGCTCTCCCGATTGTTTGGATACAAGGAGCCTTCCTTGGCCATCCAAGTGATCGTCCTCTAAAAAAACATCAACACATTAACTCAACTTCTCGCCGCCGTGCGATTAAAAATTTTTCTTAAAAGATCAATGTTTTGTCTCGTATAATGCGCCCACAAACTAAATTCTTAAGCATCTGCTGAGAGTAGACAAGCTAACGTTCCGCCCTTAGAATGTGACCTAAACATTTGCTCGATAAAATGAACTAATAACCCGTAGTTCGACAAACTACGAACGCTCTGATTCTTCATTTTTACAAATTAAGATACGTAGGAACAAGGACCCCAATCCTTGGTGAGAACCCTAATAAAAAACCTTCCATTTCCCCTTATAAATTTAAACCATTTTTCTCTTACCTTTTCACATTATTCGCGTAGAAGAAAACAAACAACATTAGCTAACATTCCTCACAAATCTAACTAAGAGGTTCCCGTTGAGTACAACGGACGTGAGGGGTGCTAATACCTTCCCCTTGAGTAATCAACTCCTGATCCTAGAACTTGGTTGCGATGACCATGTTATTTCCTTAAAGGTTTTATCGATATTTTTCCTATTCCTTCATTGGAATGAATAAAGTTCGGTGGCGACTCTGTTTGAACAATTTTCCACGACCATTCGCGAAGGATTGTATTTTTCGAGGTACGACAATTATCATGATTCATTCTATAGTATCAGTCTAGGATGAGTCATGATATGAACAAGATCTTGTTCTTAGCAGAATCATTGATTTCATTGTCTTGGATTAAATCTTTTGACTTTGAAATATTTTATAAGCAAAGAACTAGATGATGTTAGCTATCAGGGAATGGCATAAAACAAATTAAAGCATGGTCATGTAATTGCTGGCAGAACATGAAGAAGAATTGAATGTTTCTCATAAAATTGTCCTTTAAAACAAATTTCATGATAACCCTCAATCTAGGAGCAATGGAGTCACTTAAGATATCACCTTAAAGAACTGACTCCTTATTATCAAATATTTAAAGCAAGATAAATTTGGCATAATCTATTTTGCTTCAATACTTGATTTTTATTTCAGGATTCAGATGTTTCTTCAGAAGCAGCAATGGAGCACCCCAGCATAGGAGCACAGGAGCACCCCACGGAGAAACACTTGGTCGAACAAACCTCTTCTCAAGCAATTCTTCCAGTTGTTTCTTCAATTCACTTAACTCAGAAGCTGACATCCGATAAGGAGCCATTGACACTTAACTCGTACCTGGTATTAAGTCCACTGCAAATTCTACTTCACGCTCTGGAGGCAAATCACTGATGTCGTCTGGAAACACATGGAAATTCACAGACAACAGGCAACTCCACACTCGCAGCTTCACGATTAATTTGCAACGATGCAAACATTGCAAACACCAAGGTTTCGTCTTCCAAAAGTCCGTCCACTTGCTTAGAAGACAAGACCATCGACTCTCCACTATCACCAAACTCATGAAACTCCACAGTCTTATTATAACAATCGATATGAACATGGTTGAACTCCAACCAGTTCATTCCAAAGAATACATTGATTTGGTGCAAGGGTAGGCACACCAAATCCATCACAAAGCTCTTCTCAAAAATCGTCATAGGACATCTGAAACACACAAAGGTAGTAGTAACAAAACCATTAGCTGGAGTTTCTATTACCATTCATATCAGACAACTTCAAACCCAATCTATTAGCACATTCAAGCGAGATAAAAGAATGAGTAGCACCAGTATCAATAATAGCAACCAACTCGACATTATTAATAAAACAAGTACCTCGAATCAGGTTGTCCTTCTCTGGCACTCCTGCACCACTCAAAGCAAACACTCTACCACTGGTCTGAGTAGCAGTCACAGTCTTCTTCGGCTTTTGACATTGAGTACTGATATGACCTTTCTCACCACAATTGAAACAGGTTGGACAATCATCTTTGCAATCAGTAGCTCTATGTCCTTTCTTACCACATCTATAGCACCTTACCACATTATTGTTGCACACATCAGCACAGTGGCCTTTCTCGCCACACTTATAACACTTCCCAGAAGCGGGAGCTGTTCCCCCATTTGTATTTTTACCCTCTGAAGCCTTCTGCTTCCCTTTGTCAGCTGAAGTTGTATAAGGCTTCCCCCTATACTGCCCTTTCTTCTCACTCAACTGCTTGTAGTGAGCAGATCGAGCTCAGTTATCCCCATCGTAGATTCTGCTCTTGTCAACCAACTCAGTATACCTGCGGATCTGTTGATACCCAATACCCTGCTTAATTTCTGGTCTCAGCCCATTCTCGAACTTGAGACACTTGGACATCTCAGCATCAGCACAGTTGTAGTGCGGACAGAACTTCACCAGTACCTCGAACTTCGCGGCATACTCTGCCACAGTCATGTCACCTTGCTTCAGCTCAAGGAATTCCACTTCTCTCTTGCCAAGAGCATCCTCTGGAAAATACTTTCCCAGAAATTTCTGCTTAAACACAACCCAAGTTATCACAGTACCAACATCTGTGAGTCTCTGACGGGTGTTATCCCACCAATCCTCAGCCTCTTCTTCTAGCATATGCGTTCCAAAGTGAACTTGTTGCTCATCAGTGCACCCATCACCCAGAAGATCTTCTCGATTGCCTTCAGCCACTTGTGTGCACTCGCTGGATCATGCGTACCCACAAAAGTCGGTGGATTGTTCCTCTGAAACTTCCCCAAAGCACAAAACTCATCTGGAGCTCCACCATTCGGATTGAGCTGTGCCACCACATTAGCAACTGATTCCAACGCATCAGCAATTGCACGATCATTTCTTCCAGCCATCCTGTACACCACCAACAAGGTTAGAAGAACTAAAACAGCGACAGTGTACACACACTCGTCGACTGACAGGGGACTGACATCAAGTAAAAACCTGGCAGGACAGACCGACCTGCTCTGATACCACTAATGTAACACCCTTTTCTACCCCACAATTAATCACGACAAAATACACAAATTATTAGAGTAAAATCACCTCAGAAGGGTGCACATTTCTCAATAAACTCAAAATAACACATTTGCTCCGTAAACAACGGGTTTTCCTCAAAATAAATCAAAAGTCATCAAACTGCAGCAGAACCACCATAACCACAATATTTCAAAATAATCAAAATGTTTTATAACAAAAAAAAAGCCATAATAATCAATAACAACAAAATAACAATTCAACATGCAGGTTAAGATTTCAGACAAGATGTCATATCAGAAGGATTTGACATCTTTGTCTGTTACTATTTTGGAATAACTATTTGCTTAACATGTGTGCCAGGTGTGTTTGGAATATGTCTAGGATTCCAGGTGGCACCTGAGAATGTGGAATCAGAGATTCTGATTCTAAATGGATTTGGCGTTTCCTTGTGAAGGAGACATTTTCGGTAACTTGGGATTGAAGAAAGAATTAGGTCGCTAATTCTGAGGAAGAGATCTGCTGCGCTTTTAAAGCCCAAGTCCAGCTGTGGTATGCAATATAAATAGGTTGGAGTTAACCTAGTTTCAGTGGTTGTTGCAGCTGTTTTAGAAGTACTAGGGTTTGTACTTGTGTGAGCCTCTCGTGTATTGTGTGAATACTTGAGAAGGACTGTTCTTATTGAGTTGTAATATTTTCAGTCATTGTTGTGATTGGAAGGGAATTGAGAAGGGTCTCATACCTAGGAAGAGTCTTAGGTAGAAATCTAGGAAGGGTAGTTTCTATGTGCTAAGTTCTAAACGTTAGAGTTTAAATTAGAACCAATTCTACTTAGTGATTTCATTCCTGGCCTGGTATCCCCCAAACGTAGGTGTTGTTGATCACCGAACTGGGTTAACAATTTTGTGTGTTGTTTACTTTATGCAATTTATCCTTGTTCTTCCTTAGATCCTTGTGAGAAGCAGAGATCAAGTGTCACGACATCCTGTCTGACATCTTCGTGATCTGCTTAACCAGAATTTCACAGATGCTATTTCAATTAAACAAAAATTCCTTTAGGGTTTGTTTGTTGTAAAAATTATAATAACTATGAGAAAAATAAGCAGAACGCGTAAAATGACTTAAACAAATATGAGAAATATGCTAGGGAGAGTGTGTAAATTGCTCTGCAATAAACCCATTTTTCATTCAAAGAGATATGCATTAATCCTTTTCTAACCCAATCTTATTAGTGTTTTTCCCTAATTCCTTAACAGAAAAACCTTTGATATTCTCCCTTGACCCTAATTCCTTAGCAATCTCAGAATAACATCAAGCAATAGTTTTGACATGATTTTTAAAGGTTATTGCGGGGTATCCTCATTCCTAAGCAATATCTACCGCAATAATATTTTGCAAAAGCATTAGGATGGTTTGTCCACCTAATCCTAATCGTGAATCAAATTCAATTTGTCCGATCGAAAAAGCATTAAGAACATTGCAAAATAAAAGATTAAAGGAAGAATGCATAATCTCATAAAATAATTCAAAATAGGTTCATTACATTGCAATTTAGGGACACCCCCTAACATTGGGGGGTTTAGCTATTCATTATGTTAAAAAGAAATAAAATACGAAAAGTAGACATTGCAATAGTAATTGGATGATTTTGATCTTCATTTGTTAGTACTCCTGAAGAATCTCCCTCTCCGGATCACTTGATCGCATGAAAACTTCAATGTAAAATTATTCGTAAAAGTAAAAAGTGTTTTTCTCCTCTCAAAAACTAGCTTAAGTAATTCCCAATCAAACATAATAGTATGGAATACCCAGAATGCCCCTTCAGGACACTTAATCTAACAAAGTCATAAAAATTGAAATTTTCTCCGCACAAGCCAACACAGGCCGTGTCAGCTGACACTGCAGGCCGTGTTGGCCCTCTTCCCCAAGGAAAATCCAAGTTTTTACTCCAAACCTGCTGACACGGGCCGTGTCAGCTGACATGGGCACCCGTGTCAGGCCCCTGCCTTTAATTTCAAATGGCGTGTTGCTCCAGACCTGCTGACACGGGCCGTGTCAGCTGACACGGGCACCCGTGTCAGCTCTCTGTCTCCATCTCAAAACTCCTTTCTTGGCTATTCTCCTTAAACGGCCAGTGTCAGGTGACACTGGGTCCCGTGTCAGGCTACTGCTAATTTGAGAAATTGCTTTCGAAGCTCCCCGATACTTCGTTCCTCGCACAAGTCATCCGAGGCTTCCCACTATGATCTGGAAATACTTAAAAACAACAAACCACGCGTAAAGTGCAACAAAATCATAAAAACTAATGAAAGAAACAATAATAGACAGTTGAAGTGAAAAGTAGAAATAAGGTGAAAAACAACAATAATACCCAACAATGTGTTATCGATTGTGCTGTTTCGTGCCAAATAATAGACGAAAGACAAAAGGAAATGGTGACCGATCAGCTGCGCTGCTCGCTTTGCGAGTCTGGGGCAAATGTTCGCCTTGCGAAGGAAACGTTCGCTGTGCGAATGTGCGATTTTCGGCAATCACAGCTACGCATCATTAGCACTTCAGGTCACCAAATTCTTATAGGTTCAACCACAATTCACCCCAAAACATCCCCAAGACATTCCTAAGGCATCATGGAAATCAAAAGCATAAAACCTACGACTGTTAGGTCGAATAATTTCACTATCCTAACTCAAAATCCCATAAACCTTCACAAACTCTCAAGCTTCTCATAAACCCCATAAATCCCTTTCACCACAAGGTCAAAACAACATGATCGGGGAATCAGGCCCAAGGTCTATTTTATCCTATTCAATTCAACCTTTAACAATCGATTCACAAAATGCCCTAAAATCATCAATTTATTCATAAACCCACAAAAGTCACATAAACCTCAAAATCCACTTTAAATACGTCGAATCCCTATATTGAAAACAATGAAAGTCAATACTCCCCATACCTTAGATTGTCGATTCGAAGCTTTCTCTATTGAGTCTTTGGAAACCTTCTCGAATCCTCGCCTTCTGCTTTTTCCTCAGAGCTCTCACTTCTTTCCTTCTTTTCACGGTCTAACCAAATGAATCCTATTCTCAAATTCTCCTTTTTGTTAAACCTAACCCTTGGGCTTCTAAAATGGGCTTTCTCCAAAATACCCTCACTAATCCTCCTCAAAAGTTCATCTTACCCTTAATTCCTCTAATATTATTTAAAATAAATAATAATACAATATATTCCATAATATATACTATTATTTAATTAAATAACTAAAATTCCACAAAATTACCAACACCAACACGAATCACCAAAATTCACAGAAATTCACGAATATAATATTTAAATAAATCAAATAAATATTCTTACGAAAGTTGGGGTGTTACACATGGACCTGTCATGGCTCTCGGTCATCAACTACCAAGACTTCGTGAAGAACTTGGTCCATAAGTTTGTAGAAAGTAGACACACAAAAATTTCTTCCACCACCCTCTTCAATATCCTCCAAGACCCTTCTGAATCTCTAAGAGAAAATCTAGTATGCTTAAATGAGGAAAATATTAAGGTTATCTACCCCAACCATAAAATTTTTATGGGAGGATTCCAAAATGGATTGAGGGCGGGAAATTTTAATGAATCCATCTCCAAGAGGCCAACGACTTCTCTAGAGGATGTGGTAACATGCGAATAGTGCTATATAAAGGGTGAGAAAAGCAATGTTGAAAAATAGGCCAAAAATGTTGAAAAGCATACAACTAGTAACCTTGATAGCTCGAAGTAGTCACGGAAGAGCTATTATACCTCTCCCCTAAGATATAGGGTGAAATTCAAAGAAGTAGAAAATTGAAAGAAAGCTTCACGCCTCTAAACATCTGATGTGAACAGATATGGTGTGAAGTCCTAAATAAGCACGATATTCCACTGCTACCTGTGCCCAAGTCAGATGTCGTGAAGATTGAGCCCAAAAGATGGTTCAATTTTCACAAGGTCAAGGGGCACCACAATAAAGAGTGTTATTAACTTAAGAAGGAGATATATTTCCTCATCAAGAGGTCCATTTGAAGAAATATGTCAGAGGTGATGCTTCCCATACACCAGGCAGATCTAACTTGCAAAGGAGAGATGCTTCTAGGAGTCCCAGGTCCAAAAAGGGAAAGGAATCAAGCAAGGGGGTGTGAAAAAACATGTGTGCCACACCCTTAATACCATAGTAGGAGGACTCTTCAAGGGCGAATAGATCAATTATTCTCCCAAGAGATACGTTTGCTAAGACCTAATCATTGAGAGCTCACCTATGAATCCCGACTCTGGCAACAAGGAAGCTACAAATTATGAGATTACGCTTTTAGAGAGGGATGCTGAAAGCATCCACCCACATGACAATGATTCCATGGTCATAATCGTATAGTTTGACAACTGGGAGGTTAAGAGAATGATGATTGATCAAGGAAGCTCTGTAAACGTCCTCTATTAGGACCCTTTTGAAAGACTCCACCTAGACTTAGACGACCTCAATCTTTCCAAGGCTCATTCGTCGGATTCTCATGTGAATAAGTGAAAGAAAAGGTTATGTTACCCTGAAGGCCACGTTTCAGGCTGATGAGAATTCCATATCGATCAAGGTAAGATATTTGGTTATTGATGCACCTTCCTCATATAACATTATTATAGGGAGGGTGGCTTGTTTCAATCATTTGAGGGCTTCCCTATCTAGTTGTATATATGCAAGAAATACTAACTCTCGGATGGGTGAGTTAGGGTTATATATTGGAATCAAGATATTGCTAGGAATTGTATTGTAGAGAGATTTAAGCTAAAAAAAGAGAATTATTATGGCTTACGCCCATCAAGCGTATGCATATGGAGTGAACATTGTAGACGTGAAATATGGCTCAAGGCATAAGAGGTAACTCTTAGGGATGAAGATATGTCCTCCCTACACTAGAAGAGTATGAAGGTGGAAGAAGAAGCTACCCATTAAAAACTTTTAATTATTTTGGTTGTTAAGTCATGTTTAGTTTATTTTAACTTATGTGTTTGATTTGTTTGAGATAAGGTACCATTTATGGCATTTGTATGTTTAAATTCATGACATTATTTGTTTTTTGGGGAGCATTATTTTCCTCATGCATTGGTAATAAGGCACAACAATTTTTAATGAGGTGCCTCACATTATCATACAAATTTGGAATTATTGTTGCCTTCTTTTGCAAGAACTAAAGAGTGAAATGAAACCTTAAACAAACCGCCCATAGAGGCGATCAAATATGTTGGATTCTCATGGTGAATCCTAATGTCCTTTGAGATGATTATAGATGTTCGATCCTCAAGGAGGAATCCTTAATTCCCTTTAATCTGATCACACATGTTGGATCCTCGTGGAGGAGTTATTTCTTCCCATAGAGGCGATCATATATGTTGGATCCTCATACAGGAATCCTTGATGTCCTAGGGGGAAACACTATCATCATCATGCATGAATCCTCGTCCTACAAGACTGGAATAAGGCCAAAAACATGTTTGAAAAATTTTCTAAGATGATTCACATAAAAAACAAAAAAATGGCATACAAACCCGCCATTTAATCAATCCCCAAGGAATGAAAATACAAAACAAGCCCCAAGGACAATATTCATAATTGCACAAAATCCCCCTCAAATTAACTTGCTCGCCTTAGGAACTTTCCTTTCCCCTTAGGCAGTCTCCTGGGAAATATCATCTCAGAAGTTTCCTCCACCTCCTTATCGCCCTCAAGCTCGATCTGGGCTCCCTTATCAAGAGAGGCAACTGGTTTATAAGATGAGGGACCTTCCTCTTCCTTTACTAGCTGGTTGTCAAGGACCACCTTGAAAAGGTCCATTTTGGCTCAAACCCCGCTCATGATAGAGGAAGGCAACCTACTTCTTCGTCCATTCAAAATAAGAGTAAAAGGTGTTCACTAGCTCATCCATAAGCGTAGACAACTCATCCCCCATTTTCTTCTTTGAGCAAAAGGCGTCCACAAGAGGTTATTTTAGTTTTTGCGATTAAGTGGCGAGATCCAGAGCCTTTGACTTCACCTACTCAAGTTTTTCCACCAAGACCTTATTCTCCTTCTTTAAAGTCTTCACTATCTCTTAACCTTTGGCGGGATTACCTTGGGAGTCAGCAAGCTTCAATTTCAGCTCATTCACAATTGGGACGTGGTTCTCTAGCTTATCACGCTGTATCAACAAGACCCTTAACAAGTAGTTCTTATTTAGGTCATACAATTTATGAGGCATATTATTACACATGGCCTTATAGCCGTGTAGGAAATATTCATGGAAAGGAAGGCGGGTGCCAATGTATTTTAGGGTATCAAATGTGGGGCCATTCCATGAGGAAGATTGATGAAGTGGATCATCTCTTCTGGGAGGTGAATGCACGCAAGTCCTATTGGCTTTAGGAATTAAGACCACATTATCCTTTGGAGCAAGGGAGGAACCTACTTTATGCTTCTAGATTTTAGGGACGCGGAGCTCAGAGGGCACGTCATCCTGCATATTGGTTCCTTTTGTGATCAAGATGTCTAGGCAACTCTGAGGGTTATCTTTTCCTGGGTGCTTGGCCTTTCTCTTAGTTAGACGCTTTTTTCTTTCGCTCAGAGGGCATTTTGAAATTTTATATGCAAAAAAAGAGAAAGCACGAATATAAGCAACATGACCAATAAAAATTCCAAAAATGGCCATTATGATATCAAACTTACTTATATGTTTGTATATGTCGCTATCATACCCCTGGTCTAAGATGATCTTGGTACAATAACTCATGACCTCAAATTCATCTAAAATCTAAATTACCTCCATCTCATCAGGTGCTAAGTAGTTAAAGTCATATCCAGTGATTGCCATTGGATTTTTGGTCGATGCTAGAGGAAAGTAAGGGGGCGTCGTTTGTCCTAGTAGTGACCATAGAGGTTCTATCTCTCCCTTTCACCCTCACGAACCTGTCTTTCTAATTTTTGTAATGATTAGAATATGGTTTGAATAGTGATCTTCTAAGAAAGGCGCCTAAGGTCACCCATCCACATCTAATTCTCGTCTTAGTGCCATAGAAGAAGAAGAACATTCATATGGTATGATGAACCTTCAGCTGCTGACACATGATCCATGTTGGGCGAGATATGGGATGGGGAGATGTTAATCACCTTTAGAACCTACGCCTCAAATAAGGAAAAGGGAACTATAACCCCTGGGTCGCAGACAATGGAAAGGTGAAGGTAGAAATATGGGTTGGGAAAATCATCTGAAGCAGCCATATTTGCACTCTGTGTCATAGAGCAAGCCTCTGTGATTACTTATTCCTCATTACATGAAGAGGAAAGTTGACATTGTCACAGTGAGAATCGTATATCAAGCTATTGGATTAACTTGAATCATAAAACATGGAGTTCACCACCCAGCTTTGATTTATCCAAAGGAAAGGGTAAAGATCGAAAACCCTAATTGTGCTATGTAACAACACAGCTAAAGATCTAAGGTTCAGGGGTTGGTTATACCTAGGGAAGGTGTTAGTATCCTAAGTATCTATAGTACTCTGTAAGAACCTCTTGTTAGTATTTGTGTTATGTTAATGTTTGCTTGGTAAGGGAAATGTGTTAAGGTAAAGACCTAAGGGTATGTACACTAAGTATGCTCGCCAAGACATCGCATCTCGTGCCTACGTATCATACCCCAAATTTTGACCACCAAGATTTCACATCATTGTGAGAATCATCACCACAATATGGATATACTATCATGCCTCATCAATCTCCTCAAAGATAGTTGAGCATCCACCACGATCAAGGATTAGGGTTTCGGGCCCTCTCAGAATGTTTAGACAAAAGATCAATCAAGAAATGACTTGATCTTCAACTTTTCTAATCCCTCAAACATCCACAAAGGATCAAGAGGACCCTCATTTTAAGAATCAAGCACAAAGTTGTGGCATTCCAAGTGGAAGAAGCCTCGAAACACCCGATGTCACCAAATTAGGGTTTTGGACGACTGGGACCTCCAGAGTGAGATTTTCAAAAAAAGGATGAGCTAAGGCTTCAACATATGCCTCAACATGCTCAAAATAACCCTAAGAAACCATTGGCAAAGTTAAAACATCCTTAGGGAATGCATTCCCCAAAAGTCGTGAATTAGGGTTTTTACGCGCCGAACCAATCCAGAGCCAAAAGTCAAAACATGACTTTTTTAGAAAAAATGATCCTTATGACTCATATTTTCATAAAATATGATTTATAATGTCATATGAACAAGAATTGATCAAGAAATCAAGATAACTTGTAAAAGGGGTAATCTTGAAAAATTGAAAATTTTTCTAAGTTACGAAATTTAGATGATTTTGGTACCAACTTTCAAAGACCATAACTCTTGATCTAGGCAGCCATTTGAGTGATCCAAAGCTTGATTTGTAGATCTTCCTGCCCTCTACAAAAACTTCAACTACATCAAACTCTAATTCTTCATGAATTTTCAGTTAGAAGTGGATCAAAGTGGTGAAAACCCCAAAGTATGTCAAAAAAAACACTTAGTGAAAATTCTGCCTTGTAATTTCAGTATGAAACATCAAACTTCCAAGGAATTTTTCACAATGATCCAAGATGAATCAATGGAAACATTGAACCTCAATGTTTTAGTACATCATTCAAGCTTTTCAAAAAGTACAAGAAGTCATTCCAATTCAACTTGAGCTAAGAGATACATCAATGGGAAGTTGGCCTCCAAAACTGATTTTTCACAAATCAGATTATAGGTCATTGGTCGAAATTCTTGTTTTTGTGCAATAACAAGCATAGTTATCCATCTGCACACCTCAAGGGGGAACAACCAAGGGACAAACACTGATCCACAAGTCTCACAAGTCCATGGATCTATGTTTAGGCATGACACCCCTGAAATTCAAGATACTTCAAATGGTCAATTTTGTTTCAAAGCATTTACCTGATGCATAGAGGTGGCATTCATCAAGAGAATGTTATCCAAGTTCAGTCAAGCCTTATCCCTGCCACAGAAGACTCATAGTCTGTGCTCTAACCTCAAGTCAATGGCTAGAGGAGACTTGAGATTCCATTGGACCACCATTTGCCACAGACCTACTGCAGTTGCCATTCACTATTTTAGCCAAAAAAACTTGCTCTACTATAAATATAGCTCATTTGTGATTAGTTTGAGTACACCAAATCACCCAAACCGATGCTTTATTCAAAATCTCTCTTTCACTCCAAATTTTCCTTCTAACTCAAGTCAGTATCGGGTTTTGAAATTGAGAGTGATTCAAACCAAACCAACCATGCCAACACCTCATAAACAACATATGTAGGTGATCCAAACACTAAAACAACATCTGGAACATCAAATTCATAGAATCACCAGCAAATTGCTCAAGTTCTTGACAGAGTTGCAGTTGAGGTACCATATCATGTTCCAGCTCACTTCAATCCATTCTAAGTATCCAAACACATCCCTTGGCACTTAAGGAAGCTGTTCAGATCACTCAAACACTTCAGAAACACCTCCAACCAGAATTTGATTCTCACTTGCAGAGGTAAGCCTTAAACTTTCAAACTCATTAATGCATGCATCATAAACATGTTTTCAAATTACCATTGTGTTTCTGAATGTATATAGATTGTTTACCCTCAATCAATTGATGTTTATAGTTCATGTATAAGATTTCATTAAGCTCTTGCAAATTTTAGGGTTCATCTGATTTCAACTTGTTATCTTTTGATTCACTTAATTTAAACAAAATTGGATATTGCCATTGTGTTCCTTGTTTAAAAATGCACGATTTTCATATTTGGATCACGTGAAATGGTTGAGAAATGAGTGAGATAGGAGGCTTCACGTAGCTTGTCCAAGGAAGAAGATGGCCATGGCACCATTCTTCAGAAAACCAAGTAGTTTTGATATATATTATATACTTTCCATATTATGTTTGAATTGGCATTGCGCCCTAGTGGAATCACTAGTATTTGTGTGTGTATGTGTGTAGCGAGCGAGAGGTCTGGGGTTCGAATCCCCCTCGCCCCAGACCTTTTGGTATTTTTTTTAAAAACTATTTTCAAAAGGATTCATAACATATAATTCATTGTTGCCATCCTCTTTCAGCCCACGCACATGGCTCTGATGGTAGAATTTTAACCTCTCCACCCTAAGGACGTGAGTTCAATCCTTGGGGGGGGGGGGGCATTCCTAATTTTTTACCACTCATTTTCTTTCATTTTTTTACCATCTTTTTAATAACTTCAAAAATTAATTTTTCACTCATTTTTTATATCATTTATTATTTAAATTTCCTTTGAAAAATGACATTTTTATTTAAAATTAGGGTTTCCTCTTAATTTTAAGTTTCAAAACACTGTTGGGCCTCTAATAGAGTGTAAGACCCATACCTTGTAAATATAAAACTTTTTGGGCCTTAGTCATTGTATAAGTCCCGATGCGATTTCAAAAATCTTGGCGCGATCGCCGTTTTCAAACAATTTCAATCTGGGCCTACCCTTGTGTTGTAAGTCCCATTTATTTTCTTTTTTAAAACACTTTTGGGCCTCTAATAAAGTGTAAGACCCAACCCCCCTTTGTACATAAATAAATTTGGGCCTCGGTCATTGTATAAGTCCCAGTATAATTTTCATAATAACGGTGCAATCACTGTTTTCATCTGGGCCTCTCCTTGAGTTGTAAGCCCCATCTTTTGTACAAAAAAACTCTCGGGCCTCTAATAGAGTTTAAAACCCAATCATCTTTGTAAATACTAAACAATTTGGGTCTCAGTCATTGTATAAGTCCCTTTGTTGATTTTAAAACTACGACGCGATTGTCGCTTTTTCAAAAGAATTCATCTGGACTCTCCTTGAGCTATAAACCCCTAACAACTTTCTTTCAAATGTATAGTTATTATCAAAACTTTCTTTAATTTCTTGAATAACTAACCATATAGCTGTAACAATGGAAGCTTGCTCGCCTGTAAGTTTTTACCAGTTTTCTTTTTACATGCTTATACATATATATGTATATTTGTTTGTAATACTAAAAGCTTGCTTCCCTGTAAGTCCTCTTCCACTCTTTTTACATACTTGTCTATATATTTCATTTGTATATATACCTGTATGTTTGCTTAGAGTTTTCCCCGACAATTAGGTATAAGATTAGATAAAGCCAGTGGTCACTCTTTCAACACAGTCAAAACTAGTTCCCCATAGGAATTTCCAAATATAGTCTTGCCTCCTCTTGGGCTTATAAAAAATGGAACAGAGAAAGGAATTATTCCTGGTGAAACTTTTCTCAGACTGTCACTATTTAGAAAATTGTCAAAGAAATTCATTTTCCCAAGAGAGGATTAATTCCCGGTGAAACCTCTCTTGAATTTCTTCAAACCCTAGAACTGTTCACTAAAGAAATGATTAATTCCCGGTGAAACCTTTCTTGAACTTTTCTTAAGTTTGGACCCACAGGCTTCCTAAAAGCATCCCCAGCCTCCTCTTGGGCTTTGTACAAAGACCCTCAGGCTTCTTAGAAGTTATCATGCCTCCTCTTGGGCTTAGTACAAGGACCCAAAGACCTCTTAAAGGTATAGGACAGAACCTAGTCATCCTTTGTTAAAGCAGTCTTCCTGAGTCAAAATCTCACATCAGTTTAGGGTTGATTCTCATCCCTTAAAACATCAGCCTCCTCTTGGGCATCATACAAAGAAAAATATTCCATATCAGTAGACTTGGACAGTCTCATCTCTCCTTAGATTTCAAAGAAACCTTCAAACTTCCTAAAAACAGGGAAAAATCATGATCACCTGATCAATCTTCAAGCAGAGTTAAAACCTCCACAGGTTTCATAACTCAATTTCCAAACTTTCACTTTAAACTTCCCCAGTCAGGGTCAACTACTGTTAATTTACCATTAACAGATCCCCAACAGAATCAGAACCTCAAGGCTTCTGATTTTTTTTTCAACTTCTCTGCAATCTCCAATAAGAGTTGATTCCCCAATTTGGACCTGTCTTTGGATCTCAATTATCCTCAGTAGAAGTTAGCCTCCTCTTAGGCTTCATATAAGAAATTCCCCAATCAGCCTCCTCTTAGGCTTTGTATAGTGATCATTCCTCGGCAGTTTTTTAGCCTCAATCTTGGGCTTTGTACAAGACACCCTATAAATATCTCTCCAGTAGAGTCAGTCCTAATCTTTTTAGCCTCAATCTTGGGCTTTGTACAAGACACTTGAAATTCTGGTATCAGATGTGTGATGTTAAGTGTGATGTCACAACAACACAATCTGCTAATATGAACAAGGCTATAACAACAGTAAATCAACACAATGAATTGTTCACCCAGTTCGGTCTAACTACCTACGTCTGGGGGCTACCAAGCCAGGGAGGAAATTCACTATTAGTAGTATTAAATTACAAACTTAACAATCCCAGTCGACATCTACTAATCTTAATCACTACCCAATGACACTTCTACCTAAGAGACCACTTAGATATGAGAAACCACTCACTCCCTAAATCACCTCAGTGACACAATCCAAAGATTACACTTTAAACCACACCTTGATCTTGCTTAACAGCTTTGATCAAGAACAACACACTCTTGCTTAAAAGCTCTAGAGTGAATACACTTACAACCCAAAATAGTAACACCTATTCAACCATGAAAGGCTTACAAAATACACACGAAAACTCTATCTTGACTCCTAGTCTTTGCTCTCTTGTCTTTGTCCTCTTCAACAAGGGTTGAGGCTGCTTTAAATAGAATTCTGACTTGGGCTTGGACCTCTTCCAAAAATATGATTTGATTTGTTTTAAAAACAGAATTTAAAACAGATTTGATCTTCAAATCTTTTTAAATCAAACAGCCCTTAAACATAGCAACAGGATCTGCTCCAAATCTGATTACAACTGAAAATATCTTCTCCAAGATATTCGCACACAATCTCTCTAACAGATCTTCTCAAACCAAACTTTCACGCGCAGCCCTAAAACATCACAGCCTGATGTTCTGATGTTCAGATAACTGATGTCAAGACATCAAGTTTAACATCAACATATAAAACTTCAACCCTGCAACAACTAATGTTAGGAACCAATGTTAAGACATCAGACATATGACATCAACATTATTCAACTTTGTTTTACCAAAATTCCAGCCAATACAAGAACTAACAATCTCCCCCTTTGGCTAATTTTGGCTAAAACAATCTCTGCCAACATCAGAGATACCTGCAGCGGAAAAACTTCATACTCCTAACATTCCAAAACACAACCAGCATCAATCACATCCAAAATATGCTAAACTCCCCCTCAAAACAAGAACCAGCATACCAACTGTTCAAACTTGCACACTCCCCCTTAAGCCTAGAACCACAACAGACAACTAGGCAACACATAGGCACATAGGCTAACTGTCCCCCTTTTTAGCCATAATTGGACAACTTCTACATCAAACACAAAGATCTGACAGCCATTAAGACATGGTCAAATAACAAGCTTCCCAAGGAACACAAATTCCAAAAACTTTGACTGGTCAGGCGATACAAACAATGGATTCTTATAGAACTATAAAATCCAAGCCTTCTTCCTTCTAACAGCACCAGACAACAAACAAGTATGAGTCAGTCTAACAAAGATGCAGGGAAGAACCACATGCAGGAGGTCAAGAAACCAGATCCACTGAAGAATAATAACAAAACAATGACAGCCGCTGGGACTTCTTCAGGAGCAACAAGAACAAGAAAAACATCAGAGACAAGGATGAAAAACATCAAAAAACCTCCATTGCAACTTCATGCTTCTGATGATGAATGGGATGAAGATTGGAAAACTTTTCTTGATGCAGGGGGTTGGGATAATCTTTAGACCCTTTATATGTTGCTTTTGATGTACTAAAATCTAATCTTGTATGTTTTCAGCAGTTGAATAAAATTCTGTTTCCTTTAAACTAAACATATGCAATAAAGATCACAACTGCACAAGACACTTCCCAGCACATTTAATCCTCATATATGCAAATTCCTAATTTGCTTCTTAATTTTTCAAATTGATTTTCATCTAAGGCCTTGGTAAAAATATCTGCTAACTGCTTTTCAGTACCAACATGTTCCAGAGCAACTACTTTGTCTTCAACTAAATCTCTTATAAAATGATGACGTATATCAATATGCTTAGTTCTGCTATGTTGAATAGGGTTCTTAGAGATATTGATAGCACTCAGATTATCATAGTACAATGTCATGACATCTTGTTTGACATTGTATTCTGTTAACATCTGCTTCATCCAAACAAGTTGAGAACAACTACTCCCTGCTGCTATGTACTCAGCTTCAGCAGTAGAAAGAGACACACAATTCTGCTTTTTACTAAACCATGATATCAGATTATTCCCTAAGAAGAAGCAACCTCCTGAAATACTTTTTCTATCATCAGCACTCCCTGCCCAATCAGCATCACAAAAACCACATAACTCAGTGCCTGATCCATGACTGTAAAGCATTCCATAGTCACTAGTCCCATTCACATATTTCAGAATCCTCTTCACTTGATTCAAGTGACTAACTTTAGGCTCAAATTAATATTTGGCACACACTCCAACAGCAAAAGAAATATCAGGTCTGCTAGTTGTGAGATACAATAAGCTACCAATCATGCTTCTGTATAGACTTTGATCCACACTCACACCATGTTCATCCTTGGACAACTTTAAGTGAGTAGGAGCAGGTGTCCTCTTGTGATTAGCATTTTCCAGACCAAACTTCTTAACAATGTTCTTTGCATACTTGCTCTGGGATATGAATATGGAGTCTTCCATTTGTCTAACTTGTAGACCTAGAAAATAGCTGAGCTCTCCAACAAAACTCATTTCAAACTCAGACTGCATCTATTCCACAAAATGTTTCACCATTGCATCTGACATCCCACCAAATACTATGTCATCAACATATATTTGAGCTATCATCAGTTTTCCTCCTTCCTCTTTAACAAACAAAGTCTTGTCAATCCCTCATTTTCTATAGCCATTCACAGCCAGGAATTCAGTAAGCCTTTCATACCAAGCTCTTGGTGCTTGCTTCAAACCATAAAGAGCTTTCCTTAGTTTGTAAACATGGTCAGGAAATATTGGATCAATAAATCCTTTTGGTTGATCAACATACACCTCTTCATTTAAGTAACCATTCAAGAAGGCACTCTTAACATCCATCTGAAAAAGCTTGAATTTGAAATTACAGGCCACCCCTAAGAGTAATATAATAGATTCCAGTCTTGCCACAGGAGCAAAGGTTTCATCATAATCAATTCCTTCAACCTGAGTGTATCCCTGAGCAACTAATCTGGCCTTGTTTCTGGTGACCACTCCTTGTTCATCAGATTTATTCTTGTAAATCCACTTGGTGCCTATCACATTAACTCCATCAGGCCTTGGAACAAGATCCCGCACTTCATTCCTCTTGAATTGTTCCAGCTCTTCATGCATGGCATTAATCCAGAATTCATCAGTCAGAGCTTCTTTGATATTCTTGGGCTCAATTTTGGAAACAAAACAAGAATTTGATACAACCTCTCTTGATCTGGTGCTAACCCCTGATTTAGGATCACCTATGATAAGCTCATTTGGATGGTCCTTTTGCACTCTAATAGATGGTTCTTTATTAGATTGTTTAGGTTCAGGCTCAGCATCAACAGGACTGGGAGACCCACTTCTGTCTTCAGTTTCTGCTATGACTTCTTCAACTGATGTTTCAACATCATCCAGGACATCAGCATCTTCCTGCTTATCAATGTCATTAATCACCACATTTATAGACTCCATCATAACCTTTGTTCTGGAGTTGAAAACCCTGTAAGCTCTGCTATTTGTAGAGTATCCTAGAAAGATTCCCTCATCACTTTTAGGATCCAATTTTCTCCTCTGTTCACGATCTGACAAAATATAACATTTACTTCCAAAAACATGAAAGTACTTCACAGTAGGCTTTCTCCCTTTCCACAGTTCATACAGAGTAGCTGAAGTGCCCCTTCTCAAAGTAACTCTATTGTTAATATAGCAAGCAGTGTTCATGGCTTCAGCCCAGAAATGGTAAGGAAGCTTTTTGGCATGAATCATTGCTCTAGAAGATTCTTGGAGAGTTCTGTTCTTCCTTTCAACAACTCCATTTTGCTGAGGAGTAATAGGAGAGGAAAACTCATGACTGATGCCTTCAGCAGAGCAGTAATCAGCAAACTTGCTATTTTCAAATTCCCTCCCATGATCACTCCTTATTCTGATGACATTGCTCTCTTTCTCTCTTTGGAGTCTTTGACATAAATCTTTAAATACATCAAACACCTCTGTTTTGTCTTTGATGAAGCTTACCCAGGTGCACTTAGAATAGTCATCTACAACAACATAAGCATACTTCTTCCCACCTAGACTTTCTACCTGCATAGGTCCCATTAAGTCCATATGAAGAAGTTCCAAAACTTTGGAGGAGGTGTTATGTTGAAGCTTCTGATGTGACATCTTGGTCTGCTTCCCTATTTGACAATCTCCACAAACTCTTCCTTCTTCAATATTGAGTTTAGGAATTCCTCTGACAGCTTCTGAATATATGATTCTCTTCATTCCCTTCAGATGAAGATGTCCCAACTTTTGATGCCAGATTTTGACTTCATCATCTCTAGTAAACACACATGTTGAGGTACTTGAGTCTTGTTGCACCCATAGATAACAGTTGTCCTTAGACCTAACACCCTTCATGATGACTTCTCCTTTCTCATTTGTGACATTGCACTCAGATTTTGTAAAGTCTACTTTGAATCCTTGATCACAAAGTTGACTAATACTGATCAAATTTGCTGTCAACCCTTTGACAAGTAGAACATCATCCAGTCTAGGAGCACCAGCATAATTCAGCTTTCCCATCCCCTTGATTTCTCCTTTGACACCATCACCAAAGGTTACATGACCTGAAGAATGGAGCTTAACATCTACCAACAAATTCTTAACTCCTGTCATGTGTCTTGAACACCCACTATCAAAGTACCAGTCTTCTTTGGTAGAAACCCTAAGAGAAGTGTGAGCTATTAAGCTGGTAATTTTACCTTTTGGAACCCATTGCTTCTTAGAATTGAAGGCCTTATTACCTTTGTGAAACTTCTGTCTGGGAGTATACTGATGTGTCTTCTGAGGATACCCATGTAGCTTATAACAGTAAGCCTTTATGTGTCCAAAACGCCCACAATGATGACATCTCCAGCGCCTGAATTTCTTCCTAGAAGGAATCCTGTCAGGATGTTTAAACATCTGTTGTAACATCACTGGTTTGGAACTGGTAATAACATCATTAGAAGCTGCACCATTGTCGAATCCCAAACCACTTTTATCTCCAGCAAGTTTTCCAATACTAAGAATGTTGTCTAGAGCATCAGTACCATTGTTCAACATTCTGACAGTTTTGGTCATAGAATCCAGTTTAGAGTTAAGCATACTGAGTTCATTTTCTAGTTCTGTTTTTTTAGCTTCTAATTGCACTATGATTTTCTTTAGCTTTTCTCCTTCACGACAGACTTGTTCACTTCTCATGCACAGTTCTTTATAAGAGGCAACAAGCTCTTCATAGGAAACCTCATTATCACATGAATCATCATCTGATTCACAAACCCCAATCATAGCTCTAACAAGCTTAGCTAATTCTTTTTCAGATTCACTCTCACTACCAGTATCAGACCAGGAAGCAGATAACCCCTTTTTGTACTTTTTGAGATATGTAGGACATTTTTTCTTGACATTACCATACCCTTCACACTCAAAGCATTGAACTCCTTTGTCATTATTGGTCTTTTCTTCATCTCTAGTTTTCTTCCCCTGATCTCCTGATCTGTTGGTATCAGATGTGATGTTCTTGACATTAGGTTTGTAGCTCATGTCTATCCTTTTTAGAACCTTGTTAAACTGTCTTCCCAGCAGAACAATAGCATTTGAAAGCTCCTCCTCAGTCTTAGGATCACACTCTTTCTCTTTAGACACCAATGCTATGCTTTTGGTCTTCTTTTCAAATTCCTCATTCATCCCTAATTCAAATGTCTGAAGAGAACCAATTAACTCATCAACTCTCATCTTGCTGATGTCTTGAGCTTCTTCAATAGCAGTCACCTTCATTTTGTATCTCTTAGGAAGGGATCTGAGAATCTTCCTTACCATCTTCTCTTCAGTCATTCTTTCTCCTAAAGCACTAGAAGCATTGGACAGCTCAAGAATGTTCATGTGGAAGTCATGAATGGTCTCATCATCTTTCATCTTCAGATTTTCAAACTTTTTTGTCAGAAGTTGAAGTCTTGACATCTTAACCTTGGAGGTTCCTTCATGAGTAGTCTTCAAGATATCCCATGCTTCCTTGGCTACTTCACAAGTGTTGACCAACCTGAAGATGTTCTTATCAACACCATTGAATATGGCATTCAAGGTTTTAGAATTCCCAAGGGCAAGTTCATCTTCTTCCTTCGTCCATTCTTCTTCAGGTTTCAGTTTTGAGCTACCCTTTACTTCCTTCCCATTCTCATCTTTTTCCACAATAACAAGATGTTTCCATTCTTTCAAAATTGCCTTCTAGGCCCTGCTGTCTAAAGACTTCAAGAATGTAACCATAAGAGGTTTCCAATAGTCATAATTTGATCCATCTAGAATAGGGGGTCTATTCACAAATCCACCACACTCCTTGTCCATTGCACCAAAAAGTATCAGCCCTAGATCTCACCCAGATGCAGAGCAGGATGCCTGCTCTGATACTAATTGAAATTCTGGTATCAGATGTGTGATGTTAAGTGTGATGTCACAACAACACAATCTACTAATATGAACAAGGCTATAACAACAGTAAATCAACACAATGAATTGTTCACCCAGTTCGGTCTAACTACCTACATCTGGGGGGGCTACCAAGCCAGGGAGGAAATTCACTATTAGTAGTATTAAATTACAGACTCAACAATCCCAGTTGACATCTACTAATCTTAATCACTACCCAATGATACTTCTACCTAAGAGACCACTTAGATATGAGAAACCACTCACTCCCTAAATCACCTCAGTGACACAATCCAAAGATTACACTTTAAACCACACCCTGATCTTGCTTAACAACATTGATCAAGAACAACACACTCTTGCTTAAAAGCTCTAGAGTCAATACACTTACAACCCAAAATAGTAACACCTATTCAACCATGAAAGACCCAAAGCTAGAAACCAAATTATACATAAGAAAACAATGAAAAAATAAAATAAAACAATGTCATGTGGATTTACAGCATCAGTAGGTCAACAGAAAAGAAATTGCAAGGTTATAAAAAGAGGAATGCTCACAGCGAACTAGAAAGCCCAATCTCCTCCGTTCTCAATCGAATCCGAAACACATGACTTTTATCCTCGAACCCGATTCTCTTGTGCAAACTCGGAAAAAATCTGGCGCGATGGGGGATGCGAAAACGTCGGCGACAGATGTCGATGGCGTTCTGATTTTGTTTCACAGTAGATTGGTTTGTGGAGCGGTTTGGGTGGTGATGATGAATAAGGTCGAAGAAAGTATGATGGTAGTTGGTTGTTGGTCGTTGATGTCGTTGGCGGTTTCGAAAATGGAGGGGGGGTCGACGGAAAGGAGTTGCGAGAGGTTGATGTCGTTGGTGGTGAGATGAGTTTGATGAAAGTTGGTCGTTTTTACATGGTTATGAGAAGCTGATTTCACGGTGGTGGTGAAAGGATGCGGTCGAAAGTAACAATGGATGGAGGTTTGGATCTTGGCCGGAAACCGAACGAGGTTTGGTGATGGTGAATAATGAGCACACGGTGGTTAGTAGTGGAGATTTAGGGAGAACGCAGGCGGAGGAAATAATGTTGAGGTGAAGAAGACAGAGGTTTTGGCGCAGGACGGTTGGTGTTATTATTTGATGTTGTCCGCTGTTCAAAGTTTGTGAAAGGTGGTTTTGTAGATTGATGCAGAGGAAGAGTTTCAAGGTTATTAGTTTTTTTCTGTCTGTTTTTATTTCGTTCAAATTCCCCCTCTTAAACAAAATTATCCTTCTCCATTAAGTTCCCAGGTACATATATGGTATTGACATATCTGAAAACAAGACTGGAAGACTAATTCCTCAACACGAAGATCACTTCCATTCTGCTTGAGGACTAGAGATGCTACTACAGAACACATCTTTGCCACACTGGTAAACTGTATCTAGTTTATGGTCCTTGTAGGAAGAACGAAGTGCTGCTTGGGGATTCTTCAAGTAAATTGCCCCAAAATAGCTGACTGTTGTAGATGAGCTGATAATTGCTTCAGCTTGTCTGAATCTGTAAATGACCGCTTCGCTGTGCGCTTGGAAAGCTTGCCCCAGTATGAGTCTTGAAATGTCTTCTGGATAAACCAATTCTGAGAAGGACTTGCCCCTGAACAACAAATCTTGAACTGATTCTTCAACAGGATTTGGAAAGAACTTGCCCCTAATAGGATCACCGACCAAGTTCCTTAATTATTTGAAAATTCCTCGAGAGGAAAGTCGATTTGCAAACAGAAGTGTTCATACAAACATGGTAATTTTAATGCAGAGTTCATGCAACTTTTGAAATCAAAACTATTTTTGGAAAGATGCAAAACGATATGAGTCACTAGTCTGAACACGGCGGTTCAAGAATTTAAAAGTAAAGGAAAATGTATGATGCCCAAACAGATGATCAACAAAGATCTTTGGGAGTCAGTTTATGCAACCTTGCTATAGTATGCTTTCAGATAACCTTGCTCCAGTTAGGTCTTATGAGGGTTGTAACGTGGACTGGTTCACGTTTGAAGAAACAAAGGATAAAGGCTCAAAGTTTATTTGTACCCACCTAATCTTCGTGATGAACTTCCAATCCTACGCTCAGTTAACCCATACTTTATATTCAGGTTCCCATAGGTTAGGAATTGCACTGATGATAGTAATGATGATGGTTCAGAAGTCAATGGACTTTGAAATGGCGGTCACTACTTCCTTACCAATGTTTGCCATTGAGGACTTTCAGGATGAGGATTTAAAGATTTCCTCTTTTTGGTTGTCATACAAACCTTTTTTTGTAAGGCAAAGTCATGAGCTTCCCATCTTTCTTAGCTTTTTCCTTGAAAGGGACTCGAATCATTCTTTGAGTAAGGAAAGTGGCTAGCCAACTTAATGATTACGGTGAACCATCATTGGCATTTGACTTGAAGGACATCTTCGACATTGGTTGCTGTGTGCGAAGAAAAATTGTGAGTGCAACCTTTATATGAAAGGTGTCTTGCATGAACGCACAACCAAGCTACTTGAGAGCTACCCACCCTAAGGTTAAAATTGTGGCTTTTTGTTTATGCAAAGAAAGAAACTCTTACTTCTAGACTCAAAGGGGTTAAAGAGGGTCTAACTTCCTTATTTCTCTGGTGTTTGGGGAATTGAATCAATGTCTTACATCATCAGTAAAGTTTATTTGAAAGCATACCAACAATTATGAGTATAACGTTTTCGTCATCCTCCCTCCAATCTTTGCACAATAAAAAAGAAAGTGGAAAAGAGATAAAATATTTTTTTGAAAAGAAAGCATAAAAGTGTAAATAATGGACAAAATGAATTTAATCAAAAGTTGCAATGCTCATTTCATTAATTTTGAAAGTACAAACATAATTTGAAGGCAAACAACCATTACAAAATAAGGAAAATGCAAACAATAAGAAACAAAGGCCTAGTGACTAGCCAAACACAAGGATGAGTTGTCATGTCTTTAAGAAGTAGTAGAGCTGAAGTCGACTAAAGCTTCACTTGGCGTGCTCTGGCAGAGGGTTGTTCTGGACATTAGGATTGGAGTCCCGAAAGGAGAGGATTTTATTTCTGATCAGCTCTTGTACTCTAGCCTTCAACGCGTAACAACCTTCCAAGTTGTGGCCTGCACCACCTTGATGGTATGCACAATGAAGATCAGCCCTATAGCTGGCTGGAAGAGGATTTGGAGGAGGAGGCATAGTCCTTGTGGTGATCAAACTCTTTTGAACCAGATCAGGATAAAGTTCAGTGTACGACATGGGAATAGGATCAAATTGATTCCTATTATGGTATTGAATATGTCCAACAACTGGACGTTGAGGAACTTGAGCTGGTCGTGGAGCAGTAACCACGGGAGTCACAACAACAACAGCAGGGTGATCAGCATATTGAGGTCTGGGATGAGGCCTTCTCACTTCAAGCACGACAGTGTTAGTCTGATCTTCCCTCTTCTTCTGGAAGTTTCCATAAGATTTCTTCACTCCATTGGAAGATTCAGCAGCCTCTGACACTTTACCATTTTTAAGTCCTTCCTCGAGCCTTTGGCCAATAGTAACCAAATCAGTGAAGTTGGAGGAAACACTTCCAATCATCTTCTCCCAATAGAATGGGGACAGGGTGTCCATGAACATTCCAGTCAACTCTTTCTCGGCCAAAGGGGGTTCAACCTGGGAGGCCAACTCTCTCTAGCGTTGAGCATACTCCTTAAAAGACTCCTTCTCATGTTGAGTCATGTTTTGAAGCTGGCGACGATCAGGAGCCATGTCGAGGTTATACTTATACTGGTTCATGAAGGCATTTGCAAGATCTTGGAAGCAGTGGATGAAGTTTTGCTCGAGACTCATATACCATTTGAGTGAGGCTCCACTCAAGCTATTTTGGAAACAGTGGATAAGCAGTTTTTGATTGTTGTTATAAGCAGCCATATTGCGAAAATACATGACCAGATGAGCCCTTGGACAAGAGTGGCCCTTATACTTCACAAAATCGGGAATTTTGAACTTAGCAGGCATAACAAGGTTAGACACTAAGCACATGTTGTCTGCATCCACATTAAAGAAATTAGTACCCTCAACGGCTTGTAGTCTCTTGTCGATGGTCTGAAACTGCTCTCGAACAACTTCAGGTTCAACAAAGTCTTCACGGTCTTCACCCTGAGCACTGGCAGCATTGTACTCATAGAGGGGATTCTCAAAGGGAGCCCGAACAATCTGTGTAACAGCATAGACCACAAGTCAGGGCTCGGCGAACACAGGAGCTTGAAAAACTGGCATAGTAGTCTGACCAAGCATAGCAGTAGATGCAATCAGTGGAGAGTAGTTGTGTGGAAAGCCAAACTCTGGCCAAGTCGAATGTGTCATCTGAACAGGTGGAGGATCAGCGCTTGAAACTTCCTGGATGATTGTCATTTAGGGTGACTCTCCTTTAGAAATCAAAACTTGAAGCATCTTAGTGAGTTTGGTCATGCTTGACTTAAGGTCATCGATCTCCATTCGGATCTCAGCGTTGTATACCTCTTGCTCTAACATCTTGCGTCTGTAGTTAGCTCTAGTCCGGTATTTGTGTCGAGGAATCAGCTTGACGACTTACAGGTGACACTGGAAGACACAGAAAACTGGAAATGAGTAACTGGACAAACGGATGTATGCAATGAATCATGCAAAAATGCAAATGATATGCGATGCAAATAGGATGCAAAACGCATGCAACAGGATCGAAGGGTTCGAGATCATAACATGGAGTCTGGGTAAAGAACCAACCACAGGGTGTGTACTAGGGTTCTTGTATCCGTATAACAGGGTTCTAAGAAGTTCCCAGAGTCATCGATAAATCTTTCGGATATTATCGACCTACACGACTACTCGTGCAGGCTAATAATATTCTCAAGATAAACTCGTCTAAGTGTAGTATCGCATGACAACCATCACAGGTCTACACCTGGATAATCACTGCACTACGTCCTAAAAAAGGCTAGGAGGGGTGAAGGGTAACTAAAGGTCCTCAGCTTCACGGACTCCCAGGTCGGAAAAAGTGATATCAATACGACTACTCGCATCAGACATCAATAATCCTAAAGGGGCCTCCACTGAGCATGGTTATCATATGCTAGACATGTTATGACTACTCCCAACAGCCAACTATTGATTATACCACAATCCTATCATAGGTGTATGCTCAAGTCCGGGTTATGACTTATCTCACCACTCAATGTAACAACCCTACACACAGAAAAACCCAGGCACAAACAGATATATACAGATATAAATATGTACAGATACAAGCAAGCAAGCATGTAAAATAACACAAATACAAACAAGGTGGGCTTAACCCTCTTAGGGGAAGTCCCTAGTGAAGTCGCCATTTTTGTCGCGGTGAGAATCGAATATCAATCTATTGGATTAACTTGAATCACAAAACATAGAGTTCACCACCGAGCTTTGATTTATCCAAAGGAAAGGGTAAAGATCGAAAACCCTAATTGTGCTATGTAATAACACAGCTAGAGATCTAAAGTTCGGGGGTTGGTTATACCTAGGAAAGGTGCTAGCATCCTAAGTATATGCAGTACTCTATAGGAACCTCTTGTTAGTATTTATGTTATGTTAATGTTTGCTTGCTAAGGGAAATGTGCTAAGGTAAAGACCTAAGGGTATGTACACTAAGTATGCTCGCCAAGACATCGCATCTCGTGCTTACGTATCTTGACTAAAAGAATCAGAGCATTCGTAGTTCCCCTCACTAGGGTAAAAGGGTAAGAAATAAAAAGGTGGAAAAGAAAAAGGTGAAAAAAAGAAAAAAGTAGCTCGCTAGGATCTCGCAATCCTATGCCTACGTATTCTCAAGATGAACTTGAGAAATCAGAGTGTCCGTAGTTCCCCTCACCGGGGGTAAGGAACTTTTGACTGTGGTCAAGTTCCAAGGGGAAGTAGGGTCTGACGGCAAGACACCTACATAGAGTGCGACGACTCCAAGCCTAAAGCTAAGTGAAAAGGGAAAGGAGTGTCCGCAGCGAAACACCTAAATAGAGCACGGAGACTCTAAACCTAAGGTTAGGTTGCAAAGGGAAAGCAAGTCTCGATCGCGCGGCGGCGTGAGATAAGGGAATGGTGGACAAGACTATCCTAAATGACATGGCAGTCAATGGGGTTGGATCTTTCCTTTGGAATGAGGTAAAAGAGACAGAGAAACAAGGAGGAAAACCTCGGGTATCAGGAGTAAAATAAATAGCAATATATATACAGCAAATGCAATGAGGGTTAAATGAAAAACGAGAATTAACTGAAAGGAACGTGAGGATGATCAAGATTAAATTAAAAATTAAATAAAGTCTAATTAAACAAAAATCTAATTAAAACTAATTTGGATTAAAATCTAATTAAAAGTTAAATAAGTAAAACTAACTAATTCATAGATTCTAATAAAAAACTAGTTAACTAATTCTAAAAATAAATAACTAAGTCTAATTAACCAATTCTAAATAAAAACTAATTCTAGATAAATAAATAAAAAAACTAATTTTAATAAAAAAAAACTAGTTAACTAAATTCTAATAAAACTAATTAATTCTTAACAAAACCTAATAGTCAATTATCTAATGAAATAACTAATTAAACTATTTAACAAAACCTAATAGCTAATTATCTAATGAAATAACTAATTAAATTATTTAACAAAACCTAGTAGCTAATTATTTAAGGGCGCAAGATCAGAAACGGGGGGGGGGGAAGCTAGATTATACATAAAAAAACAATGGAAAAAAACAAAAACAAAACAGTGTCATGTGGATTTACAGCATCAGTAGGTCAACAGAAAAGAAATTGCAATGTTATAAAAAGAGGAATACTCACAGCGAACTAGAAAGCCCAATCTCCTCCATTATCAATCGAATCTGAAGCACATGACTTTTCTCCTCAAACACGATTCTCTTGTGCGAACTCGGAATAAATCTGGCGCTGTAACACCCATATATAAAACTCATACATCAAAGCATAAATATTATATATAGATCCAAGTGTTTGGTACTGAAACACATAAGCTCCTAGTTAACACATTGTATACAAATAAATGCCCTAAAGTACGAAGTACAAAAACCTAAGGCATATTATACACAAGATGTTCAAATGATAAAAACTAAGAACTAGATCAACAATGATCTCAAAATAAACTCCGCTACGGAAGCTAGCCATCAACAAACAAGGAAAAGATCACACGACCTTATGCTTACCCTTCTCGGAACCTGAAGGACCTGAAATACATCAACAACGTGGGGTGAGATACATCAAATCTCAGTGAGTTCCCTATCTTATGGGTTCTCTCGGATTATCAAGGTTCTAACAATCCTAACTCAAGTCCGGGGATAAGGGGAAAGGACCCTTGAGTTCACACTTTATGATTCTCTCACTATATGGAAACATGACATGAGTTCATTAACTCACAACATCACTAATCGATAACCATACCAAGACATCTCATCTTCCCGCCCTCTTCTACGTCTAGAAGGCGACCCGAGTCATAGATCCTTGTAGTTACTTGGCATACGAATTGGATTCGGGATCATCGGCCTATTAACCGTGAACCGTCACTTCTCATGGCCTGTTAACCATCACAAGTCTCTACCCATAGCATAGGTTCCAATCGTACTACACGTAGGGAATCAAACCTACCAAGTAATTGTGTACCCGTTTCAGAGGAGCTCGAGACCCATGAAACTACACTCAAAATATTTCGGTTACGATTACATGATTACATACAACAAATACGATTGTATTCTACAATCACAAGACTACACCGCCTTAAGGCCTCTCTTGCCTTTTCACAACCACAAAGGTTAACCACATGTTCCATACTAGTGTTCACTCTCAACTAGGCCAATACTCGGCAAGGGTGTATCTTTCAACAACACGTGCCCGAGCATCACCATCTAGAGTAGTCTACAATTTCTAGTTCCTTACTAGATTCTCTTATAGTTCAAGTTTGAGGTTTCCTCACTCTTCCTATATCGTTTTCATATTTGCATGCATATTCACTTACAATCATGTTAAACAATAATAGGATAGCCAAGACATGTCATAATTGCATAGCAAAATAATATATAACAATTAAAACATAAATATATCACTTTTGGAACTTTCTCGATTATTTAATCGGTCGGTAAAATTGACATATTACATCTCCATTGCATAGAATATTTCCTCGGCTTTACATCGATATAAAGAATGATCGAATCCGATAAACGAGTCTAAAGTTATGAATTTTCTCGCTTAAGGAATAAAATTCCAAGTCCCAGGTCGCGCTAAGCGCGCCCTTTCCGCGCTAAGCGCGCAACTCTCTGCAATTTGGGGTTACAGGATTTCAGAACTGCGCTGAGCGGGCTCCTGCGCACTAAGCGCGCTCTTCGAAACTCAGAAAAATGCTTCAGCAAAACAGAAATTTCCCACACCTCCAAACCTCTTCTCAACCATAAATTACAACCAACAGAGGTGCTACAACCTAGTTCTAGCAAGGTTTGATCAACAACATTCTTAAAACCTACATTTTCTCAAGAACACAACATTTCACAAACCCTATAATTTTTCAATCAATCCAAAGTAATCAAAACATCAAAACAAGCATCAATATATGTTTCTACAAGCATATTGATCATTCCTTTCAATTTATATCAAATTTCAACCGTTAAAACATTGATTTCCATAAGTTCGACCTAAACCCAACAATTCCAAAACCTCTAAACAATGGTACTAACTAGAACCCACCTTAGATAGATGATGAAAATGATGAAGATGAGAGGATTGGATGAAGTTTGGATCAATGGATGATGATTTCTCTTGGATTCTCTTCCAAAACCCTTTTTCTCCTTTCTTCTTTCTTTCCTCTTCTTTTCCTTCTTTTCTCTTTCTTTCCTTTCTTACTATCTTTTTCTTTTTATATGTTGGAAAGTGGAAGGAAAATAAGTAACAAACTTAGTATTAGAAATAATACTACTAAATGTCCAAAAAGTCTCTAAAGTCCAAATTAGTAAAAAAAATATGGGGTATTACATCCTCCCCCCCCCCCCCCTTAAATGGAAATTCGCCCTCGAATTGAAAGATTACCTGAGCAGATGAGGGTAAGCATCTCGCATTTCCGATTCAAGTTCCCAAGTTGCATCACCCGGATGCGTTACATCCCACTGCACCTTAACGAGAGAAATGTCTTTGTTCCTTAATACTTTCGTTTCTCTTCCCACAATGCGGCTCGGTTGAGGTTCAAACGTTAAGTCTGCTTCTATTTCAATAGTATCAGGTAGAATTGGCTGAAGAGGATCTGGAACAAACCTCCGAAGTTGAGATACATGGAAAACATCGCGCATTTCTGACAGAGAAGGAGGTAAGGCCAACCTGTATGCTACTTCGCCAATCCTTTCTAAAACTTGATACGGTCCACGTATCTCGGACTTAACTTCCATGACTTAAACGGTCCTTTCAGTCTTACTCTCAGAGTAACTTTCAAAAACACATGGTCACCTTCTTCAAATTCCAAAGGTCTCCTTCGATTGTCCGCATAACTTTCTTGTCGATCTTGTGCCTGCTTAATTTTCTCGCGGATCATTCGAATCTTTTCCGTAGTCTCCTGGATAATTTTGGGTCCTAAGATTCTATCTTCCCCAACTTCCGCCAAACACAAAGGGGTCCTACACTTTCTTCCATACAATGCTTCATACGGAGCCATACCGATGCTCGCATGATAACTATTATTATAAGAAAACTCAATCAATGGTAGAAGTTCTTTCCAATTCCCTTTACTCTCTAACACACAAGCTCTCAACATATCCTCCATTGTTTGTATTGTTCGTTCAGTTTGACCATCCGTCTGTGGATGATTAGACGTGCTCAAACGCAACTCCGTCCCCATAGCTTGTTGAAAAACTTTCCAAAACCTTGAAGTAAACTTCGGATCTCTATCCGACACAATATTAGAGGGAATACCATGCAATTTTACAATTTTCGCAATATATAACCTCGCAAGATGACTTGCCTTGAAAGTAGTCTTCATGGCCAAGAAATGCGCCGACTTTGTCAACCGATCAACTATTACCCAAATCGAATCATAACCACCTTGCGTACGAGGTAAACCTACTGCAAAATCCATAGAAATACTATCCCATTTCCAAACTGGGATTTTTAGTGGTTGCAATAATCCACCCGGTCTTTGATGTTCAATCTTAACTTGTTGGCATACCACACATTCCGACACAAAGAGCGCAACATCTTTTTTCATACCGGACCACCGATAGTCTTTCTTTAAATCTTGATACATCTTTGAAGAACCCAGATGTATAGTAAAAGCACCCTTATGCGCTTCTTCCAAAATCTTTCTTTTCAAAGTAGCATCGTTCGGAACGCAAATTCTTTGGTTAAACATAATCATTCCATCGCTAGCGTGCACAAAACCCGGTTGACTTAGCATCTCTTACAACTTCTCATCCAATAATTGTCCTTGTTGAATTTCAGCTCTTAACGTAGAATTGACATTCAAATTCCCCATAATCACTCCATTAGGAGTCCACACAAAATGAAGATTCAAATCTCTAAACTTTTCCAGCAACGAATATTCTAACATCATCAATTCTACCTTTCTCAAAGCTCTTCTACTCAAGGCATCGGCCACTTTATTCGCTTTACCCGGATGGTATTTTAGCTCTAGATCATAATCCTTTAAATATTCCATCCACCTCCTTTGACGCATATTCAACTCTTTTTGGTCAAAGAGGTACTTTAAACTCTTGTGATCACTAAACATTTCAAAATGTACTCCATATAAATAGTGACGCCACACTTTCAAAGTTAACACACTGCCGCTAATTCCAAATCGTGGGTTGGATAATTCTTCTCGTGAATTTTCAGTTGTCGAGAAGCATAAGCCACAACGTGACTTTCTCGCATTAAAACTCCTCCTAATCCCATCTTAGACGCATCACAAAATACCTCATACAACTTGGTAGGATCGAGAATAATCAGAACGGGAGCTGTATTCAGTCTTTCCTTCAAACTCATAAAACTTTGTTCACACACCGAATCCCACTCAAAGGGGCAATCCTTCCGAGTAAGCTTAGTCATAGGTAATGCTAATTGCGAAAAACCTTTGATAAACCTTTTGTAGTAGCCTGCTAGACCCAAGAAACTCCTAATTTCCGATACATTCTTCGGTCTCTCCCAATTAATCACAGCTTCAACCTTTGACGGATCCACCACTACACCACCCTGTGATATAACGTGACCAAGAAAACTAACTTCAGACATCCAGAACTCGCAATTGCTTAACTTGGCAAAAAGTTGCTTCTCTTGTATGATCGATAAGATGATTCTCAAATGTCCTTCGTGCTCTTGTGGAGTACGGGAATAGATAAGAATGTCATCAATGAAGATCACAACAAATTGATCCAAGTAAGCTTGAAATAACCGATTCATATAATCCATAAAAACAGCTGGAGCATTAGTCACACCGAAAGGCATCACTAAGAATTCGTAATGACCATAACGGGTCCTAAATGCAGTCTTAGGTACATCGGAACTCTTCACTCGGATTTGGTGATAACCCGACCTCAAATCAATATTCGAGAACACACAGGCTCCTTTCAATTGATCTAATAGGCCGTCTATCCTTGGCAAGGGATACTTGTTCTTAATGGTGACTTTATTCAGCTGACGATAGTCAATACACAACCGCATCCCACCGTCCTTCTTCTTTACTAATAATACTGGAGCTCCCCACGGTGAGACACTAGGTCTAACAAAATGCTTAGCCAAAAGCTCTTCCAATTGTTCCTTCAGTTCTCTCAATTCAAGCGGTGCCATCCGATACAGAGAAACGGATATAGGAGCCGTTCCCGGTACCAGGTCAATAGAAAATTCCACTTCCCTCTCCGGAGGAAGAGAAGTGACATCTTCGGGGAAAACTTCGGAAAACTCACAAACTACTGGAATATCCATAACTTGAAGGTCGCTACTCCCTTCCTTAGTGAGAACCAAAAGAACAGATTTCTCTTCTTCGAACAAGAAATTTATCATTCCAATCGTACCTTCTAGAATAGTTGTTAAGACATCTTTCGGGGTAGCATCAATAGATGGAATGATGATGAGCTTTTCTTCACACCCTATAAACACCGAATTAGCAGAAAGCCAATCCATTCCCAAAACGACATCAACTTTCTTAAGCGGTAGACAAATAAGATCAATTTGAAAAACTCTATCGTCCACAGACAAAACACAGTTTTCACACATCAACGGTGTCTCAACTATTTCATCCATGGCGGTAGTGACCACCATAGGAGGAGACAAAGGAACGGACCGCAACCCAAGTCGCTTCATACATTGCATCGATACAAAAGAGTGTGTAGCTCTGCAATCAAATAGAACAAAACAAGGAAATCCATTAACGAAGAACGTACCAGCAATTAAGGAATTGTCACTCTTATTCTTCCTTGCATCTAAGGTATAAACCTTTCCTTGTGTCTGAGTCCTATTCTGAGGACAATCTCTTTTCAGATGACCCACCTTCTGACATTGGAAACACTTTACCCCTTCTAAACTACACCTTCTAGAATGATTCTTGCCACAAGTGCGACACACAGGAGGTGTACTCGCCCTTGAATCTTGAACTTGTTTCCCTTTGAAGGATTGTTGTCTAGGCCTGAATTGTTGGTTGGATCTTCCGCGATCCCCTTGATTCACTCTACTCGCAACACCCTCAGCTTGGACTTTCTTCAAACTATGCTCGGCCACATAGCATTGCCTTAAAACTTCAGCATATGTAGTGAACTCTCTCTGAGATACACTATGAGATATTTCAGCTTTTAGTCCAAACAGAAACTGGTCTATTTTCCACCTTTCATCAGGAGCATACATCGCCTGCCCAGAATAAGCAGTCATGTCCTCAAACTTCTCAGCATAACTGGCCACAGTCATACTACCTTATCTTAATTGTTGAAATTCAAATTCTTTATGAGTCCTCAATGAGCTCGAAAAATACTTCTCCATGAAAATAACTTTGAACGGTTCCCAAACCTTAGGCACTTCCTGAATAGCCATCAAAGCCGAAGCGCTCTCCCACCATCTCATAGCGGGACTCTTCAGTGAATGAGAAGCGAACAACACCTTGTTCTCTTTGCTGCATTGGACTATCAAGAAAATCCTCCCCATTCCAGAAATCCATTCGTGAGCCTTCACGGGATCTAATCCACCATGAAATTCTGGGGGATTCATGCGGATAAAATCCCGGAATTTCCCACCTTCAGCTTCTGGAGCAACCACCGTAGGATGAAAACCTCCATTCATTTCTTGCACCATTTGCTGCATAAATAGATTCTGTTGTTGCTGCATCTGTTGCATAAACTGATACAAAGGAGCATTGTCGTCGCCGCCCGGTGGATTCGTCCCTTCAGGAGTGGTGCGGGGCCTACCACGAGTGTTTCTACATCCTTCAGCCATGTTCCTAAAGGTCATACAAATAGGATTAAGTTGATCAGGCTCAATGCCATAAATATAACACTTAAGACCAATGGCGACACAACGTATATGAAACGAAAAGAAATACTTATACTATTTCATGGCTAGGTCGAGGATACGACCTGCTCTGATACCAACTATAACACCCATATATAAAACTCATACATCAAAGCATAAATATTATATATAGATCCAAGTGTTTGGTACTGAAACACATAAGCTCCTAGTTAACACATTGTATACAATAAATGCCCTAAAGTACGAAGTACAAAAACCTAAGGCATATTATACACAAGATGTTCAAATGATAAAAACTAAGAACTAGATCAACAATGATCTCAAAATAAACTCCGCTACGGAAGCTAGCCATCAACAAACAAGGAAAAGATCACACGACCTTATCCTTACCCTTCTCGAAACCTGAAGCACCTGAAATACATCAACAACGTGGGGTGAGATACATCAAATCTCAGTGAGTTCCCTATCTTATGGGTTCTCTCGGATTATCAAGGTTCTAACAATCCTAACTCAAGTCCGGGGAAAAGGGGAAAGGACCCTTGAGTTCACACTTTATGATTCGCTCACTATATGGAAACACGACATGAGTTTATTAACTCACAACATCACTAATCGATAACCATACCAAGACATCTCATCTTCCCGTCCGCTTCTACCCCGAGTCATAGATCCTTGTAGTTACTTGGCATACGAATTGGATTCGGGATCATCGGCCTGTTAACCGTGAACCGTCACTTCTCATGGCCTGTTAACCATCACGAGTCTCTACCCATAGCATAGGTTCCAATCGTACTACACGTAGGGAATCAAACCTACCAAGTAATTGTGTACCCGTTTCAGAGGAGCTCGAGACCCATGAAACTACACTCAAAATATTCCGGTTACGATTACATGATTACATAAAACAAATACGATTGTATTCGACAATCACAAGACTACACCGCCTTAAGGCCTCTCTTGCCTTTTCACAACCACAAAGGTTAACCACATGTTCCATACTAGTGTTCACTCTCAACTAGGCCAATACTCGGCAAGGGTGTATCTTTCAACAACACGTGTCGGAGCATCGCCATCTAGAGTTGTCTACAATTTCTAGTTCCTTACTAGATTCTCTTATAGTTCAAGTTTGAGGTTTCCTCACTCTTCCTATATCGTTTTCATATTTGCATGCATATTCACTTACAATCATGTTAAACAATAATAGGATAGCCAAGACATGTCATAATTGCATAGCAGAATAATATATAACAATTAAAACATAAATATATCACTTTTGGAACTTTCTCGATTATTTAATCGGTCGGTAAAATTGACATATTTCATCTCCATTGCATAGAATATTTCCTCGGCTTTACATCGATATAAAGAATGATCGAATCCAATAAACGAGTCGAAAGTTATGAATTTTCTCGCTTAAGGAATAAAATTCCAAGTCCCAGGTCGCGCTAAGCGCACCCTTTCCGCGCTAAGCTCGCAACTCTCTGCAATTTGGGGTTGCAGGATTTCAGAATCGCGCTGAGCGGGCTCCTGCGCGCTAAGCGCGCTCTGCGAAACTCAGAAAAATGCTTCAGCAAAACATAAATTTCCCACACCTCCAAACCTCTTCTCAACCATAAATTACAACCAACAGAGGTGCTACAACCTAGTTCTAGCAAGGTTTGATCAACAACATTCTTAAAAACCTACATTTTCTCAAGAACACAACATTTCACAAACCCTATAATTTTCCAATCAATCCAAAGTAATCAAAACATCAAAACAAGCATCAATATATGTTTCTACAAACATATTGATCATTCCTTTCAATTTATATCAAATTTCAACCGTTAAAACATCGATTTCCATAAATTCGACCTAAACCCAACAATTCCAAAACCTCTAAACAATGGTACTAACTAGAACCCACCTTGGATAGATGATGAAAATGATGAAGATTAGAGGATTGGATGAAGTTTGGATCAATGGATGATGATTTCTCTTGGATTCTCTTCCAAAACCCTTTTTCTCCTCTTTTTCTCCTTTCTTCTTTCTTTCCTCTTCTTTTCCTTCTTTTCTCTTTCTTTCCTTTCTTACTATCTTTTTCTTTTTATATGTTGGAAAGTGGAAGGAAAATAAGTAACAAACTTAGTATTAGAAATAATACTACTAAATGTCCAAAAAGTCTCTAAAGTCCAAATTAGTAAAAAAAAATACGGGGTATTACAGGCGCGATGGGGGATGCAAAAACATCGGCGACAGATGGGGATGGCGTTCTGATTTTGTTTCACAGTAGATTGGTTTGTGACGCGGTTTGGGTGGTGTTGATGAATAAGGTCGAAGAAAGTATGATGGTAGTTGGTTGTTGGTGGTTGATGTCGTTGGCGGTTTCGAAAATAGAGGGGGGTCAACGGAAAGGAGTTGCGAGAGCTTGATGTCGTTAGTGGTGAGATGAGGTTGATGAAAGTTTGTCGTTTTTACATGGTTATGAGAAGCTGATTTCACGGCGGTGGTGAAAGGATGCGATCGAAAGTAACGATGGATGGATGTTTGGATCTTGGCCGAAAACCGAATGAGGTTTGGTGATGGTGAATAATGAGCACACGGTGGTTAGTAGTGGAGATTTAGGGAGAACGCATGTGGAGGAAATAAGGTTGAGGTGAAGAAGACAGAGGTTTTGGCGTAGGATGATTGGTGTTATTGTTTGATGTTGTCCGCTGTTCAAAGTTTGTGAGAGGTGGTTTTGTAGATTGATGCAGAGGAAGAGTTTCAAGGTTATCAGTTTTTTTCTGTTTGTTTTTATTTCGTTCAACTTCCCCCTCTTCAACAAAATTATCCTTCTCCATTAAGTTCCCAGGTACATATGTGGTATTGACATGTCTCTCTCAATTGGCAGCTTATCGCAGGCCTTATGCTGTAGATTTTTGTTCGTTTCTGCTTGGTCTTGATGCAGGTCAAAGCAAGGAGATAGCTTGAAAGCTGTTATACGGTTTGTTTTGGGATTGAATCGTAGTTGTGCCTTGAAAGGTTTCTTGGGAGCAAGGTTTTATACGCTCTGGTGTAAGTGTGCAGAGGCCTATGGGTAGTTTTGGGAGTGGTACGTATGACTTCTCTATGCAGGATGCAAATGCCTTGGTTTGGGTTGTAGGGATTGGCAAAGTTATTGACTTATGTTTTTGGAATGATGTGTAGTTCGTGTGGGACAAAGAGAGAAAAGAGGAAAACAAAGATGGAATAAATGGAAACCTATTTTAACTAAAAGACTAAATTAAACTAATATTTTAAAAAATTAAACTTAAAATTAAACTAAACTTAAATTATGATTCAAATTAAAATTAGAATTACAAATAAACTAAACTAAAAAAGACTAATTAAATTAAATTTAGACTAAATTTGAAAATAAACTAAATCAATATTAATCTAATTAAAACTAAACTAAGACAAAAATAAGGGCCAAGCTAAGGTTAAGATTAAATTAAGCTAGAAACTTAAGCTATATGAAAAATACACTAAATTAAATATAAACTAAATAAAATAAATAAATAAAAGAATGGACTAAATTAAAAACATAAACTAAATTTAAAATGTAAACTAAATTAATCTTAAATAATCTAAGATAGCTATCTAGATAACAATAAAATTGAACAAAAAGAAAGAGGCAAGGAATGATAAAACGACTAAAAAATGCATGATTAAAGGTGTTTAACTAAAATGCGAAAAGGATGACTTAAAGTGATATGCAAATGATCAGAATATATGAAGGTAAAATTTGGGGTATGACAGACATGCTATCGAAAAGAGACTATCCTTTCCTCACTGATGTAATGACTCTCGATGTCCTTGCACTCAGGATCAGTGGCATCCATTAGTTTTTTTGTTTCATGAGAAAACAAAAGGGAAAAATGAGTCATTATCACTTACCACCGCTACCATCGCTATCGAAGCTACTAGAACTCTGGCAACTACCAAACATACTTAACTCCATTAATTTTTATTGAACCATCTAATCAATACATTTGGCATTTCTATAGTAGTGATTCCCCATGCATATACGCTCATTGTGATTCGAAGGCTTTACTAGGTTGCAAATCTCGCTCAAATCCCTAATTATCACCATAAACGGGAAAATGGAGAAGAAAGGGTAACAGACTTATGCTTGCAAATGGGGAGACTAAGAACTTGAGATTGAGGAGACTGAAGGGCTCTTCAGTGATTCTGAGAAAACTTTCAAAGAATTCGGAGACAAAAATATGGAAAAAAGTAGAAGGGTTAGGGTTGGACCCCTTTTTATAGAGTTTTAAAGGTTATGGGTGATCATGAGCCTCTCTCTTGGTTTTTCCATCAGTCACGAAAGGTTCTTCATGTTTTTAACACATGTGAGATATTAAGGCCAATTTGGCATCCCAGGCTAAATCAACATTGATCACATTTAATATTGCATGTGTTTTCCACCTCAACTGACATTTAGGAGTTTCCCTCAGTTGACGTTTGGATTTTCCTCAGCAGACATTTGAGTAATTATCCATTGACCACCTGAAAGTCTACTCCATGCCACACTTGTGAAACTCGCCTCGGATACCCTTGAGAGACTAGCCCTGGGTAGATTTGAGGGAGTCGCCTCAGATATGTCTAAGGGACTCACCCTACGTACACCTGAGGGACTCGTCTAAATATGAAGAGCTGATTAGGCCCAAATCACTTTGCCCTTTCCAAGTCCTCATGCTTAAGGGGCTGTGTATTAGTATATTTGTAAAAGGTCCCACAATAGGCAACGTAGGAAGTTTCTCTAAGGAGAAGCGGCATATTATATCGCTACTGCTAACTTCCTAGCCGCCCATTTCTTGAATGAGCGTCCGTCATTTAGTTTTGGCACCCATTTATTATATCACCCGCCTTCTATGAAAACGTGGGGTGATGTGTCTATATCCATAACGATACGAGAGAGGAAGTCATAAAAGGAGAAACCATGTTCTCCTGAATAATAAGGGAGTTGATTGTCCACATCCCACACATTTGAGAGTAAATTAGTGTCTTTGAGACTAAGATTCATACCAAGAGATTCCTATAAATACCTTAACCCTTAGGTTGAGAGGGAAAAATCTATTTTCACCCATAAATACTAATATATAGAGTTTCTCACCTTATCTACATGAGTTTGCTCTAACACCACAACACCCTAAAAAACCAAGTATACTATCAATTCAAATAATTAACTTTTTGTTGTTAATTAGTCTTTAGCCGATGATGACCCGTGCCAATGATAACCCATTTACAATAATAGAACATTAGGAGAACAAAGGCAACTAGTAAATGCTAGTTCTAGATAGAAGGTTAGATTGTTTGGCCCATTCAAGTTCAGGCATGGGACATACATACATGGATTTGATTTATCCGATAATAATTATAATGTTTCATTTCATTTCACTAATAAACAAATGAAGATCCCAGCCTGATAGGTGAAGAGGGAGGGAAATTGATGATAACTACAAGGTCAAATATATTGTCACTATCATACCAATGACCTACATAAAAACATTATTAGCAAAATAATATTACTACAAGCAAGCATTAATTAATTTAAATACAAACAACCTATAAATTACCATATGTAAACAACATTTAATAATTGCCATGGTTCCTTATGCATTTCTATCCTCTTTCTCTCTCTCTTTGTGTCCAAAATATTTGAAACAATCAACTATAGAATGAAAGTCAACGATGTTTTACTTATAAATAACCTCTGTTGAGTTTCTAAACTATGTGTGTTTGTATCAGAGACCATATAGCATAAGGAAAATGAAGAGGAGTAGAGATACTGAGAAGAGATCAGAGATAAACTCTGCCATTGAAGAGCTTTCAGTTCTTGTTATAGTCAAACCTGCAGAAAACCATGAAGCTCCAGCTGCACGCATCCCAACCAAGCCTTTCTTATCTCTATGTTACATGATTCTACAAGTTCTTGGTTATTTATTACTAACTTCTTCTCCTTATTTTCAAACATGATAATAATGATGTTAAACCAAACAAATTATTCATTGTTTGTGTTTATTGCAGATAAGGTAGGCCCGACAATGGTTGTTATCAGACAAGACATTGACCAGAATATTAAGGTAACCAAACAAGCTACTTTTTTCAGTTCGAATATAGTTAGTTTCACATTGAGTTATGTGTCATTGCAGAGATTGGAAGCTATGTATGAATCAAACCCTTTAATCAATTCAAATTTGGTTGAGATATTGAAATCAGAAACTAGCAAAGGCATTGCAAAGAAGAGGATCAGTGCAGTAAATCCTTTGTTTGGCTTACTAGGTGAAAACATTCATAAATTTTTCAAGAAAAATTTGATTGTATAATTTCCATATGAAAAAGATTTTGTGTATTTTCACTTAAAGATGTGAAAATTTTCACTTTGCAGATCCTTGGATCTCACATCAGCATTGTTACAAGCACTACTAATAAAAGATCCTAAAAGAATATGGAGCAAGCTGTTCAAGAGTCTTATGATGCAACTTTGAAACCATGGCATGGATGGATTTCATCCGCGGCTTTCAGAGTAATGATAACCATTTCTTCCTTTTCTTTTCTTTCATTTTTCAATATTGCACTATTGAGTATAGCTCATAGTTCCTGATGAGGAACTGGAGTCGCAGACGTAGACACAGTTGGCCGAACTTCCTTAACAAACATGGTCATTGTTTGTGAAGTGTGGTTACTGCTCTAAACATCAACTAACAGAATTAGTTCTTCAGGTTGCTATAAAGCTAGTACCTGATACTAAAACTTTCATGGATCTCATCGGTGAAAAAGACGAAGACTGTGACACCCTAACGGAGAAAATGCAGATTTTGGTTTCTTTGCTAGTGCCATTTCTGGAGGATATCCATTGTATTCTAGTAAGCTTGATTTCATCCTTTCTGACATAAGTTATGCTCATTGGATTGAATTTTCTGTCATATAGTTTACCAAATGAATATTTATTTTTGTTGCAGAAAGCGTATAAATTGGATAGGCTTAAGTCAAACTGAAGTTAGATAGAAAAGCTGATCTAGAACTTTTCTTAGTGTATAATGTATAGTTTGGTTTCATGTAAATTACTTGTACAGTAAAATTTTGTATCATCAAGCTTTCTAGTTACAAGTTTGCAGCAATGTAAGACTTTCAACATAGCATAAAATCAAAATGAAAAAAATTTGAAATAATGAATCAAGTCTATTCCCACAATGAGTTTTTCAAGTCATGTGAATTATTTGAAGGATCTTGAAGTGCAATCAATGCTGCAACTAAGCCAGCATTGCTTGCTATGGTTGGTTCCGTAAATCTTTGGTTGCTCCTTTGATCGATGAAGTTATCGTTTGTGTCTGGTCCTCCCACCATGGCTCCCAAAAGAACTTGTGGATTTGGATTTTTAGAGTTTAGCCATGTCTTACCATCGTTGCAATTGTAGCGCCATTTATCCCAAGGATCGACGCGCTTCTGTGATGAACCTGGACTGGAAACTTGTCGCCGTATCCCACTAAATAACTCATTTTCATAGGATTTTGTCCTAAAATGTAGTTAACCTGAAACACCAAGGAATCAAAATTTAATCTATTTCTAATTCATATGTGTTAGCATACAAAATTGTCAGAACTCAGAAGGCTAGGAATTTGCCTGAGAGCTAGCGAAATCACGAAGCGTCGCAACTGAGAATTCATCGGTTTCGCAGCTTGCACCGGATATTTTGAGATGATCAATGTAATCACTGTATAATTTACAGAGAAAAGATGCTGTTGCAGCATATTGGAGTAATGGCCCATTATCAGGTTTTGGAAGTATCAATCCACCTACAAACATGATTGAACAAGAATCATATACTATTATAAATCATAATGTATATTTCATTTTATCTAAGAATATTTAACTAATTACCAGGTGTCCTGCTCATAAATTTTTTGAAAAGGTAAGAACACATGAGGGAGTGAGTAGAATTTGATGAAAGTTTCAAAACATCTTCATACGGAAGCCAGGATCGTGAAAATAACGAATACCAGCAAGCAAAACCTGCAAATATCACAGTAAAAAACATGATACCTACTAACTAACATCCTTTTTTACTCAAATTCGTCTAAAAATTCATCTCGAGTGTCGGATTAAAGTTACCGCAACAGCATTGAGCTTGTTATTCCAATAAAACAACCCCTTTGTCTAAGTTTGTTTCATCACTTTTCGCAGATAAAAAAACTCAGTTGCATTTGCAAGATAATCAGTGTTCTTAGTAGCAAGAAATAACCAAGTTGCTCCCCAAGCCAACTCATCTTTGTAACTAGATGAGTTATAAAGCATTCTTGCTTGTTTTCCACATGCAACATTGGTGTAGGTTCCTTGCTTCTTAGGATCTTCCTTTGTAACTATCTCATACAAACTTTCTGCTGCTTGAACTAGTTTCCCTGAGTAATCTTTGTCGTCTTTGAATACCATCGACGCCGCAGATAATGCTGCCACAACTTCACTAGCTAAATCTGTAGCTGAGCCATCACAACTGAAACTGGTCTACCATAACTCATGTCTTCAGGGTCTTTCCCAACAATTTATATCATTTGGTTCATTATTAGTACTAATAGTACTTCCAACCTATAAAATCGAAAAAAATATAGCAACAATTAGTATATGATTCTTCATGTCTTTACATCAGTATATAAACTCAAATAAACCAATCTAAACAACTATTAGTATATGATTTTTTTTTCACCACCAACCACCAGTATCTAGTCACTTGACCGACTAAATCCGATTCAGGGTCAGTTTCTGGCATCAAGGATTAGTATATGATTCTAAATAAGAAATATACATGATACAAAATTTATATCTTGCCTGAGAATACAGTGTAAGGTTGGATCCAGTTGAAGTAATGAACACCTTAAGCAAATAGTCAGTACCCCCATCTGATGATATCCCTAACATGATCAAGTTCATCAATATCAGCGAATTTCGTTTGATATTCCATTGCAGCCCAACTCAACAAGGCCATAGTATAAGCTGTGGTGAAAGTAAACTTAATATTGTTGCCTGAATCATAATATCCACCAATAAGATTAGTCTTTGCTGAATTTCCATCTTGTAAACCTGAGTCTCCTCTATATTTCACCGAACTGTTCCTCGGATAGTTCCCAGCTACAACATAATAAAATATCAAAAATCACCAGACATATATACCAGACACGACACTGACACAATGTGTTCAAAACAAAGAAAAGCTATGAAGCACGGATACAGACACCAGAGAACACCAGAGAAACGTAAATTGTACATTTTTGGGCATCATAAAATGTTAGAGCTTGTTTTATAGCCAACTTGAGATTGATTGAAGAGTCTTGATGCTTATGCGGTCTGAGGTAAAAAGTGTAACAGCAAAGCCAGTCCTATGATGGCAAAAATATTGCTACTGTAACAAAAACAAAAAGATGGAAGTGTTTCTTATCAGTGATGACAAGATTGCAGTCAACAGATTTTGGATACTTGGAAGGGATGGAATCATAGGAAATAGATGATTTAGGAGTAAGTTTGAAATCAAGTGCTATGGAGTTCCAGCGGCTTGAAGAAGGGAGAAGACGACCAGCTTCGGAAACTGTGTGCATATATGTCACAGGATTCTTCTGTGATTCTGTTGCTGGTGGCATGATTGATGAAGACTTTTGTACTTTGAGATTGTTATAGTTATAATGTGTTACATTTGAATTGGGTTGATATTTCAATGCATGAGTTTGTCTTTTTTCTGCCGTACAAATTGTAGCTTTACATGGAATGTTTGAAGGCAAGTCATACAAATAAAGACAGAGTTTACTGCCAAAATCCATTGATGCTGCAAGGTGTCCGTCTAAAAATTCATTATATTGTTGATGGTGTATATTAATTTTAAAAAAAAAAAATATTAATAGTTCATGATTAATGTTTTAAATAAATAAATAAATAAAAATCATTTACAAATTTATTATGATGGATGAGAATATAAAAGGTGAAGTATAAATAAATATGAAAGAGAAAGGAAACAACAATAGAAAGTTAACTAATGTAATTTAAAGGATTAGACTACCAGTAAATCACGTTGGAAAAAATTGACATAATAAATAGTTATAATATTTTTTTGTCCGGTATCTTTTAGTCATAGTTTATATTGATTTTTAACTTAAAAACGATCATTTTGATCCCTCAATTTTATCAATTTTAATGAGTTTGTCATTTTCATTTATATTTCTGAAACGATATTAAATATTTTAACATTTTGTTCTTGTCAGTAATATGTGGCATCTAGGCCGGATCATATGTTATAAACTACTCTTCTTTGAACAATTAGGGTTCCATCTTCTTCAACCTTGCTTTCTCTTTATTGATTTGTCTTGCATTCTCTTTATTACTAAAATTAGGACACTGTTGAAATGTATATTCGGGGGTGTTTTATCATATCCACAGAGATTGTGTATATTGCCGCCGTTCGATAGTCAAAAGTGTTTCAAACTTTATAGTAACGAATGGTTGCGTTTTCGTTTTGTAACGTTTGCATGAAATTTAGAATTCAACGGTAAAAAGATTGGTTTTAGGGTTTTGTAAAAACATGTCAAGATTAGTTTTCGATAATCCGTTTCGTACGTATCAACTCGATAAAAGCGTGTGAACTTGTTAACAATAAATATAACCACATATCCTCTCAACAAGTTTCTCTCGAACACTTGTTGTGAGATTTATCATATTGATCCTTTAATGATCTCTCACTCAAACTACCAATATGATAACATTCAAGCTTAATATTTATGAACATCAACTTTCAAAACTATCTTTAGCCTTATGATTATTGATGGATTGAAACTTATGTCAAGTTTTAAAACATTTCTCTCGAACATGGATTAAAACAAAATATAAACCATATAAACAAAGTTTTTTCTCTATATTCATTATCAACAAAGTTCACAAACTTACAACCAATATCAATACATACAAAAGAGAGGATTATATACCTCTAATCTTGACACAAAAGTGCTTAGCTACCCATAGACATGGTAGCTTGCTTGGCAAGTAAGTAGCAAAGCTTTTGGAGCATCAATCTTCAAAGATTCAAGGATTGAAGCATAAAAGTTTTGAAAACTATGAAAAATAGTAACAATGGAGTTTTCCTCCTAAAACAAGCTTCTAGGTTACAAGAGAGTACAATGAAAAGTGATGGAATGTGCCAAAAAAATCTACCAAATGTACTTAAGTACAAGTTCATCCCAGAAAGCAGCGTCGGGCGGTCCATTGCAGCAGTGGGCGGTGGCCAAAAGTGAGGCCACGTGACAGCTACAGTGCCAGCTGGACCTCACAAAATATCTTTCAGCGTCGGGCGATGCAATCTCTACGGCAGGCGATCAGTCTTAGGCCGGGCGGAGCCTGAAGAGGCGCAACAGGGAACACTTCTGGAATTTGAGACAAAATGATGCATCCTGCACCTTAGCAGCGA